>OW388291.1:11494717-12129092 GCA_936450465.1 Gibbula magus
TTAAATAGATCATGTTGAAGTAGAAACGTAATTTATTAAGGATAATATTTTTCAAGCTCGTATCTGTCTTATTATTTTTGTGACAGGTCATAGAAGTTTGTCATTTTTAAAAAATTGCCATTTTAAGCAAAGTTCAAAGGATCATAACTGTTTAACTAATAAAGATATCAAAATTGTATTTACACCGTCGGATGCACAATTTCAAGAACAAAAACGTTTCTGTTGAACCCTTTCATCAAAAAGTTGATAGTTAAGCTCCAAACATCGCAAAGGGTGTCCAGGGGTCCAAATTGTAACATTTTTGAGTATTTTCTTTAACATTCAGAATAACATAACGCATTACTTATGTGTACAATCCAAATGATGATAACATCTCCTGAAGTGGAAATTAAAGCACAACATTTTCTATGTAACACCTTAGTATGAAAATATTAACCATTTTGTCTTAATCGTGAGAAAGATCATGTAGGGGTCCATTAATAAGCGATTGTTCAATTTTCAGAGGGTCATTGTCTTTGGAGATTTTTTGTAAAAAAACTACTGAAGATAGAGACATGTTTGATAGCTCATTTTAAAGCAGAGAAACTGGTGAATACCCGTGTGTCAAACATGGAGTTCAAGGTCAAACAGAAGTCTTGAAGACCTAAGTATTGCCTGTGGCAATCCTAGTTATATGTTATCGTTGTAATTACACCAGAACAGGATAGTAGGTAATACACATGCAAAGTTTCAGAAAGATGTCATAAACGGGTTTTGAGGGCAACGGCTATATCCCATGGTTTTACATACCAGTGATAAAGAGAAAAGTCAGAAAAATTACCATGACGCACAATGAATCTAGTTTTAAGTCAAATCATGAGGTCTGGGGTTTGAATCCCACCATGGGTTCGGCAACTTTGTCTGCTGTAAAGATCAGTTCTACATGCAGTAAGGTTTGGGTACAATGCTACAATGAATTTTAGTGTAATACCTTTGGTGACTTTGTGTACTCATATAAGGGACAACGGGGTGACTCCTTAAAAGCCTATTTTCCTAGTCTTCTCTAGAGAAGTAAAAGCTCTAGATAGGTGAAATCTTGTGCACAGACCCTTTGGCAGATGATGATTATGAAATGAAGATCTGGTCATCGTGTGGCCTCAAATAAGGTCCACAGGGACCTGCTGGATGATGCCCTAAAATCTGTTAGTGATTTTTCTCCAGAGGTAAAAGCCCTAGAAAGCTTTAATCTTGTGTAAAGACTCGCAGTCTGTTTTAAATCAACACTTATCAGAGAAATAGGGGGCGGGATAGCCCAGTGGTTAGCACGTTCGGCTTCGGATCAAGAGGTCCTGAGTTCAAATCCCGCCAGGGGCACCGCAACTTTGTCTGCAGTAAGAACTGTTCTACACGCAGTAAGGTTTGAATTTCAGCGTAGTATTACCCATGGTTCGCTAGTTCCAGCCGATGCTTGCAGGTTTCACCGCAATGCATAGTCACATGGCGTTACAATTTCTCCCTGCCATAAAACTAGCAGCCGTGATATAAGTGAAATACTCTTGAAAGTGGCGTTAAACCCCAACTCACCTCACCTCTCCGAAAAATAAAATCTGCTAAAAAGTTTATCTACCGAGCACAGTGGTGAAGTGGTTAGTGTGTTGCCTCTCACACCAAAGACGCGGGGATGACATTAAAAATTGTTGCTACAACTGTGAATTGTATTGAACATTATTTCTTCATGAAACAAAGTTACCCCTAATATAAAGAAAACAGATAAAGCATGCAAGTTTGTAAGAAACCAAAATTTAATATTAAATGTTAAAAATATACAAAGTACTGACGTTTCTTCAAAGATATATTCTGAAATAATCTCAAGAAAGTACTGTCATTCATATAAATATACATATACACCACTACTGTGATGCAATTATGTATTTCAATATAATCAAAAGAATTAACCAATATGATATTTTTAAAATTCTGTTTAACTCGTATATAGATAAGCCCAAGCTCTTAAAGATAAAAAAAAGTCATACAAATATAATGTTAAAAAGATCATGTAAACTCATGAACTCTTCAGCGTTTCACAAACTTATAAGAAGAACTGGAATATATGTCTATACCACCATTGAGCTATGATTGATGAATGACTCCACTGCTCAAAGACTGTTTTTCTTCTAAAAATAATGAAAACATTTCTAATTAAACCGTTAACCCTAACTCCCATCTCCCCCTCTTGAAGGCTTAACACATGTGAGTCTCCACAACTGGCTATTGTAAGCCTTGTTGCATTTCAATTACTTTCTGTGCTAGTGTAGCAGATCACTAAAGCTGAACTTGATAGCACGCTCTGCTACACCAACACAGGAAAGTAAAAAAATGTGGCAAGGTGTAAATTGTTGGAGAGTAATGAAATTTTGAAGTTTCAACTGTTTCAAATCATATTGTAATTGAATGAATTTGTTTAGTATATATGCAAAGAAATAACACCTAACCAAAAGAATCTATTTGAGCATGAAGATGAAGCAAAAGAAAACGATTAAAATGAGTTTGATTGACCCCCCTTAAAAATAAAATAAAAGGTCACTTCGACTTCAATGTCAGTCATGAACACATTATCTTTCCTGAGGAATAAAATATCAAGTTTATAGATTAATTATAATATATATATTAAATTATATAATTACTGCAAAACCCTAGTTTAGCCAGTGACCACATCCTCGGTTACCCATGGTTTTATATATGCTCCGTTACTCTCCACTATATCATCAGAAAAATCTGTACTCAAATTACCCGCCCTTGGCCAGCGTGACGAAGTCAGTAACCAAAGAAAATGCTCAATGGGATAAGACGGAAATAGCCAAGGGAGATAACCGATGAGGATGACTAACACAATGACCTCGCTTGCTTTGAAACGAAGTAATATGAATTGTCATAGGCTCGCAGGTAGCAGTAGCAGTTTGAATGGCTAACGCCAGCCAAGGGCGGGTAATTTGAGTACAGATTTTTCTGATAAGGTTTCCCATGGGTGATATAGTGGAGAGTAACGGAGCATATATAAAACCATGGGTAACCGAGGATGCAGTGACCAATGCTGGATTATTTCCTTATTTTAATGAGTTCTGACTACTGTAAACTGGTTTCAGAATGGTTTGACAAAATTCATTCAGCAACTAAATGCTAGATTCGTACATATTTACATGCTTTTTCAACATAAATTCTTCAAATGATCTCTTAGACGTATCCTATGGGTATCAAAATATTTCATCAGAATCAAAATGGATACTATTTATAAACACAAGTGTTCCATAACTTCATAGGCATAAACAAAATTCCGAGGACAAACAAAATCCAAATCTAATTTCCTTCTCAAACCAAATGTAGAAAGGGAAAGTTATCACAAAATCTTTATGCTAGAGCCAAAAACTGGGGCACTTTTTGTGAAGAATTAACATTGTCAAACACCCAAAGTATGACCTGTTTTTAAATCACTTGCCAAACTATCCCAATATCCAATGCTAAAAAGCCATAGATCCCAACATACAAATGGACGTTTCTATAACACGAAATCATCTCGACCCCATTAGCAAATTAGAAAAATCCCCCTCAACTAAGTCTACATGGTGTATTTTCCCTTTAAAAAAGTTGTTATCCAAAACATCTTCCTGTTCTTATGTTTACCACTTCTACGGTAAATGTCCTTCAAAGACCTAATTGCTCCCTCCCCCATTTTAACTGTTCCTTTGCCTATGAACTCTATTTAATCTGAGATACACGATTCCTGACATTCCCTCTCATCCAGAGCTTTGAGATCCACATAGGCTGTGAAACAGGAGTGATGAGACATAGGAGCTGGCAATGGACTCATCATTTTCCAGTCTGAAGGGCCACCAAACAAGTTCAGGGAATGAACCATATCATGAGCTCGGAACTTTTCCTCCAACCCTCCCGAAACCACAACCATGTCATCATGGATCTGACATCCACCGAACTTGTGATAGCCATGCGAAAGGATGAAGTCCTGTAATGCCTTGGTGACAGGATTGTAAATCTTTGCCCTTTTGCCAGGTTCATCCTGTATCAGGACAAGGAATCCTTCCACTGCCACACAGTCTGTTCTGCTCAGTCGGAGGTCCGCTGACTCAATCTGCCTGCCCAGATCATGGAGTTCATGCCACTCATTGTCAATAGGATCAAAGTATTGAGCACCCTTGTAGGTGTCAAAGGAAACATCCCTTCTTCCTGGCGCAACAAAGCTGTGCATTCCTCCTAACAGGTACAGCCTTCCGTCCATGGACGTCAGAGATGCGTTACCAATACCCTGGACTTCCTTAATGCACGGCAAATTTGTCCACTGGTTCGCAGCACAGTTGTAGACCTCCCCATCTGGTCTGACGGTGACCTTCTTGTTTCCTCTCCCTCCCACCACGTAGACCTGATTCTGGAGACTTGCGCTGCTGTGGTTGTAGCGACATCCGTTCATAGACTTCACTTCATTCCACGTTCCTCCAAGGATATCATATTCCCATGTCTCGGAGAAGATCTGTTTTTGTTTGTCGTACAAAGGCACTTCTGTTGTGACTCCTCCAGTCAGATAGATCTTGTTGTTGGACAAGGCAACTCCAAAATGGTGCCGCTTCTCAAAAGGGAAGGATGTGAGGTTGTGCCATCTCTCTGTACCGGGATGATAGAAGAAGATATTGTTGGTGATGTATCTGCTTGGATTTGTGTCTCTACTGACTACAACCATGACTTTCTCATGTCTAGGTACAGCACTTTGACCGACGCATATATGAAGCAGGTCCTTTATTTCCTTGCCTAAATCTCCTTCCAAATCATCATAGATTTCAACATCTTCTCTTGTGACTGTGAGAGTTGCTAGAAGGTCACTTACATCATGTTTTCTCTCCTTAAAATTAAACATAGCCCATTTGATGAGAGACTTGAGAACCATTTGAACAGATTCCAATTTCAAAGACCTACTCTTCAGTATCTTCAGTAGCAGATCTTTTGGTGCGTGGAGGAAAGACTCATCTTGTGCAATTTCGTTGTAATGGCTCTGGATGTACTGCCAAGAAACTTCAGCAAGGTCTGGCAAGAGATGGGACTCCGACAACTGGAATATCTTCAGACATGTTTCAGGATTCACATGCTGAAAGAGGAATCCGCTACAAGCGTGGACGAGGTCCCTCAGTTGAAGAAAATCGGCACACTCCAAGACATCAATCACTTCCTCAGTAGTGACAGTCAGAGAGGCAGTGTACATGTAGTCTAGCAATTTTGTAAACCCACTCAGTGATACTCCTTGAAGATTGATGACTTCTTGATCTTTTGGTGTAGAGAATGAAAAGTAGGCTTTGAAATATGGACAGCAAGCATCAAGTAGAATCCGGTGACACGGAAATTGACGATTTTCGACTTGTATGATTATATCTGTGAACTTGTTTTCTTGACGACATTGGTCAAAGTGGTTCCAGGTAAGGCTGTATAATTCCATCCCATGATAAGAGAATGTTTGTGTTCGGAATTTATCTAATAAAGAGACTGGCTCCAAGCTTTCTATTAAATCTTCTTCCATTGTATAATTACTCGTCTGAAATATAGAATAAATAATAAAAATTAGGTTAATATACACAGTTTATAATGAAATAACTGTGCATTTTATAGTTTATATGAAAAAAATTGAAGAAAACTAAAAATATTTCATATAATGAGTTCCTTATGTAATTTTACCATATTCATGAAATATTGAATAAATAATAAAAATTTAATTAATATACACATTTTATAATGAAAATAACTGCATATTATAGTTTATATGAAAAGAAGTGAAGAAAACTAAAAACATTTTTCATATAATGAGTTCCTTATGTAATTTTACCATATTCATTTACTTTAGTTGCACACTTGACAAAATCTAGATGGAAGCAATAAAATGTGACAGAATTTATATGAAACAGATAAAATTTTAACTTTAATCTACTCACTCACAGAGAAAGGCACCAAAATAAAACTGTAGGCCTATACAACTCTACAATAAATGAGGTAAATAATCTAAAGCACTGGTAAATTTACATAGAATTTTCCTCATCGCATTATGTAACCCAGTCATGACAATGCCACAGCAATACCGCCCAAAGTCATATCCTGATTTTCGATCTGTGTCACCCAGATAGACCTAATATTTATGACACTGCAATACCAACACACAGTTTTCTAAATAAGAGAAAATATACAACAATATAATTCCGGGATTCACCTTATCCACTTCTAAACATATTCCGACGAAGGGCAAAAGATCATGACTCTGGTTGACTTATTTGGAATCACAGGTATTTTCGTCACATAGCAGACGCACATTTTTCGACCCGGAAGTAAAGCACTTGCTGAAATGAAAGGCGGTCGTTGATTGGACCATGATTTTGAGCTTGAGCCAATGACTGAAGTTTACACATTCGCTGTCGGTTAGAACACGTACCGGAACTTTCGTAACGAAATTTGCAATCTTTATTTTTGTTTTTGAGCGATGCGGGTGTTTTAGAACCCTACCTTTATTTCTTGGCGATTTCAAGACATAAACACACACGATGAAGAGCAGATTTAGTACGATAGACATCGCCGCTGTTGTCAAAGAACTGAAAAGGTATTTTAAAACGAAATTCATCCAAAACCAACTGAACAGATTGATTCTGGGATTGTTCCGTTTGATATGTAACATAAACAAAGTGTGTGTCTCTGGGTGTAGGTCTTTTCGTAGGAGGATCCCGTTCGTAGGAGTGATTTTCGGTCTATTCGTAGGAGGATTTTTAGGTCTTTTCGTAGAAGTAGAAAATTCCAATGAAATATTTTAATGTTGTTTATTGTTAATAAAGACATTAATCAGGTAAGTATATTCACATTCACAAAGTTTAATCATCGCTTTGATGTCTTTGATGTCCAGACCGATGTTTGATAGGATTATGTTATTATGTTTTGTGTTATTGTGAATTAAAAACATATAATCTTTTGTTTTGTTGTTTGTTTGTTATAGACTGTTTGTTATAATTATCTCTGATTGGAGATTAGTAACTTTCGGTGAAGTAGTAAGTCGCCGACAAAGCACCTGGCAATTGTCAATCAAAACATCTCACAACCTATAATTACTGGTTCTCCTAAGCGGAGAAACCGATGAGAAGACTAATGACACAAAATATCACGATTAAACAAATAATTTTATTTAATATATTAACAACAAAAGTTAAACCTACCTAATTCATAATATAGTATCACTCCTACGAATATATTTTTTTCACTCCTACGAAAAGACCTTCTACGAACGGGATCCTCCTACGAAAAATGCACTGCTACGAACGGGATCCTCCTACGAAAAGACTGTTTCCCGTGTCTCTTACTAAATGACTAATATTGTCAGTGACAGAGTCTGTCTTCGTGTATTCGACAATGTCGATATGTCATTTCGTCAATTTCTATTTAGTTTGGTCACCACTATAAGGACTTTAGATCTCTTTGAACAAGATTGTCAAAGTAAATAACTATACAGTACTGAATAAGTAACTGAATGAGATGATTCATATGAACATAAATTAGATATTAATTTAGTATCGTAGAGTAGCCTAAGTTATAAATTATATTGAATGAATATCTGACATGTAATAGTTGGGGAACATATAACATACTGTTAATGTAAATTTCTGAGTCATGTGATCTGACCTCATGTTGTTACCAAAATCAATATGTATTGTCTTACCTGGTTTGGTTATTCCAATGGGTTTTTACCATCTCTTTGGTTATAAATATAGATGATTAAAACTATGTAACCATGATTGGAAAAAAAGGAAATACGCTGCTCACACTTGATAGTTGACACTTTGAGAAGTTAAAAGGAGGGTTCTATCGGGGTATTTTCTGTGGAAACGAAATTCGAGAGAATATTCTCTTTTACAAACATATAATCTAAATACATGATTGAAACACAGTAAAAGATGTTAATGATGACGTTATATTTCACAACTTGATAAAGACACGCGCACACTAGTTGAAAAATGAAAACAATGAGAACTGAAGCCACTCATTGAATGTTCTATCATTGTATATGTTTTATTTTTAAAAAATTGTAAAATTGGGTTAAATATAGCATGTTTTCATTTCACCTAATGCCAAGAATCCAATATGGCGGATGCTGCCGATAGATCGGTGATAGAACTTTCCCTTTAAGTGACTGATTAAGTTTCTGATTTAAATGTAATTGGTACAGTGCTGTCGGTCATTCTAAAACATGTCACCTATTACAAATAATAGTCAATGCAATATCTTCTCAAATTTCTAAAATAACACTAATTGAAATCAATACACTCTTTACATTTATTTATGTTCTATTTGGGGCGGTGCATATCTTTACCCTCCGACATAGCTGTGATACAGTCGACTTCCTAATGGGACCAATAGTATGCCATTGTACACAGAATCTATACACTATAGTATACAGTGTTATTGTTCTTGAGCGATTGACTGGCTAGTACTTCTCATGCAAATGATCAAAATAATGACAATTTCTAAGATGCCTAACGGTTAGAACAATCGAAATAAAAGTACTGTATCAGACGATAAAGGTATAGTTTTTGTGATGACGTAACAATTGAATGACGTTTCCGCTCCCCTCGTAGTCACGTGTGCCCATGGTAACCCAACGAAAGAGGGCAGTTGAAAGACCGTATTTTTCTGCAAATGATAATGTCCTAAAACAACGGTAGCGTTGTTATATCAATTATTGAAGGAATGTGTTCTTTTGTATCCGAATTAGTCTTAAACGACGAAATCCGCATTAGGCAACCCCAGGAACCACTATGACGTCACAACAGAGCAATGATGTCATAGTCGCTGTTGTCGCACGGCTCGTCAGTTGGCCCTGATCATGGATGATTAATATTAAAGAAGTAAACTCTATTTTTCTTGAAAAATTACTCAAAGCAGAATGTTGTGTTATGGGTTATCTTAGAAAAGTAATAAAGTTCCCTGTACCCCAATGTGTTTTGTAATAAAGTATAGTTTTGCCCTGAACTATTATAACGTCAAAGTACTCGGACTACCGTCCTCGTACTTTAACTATAATAGTTCAGGGCAAACTATACTTTATTACAAAACACATTGGGGTACAGGGAACTTTATTTCTTAAATAATTGGGCTCTTGGCAACTTTATTACACAAATTGTATCAACAATACAACAAATAATATTCAAATGGACAGTTAGAGACTGTTTACAATTGGAAAATATGAGAAGATATAATTTTCATTGAAACTTTTCCATACTTCTTGCCACTGCATATTTCTATGCTAGTCTCAGAGAACAATTCTTGCAGAGGTGTTAACTGTGGCATCAGATCTGTGATTATTGCCGATAAACATCAAGACACTTAGAGATGTCTGATGTTGTTTGCCGACCAATACAGTAATACCAAACTTACCAGCCAATAGGTACTGTGTCTGTATTAGGATTGGTTTTATACTTGGGACGATGTAGTATTTCACTCAAACCTTACTGCGTGTAGAACAGTTCTCCACTGCAGACAAAGTTGCCGTGCCCCTGGTGGGATTCAAACCCCTTGATCCGAACGCTCTTAAAGGTACATCCATTCTGTTGTTGGGGGTCAAATGTGCCAAAAGTTATAAATTGTCTTACTTTATCGAGAAGTACCAACTGTTACCGAAACATACCATTTTGACGATACTCGACTTAGTAATTCACGATATGAAGGTAAAAGTGCCGATTTCTGATCGAAAACCGGACAATGCACCGCGTGTGGCGCGCGCCAATGAGTCAAACGTAATTTTGGAATCTTATTTATACCAGACAAAATAACAAATTTGGGTTGATAATGTTTAGTAGGTCATATAACTACTGTTCATGTAAATAGGACGTGCACTTTCGGTTTCTGCACCTGCATAATTATGTTACTCGATTTTAATTGGAAACTAGTAATTATGATATATTTGGCGATTGGGGATGAATATGCAAGCTGAGTGATTTTATGTGTATTGTAAACAGCACATATGGTGTGATGGAACTTATTAAAGTCAAATAAAATTTTATGAAACACAATGGATGCACCTTTAAACACTGCGCTATCCCACCCCTTTTCCTTGGGAGAGAAGTTGGGTAGTTTGTCTTTAGATGTTAAAATGATCACATATAAGGGTAGATCTAAAGAACAAATAAATTAACATTTTCATCAAAAAAGCTTGTTATAAAGATAATTTTATCAACTATGGTTTGATTCATTGAAGAACAAGTATACAGTTCTGTAAGGTAAAGATACAGACCTAAAGCAATAAAGGCACATTTATACCAGGAAAATACAACATATTTTCAAAACCTATGTCAAAATTTGAGATTAGACTTGTTGATAAGATTAATGTAGATAATTCAAGAAGAAATTGTTGTGACAGTGGCACAAAAATTTCTCAGATGACTCATCGTTACACAATTGCTACGACACCCTTTTTAATGACGCCACTGTGACGTCTAATCTACGTTATAAATCTTCATACATTTGACATTGAGATACGCCAAAGTAATGTCAGGATTTCCATATCAGCACAATTTTTTTTTTATTCAATGTTTCAGGAACGGTGCAAAAGTTTTTGGGGGGGGGGGGGGGGTGTGTATTTGATTCAACCTGTTGGGTATACATACTGAAACTTCAAAATCTTCCTTATTCCTACTGATCCACTACACAGGCAGAGTTTGAATAGACTCTTATATTTATTTTAACCAGTTTTATTAAGGAAACTTATATTTTGTATATGTTTTTGATAAACTTCAAGATTTGTTTTTCAGGTTCCTTGGCATGCGGGTATCCAACATCTACGACATTGACAACAAGACGTACTTGATAAGACTTCAAAAGTAAGATTTTGATTTCTGGTTAAAAATGTTCATGTATCATCATCTACGGTACTCTCTTTTTCATAATTGCCACTAATGGCTGCAATATTGCTCAAGTGGCGTTAAACAATAATTCTCTCACTCTCTCATAAATGCCCATGCATTTGAATATTATGAAAGAACTAATGTCATAATGTAAGTTATTATTTAATATACTCTCCTCGATAGTTAACAATATGCCCGATTATCCTAATCTGTCTAATTCCGACAACCTTCACACAGAGTAAGGATAGAGTTATCGCCGCTCTACCCTGTACCGAAACTCGCCACCAGGTGGTCAACCCTACGTCACCATTGCTTTTCTGTCGGCCATCAAGTACACTTGTGTTTTTGGTGGCTCTGAATTTCGAGTATTAAATAACCTTTTCACTCACTTATTACTGCTTTCCTTTGCGTTTGCGTGTCGTTGCGGGACCTAGCTAATTCTGTCGAGGCAGTTAGCGTCTCTCTTCGTCGGTTACTTGTATTTTGTGCTTGACTGCAGTGACTCTGTCTACTGTTGTCTGTTTCAGCCCGCCCGGGTCGCACGTGCTTTTCGTGCCGGTTCACTTAGGCTGGTTAGCTCGGCTGGGCTTTCGGTAGACCTCCCGTCCACCGCCTGGCCGTGTGCGCTTGCTTTGGACAGCGCTTGCCTACGGTAAGGCGCGGCGCCTCTCTAGGCGGCCTGGTTGGAAGCGCCTGTCGTTGGACAGCGCCTGGTGCTTAGCAGCGCCTGGCGCCTGTAGCTTCAGGCGCTCTACCGCCTCACTCTAGTGGCGTCCTTTTGAAGCGGTTGGGGTTGGACAGCCGTCTCGGAGGGGTGTTACGGGGATGTCGGATCCTTACTCAGGTTTCTGTGGTGGGTGTGGGTCCCGGAAGTCCGCGCGCTTCGACCCACACTCGCTATGTCGCCTGTGTCGCAATTTGTGCGGCGAGTTGGACAAGTGCAGAGAGTGTGAACACCTCTCACCTACGGAACATCGTGATTACCGCGCGGCTGTGAAGAAATCTGAGACGCAGCACAAGTTGAGGGCCGCCAGGCGGCCCTCCTCGTCCGCTTCCGCTACCGTCACCACGGGGTCCGCTGATGACGCCTCCCGGGGCTCCGACCTGGTCATTTCGGAGGATGTGACCAGGTTTGACCTCTCGGATCCAGGTGTGAGGTCCGACAGGAATTTATCACCAGTCAGACATGTTGGCGGTTCCCCTCCCTCGGGCGGGGTGGAACGATCTCCCGACTTGAGGTCCTCTCCTGACACTGCTTCCTCAACGAGCCCTCGGAGGGCCGTCAGGAAGAAGGAGAAAAGGAAACACAATAAGAAGAAGAGGTCGAGGATCTCCTCTCCCCCTATTCTTGACCAGAGGAAACTGACGGACGACATCATGTCCTCAGTGAAGGATCTGGTTTCTTCAATGTTCGTGGCAAGAGAACGAGCTCATGCCAGGGTTGAGGAGGAGGATGTCTGTTTTCCGACCTCCCCTGTGGCGCCCTCCACTCCCAAGAGAAGGCGTGTGGTGGTTATTTCCCCGGGCGCCACCCTCTCGGACCACGAGTCCACGGCTGTTAGTGACCAAGAGGGGGGGGGGGGGGGGGGGGCGTCTGACTTGGGGGACGGGGCTCCCCAAGCGCCTTCCACTCCTCTGACGGGCCCTGTGGAGACGCCCGATCTCAAGGAGCGTCTGACAGCAATCGCTGATTGGTGTCAGGTGGACATCCAAGAGTTGGAAGAGGAATCTTCATCGACCAAGGCAGCCAGGCTGGAGACCTTCTGCTCGGAAGAGGAGGCGCCTACGCAGCGTCTGGTGGCGCTGCCAGTGCACAGGCTCCTTCAGGCGGCGGGCAGGGACTTCGACTCTAACGTTGCTGCTGGGGCTCCTGGTCGCCTCCTCCCCCCCTTAGTTCTCACTGACAAGATCCGGTCTGGCCTTCCCTGTTCGCCTGTAGAGCGCGCGCTGGACCCAGATCGGCTCGCGCTGACCTTTGAACAGGTGGAGACTCTAATTTCCAAACGGGCGGTGGAGGAAATCCCGCACCAAGACCTTTCTCCAGGCTACTACTCTCCGGTGTTCGTCCGACCGAAACGGGAGCCAGGGAAATGGCGGCTGATCCATGACTTGAAGGAATTCAACCTCTCCTTCCTAGATCCGCCGCCATATTTTCGACTCTTGACAGTGCCGTCAGTGATGCGATTACTGGAGCCCTTGGACTCGATGATATCCCTAGACCTGCAGGACACGTACCTGCACATTCCCATCTATCACGGCGATCGCAGGTACCTACGTTTCGTCTTAGCGGGTCGCCACTTTCAGTGGAACGTCCTTCCGTTCGGGATTTCATCGGCTCCGTGGCTGTTCACTCGCGTGACCCAACCCATCGTCCAATACCTCCACACGGTGGACGTTCAATTCGCAATGTATTTGGACGACGAGTTTGGTCACAACAGGTCCCCGTCTGTTCTGGAGGCTCAACGGGACTTTGTGATAGCGTTGTTCAGGCGGTTGGGGTGGCTGGTCAATCTGGGGAAGTCAGACCTGCAGCCCTCGACGTCCTTGGTGTGCCTGGGCGCCCGCCTGGACACCGCTATCTACAAGGCTTTTGTGACCACGGAACGGATGGAACGTTACCGAGATCTCCTGGAGCTGGCACTTCGGGGGCCTCTGCCACTACGCCAGTGGCAGAGGCTGCTAGGCTTTCTGAGCGCGACTCAACACTTCACCCGAAGGGGAAGGTTGCAGCTCAGGCCCCTTCAGATCTTGGTAAACGTACATGTCCGGGAGAAGGCGTGTCGGCACGTGTTTTCCATTCCTCTGGAACTCAGACCGCACCTCTCCTGGTGGCAGCAGGAGTCCAATGTGTTGGTGGGGGTTCCCCTCAGGGAACCGCCAGCGACACGTCACCAATTCGTGGACGCCTCCTCCCAAGGCTGGGGGGCTCATCTCGATGCGGAGCAAACAGCGGGGGTGTGGTCGTCGACCCAAGTGAGACGCCACATCAACGTCCTGGAACTGGACGCCATTCGATTGGCAATCGACCATTGGTCAGGTCAGCTGCGGGGGCAGGTTCTGTGTGTTCATACAGACAGCTCAGCGGCGGCCTGGGCCATCAACAAACAGGGGTCGACCAAAGCAGACTCTCTCCTGCAGTTGGTGATGGTGCTGTTTCGCCTAGTGGACAGTCTCGAACTCTCTCTTCGTGCGGTGCACATCCCGGGAGCCAAGAACGTCCTTGCGGACGCCTTGTCTCGCCCGGACAAGCCTCCTTCCACGGAGTGGATGTTGCACCCGAGAGTGTTCGAGAGTCTATGTCTGAGGTTCGGCAAGCCTCACATAGACCTCTTCGCGACTCGGCTCAACCACCAGCTACCGACATACGTGTCTCCTGTACCGGACCCGACCGCGTGGGCTCTCGATGCGCTCACGTTAGAATGGGAGGGGATGGTCGCTTACGCCTATCCCCCTCCCGCCATCCTGAACCTCGTGGTGGGGAAGATACAGGAGACGCGGATGCTCCAGCTACTCCGGATAGCTCCGCTGTGGCCAGCCAGAGCCTGGTACGTTCCCCTCCGGAGGGCTTGCCTCCTAGACCCGATCCCCCTTCCTCTAAGGTGGGACCTACTGACGAGCAAGCCAAGCGGGCGGGTTCACGAGAATCCCCAGGCTCTACAGCTTCACGCTTGGTTTGTCTTCAAAGGGGTCTGACGGGGGCAGGGTTCTCCAAATCCGTTGCCGAGGCGGTGGCGACCTCCCAAAGACCGTCGACTAGGAATCTCTACGACGCTCAGTGGGGGGCCTTCGCGACCTTCTGCAGCAAGGAGGGGTACGACATCCAGGCAGTAACGGTCCCTCAGGTTGCTGAGTACCTGGTTTACCTGCGAGAGACGAGGATCTCAGAGCTTCACGCTCTCCAAGCGGATCTCCTGCGTTTTGAGGTGGGGGACGGGGGTTCGGCCACTCTGGGGTTGGCGCCGGAGTTTGTGTGTAAGAACAAAACCGCCGACGAAAGGGGTAGGACTTTTTCCCTACCGTCCATTTCCGGTAACATAGATCCGACGGACGAGGAGAACCGCCTCCTCTGTCCAGTCCGAGCACTTCGGATCTACACCGAGAGGACCCGGACCCTGCGTCAGGGGAGAAGAAGACTATTCATCCCTCATTCCCAGACCAGCGTACGGGAATTAGACAAGAGACAATTAAGCGTCTACCTCCGTTCGGCGGTGCTAGACGCGTACAAGGCAGCGGGTCTAGACCCTCCAGCGAGGGCCAATCCGCACGAGATAAGGGCCATCTCAGCGACGATGGCCCTCCATAGCAACTTGGCGGTGGCGGACATCATGGCTGGCTGTTTCTGGAAGTCAGGCCTGGTGTTCGCCAACCACTATCTTCGAGACATCTCCAACGAGGACTTGGAGGGAATCAACCGGCTGGGGGCGCAGGTGTACGCCCAACAGCGAGTTCCTTCGGGCCCTCATCGCAGGAGTCACCCTCTTGCTCACTAATGTTTCGCCTCTCAATAAACCCGAGGTTGATTCTTTTTGTGTGTCTGTTGTCTCTTATACCAGTTGGCGACTTCGGTTGCGGGCCTCCTCGCATAGCGAGGTTGAGCCAGGGCTAGTCCGATTGACTAGTGGGCCCCATGGGGGGTCACTCTAGTTCGGCCTTGAGTCACCAACTCTCTTCCTGTAGGATAGAGCTTTATCGCCTTAGCCTCTCGCACCCACCTCCAGCAGTGGGATTCGGGCATATTGTTAACTATCGAGGAGAGTATATTAAATAATAGTATGTTTTTGTTTAAACATCATTATTTATACTCACCGTCGATAGTTAACAATCGTTAGCTCCCACCCGGCCTCCCCTCTGCACGATCAGCTTTTTTCTCTGACCGTCAGAAGAAGCAATGATGACGTAGGGTTGACCACCTGGTGGCAAGTTTCGGTACAGGGTAGAGCGGCGATAACTCTATCCTTACTCTGTGTGAAGGTTGTCGGAATTAGACAGATTAGGATAATCGGGCATATTGTTAACTATCGACGGTGAGTATAAATAATGATGTTTAAACAAAAACATACTATTTTTCTTTTTCTTTCTTTATTTTACATACAGGAGAAGTGTCCCTGATTTACTGTAATTACATAATTTAAAGGATTTTCAAGGTTTAGTTTAAGTTTCAAAGACATGATATCGAAAAAAAATTATTAATTTTTTTATCCTTTTCACATAAGTGTTGTTGAATGTATTTTATTACAGAATCCAACATTTCAAAGTTTTAAAAGAAATAGTATCAGAATTCATTTATTGCATTCCTTTTTCTTTTCACGTAAGTTTCACTAAATATATATATATGTAAATACAAAATTTAGTTTGGAAAAACGATGTGAAAATGCAAATCATCTTTTATTTTCCATCTCCCATTTACATCACTGGCTCAGTGACTGACTGACGTTATAAAATTGAATGATTTTCAAAGTTTGAAAAGATATTATTTCAGAATAAAATACATCAATTATATTCCATCTCCTTTTCACATTTTCAACTTTGATGTTTAATTAACAGTAATTGATAGAATTAACATTAATAAAAGCCTGTCACTTCTCATCTCAAAAGTAAAAGCAATGTCTTTTTACGTCTTTTTCTACTAGGTAACAATTTAACTATTCACCGGTTATCTAATAAAGCTTTGTCAACATGTTGGTCGAAGTATTCGGCTTGATGAGAGGAAATTGTAATTTGATTGAAACAATTAATAACAGACACTGTGAGTCACAAGTTGTATTTTTTTATTGGTTGTTAGCATAAGCCATTTAATAATATTTAGGGCAAAACAATTGATAAGTCGATCGACATCACTGCTTACCAATCGCCGCTGTGTTGACTCTTGGGCATGTCGACTTGTCACTCGGTGTCAGTCAGCATGTGGTTAAAGGGGGTCGACTTATACATGAGATATAGAGTTTTTAACCAGTATTTGGGTAGTTGAGAAAGGGGGTTGACTTATACGCGGGGTCGACTTATACCCGGTAATATACGGTAAGTGTAATCGAATGAATTTTATTACAGATTTTAAGATTTTCAAAGTTTAACAAAATATTCCTATAATTTCAGACCAGATCAAAAGGCAGTCATATTGCTGGAGTCGGGTATACGTCTGCACAGTACAGAGTTCGACTGGCCGAAGAATCCAGCACCATCTGGTTTCTCCATGAAGGTACAATTATTTTGTCAACCCTGAGCTGGATCAGATGGGCTTATGGCATGGGCAGTCGTCTGGCTTCCATAAAATCTTTACATTTTCGACTTCTCCAGAAGAATCGCTGCACCCTCAAAGCAAAGCAAAGGGATGTTACTTGTACTTTGTACCTAGGGGGTTTAAATTTGTACATTTGGTCCTGGCCCCTCTTAAATAGGGCGTGGCAGGCAGTTTCCCGAAAACCTTTAAACGACTTCTTCTCCAAAACCAGTTGGCATAGGGAGCTAAAATTTTCAGAATAACATCTTTCTTACATGGGGACTCAAGTTTGTTTATTAGGACCTAACCCCTCTCAAAAATCTTTAAATGAAAGTTTTCAAATAACATCTTTGTAACATGTAGGCTTAGTTTCTTCATTTGGTCAAAATCCCCCATTCAAATATTTTTTCTTCCAAGTTTGTCAAAATCTTCTGAGGAGATTCTGCAAACAAACTATATAAAACATTTTTGCTATAGAAACATATTACTTTTTCACTCTTCACAGTAAAATTATTAACACTGATGTTCATAGTTAAATTTTGATATTTACAGATGAGGAAGCACTTAAAAGGAAGAAGATTTGAGAGCATTCGTCAACTTGGAGTGGATCGTATTGTCGACATGCAGTTTGGATCTAGCGAGGCAGCATATCATGTCATTTTGGAGCTCTATGACAGGGTTAGTGGTGAAATTCTTCCAATCCTTCATACTTTTATGACACCTACAGAGCCAAATTGGCATGTCCAAATGTCTGTTCTTCATCTGTCAAGATTTTTACTTTTCAAAAGAAACTACTGTTTCCCTAAAACATAAACTTTGGAAAGAACCACCTTGAGTTCTGTACCCCTAATTGTATGATTTAGGGGGCGGGATAGCACAGTGGTTACTTGTTAGCACGTTCAGCTTTGGACCATGGGGTCCCCGGTTCGAATCGTGCCAGGGACACTGCAACTTTGTTTGCATTAGAGAACTGTTCTACAAGAATTTCAGCGTAGTACCACCCATGGTTCGCTAGTTCCAGCCGATGCTCGCAGGTTTCACCGCAAAGCATAGCCACATGGCATTGCAGGCTTTCTCCCTGCCATAATACTAGCAGCCGCAAAAAAGGGAAATACTTTTGAAAGCGGCGTTAAACCCCAGCTCACCTCACCTCACCTCTCTCTAACATGTGTGTTGAATGGGTGCCAATGGTTGGCTACTTACAGTTGTCCTCATCGGTTTCACCGCGATGCTTTCTCCCTGCCATAATACTAGCAGCCGTGATATAAGTGAAATACTCTTGAAAGCGGCAATGCCGCATTAAGCCCCATCTCTCCTCACCTAACCTGCAAAGAAAGTAATATACTCTAAAGCTTTAGTTTTGTATGTACCATCTTGAGTTCTGTATCTCTTATTGTATGAATTACACATTTGCTTTAAAAATCTATCTTATTAAAACACGTCTTCATGTTTAATTTTGCTAAATGAAATCGTTGCCAATGATGATGCTTTCATTCTCCTACAGGGTAACATTGTTCTGACGGACTACGAGTACACAATCCTGAACATCCTCCGTCCACGAACAGACAACAGCCAAGATGTACGGTTCGCTGTGAAGGAGACATACCCTGTCTCTAATGTCAAGGAACATGAACTGCCCACAGTGGAGAAGTGAGTCTTGTAGAAAACTTGTATGGCTAATTAGTATCTTCAATGTGAAGCAACAGGATTGTCTACTGTGGAAAAGAGACCTTTTTTCCATGCATCTGTTTTCTGTCCCATTAAAGGGGCGGGATAGCGCAGTGGTTAGCGCGTTCGGCTTCGAATCAAGAGGTCCATGGTTCGAATGCTGCCAGGGGCACGGCAACTTTGTCTGCAGTAGAGAACTGTTCTACACGCAGTAAGGTTTGGGTGCAATGCTACACTGAATTTCAATGCAGTACCACCCATGGTTCGCTAGTTCCAGCCGTTGCTCACAGGTTTGACAGCAATACATAGCCAAATGGTGTTGTAGGCTTTCTCCCTACCATAATACTAGCAGCCGTGATATAAGTGAAATTCTCTTGAACCCCAAATCACCTCAGCTCACCTCTGTCCCATTAGGAGTTTGAGTATCCGGATGAGTTTGAGTATCCGGTTGAGTTTGAATATCTGGATGAGTTTGAGTATCCGGATGAGTTTGAGTATCCGGATGAGTTTGAGTATCCGGATGAGTTTGAGTATCTGGATGAGTTTGAATAATAGATAAGTTTGAGTATCCGGAAGAGTTTGAATAATATATAAGTTTGAGTATCCGGTTGAGTTTGAGTATCCGGTTGAGTTTGAGTATCCGGTTGAGTTTGAATATGCAGAAATTTACAGTCCATAAATCTACTCTTTATTACAATGACTAATTTAACAACTTAACTTTCAGATTGACTGCACTGATGTCATCTGGCAAAGAAGGGGATCCTCTTAAAAAGCTACTGGTTCCTAATTTAGGTAATTTGATTATGAAATTATTTATGTTTCATTCCTCTAGATAACTTGATATACCGGTAATAAATAAAGTAAATTTCCTACCTGATTTTTCTTTCTTTTCATTTTAATCTTTTCAATTATAGTTTTACGTTGTTTCAAATTATCAGTGTATTGGTGATGATAATGTAACATTTTGCAGATTATGGACCTGCCATTTTGGATCACTGCCTAAAAGGAGTCGGTTTTGTGGACAATGTGAGGATTGGGAAAGGATTTGATGTGTCACAAGGTATGTCCAAAATGTAATTGTAAAATATTTTTAAAATAACAAGGTATGTGTTTCTTTGTGAATATTAAAAATATGTTTGAAAAATGTATCAATTTTAAAAAAAGAAATTCATCTCAACTATTTATTCTTCATTTATCTCAATCTTATTTGACTAATATACGGTTTTGCACATTGCAGACATGTCCAAGCTGCTGTCGGCTATCGAGGAGGCGGAGGAGATGTTACAGCGAGTACAACAGGAGAATTGTCAGGTTAGAGGAGGTTCCAGTGTTGGATCGATCCAGATCCCCCCAATCTCTTTTTGCAATACAAAATCAGCAATGCTACTATTGATATACTGATGTATAAAATATCCTGTTTAAGGATGTTCGCTCCTCAAATTTATACCGGTAGTATTAAACTTATTTTTTAACTTATATTTTTTAAAAGATCAAAGTATATGATTGAAAAATCAGCATTAAAAAATAGGGGGTAGTGTTGTTTTTTTCGAGATATGACACCTGTAAGATAGTGGGGTGAAGTACAATTTTAACATGAGAGTCTATGGGAAAATGAAAAAAAAAAACTGCTAAAAACTTTAAAATACTACATTTCTAGTATTTAACTTTTTTTCCTTTTTTGATATGTTGATGAAAAAATATATATGGTAGTGTGGTTTTTTTTAAGCTTTGACACAAAATGTACCTGAAAACCCCCCTTTTTAGTCAAATTTAGGCCATTTATGCTGTTTTAGAGGTTCTTAAGTCACATTTTCTTTATTTCATTTGTTTTTCAAAAGTATGTAGATGATGTAGAATATCATGAAGTAAATAAAAATGACAAAAAATCTTTACTTAAACATACTTCATTTTTGAAGTTCAACATAAGTTACCATAATCAACCTAAAGTCAATGCTAAAATATTATTAAAAATTGATAAGAATACCTCTTTTAAGGGCCCAAAGTTACACTGAAGCTACTGAATTCAACACATTCGAAGAGTCCAATTTACATTGAAAGTTATTATGAACAAATAACGGTTGTATTTGCTTTGCTTCTCTATGGAAATTATGATTCGCTTTACCTCATGACTCGCTTTCCGGACGATTTTAAACTGTAACCAAATCGCGTGGAAAAACAGGATCTGACTGTACCTGTATTGGTACATGACTCTTTTCACTGAAAGGAAAACATCCAGAAGATGTAATAAAATAAAATAAAGAAAAGATTTGGAAGTTTTTATGCCACCGAATCAGAGATTCCGGGGGTATATTGTTTTTCACCTGTCCGTCTGTCTGTCTGTCTGTCTGTCTGTGTGTTTGTCCACAATAACTTTAACCTTGGCCATAACTTTGGATTACTCAGAGCTAGGGCTTTCATACTTGGCATGTGCATACCTTGTGATGAGACCTTCAGATGAGGTCATCATATTTGACCTTGTGACCTTGACCTTGCCGCAGTGGACAATATTCAGAAGACTTTAACCTTGGCCATAACTTTGGTATATCCGGGGGCATCCGCGTTTAACAAACACATCTTGTTACTTCTGATATAATTTTGATAATAATTTTGGATATTTTTCAGGGTTTTATCACCCAGAGGAGAGATAAGAAACCCAACCCCAAGGCGGGCGAAGATGCAGAACTTCTCACGTTAGTACATCTTGCTCACCTGAAATCTTTTACAGATAATAATTCCAAGTTTATAGATAACAATGTGTTCTCGTTTTGGAAACCATTGCTTATTTCAGTGATGGATCTAAAGAGGTTCGAAGAGAATGAAGCCGTTCATCGGCATTGTGAGTGTGAAAACTTTGCAATGGGATAACAGAACATTGTTGAATACTTTTATAATTTATTATGTGAGCATATTTTTCCGGCAATCACGTGGGCGTTGACAGAAAAGCATATAGATTTCAGCTGAGTCCAACTAAAAGCCGTATTGACTTGAGTGACGTCAAACGATTGTTGCATGACGTAATGCTATTGTTATCATGACGTCATCTGACCGTAGTTCAAGCTGTTCAAACCAAATTGCATTTTTGACTGTATTTTATTGTTTTCCTTTCGTTTCTGTATTGAAAACATAATAAAACAATTATAGACTGGTGAATTCGGTCAGTACCTGTTTTTATGGACCGGAGGAAACAATATTGAACATCTTGAAAGCAAACGTAAAAACAAACAGTCACGTGACAAATCAAGTGACGAGTCAATATCTCAGGTCAGTGACAGAAATTTTTGTCACAAAACTGACCTCATCACTGGAATCATGGGTCAATGTAGAAAAATATTTTTCGATCACGTGGTGTGAACTGGCCAATGAAATTCTTACAAATTTAATAGAGGTATAATAATGTTTATCGAGTTCATAAAAACAGGTATTGACCTCATCACCAGTCTATAATTGTATAATGTTATTCGTTACTTTGCAGATATTCTATCATTGTACATGTTTCATTTTACCTTTAAGAAGTTTTAGTGATACAAATGTTTTGAGAAAAAGTTTTAACGTGATTGACGAAATAATATTACAGATATGAAGCTTTTCAGCCCTTTCAACTCAGACAAGACGATGGGAAACCGTTCCTGGAGTTTCCTACATTCGATAGAGTGAGTATTACTCTCTTTCATCCGGTTTCAGTTTGTGTGTATGTTGGTAATTTAAATTTGAGATGTTTCAATTTCAATATTTGCAGTTTATGTTAAAATTTCAGTGTTTTGCATACAGTTTGATTTTGGTTTATTAGTTTCAGTCTTCACTGACAGATTTGTTTTTGCAAAGCATTACCATATTCATCTTCACAACGTCACAGGCGTAACAAAAAGATTTCCATATCTTCTCCTTTCGCCCTTGACCTCAACCCTCGCATTTTCAGTGCTAGGATTTTAACGTACTGCAGGCTAATCGGATAAGCCAATCAGAAGACAGTTGTTTTGCCTATGTGACTGTGTCGATTGTAGCTATTTTGAATTGGTTCTGAATGTAAACAGCGATTTCATTGGCTGTATGTTAGCAGATGGTAAGGGACGTAACTCGTGATCACGATAGATGTCGCTGATTCGTTTCACCACCTCTGCTTAGGTTGAAGGCAAGGTAAAAAATGGAGAGATCTCGATACATTTTCACCTTGCCGTGGGAAGATGTACCACATTGGTATTGTAATTATTATGACTGTACTGAAATATTCTTGAAAACAGTGTGTTCCCAAAAGCAACTCACCTCTTCAAAATGTATCGGGGATGGGATAGAGCAGTGGTTATTGCACATTCGGCTTTGCATCAAGAGGTCCAGGTTTTGAATTCAACCAGGAACTCGTCACCAGTCTGCAGTCGATATCAGTTTGAAGTGCTGTAAGGTTTGGGTGCAATGCTACGCTGAATTTCAGCGTGGTACCACCCATGGTTCACTAGTTCCAGCCGATGCTAACAAGTCTCACCGCAATGCATAGCCACATGGTGTTGCACGCTGTCTCCCAGCAATAATATTAGCAGCTGTGACTGAAATACTCTTGAAAGGAGTGTTAAACTATATTACATGTACCTCACTTCTAAATGTATCCTACTGGAATTGATTGATGAATGATTTCTTCTTGACTTTCAGGCAGTTGACATGTTCTTCTCTCAGGTTGAGAGTCAGAGGTTGGACATGAAGACTCTACAACAGGTACGACTTAAATAAATTCAGTTTGATTAAAATCAATGAATAAAATGTGCAAAATAGTGCATCTACCGGTATACAAATAGGTTTATACATTCTTCGCCACAATGTCTGATGACAGCACATATATGTGTGTTCTGTACCAGTTTAGTGCAGACAAAACCCAGTCATTAGCTGGACAGTCACATCATAGTTTTTGAATGATTGATGAAAGGAGTTACTTGCTCCTTGCTTCTCTAATTGATATGGGGGGCGGGATGGCGCAGTGGTTAGTGCGTTCGGCTTTGGATCCGCCAAGGGGCACAACAACTTATTCTTCAGTAGAGAACTGTTCTACACGCAGTAAGGTTTTGGTGCAATACTACACTGAATTTCAGCGCAGTACCACCCATGGTTCGCTAGTTCCAGTCGCTGCTCTCAGGTTTCACCGCAGTGCATAGCCACATGGCGTTGCGGGCTTTCTCCCTGCCATAATACTAGCGGCTGCGATATAATTGAAATAGTCATGAAAGCGACGTTAAACCCCAACTCACCTCACCTCACCTAATTGAAAGCTTTTGCTGGAGGTCTTGTAAGTGACTAACTGAAATGTGTCAGAGCATGCCAGCATGCCAGCATACCAGCGGTCATCAGACGGTTTGGAGAGGAGACCTCCGAACAATAGGAACTAATATCCTGAAAGATGCACTATTTTGTAACTTTTAATCCTCGGAAAACAAAAGATTTTTTATCAAACTGATGTCTTAAATTGAATTGTAGAGAACTGATTTCATGCAGTAAGATTTGGATGCATTATAACATTAAAATTCAGCGCAGCGCATGGTTTGTTAGTTTCTTTTGACATTCTGAGGTGTCAATGGTTTGAGGTTTCACTGGTTTGAGGTTTCAATGCATAGCCACAATTATAGTGTTGCAGGCTTTCTCCTTGCAACTCCAAATCACTTCACCTCACCTCATCATTAATGATATTCACATACAATCTGTTTTGATCAAATACAGACAAATAACCTGTTGTCAAATCATTAAAGAAAAGTTGAGCATTTAGGGTTCAGCTTGTAGAATGAGGGTTAAATGAGTGTCAATATTATCCTTTGTATGGCTCATTAATGTCAAAGTTACATATCTGTTTATGTTTGTGTTTGTATGGTATTCTGTTACATTATAAACATTTAACATGTTAACATTCTGTTGATCACAGGAGAAGTCAGCTCTTAAGAAACTAGATAATGTGAAGAAAGATCATGAGAAGAGACTGGCTGATCTGCAGAAAGAACAGGTCAAATGCATACAAATTTAAATATTTTGAAATTAAATTCAATGTAAATGAAAATAGTTAAAAAAATAATATTTTGTTTTGTTTACTTCATATATTTTGAAAAAAGAAATCAATGTTACAAAGAAAAAAGTTCAATTATAAAAAAAATAACTAAATATTTTGAGAAAAGAATACAATGTATATGAAAATAATTCAAATTTTAATTTTATATGAATTACATTTTGACCATTTTGAAATTATTAATAATGTTGTTTCTAGAACTATTTTGTCTTGGAATTTTAAAAGTTTATTCTATTTCTGTTACTTTCAGGAGGTGGATATTTTAAAGGGACAGTTGATTGAGACTAATCTCCCTCTGGTAAGTACCATAATTGATGTTATTAGAACCCGCCTCTTATTTATAAAGTAACATAGGGGTCGCTATTTAGGAAAGTTTGCATCAGGTACGAAACGGAGATGTATGCATGGGAGTATGCTCGCTATGATAAAGTCATTGATAAAGATTTTGTATTGGCCCAGTTACAAGTCATTCTATTGGCACGAGATGAAGTAAAAAGAGGATATTATATGTCCATGTCGTACTATGTTTATGACACGAGTGCCTGAGGGGCGGGATAGCGCAGTGGTTAGTGCATTCGGCTTCGGATCAAGAGGTCCGTGGTTTGCCAGGGGCACGGCAACTTGTCTGCAGTAGATGGTTCGCCAGTTCCAGCCAATGCTGGCAGGTTTCACCGCAATGCATAGCCACATGGCGATGCGAGCTTTCTCCCTGCCATAATACTAGCAGCCGTGATATAAGTGAAATACTCTTGAAAGCGGCGTTAAACCCCAGCTCACCTCACCTCACCTCACGAGTGCCTGAATGTTAGTATTTCCTAAAGCAAGAGCGAGGGGGTATACCGATATTACGAGTGTCGTTAACATAGAATGGCATAGGCACAAATACAATATTCTGTTTATTATCGGAGTCATGAAATTAATGAAAACACGCTCAAATCCACTTTCAACCATAGGCTGATGACCCGCCGTTGCCAAATTTAGAACACAACGTCATTGACGAAGTGTGATGTCATAGCATTGTTTATGACGTCACCTCACCATGACAAAGTGATATTTTTCCCTAGGGCATCGTAAATATGAACCCTGATATGATTGCCCTCGTAAGTAATAAAGAACTAATACAACGGACTGAGGAACTATAACACGACCTATACAGAAATTTTAAATAAAGATTATTTTATTTATAAAGCTCTTTTCATTTGATACACACAATAGTAAACATCTCATTTCCAGTGAAATCCTAATTATAAACAAGATTGGTGAACAGATAGCACAGGTTAAATTTGTGAACCAACTGCTGTGGGCTTTCACCAAATGTGCGACTGCGCATGCTTAGACTCATATTGACCAAGATTGTCTCGTATTGGCCCTGTTTGTCTCGTATTGGTCCAGTTTCTCCTGTATTGGTCCAGTTTTGCCATATATGCCATAAAATAGATTATTACCCAAGTGGTTTGTCATATGACTTTTATGAAACTCGTGCAGATTTGTGTATAACCCTCGCTCTCACTCGGGAAATACAAAAAAATCGCACTCGTTTCGTAAAAGTCGTAAGACACACTTCCTCGGGTAATAATCTCTATTTTCCATGCCATATGATTGATTGTTGATTGATAATGTCCTCATTTTAAGAAACACAGTACACATACCCTGTTCATACTGTCACTTTTTTACAAATTTACACTTTCATCAAGCTGCTTGACACTGAAGATACACTTCTCCCTGCAGGTTGACCAGGCTATCATGATAGTCCGGAGTGCCCTGGCTAACCAGATTGACTGGACAGAGATCTGGAACCTGGTCAAGGAAGCCCAGCTGACTGGTGACCCCGTTGCTAACGCTATCAAGTCTCTCAAGTTGGACACCAACCATGCAACACTCCTTCTCAAGTAAGGGCCATATCTCATGTTTAAACTTGTCCTGGGCCTTTATTCTTGAAACATTCATAGCTTAAAGGGGCAGTAGCACATTTTTTGGCAAATTTTATTTTTTCAAATTTCCCATTTATTATGATAGTTTAGGTCATTTATATTTACTTTAGAGGGTAAAACATCTTACTACGCAAACCAATCCGCAGTGAAAATAGCGATGTTGCCTATAATGCAAAAATTGCATGGCGGCCATTTTTATTGTGAACACAATTTATTATTTTGAATGACAAAAACAATTCCCATAGCTTTACGGAACCATGTACACTAATTTTTAAACTTGATTTTCCGTAGAGAGAACGGTGTTTTACTATTTGTGACACTATTTTTCAAATACATTTCATCTACTTATTTCAGCGAAAAAAACGTGCTACTCCCCCTTTAAATTTGATTGTAGTCCATGGGTTAAGAATGGGATTGTGTATGAATGTTTTATGAATAAGGACCCTGGTCGATGGTTGTGAAAGGGGGTACTCTTATGTAAATTGAAAACTTCAAACCTAATTGTGGTGCGCCTTTTAGGGGTTTCAACTCCAAGGTTCAAATACGTTTTGAAATTTTGACCAGAAGTTATTTCTGACTTTGTTTGGTTTCTGGAACGTTTAAAACGTTTATGACTTAGACACTTTGATATGGATGTTACCTATGTGTTGATGTTATGCCTTATAAGGGTTTTAACTCAAGATCCAAACAACTTTCTTATCTCCCTTTGTGCCCAAAGTGCCGCCATCTTTGATTTTCATATTTCCTCTTGTATGTTGCACATATGTTGTTCTATGCAGGGATCCGTACGAAGTTGATGGGAATGAGGAGACAGAATATCAGCCAATCAGACCTATGAGGGTGGATATCGATCTGTCACTCAGCGCCTACGCTAACTCGCGCAAGTAGGTCACATGATTTCTAAAACTCTCGGAGAATGTAAGAATCGACAACAGCAATTATTGTTTTTTAAATTTTTTCATTTTAAAGACTTGCTCTTTCGATGAACACATGATTTTGTGAGAATATTTTTAAAAATATTTTTGCAAAGGGAGATAACTGTAATTTACCTGCTTTGTTACTGCTCAAATGCATTTAGAGTAGATATTAACCCTTACGTTGCGTATATATATTTTACCATTTTTAGCCCCTGTGGCGGAATTTACAGGCTCGCAGCTCGCAGCAGTAGTTTGAGCTTAGGCACTAACGAGCTCTGCTGGCGGAATTTCCAGGCGGCGATTCCGGTACCGTTTTTACGAAATATACCGCATCTACATGGCGAATAAGGACTATATACGGGCGTTCAATACAAATTCAAGTAGCGACACCCGTACACAAATGGCTAATTCACACCCGAAACTTTGAATGAATTTTCTATGATTTTTCGTTTTTATTCTATTACTTTCGAAAGATTGTCTTTAATTCGGGCCTCGTAACATCATAAATACCAAACGGAAAAAATCCATTTATATACGGAATTGAAGACAAGATGTCTAGCTTCACAATGATATAAAAATTATTAGAATGCGACCTTTGGTTATAATTCTATAGCTATGTAAAGTTTGTCTTTATTTCCACCTATAAAATCGTCAATACTTACAACATGTATGCGGCATTGCAAACGGTCGTTCATCGCACTTTTCCAAGAAATCATAATCTCGAACCAGTTGACAAATAAGCACATGTCAACCCAAATATGGTTATGTTGTTTGACTTTTCAAATAAACGCTAACCTCGAACCATAACTGATGAAAATATGTTGATTAGTTTGTGTGCCGTTTGGTTTCACATGCCTCTCAGTAAGGTAAAATTGTATCTTTATTTCTGTGAATAAATATGCGCATTTTATATAGAATAAAAGATTATTCTTTTCGGTTTATTGTGATATAAAAATTATGAAAATGCATTCAGTATTTTAGCCGTGATAAATGTTTTAGAAGTTGTGAAAATCGCCGATTGTTTCAAAATTTATGAAGTGTAAACATGACCTTTTCACGGCGCTTGCTGTGTCTTTATTATTTTTTTGAGATTTTCTAATTTTATATGGGAATGTAGTCCATTGTTTCCCCTTTATTTTGCCGTATTTTTTTTTGAAAACAAACAATTCGCTCACATGATATGAAGTGCGGGAGTAAGGCGAGTTAGCGATTTTTTTCCCCGTCTCGCGAGATGCGAGGCAGATAGCAGTCTCGGGCGAGGCAAACCCGAGGCAATACAAACACGTGGGTGAAAATAGCCTCAAGCGAATTAATGCTTCGGGGGCTAAGCCCGACAAAATTGGCCTTTTGTAAAGCTAATTATCAATGCGTTACGGGTCAACAATGCACACGCAATTTGGTGTGAATTTTACTTGATATTTCGACCGGACATTCACACAGACTCGTTATCGTGGCTATCTGCGAGATGTATGTAAACAAGTTTTCATCTGGCGATATACGGACACACTTCGTCTCGCATTTCGCCTGGGGGGCAAATATAATTATAACTGACCCGGTAAATGCACTAAGTCCAACGTACGGGTCTCGCCAAGGGTTCTAACATTTTTCTCTATGAGCCTCCCGGGAATTACGGGACCCGCAAGTTAAGGGTTAAAGACATGAAATTAAACTCTGGAGCTTTGACTCATGATGTCCTGAGAATGATGAAGGTATTTTGTTGTAAAGCCCCCCCCCCCCCCCCCCCCCCCCAAAAAAAAAAAAAAAATTGTTCTGGTCTTTACAGGCTGACAAAAATTATGCGCGATTTTTTTTTTTTACGACATTTATATTTTTTGGAATGAATAGATATTTTCCAAACGTCTCAATAGTAAAAAACTAAATTTACACAATTATTCATATAAATAACGCACAAACCCTCTCAAATATCTGTTACTATTCCAAATGGTCAATAATCTCACCCCTACACTTCATCTCAACAGAACGAGTGACATTTTCAGTTATCTGCCCCTTTCTTTTGTTAAAACCTAGAAAAAAAGACCTGGGGCGTGGGTTTGAAACTGACGCGGTGGAAACCAGAAACACATTCTTTTTTTTTAGGCCTAAATATTCCTTGCTTCTTATATGGTGTTTGACGTGATTTTAACCTGTTTACTCTCAGGTTCTTTGAGAAAAAGAGACAAGCAGCCAAAAAGGAACAGAAAACCCTAGATGCGTCAAAGAAGGTAGGAAATTTAAGCTCATCGCTGAAGTAGAAAATAAGTAAAGATTTTTGTATTTGAATCTTCCTTTTCTGTTTTTTCCGTGCCTTTGTCCATGAACTGGAAAAATAAGTAGTGTATATTATTTTATTGGAAATGTAAGTTAGATTTATCTAAAGTGGGTAAATATTTTGGGGACATATCCTTACTGTGTTTTATCGCGAAAGGCGTAGCATTGGTTTGTGGTAGTATAAGGGTTCCTGTAGTTCTTAATGAACACTTCTTCAAAAGGCATATCCTAATTTGAATCAATGTATGAAATAAAGCTCGTCTGACAGTCCGCAACCTGAAAACTATGACGCGCCTGGGAATCAAACCACGGCCTTCCTGGTGATGAGCGGATGGTCTACCAATTTAGCTACATCTTCAGTCTTATATCATATACTGTTTTGTTCGAGTACTTTTGGGAGTTTCATGGAACGGGACCCGAAGCTATAAAAACCAGATAAAAGATTAACTTCAAAATAACTTTTGTTTAGGCCATGACGAGAAAATGTGAATGACGAGAAAATGTGGAGCACAGTGGTGTAGTGGTTAGCATGTCTGCCTCTCACGCCAACGGACCGGGTTCGAATCCCGGTGGAGACACCAAACATTTGTGACCTGGGTTATATACTGTGTTGTGTCCTTGGGCAAGGCACTTAATCTACATTGCACTCAGTTCACCCAGCTGCACAAATGGGTAACTGGACATGGGAATGTATGGACCTATACGGTCGCGCGGAGCGCTTCATAGTTGGCACCGAAAGTACAATTCCTTCAGGGTAATAATTGTATAGCGCCTTGAGCACGCATTGTGCATGGATATGTGCGCATTATAAATATACTATTATTATTATTAGCATGAATAAATCCGAAACGATAAATTATTGGAGGTATGTGTAACATATGTTTACTTGATTTTGAATTATTTCCAGGCTTTTAAATCAGCAGAGAAGAAAACCAAGCAGACCCTGAAAGAGGCGGCGACAATTGCGTCAATCAACAAGACAAGGAAAACCTACTGGTGAGATATAAGTCGTCCATATACATTAATCACAAACAGAGAGGAAGTTACATTAACAAAAGTTAATATATTAAAAATCATTTATTACTGACTCTTTAAATATATATCGCTGTTTAATAAATCTACAATGTTATAACACAATGACGTGGCATGCTTCCGATTGACGTGACATCCCAATGGTTGAAATATGACGTAACAGTACCGGTGTCGTGGTCGCAATGGAGTATGTCTCATTTATCAACAATATCATGCCTGGCAACCATTATTTCAGCACTATTTCCTGTATTTTGTCATCTGTGATGTCATAAAACAATTGAATGAGAACACTTTCAACCTCTTAAGTGCTAACAGGTACAGATACTAGCATCGTTTTCAAGCAAATGTTGTTTGTTAGTGATGTTATTGTAGCTTGTTGTCACAAGAGAAATGGGCCGTTTTAAATTGAATAGAATGGATATTACAGAAATTTATTACACTAGAAAATGTGTAATGTGATTTTCCCTAAATTCATGAAAATTTGTTTGTAACTTTTGCTCTTGATCAGGCAATACAACTTCCAAACTTGTTTTGTAAAAGTCGTGTGACACTATAATCTCTATTTGCCACCCGAGTTTTAATGAAACTACTCCACAAAGAAAAAGGCAAATTACACAAACAAATACCGTATTCGCCGTATTAGAAGCCCTGGGCGTTTAAAAAATTGTAAAAAGGGGGCGTTTATTAAAATGACATAAAACAATCACAAAAAGGAGGCATTTATTAAAAAAAATGTATGTTGATGTCCAGAAGAAAAACAAACATCGATTTTATTTCAGAGTTTTAATCAAAATAAGTCTATCAAATAAATGTAAAGAAGAGTTAAATGTCGCAGTTTATTATTTGTATTAAATTCCAAACTGTACTGATACACAATTTGAAATGGAAATGTGAACAAATATACATTATAGCTTGTGCAAGGTTTAATCTTGCAATTTATTTAGAAAAGTTCTCCGGTATATTATACTTCGGATCATTAACTTCGGGCGCTTCATGTCTATAGGGATATTTGGGAACCAACAGTTGGAGAGACATTGACAAAATAACGTTCACGACAAATTCGCGGTCAGTGTGCTAGCGTCATCTGTAGTTGTGGGACATCTTCAAGAGAGTTGAGCAAGACATTTTACTGTTTCTTAAAACATTGCGGTCGCATAGAATGTGTAGTTACAGACATTCGACATACCTATGTACCATGTACCTTACACTTTAATGGACATAAGAGGTTGATAGCAAGATTGAAAACTGTTCTTCAGTGAAACATCAGTAAGGTTAATCGATACAAAAGGGGGGCGTTTATTAGGGGTCATTTTCCGCGAGTCAAAAAAGGCTTGGGAGGGCGTTTATTAGGAGAGGGCGTTTATTAGGATGAATACGGTAATTAAGTATTTTCAATTTGACTTGTAGGTTTGAAAAATTCCTGTGGTTCATCAGCTCCGAGAACTATCTCGTGATCGGTGGACGGGACCAGCAACAGAACGAGTTCGTTGTCAAGAGATACCTCCGACCAGGTAACTGATGATTATCCTTGTCTAGGGCCAGGGTCTGTATGTATAGGGCTTGAAAAATGTATCTGACATAGAGAACTGTTCATCATGCAGTTTGGGTACAACATCACATTCAGTGTAGATCTCCAGATTTTGTTATTCCATCTTAATCTGGGCTCTGCTTGCATCATGGTATGGCAGCGAGTTATAAATACTATTTTCCAATTGTCTATGTCTAAGTCCAAAGAAGTTGAAACCGAAACCATTTTAATCGTCAATAACCATGTTAGTCTTTGTTATTGCATTGTTTATTTGTTTTGAGTATAAATAATAAAGTATTTTAGTTGAAGGTAAGGGAATGTAAGTTAATTTAACCATTTACTTTTAGATTAATTCTGTATACTGCCACATATTTAACATTTAAACTTATTTCACCTTCACACGTGTTATATGAGTGTAACTAAAAGATTTCTCATGGTTTGTCATTTACCTTTCTTGCAGGAGATTTGTACGTCCACGCTGACCTCCACGGAGCCAGCAGCTGCGTCATCAAGAACCCAACAGGTGTGCCTAATTGAAGTGATGCGTTATCCCCCTTTCTCAGTAGGGGCACTGACATCAAACTCCTCACAGTGCTGTTACGTCTCTCCTATGTCAAGCCTTTATCAACACTACATTGGGGCCATGACCTCGACCTAGCTAAAGTTGACCATGCGTTACCAGTGACGCTATCGCATTATTTTTACAGAATATCATAACTATACTTATATTATGTATATGAACATATCATTTTAAAAGTTAAGTTATCAATGTTTTATATGCAAATGATAAATTAAGACGTTTGAACAAATCGAGTTTCACGTACGCGCCGTTATGTTCGCGTAATGATTTTGCTTGTTTTCTACCGTCTACTCACAATGTTGTTACAGTAAAACATAGTTCCGGATCATTTTGGCTATTTTTATGAATGTTTTTCTATAAATTTTATATCAGAATCATTTACACAAAGTGACGAGCATTTTCATTACATTAATTACATGTTATAACTTCTGTAAAGTGGTAAATTTTGATGGTCAGGAATCCTGACCAAGGGAGGTCCGTGAACCCAGGGGTGATAGTTGATCAGCCCTGGGGACGAAGTTGCACTGACATCAGCTACCATTGAGTTGCTGATGTCTGGCTTGTTTACATTGTGGCATACACACCCAGAGTGTTATGCAGTATTATGATGTTCCGAGTAGGCAAGTGAGTGAATTTGGCTCTACACACTAACATAAGGCAAGCTGAAGTTTCAGCACCTTAATTACTGACAGTCATGTAACACCAAAATGGCGGCGCCCCTGACTTTGGAAATAGAATAGCCAATTGTGTATTTTAACTCATAAGAACTATAAGGCCAGATGGACTCATCTTTTCATGATATAAATGAGTTTTTTTTATGTTGATCATATCACTTGACATGAGTGATTAAAAAATAAGGCGTCAGTCAGGTATCCGTCTTATCGTGTGCCTTAAAGGGGTAGTAGCACGTTTTTTTGGCTGAAATATGTCGATGAAATGTATTTGGAAAATAATGTCACCAATAGTAAAACACCCTTCTCTCTTTCAGAAAATCAAGTTAAAAATGAGTGTACATGTTCCGGAAAGCCATGAGAATCGTTTTTGTCATTCAAAATAATAAAATGTGTTCACAATATAATGGCCGCCATGCAATTTTTGCTTTATATGCAACACCGTTATTACCACTACAGATAATTGGTTTCTGTGATAAGATGTTTTACCCTCTAAAGTAAATATAAATGGCATAAACTATCATTTTAAATTGGAAATTTGAAAAAATAAAATTTGCAAAAAACGTGCTACTGCCCCTTTAAGGCAAAATATCACTTTTTCATGGTCATTGATGTCACAAATAATGTTTTGTTGTAAATGTGAAGACGGCGCGTAGCCTGCCTATGATTGTGAATTGATTTATCCTATTTTCCTCAATTTCATGAATTCAGATAATAGAACTTTATATTTGTGTCTTTGTTTACTCCCCCACTCTTGTCTGAATACTGGTATGTCTCTTGCTCTCACTCGGGAAATACTAATATCCAAGTATTTGTGTCATAAACGTAGTAAGACATAGACGCTCATACAATATCCAATGTTTTATTCAGGTCAGCCTGTGCCTCCAAAGACCCTGAACGAAGCAGGAACGATGGCCATTTGCAACAGTGCAGCATGGGATGCAAAGGTAGTAACGAGTGCGTGGTACGTGCACCACGACCAGGTGTCCAAAACAGCGCCCTCTGGCGAGTATCTCACCACAGGAAGCTTTATGGTCAGAGGTACGTGGTATTCACACAAGATGGCGTTTATTCTATCTTCAATGAATTCAACAACTTTATCTGTTTACGGAAATTCTTTTTCAAGATTGAGTTGGAGAATTTGTTATTTACTTGTTTTTTTATGCGGAATAGCATAGTGGTTAGCAGGTTTGGCTTTTGATCAAAAGTTCTGGGGTTTGAATCCCGCCAGGGGCACGGCAACTTTGTCTGCAGTAGAGAACTGTTCTACACGCAGTAAGGTTTGGGTGCAATGTTACACTGAATTTCAGTGCAGTACCACCCATAGTTCGCTAGTTCCAGCCGATGCTCGCAGGTGTCACCGCAGTGCATAGCCACATGGCGTTGCAGGTTTCTCCCTGCCATAACACCAGCAGCCGTGATATAAATGAAACCAGCGTTAAACCCCAAATCACCTCATCTCACGTTACTCATTCTTTCCAGTGCTTGACGCCAGGAGGAATGGTTGCTATTATTTCATCTCACCCCAGACATGAGTATATATTTTTAGTGAGTTCCCTAAAAGCTTTAACAAACGATGTGAAAAAAGGTTTCGGATATATACACGAACCAAAGACTCTATTTTGCTCATAATTAATTTTATTTTGTCTATTTCAGGAAAGAAGAACTACCTTCCTCCATCGTATCTTGTATATGGCTTTGGAATATTCTTCAAGGTGAGGCATCGTATAAATAGTTTATTTAAGATATATGTATAAGATAGATCATTGAAATGGGGGTTCGATTCCCGCCAGGGGCTTTGCGACTTTGTCTGCTAAAGAGAACAATTCATGTAGTAAGGTTTGAGTGCAATGCTACACTGAATGTTCGCTAGTTCCAGCCGATGCCCGCAGGTTTCTCCACAATGCATAGCCACAATAGTGTTCCAGGGTTTCTCCCTGCGTAATACTAGCAGCCGTGATATAAGTGAAAGCGGCGTTAAACCTCACCTCACCTTATTGAAATGCTCTTCAAGGTTTTCTTTCTCCCTGGGGGTAGGGTAACATTTGTTAAAAGGGCAGTAGCACGTTATTTGCAAATTTTATTTTTTCAAATTTCCAATTTATAATGATAGTGTATGTCATTTATATTTACATTAGAGGGTAAAACATCATATTACTGAAACCAGTTTTCTGTGGTGGTAAAAACGGTGTTGCGTATTAAGCAAAAATTGCATGGCAGCCATTTTATTGTGAACACATTTTATTATTTCGAATGCCAAAAACGATTCCAATGGCTTTGGGAACTATGTACACTCATTTTTTTACTTAATTTTCCGAAGAGGGAAGGATGTTTTACTATTGGTCACATTATCATTCAAATACATTTCATAGACTTATTTCACCCAAAAAAACGTGCTACTGCCCCTTTAAAGGAAGGGTTCTATCAGGGTATTTTTTGTTGAAACAAATTTCCAGATGACATTCATGTCTACATCATTCTGTTATTATGGCTAAAGATAAGCTGAAGTTTTTAGAATGATTGAAAACAAATCAATTAACTGCTCAAACTTGCTCTGTTACAGCTGGAGGAGGGAAGTGTGGCGAGACATCAGGGAGAGAGACGTGTCCGCACCTTGGACGAAGATCAACTGTCCGTCGCAGACTCCGTTATGACTGAGAGCGATCTTGCCGCAGAGGAGTCAATTGTCAGCGAGAATGACAGTGACAGTGATGAAGATGTCGATGAAAGCAAAGATGGAGAAGAGGCAGAGGAGGATGAAGGGAAGAATGAAACGAACGATGGAGATAATGAAGAAGAAGATGAGGATGAGGATGAACTAGATGAAGTACAGAAGGTTGAAGTCACGATAGAAGAAAAGCCGGAGCAAAAATCAGCCTTCCCCGATACCTCCATCAACCTGCTTCATGTCAAGGGGGACAAGTCAGTGTTATTTTGTTTGCAAATGCTTGTATCTTATTTAAATATATGATGCTTTGAACTTCCCCTGCTTGACATAACGCCATCAGTCTCCTTCACTGGCTAATTGCTGTATTACATTGTCTTCTTCGTGCCAGCATAGCAGTATGCTGCACTTGAATTTGATAGTGTGTGGTGACATATAAGCACAAAAATGTTGACAAAATGCAGCAAGGCTTAAATAAGCCAGTGACTAGCATGACTTGTGAGGGAAAGTTATTTTGAGTCAGTGATAATGGTTTCTCAATAGGTTCTTATTCTTATTTTGTGCATCCTGCTCTATCAGTATATCATCCACAATTCTACTACAATTCCCCTGAATGTCTAACATGCTTTTGACTCGTAAAACATACCAACTGGTTTCTCAGATAGCTGTCAGCTAATGAAATGTCGTAATTTGAAAGTTGATGATTTTAATTCATTTCATTTGCTTGTTATTTTTAACGTAATAAGGTGGTATTAGAAATCATTTGTAATAGAATTGGGGGTAAAAATACCTTGATGGAGCAAGAACTGCAGCTGCTTAGAATGAAAGTTACTTTTTAGAGCTTTTTTAAGCCACTACCTCCATCGAGTTTGAATTGAAATTGGATATGACGATTTTCCCCCCAAGTTACAAGCTTTGACTATTATTTTATGTACAGTGTAACTAGTTCTCCTAAAAAACTTCTTTTGCTAAGAATCGTGAAATTAACTTGAAGCTGTAGTGTCCCACAAATTATTTATGAATCCCACAGCGAGAGTTCTATTGGGGTATTGTCGAAACTAATAGTATATACTGCCATATAACCCTCTCTTTAAGATTATGATTGAGTCTGTAAGTCTTTGGTAACCAAAGATGATGGTAATCAATTTTAATGCTCTCTTTTATGGTTATGATTTACTCTTTAGATCTTCTGTAGGATAACGTTAATAATGTTCGAAAATGTCTACCTCTACCTCCAGATATGAGCTGCAGCGAGGCCTGAGTACAACCAGCACCGCCAGTGGCGTGTCAGAGGGTGACACGTACGTTGTGTACCTCGGAGACAATGAGCCAATTTCCAGGGGAGAGAGGGTAGGTCGTACACACACACACTCGTCCTGTACTGAATCTCTCCTTCATTCAACCAATCCTGCTCCATCAGTGTATTCGTATCCACTTCTATAGGGAGCGGGATAGCTCAGTGGTTAGAGTGTTCGGCTTCGGATCAAGAGGTCCGGGGTTCGAATCCCGCCAGGGGCACGGCAACTTTGTCTGCAGTAGAGAACTGTTCTACACGCAGTAAGGTTTGGGTGCAATGCTACACTGAATTTCAGCATAGTATCACCCATGGTTCGCTAGTTCCAGCCGATGCTCGCAGGTTTCACCGCAAAGCATAGCCACATGGCGTTGCAGGCTTTCTTCCTGCCATAATACTAGCAGCCGCGATGTAAGTGAAATACTCTTGAAAGTAGCGTTAAACTCCAACTCACCTCACCTCCACTTCTATAATACCCATATTCCCTGAGCCCAATAACTAGTGTTTTGCTGTAGGAATTTTACCAATCACTAAATATAGCATGTATAGCAATGAAATGTCATGATTTGAACACTGATGAACTCTCGTCTGTCCTCTCATCCCGGTAACGCCAATATTTATAGTCATACAAGAGTTATTTTGCTCAGGGAATCAGTTCATTGCAGCACAGTAGCAGACATAAATACATTAATTGAGCCAACATATAATTCATTAGGCATAAATTTGCAGCAAATAAGCTACAGAAATCTCTGACCTTATCATGAGACAGAGTTCAATTCCTGTCAAGGTCTCAACAACTGTGTCTACTCATCCTCGATAATCCAGCGCTTTCGTTCCGATAAATCTACACACAAGCGATCGAAAACTTTATCTCGAACCTAGTTACCTCTTCGCAATGACTCAGCGAAACGCTTGCTTTCTAACAACCAATGAGATCACTTGATGTCGCGAACGGAAGTTGTGTAAGGGGCGTAACTCTCTTGTCAGGATCTTGGCTTTCGCAGATGATTGGGAATGCCTGGTAGCACAGGGATTTACCTCCACTAGTTTTGATGGACATGAATACGTCCTTCTTCTCGTACAGACTTCTTAAAACTTTCTTTTGCGTTTCTGTCAGGTTTTCTACGCTGAATTTGTTACAAACTTTATCGTAATCGAGTGAGTCGGCTGCCGCCATGTTTGTTTCTCTAAACAACGGTAGTGATAAAAGATGCGTTTTGATTGGTCGAGTTGTTTACGCAGATAGTGTCTGCGTTTCGTTTCTGATTGGATAACATGGACCCAAGAGGAGGTAACTTGGTTCAAGATAAATACGCTTAAAATTTTCCAGGGCTTGTGTGTAGATTTATTGGAACGAAAGCGCTGGTTTATCGAGGATGGTGTCTACTATGAAGAACTCTTACTAAGCTCTGGAAACCATGTTTCATTGAAATTAGCACTTTAGCTTCAGATCAACAGGTCCGGGTTTGAATCCTGTCAACTTTGTCTGCTGTAGAAAACTATTTTACATGCGGTAAGGTTTGGGTGCAATGCTACACTGAATTTCACCCAATTGCCACTCATGGTTTGTCAGTTCCAACCAATGCTCGCAGGTTTCACCGCAATACATCGCCACCATGGTGTTGCAGGCTTTCTCCCTGCAATAATACTAGCAGCCATGGTAAAGGTTATATGATATAAAAAAAGAATATTAAACCTCACATCACCTCACGTGTTTCTAGTTTGCATTGATCAGTATACTTCTTATACTAGGAAAATTCTAGTTATGAACCAAAATATGAGATTTAAAGGGGCTGTAGCATGTTTTTTTGCAAATTTTACTTTTTCAAATTTCCCATTTCTAATGATAGTTTATGTGATTTATATTTACTTTAGAGGGTAAAACATCTTATTCAATGACTAATTTTGACAAAACAATGATTGAGATGGTTTTGTATTTCAGATATCACAAACTGGAGGCAAGCTGTCAGCCAAACAAAGAAGGTATGATGTCTGAATTAATGTTCCATTATAAAAACAAAAGCATATTTGATAGATCAAGTAAAAATAATTTTCCATAAAGTTCCTTGTTGAGAAAGAATAAACTGAACTAAAATATTAAAACGGTTTTGATAATTTGCTCTCATTGACCATTGAACTTTTGTCCATTGACTGATTTTCATTGACTATTATGTTTGACCACCATTGGTCGTTGACCTATGATTGTTGACCATTGAGTTGATTTCCTTTGACGATCAACATCTGACCATGGACCCTAACTAAACTTTTGACCATGTATTGCTGACTGTTTTCCATTGACCCTTCATTGTTGACTGTTGCCCACTGACAGAAAACTATTGAATGTTGATGAATGTTATATTTCTATTTCTTATATTTCTTATCAAGTACTTATCATTAATAATGTCCATTGTTCTCAACCTCAACCATTGACTACTAACCAATACTATTCACCATCATCAAGTTATAATTGACCTTGAAACCTTTTCCAGGGAAATGAAGAAAGCGCGGAAGGGAGGAGCAGGGTCGGCACTGAAAGATGAGGAGGAGGAGGAGTCAGTGTCTTGGATCAAGCAGGAGGAAGTGAGACAACCAGCCAGGGAGAAGAAGCAGGAGGTCAAGGAGGTCAAGGAGGTCAGTGTCTCATGATATCATTGAGGTCAATATGGAAGTCATTTTTTCATTTAAGTCTATGGAGATCGATGTCTCATAAATCTGTGGAGGTCAATGTCTCATAAGTCTATGTGGTTCAAGGTTTAGCGCCTTGAGCATGCTTTCGAGCGTGGATATGTGCACTTTATAAATATGCACTATTATTATTATTATTATTATTGGTTCAATGTCTCATAAGTCTATGGAGGTCAATGTCTCATAAGTCTATGTGGTTCAATGTCTCATAAGTCTATGTGGTTTAATGTCTCATAAGTCTATGTGGTTTAATGTCTCATAAGTCTATGTGGTTTAATGTCTCATAAGTCTATGTGGTTTAATGTCTCATAAGTCTATGTGGTTCAATGTCTCATAAGTCTATGTGGTTTAATGTCTCATAAGTCTATGTGGTTTAATGTCTCATAAGTCTATGGAGGTCAATGTCTCATAAGTCTATGTGGTTCAATGTCTCATAAGTCTATGTGGTTTAATGTCTCATAAGTCTATGTGGTTTAATGTCTCATAAGTCTATGTGGTTTAATGTCTCATAAGTCTATGTGGTTCAATGTCTCATAAGTCTATGGAGGTCAATGTCTCAGGTCAATGTCTCAATTCTATTTTGATTAATATTGCCATATCAACTTTAAAATGAAAAGTTTCATCTTTTAGATTTCCAAATTGTTTCATAAATTTGTCTCTTTTTTCAGGAAAGAACAGATAACAATCCCCAAAACCATGTAAAGAGAGGACAAAAGGTAAATTCATCGTCAGTCAACTTTCAAAACAACAATGAGAACAGTATAAATCCACCATATGCAAGGAAACATCTTTCAATTCTATTAAATTAATAAGTTCATAATTGCATAATTTGATATAAATGTAAAAGATGTTTTGCCAGTGATAGAACTTCCAACATTTCTGTATATTTGCAGAGTAAACAAAAGAAGATAAAAGATAAATATGGAGACCAAGATGAAGAAGAAAGACAACTCCGTATGGAAATCCTGGCTGTAAGTGTCTGTCTATTGAACCCTTCATTCAAACATTCGGTAAAACAGCGAGGAAATTGTTATCAATTTTAATTGAAAATTTTAATTAAAATTTGGGATAGCCTGCAGATTTTTCGGGCGAAGAGATCTGTTGTAAATGCAGTAAGACTTGGAAGCAACGCTACATCAAAATTCATTGTATTCCTTATGGTTCCCATGTCCTATCAGGATTTATAGCAATGCCAAGATGTTGTTGCTAGATTTCCCCCCTGAAATAATACTAATAGGCCCTACCACTGTGGTGTAAATGAAATGATATTGAAGCAGTGTTAAACTGAATATTGTCCCACCTAGCATTCATTAAACTTTATTCAAAATAAGTTGGATTCAGTTCTGTTACTTTTGAAATTAAAAGTCAATGCTATCAATTTAAATGGAATTCTGTGAAGTTCTTCCTTATGCTGAGTAAGCACCTCACCTTATGCCGAGTAAGCACCTCACCTTATGCCGAGTAAGCACCTCACCTTATGCCGAGTAAGCACCTCACCTGATGCCAAGTAAGCACCTCACCTTATGCCGAGTAAGCACCTCACCTTACGCTGAGTAAGCACCTCACCTTATGCCGAGTAAGAACCTCACCTTATGCCGAGTAAGCACCTCACCTTATGCTGAGTAAGCACCTCACCTAAGCCGAGTAAGCACCTCACCTTACGCTGAGAAAAAACACCTCGCCAAATAAGCACCTCACCTTATGCATAGCAAGCACCTCACCTTATGCGGAGTAAGCACCTCACCTTATGCCGAGTAAGCACCTAACATTATGCCGAGTAAGCACCTCACCTAATGCCGAGTAAGCACCTCACCCTATGCCGAGTAAGCACCTCACCTTATGCCGAGTAAGCACCTCACCTTATGCCGAGTAAGCACCTCACCTTATGCCGAGTAAGCACCTCACCTTATGCCGAGTAAGCACCTCACCTTACCCTGAGTAAGCACCTCACCTTATGCCGAGTAAGCACCTCACCTTACCCTGAGTAAGCACCTCACCTTATGCCTTATGCGGAGTAAGAACCTCACCGTATGCTGAGTAAGCACCTCACCTTATGCCGAGTAAGCACCTTACCTTATGCCGAGTAAGCACCTCACCTTATACCGAGTGAGCACCTCACCTTATGCCGAGTAAGCACCTCACCTTGTGCGGAGTAAGAACCTCACCGTATGCCGAGTAACACTTCACCTTATGCCGAGTAAGCACCTCACCTTATGCCGAGTAAGCACCTCACCTTATGCCTAGTAAGCACCTCACCTTATGCCGAGTAAGAACCTCACCTTATGCCGAGTAAGCACCTCACCTTTTGCCGAGTAAGCACCTCACCTTTTGCCGAGTAAGCACCTCACCTTATGCCGAGTAAGAACCTCACCTTATGCCGAGTAAGCACCTCACCTTATGACGAGTAAGCACCTCACCTTATGCCGAGTAAGCACCTCACCTTATGCCGAGTAAGAACCTCACCTTATGCCGAGTAAGCACCTCACCTAATGCTAGGTAATTACTTCACTTTATGAAAAAAAAAAAGTACATAAATGTTTTGTAGCCAATTTTGTGCAGGCAAAACCTAGTCCAACCATGTCACTTTTTAAATTATCAGTTTTGTAAGCATTTGGAGTCATTAGCATCTTGGACCAAAAAACCTATGTTGGATACCTTGTGATTTGCTAACTGAACTTTGTCAGAACAAGCGCCTATATAGACAGTATTCAGACTGCGTGGATAAGAAACTACTAAGCAATATGAGTTTGTGTCCCAGTAGATGCACTTTTTTGCAACTTTTATTCCAGGGTCAATTTTATTCATGTTGAATCGTTTGTTTCATCTGGATTATGTTTAAAAGGAGGGTTCTATCGGGGTATTTTTTGTGGAAACGAAATTCGAGAGGATATTCCCATTTACACATATATGCTGTAAATATATGATTAAAATACAGTCAAATTGAAAGATATTAATGGAGTTAATACTTTGATGACTTTACATTTCACAACTTGATAAAGACAAGCGGACATTTGTTGAAAAATAAAAAAAATGAGAATTGAAGCCATTCATCGGTGAGTGAGGAAAACTTTGCTACGGCCTAATAGCATATTGTTTATCAGTTTTATGATACGTTATGTGTTACTATGTGAATATTCTATCAGTGTATATGTTTTGTTATTACAAAAATTTAATATTGGGTTAAATATAGCGTGTTTTCATTTCACGAAATGCCAAGAAACCAAGATGGTGGATGCTGCGGATAGATCGGCGATAGAACTTTCCCTATAAGTTTCCTGCAAAAAACTTGTATCAGGTCAAAAGATTATTCATTTTAACATGTAGATTTTGTCTTCTTCTCAGTCTGCCGGATCCAGTAAGGAAGACAAGAAGAAAAAAGGGAAGAAAGGAAAGGAACAACAAAAGGGAGGAAAGCAGCCATTGTCGCGACCTCAGAGTGGTAAACCAGGGGGCAAAGGTCAAGGTCCAAATAAGGAAATCTACAAGATCACAGAACAAATTGGGGAAATTACGATAACAGGTTTGTTTTTAAGATTTTCTTTTGATTTTAAGAAAAGATGTTGCAAAGATTCAATTGCTTGAATGTATGATAAAATTTTTAATTTTTCAACATTTTGCATTTTTCAGATTCAGAAAATCAAACACCAAAGCCTCAAAAACCAAAGCCTGTTGAAGTGAGTATGACTTCAAATATTTTTAATAATATCATTATTACATTATAATGGCCGCTTGAAGGGAAATGGACTGCGTGGCTTAACCGAACAATGTACATTTGTTGTAGGACTCTTTTTATTGATTCAGGAGTATTATTTAGCCATTGGTTACACTTATTTACCTTTTTGTGAGATCACTTTATTATAGTAAGAAAAATGTGCTACAGCGCCTTTAACCCTTTTACAGGATGCCGGATGGTGTCCTTGTTATCCTCTGTTATATAGAGGATATTTGGCTTTTCTTGACTAATACCATGTTTATCTCATCGAGTGACGTAGTTTTTCTACCTCACGAAATGAGATAAACATGGTATTTGTCAAGAAAAGACAAATTTTCTATTTATTATATGACCAAATCTTTGCATATACACCGAAATCGACTTGCATTTAAGTTAAGTTGGCTTCAGAATGAGCCTGTTGCCTCAGCAACAATGTGACGTCATGAACGTGTCATGACGTCGGAGCATTGTTTTATGACGTCAGGTCATTGTTATATCAGTCACTAGTGACTGATAACATATCCATTGTTATTTTCACTAGTGACTGATAACACGGTTTATTTTCATCGGTAGATCCCGGTATTTCACCTGCAATCATACAATTGATAGGTTATATGTTATATGTTATATGTTATATGTTATATACAGGAGGAGGATGAGGAGGAGAAGGAGGCAGCACAACAAGCAGAGGTGAGGAGCTTGAAAATATTTTTATTAAAGGGAGGTCCTATCTATCCCCAAACCAATAGTTTAATGTATTCGTGTAGATGGGGAAACAAAACTGTGTGGCAGAGTGATCAAGCATATAAATAGTTTACAATTTTAAAAAAAGGTCTCGAACATAGACTCGGCACTGAATCTTCCCTATAATATTGGTTTAAGATATAAAGAGCATCATGATTCTCGGAGATCAAAGATCGAGGTTAACAAAAATTAAAATCAGTTCATGTTGGAAATGGCAGCCATTTTGAAAAAGCCACCAACTGGAATTCACAGAACTTTATGCCATTGATATAAAGATGATATTTTTAAGGTCTCCATAGAAAATCAGCTTTCTATTATTTTTCACCACATTTCTAATGGTCCGTGTCAATGTTTCTCTCCTCAGGATGTGCAAATTCTAGACTCACTGACCGGCTGCCCAGTGTCCGAGGATGAGATTCTCTACGCCATACCTGTGTGTGCTCCTTACAACACTCTCACCAACTACAAGTAAGTGAATCCTTATATCGTTGGTTGAAGAAACCCTGTGGATCTGTCGAACTGATAATTATTTATATAGCGAACATAATTCATGTAATAAATATGGCATGTGCAAAAGTACAAAAATCACTTGGTATATTGAAATCTTTAATGCTTTCATAGTTCAAAACAATGGTACTTGCATGAGTGGCTGTTCTTTATGAATGCTCATTACAATGAACTAATGGAAGAAAGCTTTTATATATGACTAACAATGAAATTTATCAGTGGCAAACTGTCTATCAAGCTACAGTGCATCCTCGGTTACCCATGGTTTTATATATGCTCCGTTTCTCTCCACTATATCACCCATTGGAAACCGTATCAGGAGAATCTGTACTCAAATTACCCACCCTTGGCCGGCGTGACAAAGTCAGTAACCAAAGAAAACACTCAATACGATAAGATGGAAATGGTCAAGGGAGATAACCTGTGACGGATGGCTAAAAAAATGATCTCGCGTGCTTTGCAATGAAGTGATATGAATTGTCATTGGCTCACGTCGGCCAAGGGCGGGTAATTTGAGTACAGATTTCTCTGATGAAATTTCCCATGGGTGATATAGTGGAGAGTAACGGAGCATATATAAAACCATGGGTAACCGAGGATGGCTACAGTGAAAATAACTTATATTTTCACTGTGATCAGTGACCGATATAATTTGATGTCATAAAACAATGGTCTGATGTGAGGAATTAAATTATGACATCATATTGTTACTGTGGTGATGGGGCGTTCCTTGCTTCAGCTTTGCATGAAAATGACGCTGTTTAGGCACAATTACAAGGATAACATCATTTAATCCATGTTCATGACGTCACTCTATTGTGTTATCAGTTGATTATTATTTAGTAATCTACTGGTCATTGACTGTCCCAGTCAGGAGGAGTGTTAGGTATAGACATTTTCAGTAGTGGTACATTTTTCGAGACTGATGTATTTTGTCTTGACATATAGGATAGGATCTCAAAATATCTAGACAACTATAGACAAATTAATTTTTGTAATGCATGAACCTGGAATCAAACATGCAACCCTTCGCTTGGTAGTCAGCGCTTCTAACCACTAGGCCACAAGACGCTGTTAGAAACCTTACGATTGTTTGTCAGTAAGAATCCCGCGTTCTATTCAATGCACGGAAGGCAAATTTTTAGCTTTCAATCACATCACTTCGCGTGGAAGTTTTGCGCTGCATGTGCGTTGAAGAATCCATTTCATGAGGGTCGCAGCTACTTGTACCATATCTGATGAATGAGCACCGAAATTTGCAAAATAATTGATTTTGGTGTCCCATAATTGAAATTTATTGTTTCAAATATAAAATGATCACATATGCATGTTTCGTGACGTCATACATGGATTAAGATGGAGAATGCATTCGGAGCAGTGGATTCGTTAAAAATAATCAACTCGGCCCTTCGGGGCTCGTTGATTATTTTTAACGAATCCACAGCTCCTTATGCATTCTCCATTACATACTAAATAGAATATCTGTCGATTTTTGACAAATACCAGCTTGTCTCATCTCATGAGGTAGAGAGTTATATTCACTCGTTGCTGTGTATTACATGGTATTTGTCAAGAAAAGACAGATATCAGTCTGATTAAAATCGACCTTGATCCGAGGAATAAAATGCGCAAAATAATCAAGCTACCGGGATACGAACAGGTTCTATAGATTCCTCGCCACAAGGTCTGAGAACACCCCGTATAGGCGCGTGTTCAGTACCAGTTTAGCGCAGCCAAAGCCCAGTCAAATAGCTGACCAATCACAAGCCGTTTTGAAAGCATTCGTAACAGACGAAAGGATAGCTGTTTGGAGTTATCTGCCCCTAGCTTCTTGCACCGAAAGCTTTTGTTGGAGGTATCATCTGTATCTAGTGATTCACTGGCAGGTCCAGAGGGGTTTCCTGAAGTTTGAACCCAATCCCCTTAAAGGGGCAGTAGCACGTTTTTTCGCTCAAATAAGTTGATGAAATGTATTTGAAAAATAATGTCACCAATAGTAAAATTCGGAAAATCAAGTTAAAAATGATTGTACATGGTTCGATAATGCCATGGGAATCGTTTTTGTAATGCGAAATGATTAAATTGTGTTCACAATAAAATGGCCGCCATGCAATTTTTGCTTTATACGCAACACAGTTATTACCACTACGGATAATTGGTTTGTGTAATAAAATATTTTACCCTCTAAAATTAATAAAAATGACATAAACTATCAATATAAATAGGAAATTTGAAAAAATAAAATTTGAAAAAAAACATGCTACTGCCCCTTTAAGAATTTATTAATGGATCCAGTATTATTCAGTATCTAAATATACATATTTAGGGGAGAGGTTCCGTCAAAACATAGGATAAGAACTGTCGTTGTGGTAGACACATTTACTAAAAAGAGAATACTAAACGACGTCCCGTTTAATAACATATTTATGAAACGAGTGAGTGGTGCGGTATTTGACGAGCAAAAGCGAGTTAGATACCGATACCATTCACGAGTTTCATAAATATGTTATTAAATTGGACCAAGTTAAGTATTTTATTTATTACGCTCTGATTAAGTTTCACGAACTCGTCAATAAATGGGACAAACTTCATTGCAACCGCGGCGCTGATATTGTGACGTCACGTTTTAACCATTATGATGTCATGTCAATCGAAAGCACGCAATGTTATTACTATTACACAATGTGTAATAACATTGTAGACTTATTAAACCGTGATATTTTCAACGGGTGAGTAATAATGACGTTTCTGGGGCCTTTTGACCCCCTTCATCAGATTTATTGTTTAAGATCTAAATATACACTGCAAGATTAAAGAAAATATCTCTATAATTTCAGGTACAAAGTCAAACTTCTCCCAGGCAATACAAAAAGAGGAAAAGGTAAGTGATGAACAATTTGGGAAAGATTGTGACTTGAAAAAATGCAATTTGCCCAAACAATTTATTTAAACGGTAATTGTTAATCTCAAGGTCTTGAAAATAATTACTTCAATTTACAAGAATTTGTTTTTCCGTCAAAAGAAAAGACTTTTTCATGCTATTTTTACTTGATTCAAATTGAATAGAATGAGTAATAAATAATCATTACACTCAAAAGTGTGCTTTTGACTTTAATGAAATTCATGCAGATTTGTAAATAAAACTCACTTTCTCTGAGCAATAGAAAAATTCTCCCTTGTTTATATATATATATGACACACTTCCTCAGATAATCTCTTCGTCTCTTAGCAAAAACTAAAAGGTACATAGCAGCCTGCCCTCCTTGAGATGCATAAGATTTGTATTCATATAATCATTTTATTTCAGCGGTGAAAGCAGCTCTTGGTGTTTTCCTTCACGACAAGAGTGCAAGCAGTAGAGAAAAGGATCTGCTTCGAATTCTAAAGGTTTGTTTCTTTCTTCTTTCTTTGTTTCTCTTGGACCAAGAAAAACTGTGTTTGAATACCATCTTTGTCAGTCTGATAAAAATCGACCTTGTTCAGAGGAATAAAATTTGCAAAATAATATATCTACCGGGATACGAACAGGTTCTGTAGATTCCTCGCCACAAGGTCTGAGAACATCCCATATAGGCGTGTGTTCCGAACCAGTGTTTAAAACGTATGATGGCATATACCTCAGAGAAAACCCAACCCTCATGTTTTCTCCCCGACGTCCCCACCCCTATGAAAAATTGTGCATGTAAATTTCATGAATCCAAACCCACCGAAATTCCTGAATTTGTCTGTGTATTCTTTGTTTTTTAAATGTTACAAATATCTGGTGATGAAACGAGAAGCCATTAACAGATATTGTTTGTTATAACTTTTAAAAATGTTTTTCATTAATTGTGTTTATTTTCAGTTTTATGTAATATAAACATGTAAAATACTGTTTCCAGGATACTGACCTCTCTCGGAATATGCCCGGCAAAGTGAAGGTGTCCGCCCCTCACTTGCATCGGAAGAAATGAAGAATTGAAATATTCCGTCTTTCATCAAGTTTCATTCAAAATCATTCATCAAATTATCTATATTTATGTTTCGTATGTGTTACATGATGCCATGATATATGAATTTAAAAATAATTTCAGTGAAAATATTGTTTACATTGTGAATTCTTTTGAGGGATATAGATGATAAAATGATAAATGATAAAAATAAAATTTAAAGTTGTTACTAAGGTAAAGGCCAAAATGAATTAAACATTGTTTTATAGAAGCAATATTTATTATGGAAAATAAGTGTTCTGATTATTCAGGTTTATCAAAAATGTACAACCACACATGTATTTGTTATTGTACATGCTTTTCATTAGATACAGCGGGTGGCCATATTATTACATACATGTGACGTAATCCCATTGACTTATGTGTTAATTGACTGTTGCAAGAATACTTTTCATGAATTAAGTAAAAGTCTCGTTGCTGTCATATTTTGCAGACAGATTGGTAATCGTCTCGGCTATATGTACAAAATTACCTGTCATCTATCAGTTGATTAGTTTTTGAATGACACTTGTTTAAACATCGTATATACGACTTGTGATTCTAATGTCCCATTGACGGCCATGTTAAACCTAATAGGTGTGTTGTATATATGTTGTTTAATAAGATGTAGATTTCTGAATAATTATCAGAAAAAAAGATGGAAATTATGTATCTGTAGCTAAGATGATTTCCTATATTTTGGTAAAGATTTTAGAATTTATTGACAAACAATATATCAATGAAAATTATTCCAGCAAGGGCTAATTAACACGTAAGTCTATGGGAATTATGTCACATGTACGTAATAATATGGCCAGCCGCTGTATATATATAAGTGCTTTACATGATATTTTCAAGTTTTATTACCCCTCTGTGATGAAAGTTGACCAATATAGTGATTCTCTATACTTATATTTTGCAATAGAGAGAAAATATGTAGAACAAAATTAATTTGAAAAATAATAGTTAATTACATTTTGTCTCATGATTGCATATTTTAAAGTTTGCACATTTGCAAAAAAATTTCAGCCAATAATTTCTAAAATGTTATAGAGACAGTAAACAGATATAGAACAACCATATATGCGCATTCAGAGTAGTATTGCAACCAGCACACAGATTAATATGTGAAATATGATGTTTTATTTTGATGACTCTTTTTATGTGAAATATTGTTGTATATATTGATAAATGAATGTGATTAAACATCCATCTTATAGATAGAGGATATCTGTCTTTTCTTGACAAATAACTTTTCTACCTCATGAGATGAGATAAACATGGTATTTGTCAAGAATTTACGGATAGACTATTTATTATATGATGTTATCTTTGTAATTACGTCCGATAAAGGAACAGTCCATCACCACAGTAACACGTGACGTCATAAGCCAACTCACTGCGTCAGACCATTGTTTAATGACGTCAAATTATATCAGTCACTGGTCGCAGTGAAAATATAAGTTTTCACTGTAGCTTGATAGACAGTTTATTTCACTGATAAATCCCAGTATTTCATTGCTCATAATATAATAAAGGAAGATCAGCTGTTGATTGTAAGACTCTCCACCTTCTGTTTATGAACTGAACCAGATCCTACATTATGAGAGCTCTCTTTGCGCTAAAACTTAATAATCCTTCTTGAGAAAGTGTTTTTTATCATCCAAAACTGGCTCCCACAGTAGGTATTGCTTGTGTGAGATTTAGAGAATAACCAACGAGGTACGAGTGATTACGGGAAATATCCATGAGTTTAAATAATGTTCAGCCACAAGCTTTAGCGAGTGGCTCTGAACATTATTTAGACGAGTGGATATTTCCCGTAATCACTTGTACCGAGTTGGTTATTCTATATATTACCCATTATGCAATTAAATTGACCAAATTACGCTTGGTTATTACATTTTCATGTTGGGCGGCCGCTGCGAAGGACCCGTCGCCACAGTAACATTGTGACGTCATAAGATAAATCGTCGCGTCAAACCATTGTTTTATGACGTCAAAGTCATTCTTTCTCCGGGTAACCGACCAATCAACGTTGAGAATCACTTGAAAGCACATGTGCAAATATCACAAAAATAATCACCTGTGTCTTCTCACCCGTATGGGTAATATCAAGCGATATCTACAAGCGATATCTACATTGTTGATGACGTAACAATGCTATGAGGCCAAAATGCCGACGTCACAATGCTATGACATCACTGAGCTCACTGCTGAAGTAGTCAAATGGCAGTTTTTTGTTGTAGATATGTTCATTATTTTGCTAATAATTGAAAATTGAAAAATGATTTTGAATGATAAATAAAATCTCACCCTCGTGTCTTCTGATATCAAATATATCAACACTCGTTGATTAAAGTAAAAATATTCTTGGCAAGCTTCGGATATTTGTAACTTTAATCAACTCGTGTGATATATTTGATATCAGAAGACACTTGGGTGAGATTCTCTATATATGACTTTTACAAAACATTTCTATTACTGAAGTGAGGATAATAATATTCACAAATTTGGTCATGTTTCAAAGTTGAGAACCGCTATGAGGTTTTCTGCTACATAAAATTCATGCTAAAATTGTGCCAAAAAGGTACAAATCAAAGTTTGAGATTATGTATCATATTAAGTTGATTTATTTTGAAAATATGTGCTTTTACTGTAGTTGACAGTGATCAGCTGAATGTAAATATCTTTGTTGACTTTTGTTGATATGTTTACATGTACAAAGGCTTGACAAATAAATAAAGGGTATGGAAACACCTTGTGTGTTTGTTTCATTTTAAGAGGAAATTTACATAGATCATTTATCCTCAGCGAAAACATACTCCAGAAGCTCATCTCAATGGGACAGTGCAGCGATGAACACGTTTGACTTTGTCAGGTACTCTGGGGTTCAAATCCCACCAGGGTCTCGGAAACTTTGTCTGCTGTAGATAACTGTACTACATATAGCAAGTTAATTTTCAAGCTGATCAAAGACCATCTCAAACTAAACGGGGGCGGGTTAGCGCGTTCGGCCTTGGATCAGGAGGTCCGGGGTTCGAATCCCGCCAGGGGCACGGAAACTTTGTCTGCGGTAGAGAACTGTTCTACAAGCAGTCAGGTTTGGATGCAATGCTACAGTGAAGTTCAGCGTAGTACCACCCATGGTTCGCTAGTTCCAGCCGATGCTTGCAGGTTTCACCACAATGCATAGCCACATGGCGTTGCATGCTTTCTCCCTGCCATAATACTAGCAGCCATGATATAAGTGAAATACTCTTGAAAGCGGCGTTAAACCCCAACACAACTCACCTCACCTCAAACTAAACACAGATCCACACCACTGTCGCTTTATACATCGCACCATTTCTTCCAATGTGGATAGGGGGCGGGATAGCGCAGTGGTTAGCGCGTTCGGCTTCGGATCAAGAGGTCCGGAGTTCGAATCCCGCCAGGGGCACGGCAACTTTGTCTGCAGTAGAGAACGGTTCTACACGCAGTAAGGTTTGGGTGCAATGCTACACTGAATTTCAGCGCAGTACCACCCATGGTTCGCTAGTTCCAGCCGCTGCTCGCAGGTTTCACCGCAATGTATAGCCACATGGCGTTGCGGGCTTTCTCCCTGCCATAATACCAGCAGCCGCGATATAAGTGAAATACTCTTGAAAGCGGCGTTAAACCCCAACTCACGTCACCTCACCTCAAACTAAACGCAGATCCACACCACTGTCGCTTTATACATCGCACCATTTCTTCCAATGCGGATAGCTGTTTTCTATAGATACGACTTGTCGGGTCATGTACTGAGATGTTTTACCCATTAACGTACCAATATAGTGTATAAAATTTAATAAATTTAAAATGCTTATTCAGGGGATAGTTTGTATATCAGTAAGGACAAACCATGGGAGTTCTTGTGCTCACATTACTCTTGTTTAATTTGATAGAAGGAAATGAGATTTAAAAGTTATTTTTGTTAAGAATAAATAGAGATTAATCAGTCTTCATTCACAGAACATTTTAATGAATTTGCTGAAATAACAAGCAGTTATCAGTGACTAAGTGACATGATCCCTCGCAGCAAATTAACATTTTAAAATTGAAAATGTCAAGACCAGCAAAATTTACTGGGCCCTGAATCTTCCCTAAAAGAGTGAGATAATGATGAAAATCCAACAGTTCTTGTGATATCGATCCCCCTAACAAGCTTAACATGTCAAAAAACTTGGAAGTTATGCTGTGACCTTGAAAATAATCAAGGTCACCAAAATCTAATCAGCCCTTCGTCTTCCCTAGGAGGTGCTTTGCATAAGATATGACGAGAATCCAGTAAACTGTTCTTGGGATATCCCGCTGACACGCTTAACATGCAAGTTCACATGCTGAAAATTTCAAAGTTCTGCTGTGACCTTGAGGATAATGTCAAGGTCAACCAAATCTAATCAGCCCTTTGTCATCTGCAGGAGAAGCAATGTGTAAGATCAGGCGGCGGTTCAACAAAATGAAGCACTTCGTAGCGCTCATTGATCGCTCAATGTAGAGCTCAATGAGCGCTTCTTCTCTCTTGAACGACACAGTGCAAATTCCTTGAAGTTTGCTTGCCTTGCTACGTAGTGCTACATTGAGCAATCGCGTTCAAGAGAGGTTTAACAGTAATCGCTAATTGAGCAATTACTTTGAAACCTATCTTGAACACGGCCATGAAGATAATCCAATAAACAGTTCTTGAGATATCCTGCTGACAAGGGTAAAATGACAAGAGTCTCGTAACCTTAAAATGAAGGTCAAGGTCATAAACCTCGGTAGGAACATTTCTCTCCCTTGATGAACCCATATGCAAAATATGAAAAGAATCTAGTGAATAGTACTTGAGTTATTCTATTTCGTATGTATGGACGCAGGTGAATACCATATCCCCCGTTTCGCACTAACAAGCGGCGGGGGAATATAAAGATTGGATAAATTGACTTCATGATTCCGGTTAACTGACATCTTGCAGCATTGATATGTTTAGGTTACAATAAATATGTTAAGATTGAATATAAACCTGGGCCCATATTTTCGAAGCTGGCTAGGTGCTAAGATAGTCGTAAGTCAATGTTAATGTATGGCACTTACGACTATCTTAGCGCTAAGAGAGCTTCGAAAATATGGGTCCTGGAAATTAAACCTCCAAATTTGACATACAGATAACAACTCATTTGCAGGATTTGTTCATGCTCTACATTATTAATCACTATATATCTCATATATAAGAATTAAAAGTCACTATTAGGGGTGTAACAATACATCGAACTATCGATGCATCGCAATAGTTGGCTTGGCAATAGTACTATATCGATAATATATACAAAAACACTATCGCTATCGTAATAGTAAGGTTAACTATCGATACTATCAAAACTATTAATCTTCCCTTAATTATGAATGATTTACACAAGCCTCACTGCATTTAGTTCAAAATGGTTCATTTTAGAATGTCAAAAGGGAAGAACTAGTGATAGGAAATAGCAAAATGACAAAAAATCTTTTCATTTATAATTTTTTTACTGATTTGGGTTCCATAGTCCTAGCATCAATTAAACATTTCTACTAAAACCTATAAGAAATCTAGCTGATTATTGCGTATTTGTACACAAAACCCTATTGCAATATAGTTATTGCAATAGTGAGTTACAATAGTCTATCGCAATTGTAATAGTAAGTGACAATAGACTATCGCTATCGCAATAGTCTCTTTGGGTCAATAGTCACCCCTAACTACTATATTGTCTGGTAAATGTCCTGAAACTGATATTACCGACATTCTCCATCACCATATGTATTAAGCCTGAAAAGAAGCCAGCCTAAAATTGTTATTTTGTGAAATTTGACAAAAATTTAAGATAATCTAAAAATGTTAACAAGAACGTACAGAGCAAAAGTAACCAAGTTAAGAGCTGTTGAACAGGGCTAAGTTATGTTATATACTGTCATATCGGCAAAATCTGCCATCTTGATTTGTTTTTTTTCATTTTGAGAAATGAAAACATGATATATATTGTACCTGTTTTTCAAATGTTTAATAGCAAAAGATATACACTGATAGAATATTCACATAGTAAAACATGACGTATCATAAATTACCAAATAAATTTGATGTAAAGTCGATACACTTGTGAAATATATAAAGTCTTCAAAATATTATCTTCATTAATATCTTTCAATTTGAATGTTTTAATCATGTATCAAAAGCATAAATGTAAAGGGGAATATGCTCTCAAATTTTGTGTCCACATAAAATATCCTAATAGAAACCTCCGTTAAACAACCATTAAAAGTCGAGTCTGCAATATCAAGATGGATCACTTCATACAGATTCCCAAAAAGATTCATCAAAAGTTTACCGCACCTACTTTGATGAAATGCAAATATCTTTTCAGGACAAAATAAGTGTGATCTTCTGTAATAAACTCGACCCGATTACAGTCTGATTAAAATCAACGGTTTTCCGAGGAATAAAAATTGCAAAATAGTGACACTACCGGGATACGAACTCATATCGTTCGGAGGTTTCCTCGCAAAACCGTCTGAAAACAGCCCGCAAAACAAACTCAATTCAGTTAACCAATCAGAAGACATCCAACAAAAGCTTTCAGTGCGAGAAGCTAGGGGCAGATAACTCCAAACAGCTATCCTTTCGTCTGTTACGAATGCTTTCAAAATGGCGACCGTTTAGAAACTATGATGTGATTGGTCAGCTATTTGACTGGGCTTTGGCTGCACAAAACTGATTCGGATCACGCACCTATACGGGGTGTTATCAGACCTTGTGGCGAGGAATCTACAGAACAATTGTTCGTATCCCGGTAGATGCATTATTTTGCACATTTTATTCCTCGTAACAAGGTTGATTTTAATCAGACTGGACCGGATTATAACTTGGACTCCGACATGATAACCATTCCCAATATTTGAGGAAGGGCGGAAGAGCAGAAGCTAACTGCAGTTTAAAAGTCTCTGGCTTGCCGAAATTTTATCGCAAACCATCTCAATAAATTGATTTGATTCAGGGAACAGAGGTCACAGTGCGATAATCTTAGTGGGGTTTAAAGGGGCAGTAGCACGTTTTTCGATCAAATAGTTGAAGAAATGTATTTGAAAAATAATGTCACCAATAGTAAAACACCCTTCTCTCATCAGAAAACCAAGATAAAAATGAGTTTACATGGTTCAGTAAAGCCGTTGGGATCGTTTTTGTAATTAGAAATAATAAATTGTGTTCACAATAAAATGGCTGCCATGCACTTTTTGCTTTATACGCAACATCGTTATTACCTGTACGGATAATTGGTTTGTGTAATAAGATGTTTTACCCTCTAAAGTTAATTTAAATGACACAAACTATCATTATAAATGGACAATTTGAAAAAAAATTTTTTGCAAAAAACGTGCTACTGCCCCTTTAACCCACGGTATGAAAGTGGAGGGGAGCGTATACGTTTAACCCTGAGACAGGATACCACAAAGGATATTGCTGATGTCATGGGCTGATCGAGTCACAAAATTTTGAAGAAACTATTGCGGCAAAACAGCATATCTTTCGTTCAGAACTGAAATTAACAAACTCAGTTGCCATAACAAATATCAATAATAGTATTATAAATCTGAAATTTGGACATAACCAGAATTATGTCGACATCATTGTGAGATCATTAACTTATGTATCAGCATTATGACAATTCTTTTGAATCAGTATCTTTCTGAGAAGTGAGAATTACATGTAAACTTTTAATACTAATCTCTGCAAGTCATAACTCGCGCCAGTCACCATCACTGGCTAATTCAAACCTTGCAAACCTCCATCACCTTTTCAAGCTAGCGAATCAGAGCCAACTATGCATTTCAGGTGCAATGCTCATCTACATAGAAAAGGGAAGGAAATGTTGCAAGGCTTAATTAGCCAGTGACGGAGACTGGTACGAGTTATGCCTTGTATAGGGAAGTTGACTTTACACATGAGTCTATATTAGCATGGAAAAGGGAAGGAAATGCTGCAAGGCTTAAAATCATAATGTCCCAATTTTGACTAATTGTCTTTCCAAAGTAAACATAAATCCTAAATGAAACCAAGGAATGATTTTCTTCCCTGTCATGAAATTAATTAATTATAGTGATTTCTTTCCGTTAGCTGAAACGGTTTCCCCGAGCTATTTTTAGATATTGGACGCGTAGTCCATATAAGGAATATGTAAAATGACCTTGACCTTGGAATTGGTGAGGACGGAGCCCAGTCTCTAATATCTGACCGATCGGACGAGTTTTCAATCAGAAAAAGACAAAGGTCAAATTGTAATTGATTTATTATAACAAAGGCTTAATTGTAATCTTTTTTTAAAACTTTCATTCAGGTTCATCATTATTATTATGATTATTTAAGGACGACTGACATACTATTTTTCCTTTTATCCTGTCAATCAACTCAACTGTCAAGTGGGCCGAATCTAGGCCTACAAAAAACTTTAGCCAGGGGTCGACACTCGCACTGGCCCGCTGACCCAAGGCCAGTGAAAATTCAGAAGGGCTAGTGAAATTTGTTTGAAGCACTACAGATTAACATATGTCACTAGCCCGAAGAGCACTTTGGGCTAGTAAAGATTTCTAGCAAGAGTCTACCCCTGTTAGCCTTGATATATCAATCCCGATAATATTATGAGATAGGCCTAACGATATAACGAGACTTTTGCAATTCTTCAAGGGCATTATAGTTTGTTTAATGTCAGTTTTCACTTCTGAAAAAATCATTGAAATGACAGCGAACTTTCATGTTGCGATAAAGGCTAAACGGCACCACCGCAAAACGGCAGAAGGCGAAGACGGCACATATTTGCCAATTTTTTCACAACTGGGAAAAGCAAAGGACGGTTGATGAGATAGTCAAGATAATTTGGAATTAATTTCACACAAATGGGAAAATCAAGAATATGAACATGTGGGCCAGTTAATATTGAATTTCAAGGTGCTTTATTACTAAATTTAGAAAAAAAGAAGAAAAGTGTTTAATTTCTTATAATACTGAGTTTTTAATTTCTGAAATCTCCAAATAGCCAATCCACATATTATTATTGCTTGATACATAGGCTAAATTTATTGAATACTTCTTTAGTTCATGTCCACCCCCATTATTTTTTTACAAAAAAAAAACATTTTAAAATTGGAAATTCCTATGGTAAAAGGAACAAATACTCTGCTTGCTGAAAACAAATACTGTAATTCCTTGAATAATCACCCGGCATTTATTAATTTCCAACAACGATTTGACCCAGCGATTATTCAAGGCAGGCGATTATTGTTTTCGAAGCCTTAATATTCTCTTAATATATGTTCAATTTTTAAAACACATGACAAAAACCTTCATTGCACTACGTCTGTAATTGTGAATATTGGAAACGACATGCATTACTTTATTTACATTTGCTAAATTTTACCCGGCGATTATTCAAGGCAGGCGATTATTTATTTCAAAGAGGGCTTAGACCCAGCGATTATTCAAGGCAGGTGATTATTTATTTCAAAGAGGGCTTAGACCTTGTGATTATTCAATGAAGCCGATTGTTCAAGGCAGGTGATTATACGAGGATTTACGGTATATCGTATTTTCCCTAATAGAATCCCCAGAGTTTATTTTTTCAGACACCTACAACCCCGGCTTCTATTCGAGACCAGGAATCTATTAATTTTTTCTATTCATTATTTTGCATATAATTCACCGGACTAACAAACATATAGAAATGCATCATGACAAACTTTCTTGAATATGAATTTGTGTTTGGAGAAAATTTATTCAATATTGAACGGGAAAAATATATTCATCATGAGACAAACATTAACATATATATACACACAGCATTTTAAAAAAAAAAAAACTTTGCTCATCTTATCACCCGGCATCTAATTATGACAAAGCGTTTCTTTATTTCAAACGGTTATATCCCTGGCGTCTATTCAAGACTCTTCATCTATTTGAACTCCGGCATCTTTTACAGGAAATATGATGTGAAAAATGTTATTGTTCCGAAAAAAAGACTAACTTCTATAATGATAAAAAAACAAAACAGAAGGGTTCTTTATATAGAATTTGCTTTATTTCAAACTATATATTAAAAAGTATATAACATATACTTAGAAATTATATATCATACGATACATACATTACATAGGCAAACCAAACACTCAGTTAATGGGGGTCTTTTACTGGCAAAGGCCATTATGGAACATGATTGTCTTAGAATCTGTTGTAGGTATTATAGAGGTGAGGTGAGTTGGGGGTATAACGCCGCTTTCAAAAGTATTTCACTTACATGGTGGCTGCTAGTATTATGGCAGGGAGAAAGCCCACAACACCATGTGGCTATGCATTGTGGTGAAACCTGCAAGCAACGGCTGGAACTAGCGAACCATGGATGGTACTGCACTGAAATTCATTGTAGCATTGCACCCAAACCTTACTGCGTGTAGACCAGTTCTCTACTGCAGACAAAGTTGCCATGCCCCTGTCGGGATTTGAACCCTGGACCTCTTGATCCGAAGCCTAACGCGCTAACCACTGCAGGTATTATAGAAGCTGTTTTCAATGTTGAAGTTGATTCATAATGTTACATCATATGTCAACAGGTCTTCATTTCCTTCAAAGATGTACCAGGATTGTCTTCATTTGGAAAATTCAGTTGTATCTGTGGTACAAAGACGACATGAATTATTTGAAAGTAATTATATTGTAATCAGAATGTAATACTGGTATATATATATCTTAAGGTAAAATCACACTTTCTCATCTAAAAACAAATCACAGCAAATTTATCATAGCTTATTAGGCTAAATAAAAATAGACCCATGGGCTCTGTAGCTCATCAGGGTTTATATTGTTTAATGATGAAGACAGAAATAATATTGTCTCAATATAATGCACAATCCTTTATGAGCCGGGTTAGCCCTGAGAAATCTTAGTCTTGAAATTGAGAGAAAGCAATCAGCAAGGTCAACACACAGGAGATTATGCAATATGCTGACCCCTTGGCTCTGGTTACGAGGCAGCTGTGCTTTTACAGCCAAATTATGTAATAGCCTCTGCCTTGCACTAAACACTGGCAGCACTGATCTAACTGTATAAGGCTTAGAGAGAACAGGCAATGTGATGAATCTCATGGTGCATAGTACAATTTAGAATCACCTTGGCTAAATAATCTTTGCACAATTTTAACGGTTCTAAGCCTTTTCAACTAAACATATAAACATTCTGAACGCAATATTCCTTCTTGTTTGTTCTGGAGAAGAAGATGAAAATAGATTTTTATGTTTTGACCTGTGAGGGCCTTTTTTATAATATCCACAACATTCAGTTCATAGGCTATTTAACAGTTCTTAATTCACATTGATTACATCAATTTGACAAACATGTCCATAATGGAGACTTGATCTTCAAAATATATTTCACATTCCTACTGAATAAGATTAACTGCAAAGTTATTTTTTTCTCAATTCTGCATTTCTCAAACACAAGATAGAATCCCCAATGGCTAAAGAGTTTGCACCCAATATTACAGCCTTCTAGGTCTTTTTATTCCAGAGGAAAGGATGAAAACATGATTTTAGGTAATGGCCTGTGAGGCCCTTATTTGGGGCCACAGGGTCACCAAATCTACAATATAGAATCTCCATTGGCTAAAAACTCTTTACACAACATGACAGCCTTCTAGGTCTTTTTGTTCTGGAGAAGAAGATAGAAATAGTATTATCTTATCATTTCAATACCAGTCATATGCAGTTAACATATCTCATGTAACATATAAGAACTCCTCTTCAATTTATTCCTTTGTGGCTTGTCACAATATTCAGTTCATAGGCTATTCAATAGTTCTCATATCACATTGATTACATCAATTTGAGAAACATGTCCACAATGCAGATTGTAATCTTAAGTCGACATATTTCACATTCCTACTGAATAAGATTAACTGCGCAGTTACTTTTTTTTCTCAATTATACATTTCTCAAACCCAAGTTAGGACTCACATATCAACAAGATGAAATGACTCTCCCTCAGGTATTTTAATAGGGATAAATTAAAGACTGATTGAAGTGCACATAAAATATCAGTCCAAAATCCAATTTCAAAGGGTTTTTTAGGCTGTGGCCCATATTTGAAGTCACAGGGTCACCAAATTTACAAGGTAGAATCCCCATTGGCTAAAGAGTTTGCACACAATATTACAGCATTCTAGGTCAATTTGTTCCGGAGAAACAGATAAAAACATGATTTTAGGTAATGGCCTCTGAGGCCCTTATTTGGGGCCACAGGGTCACCAAATCTACAATTTAGAATCTCCATTGGCTAAAGAGTCTGTACACAACATTTCAGTCTTCTAGGTCTTTTCGTTCTGGAGAAGAAGATGAAAATAGGTTTTAAGGTTATGGCCTGTGAGGCCCTTATTTGGGGTCACTGGATCACTAAATCTACAATTTAGAATTCCCATTGCCCAAGGAGTCTGTATACAAAATTTCAGCTACCTAGACCCAGTGGTTCTGGAGAAGAAGTCGAAAAAGCGAAAAGTTTACGGACGGACGCCATCCCATGCCATAAGCCCATCGGGCCTTTCAGGCCTGATGAGCTAAAAAGAGAGCCACTGGCTCTGAAGCTCATCAGGAATCATGTTATTAATTAACCCTAAGGAAAAGATTACGATATCACATAATAAGTCATTGCCCAGTCATCAAATTTATTATCAAAATTGGTTACACATTAGTCCATATTCATTATAAATAATGTAAACCTTTGCAGTTTATTGTTTTACTTCTTATTTTTATTCTGGAATTATCAATATTTATTACATAATGAAAAAGAGCTCCTAAATTGTTTCAAAAATCCTGTTTCTCATAGGCTCAGTTTCATAGGCTCTTTTTCAATATTTAATTAATAAATTCCCCATTGGCTCTTTAGAGTCATTGGTTCTGGAGAAGAAGTCGAAAAAGTGAAACGTTTACGGACGGACGGATGGACGGACGCCATCCCATGCCATAAGCCCATTGAGCCTTTCAGGCCTGATGAGCTAAAGATACCAAGAGCTATTAGCTCTGAAGCTCATCAGGCTTTATAACAATAAACTAAATAGTTTTAAAAACATTTTCTAGAATTTATCACAGGTATAACAAATTTCAAGCATTTGAGAAAGAGATGAAAATAGGTATTTTAGGTCATGACCCATGTTAGGTCATGAGTCATGGGGTCACCAAACCTATAAGAATCCTAAAGGGCCAAGGAGTCTACAGTGATTTTAAAGCCTAGAAATGTGAATAAGACAAATGAGCTGGTGTCTGGCAGTAGGCCATTGGCCTGAAGTTCTTAAAGCACTTTAATATACTAAACACTACTGGAATTATTCAACTGAAATTGTTAATGATATTTCATGCTGCAACTTCCAAGGTTTAGTCAGCTTTTAAATTTTCACAGATTAATTACTCTAGGTGAAGATAAATATTCATGAATCATTGGTCTTACATGTAGAAATAAAATTATAATTAGTCTCAGCCCCAATGTCCTTACTCAAGAGAAGTTGGTAGGTCATTTGAAAATGTAATAGGAAAATGGCCTATGGCCTGCAGCAATCTGAATCCCTGGTCTACAAACAACATTCCAACTTCCTATGACTTTTTATACTTGAAAAATAGATGAAAATTGTTTTTTAGGTCATGACCCCAGTGTGACCCATATAAATGGGGTTAAGGGTCACCAAATCTACTTTTTAATATCACTAATGACAAAGGAGTCAGTACAATACATTTCAGCTTTCTGGGAATTTTGGTACTGTAGAAGTAGATAAATATAGATTAATATTATAGATAATGACCCATGTGACCCATATATGGGATCACAAGGTCATCATATCTTCAACTGAAAATCTGCATTGGCCAAGGAATCTGTACACAACATTTCTGCTTTTAGGTCTTTTGGTACCAGAGAAAAAGATGAAATTAATTTTTTTTAGGTTTTGACCCCTGTGACCCTATTTGGGGTCACAAGGTTAACAAATTTTTAATTTAAAATCCAGATTGGCTAAAGAGTCTGTACACATTATTTCAGCCTTCTTGTTCTTGAGAAGTAGATGAAAACCAAATATTTTTTTAGGATATCGCATTTGACTTTTTTATGCACACTTATCAACAAGCTTCAAGACAAGTACCATATCAGTTGTAAATAGAAAATACTAACCGACATCTTCAGTTTGTCACATGGACTGGTGTGCATGCAAGTCAGGGAGAAGCCAGGGTATGTGGTCTCCTATGATGGGTTCATGTTCACAGCCAACTGCTACAGTTGCAGCAAAACCAGATATCTAGGTGCATACCTACATAACACAAAGTTTCATTAATCAGTTTGGGTCAAACTGCCCATATTAAAGTCTAGAATTCCCTATGATAACAAATAAAGTACTATAATAATTATGATTTTTCATTACATATATGTATGTGTTGGTACAATCAAAGCTTGTGATAGGTGCCTCACAATATTTGGGTTTAAAACCAATATATAAAATTAAGGATAAATAATGAGAACATTGCATCTGTAACTCATCAGACTTTAAATCACACAAAGTATATAGGTTGAAAATGTTAAGTAGTCATAATCCTCATTGGCTGTGGTTTCTATACACAAGATTGTGCACAATATTACATAACATGCACATAAATATAAACTTTTGCCTTAAATCTTTCTTTTTGGCTGCTAAGAGATAACAAAATAAATTTACCATAATTCCTTGAATAATTGCCTTGCGATTATTTCTATCAAAGACCGATTTGAACCAGCGATTGTTCAAAACAGGCGATTATTTGTTTCGAGCCGTATTAAACATGTATTTTATTTGATATTACTTTTAGCCAAATATGTAAATTGCAAATGTAAGTTGCAGAAGAAAACACCAGCATTAGAACTTTTAAGAAAGAATTAAGGTATTATTATTTAATAGAAAAAGTTAGACATTGGAATAGCTCTAAGTTTAATGAATTTGAAAAAAATGGGCAATGTATGATGAACTTGTGATACTTGTTTTAGAGTATGAATGTGTATGGAATGTATGAGTGGGCGAATGAAATAATATTGGAGGGGGGTGGGGGGAGGGGCTGGGTTGTTCCTTTCTTAGGTAATTGTCATGAGGTGACACTTTGCATAAATTTGCTTATGCAGGAATTATTTTTGAAAAAGAGATAGTTGTTAGTTTAATTACATTTGCTAAATTTAACACGGCGATTACTTCAAGGCACGCAATTTTTAATTTCAAAGAGGCCGTAGAGTTAGACCCGGTGATTATTCAAGGCAGTCAATTGTTCAAAGCAGGCAATTTTTCAGGGATTTATGGTGTAGATTTTTTTTTATTACTGAATAATAAAGTTACAAGTCTGTAAAGCCCCTAACCTGAGAGTTGATTCAGCATCATGATACCTGTGATAGGCATGTTTGAAAGGCTCCATCTCTGCAATCAGTTCCAACTGGTAACCATCATTTGAAACTCAGCTTACCTAATAATACAAAAACAAAACTCAATTAACAATTTTATAAATTGAAGCAATTATTGTTTCACAGTATGAGTTCTTGATAATGGATTATTACATTATTAGCAGACTAATTTAAATTAGCTGAAGATACATGTAATCTTTTGATTATTTCTTTATGGATATCTATAAATTTTAAACTTTTCCCCCAAGTGCATGTATATCAATAGGGCAGGGATTTTAATAGGCCATTTTTTCATTCAATGTGCAAAATGGCCCATGCCTTTCCAAATCCCTGATAGGAATTGTGTGATTATGAATAAACCAGCAAGCCAAAATAACAGTTCCCACTAAATTCCATGATTGATAGATATACATTTTTCAATTTTTGAACAAGGATACAATGTAATAAATAACATTAAAAAAAAATTATACCGTATTTCCTCTAATGAGCGCCCGGGCGCTTATTTTTTCAGCACCCCTTAACCCCCCGGCGCTTATAAGAGGCCCGGCGCTTATTAGAGACCCGGCGCTTATATCTTTAATAGAATATTGAAGTTTACTAAGGAAGCATTAATCTAATGTTTTGGACCCGGCGCTGATTAGAGACCCGGCGCTCATTGGAGACCCGGCGCTTATTTTATCAACTACCCATGACCCCCCGGCGCTTATTAGAGGCCCGGCGCTTATTGGAGACCCGGCGCTTATTAGAGGAAATACGGTATATGCAAAAAAAAGTGACAGAATGAGCTGTATGACATTTTGGTACACTTTTAAAAATAGGCATTTGTCTGTGGTAGGACTTGGCCTACAGTAGGCCTATACAACTTATCTAATTAAATACTTACAGTGTCCCTGTTGTCATGACTGAAGTAAGTACTTTCCTCCATGTGACAGGATTCGTATCTTGAAGGAAAACAGTTATAATAAATTGATATAGAATATTATAAATGCAATCAAATCATGCTCTTCGTACACATAATAATGATGGCCAATATGTTGCTACTTGCCAGATACTATCTACAGAAAGTAAAATACTTTGCAAGCTTGTAAATTATTGTTGACAGAATTTTACCGTGGTACCCCACATCTGCACCCCTTGATTAATGTACCTGGAATCTTATTGAACGGAATTTTTTAAAATCCCACACACTTTCGTAAAATAGGCGACTTGAAACTGTCTAAACAACTGCAGGTCAAACTGCCACACCGTGTTTGTACGCCGTAACAATCTTTCATTCCATAACAAGAATAATTGCGTGTTGTCTTACCATGCATCTTTTAGTTGCTTTGCACACTTTTAGCTCATCGGATCGGTCTACTTCAGTGAATCCATCTGTGACGTGAGGCATATATGACCAAGAGCCTCCATATTGTTTATGCTGTCATTGTGCGCAACCAAATGCGCTAACCAGTAAAGCGGGGATACCTCGGGGATTCCCTTGAGTTTGGACATGCGCAGTACCAGATGACCTAGATTATGGCAACAGGGAATTTCCGCTGGCCACCAGCGGGATTTTTAAATCCGTTGTAATCGCTTTATTTCGGCGTGATCTGTTCATAAAATTAGGTTTTATCTACCCTACAGAGTACCCTCTTTTATTTTTTACATAAATATTTTTTCCCCATAGGCCCCATGTTAAAGGGGACATTATGCTTTTAATTAGCCAGTGAGTTATGCTTCGCAGTTGAAAGTTGATGAGTCATCACTTGACTGATAATTTCTGCAGCATGGCAGAAACTTGGTCCAGCGAGGAAATTGTCGAATCCCGAAACTGTTCTTCTGGCACATGGTACCACATGACAACATTATAAAACAGTTTGTACACCATCTCTCTCTCCTCCCATCCTGGGGCTTGAGGCAGGATCTTGTAATAACTGGTGAAAAAATCGTCATGGAAACTACCCTCCGTTTTCGACAGAATCATATCAAACTCGTGATGTGCGTAGTCGACGGAGGGATCAAACACAACTGAAATATACATCATCATCAAATGAGGGATGTTTTCGTTCATAAGGTGGACCTAAATAGCTAATTACATTATATTTTAAGATGCCTGACAGGAAATAGAGGGAGGTAATTACTTACTTTTAAGTAGAGGTCGGCCATTTTTTTATGAATGGATTACAATTTTGCTTTTTCTTCACTCACTTGACATTACAATTACAATCAAAAAGTTTAGAATAGAATTATTTAATAAATTATTTCATTACCCCAAACTGTACGGTCTTTAACAAATGGTACAAAACTTCTTCTTTTTTTCTAAACCGTTATTATTTATTGATTGCAATAGCATAAAACAAATCCATGTATAGCAGCCCGTATCAAAGACAAATCTGATTTTAAATTGATACTCTTCATAAAAGGGCATAATTATTGCGTAAACTATCCCTCTAGATTGAGTTTGCCTACATCTCCAAGTCTGGAGAGGTTATACCCAGCTAACACACAACGTAATCCTGACGTTGTGGGAAGGTCGTATTTTGGTAACGTAATTTCTTGACGTTGCTGCGACGTTTATAGTACGTAAAACCTAACGTAAATTCCCAACGTTGTGACTACGTTGAAGATTACGTACTTATCACGTCACTAAAACGTAATCATGTAACGTTGAGCCGTACGTCCTTACAACGTCATAAATACGTACTTCATTCAGAATAAAAAATGATAAAATTATCTAATATCTATTCACAGTCGTTCTTTAAATACACAAATATATCAGTATAAACAGTCAGTAAAGACCAAACAGTCGTTAAATGTTGTTTTTCTGGTAATGTGATTTCTGGACGTTGCTACGACGTAGAAATAACGCAAGCCCTAACGTTATTTCTCAACGTTGTGACAACGTTGTAGTTAACGTACGTACCACGTCATTAAAACGCAGTAATGTTACGTTGTGCCTTACGTCCTGACAACGTAATAAACACGTACTTCATTCAGAATACAAAATGATAAAAGTAAGTAAAAAATATCAACCATTTATTCACAGTCGTTCTTTAAATACACAAATATATCAGCATAAACAGTCAGTAAAGACCAAACAGTCGTTAAATGTTGTTTTTCTGGTAATGTGATTTCTGGACGTTGCTACGACGTAGTTATTACGTAAGCCCTAACGTAATTTCTCAACGTTGTGACAACGTTGTAGTTAACGTAAGTACCACGTCATTAAAACGCAGTAATGTTACGTTGGCTTTACGTCCTGACAACGTCATAAACACGTACTTCATTCAGAATACAAAATGATAAAAGTAAGTAAAAAATATCAAACATTTATTCACAGTCGTTCTTTAAATACACAAATATATCAGTATAAACAGTTAGTAAAGACCTAACAGTCGTTAAATGTTGTTTTTCTGGTAATGTGATTTCTGGACGTTGCTACGACGTAGTAATTACGTAAGCCCTAACGTAATTTCTCAACGTTGTGACAACGTTGTAGTTAACGTACTTATCACGTCCCTCAAACGCAGTAATGTTACGTTGTGCCTTACGTCCTGACAACGTCATAAACACGTACTTCATTCAGAATACAAAATGATAAAAGTAAGTAAAAAATATCAAACATTTATTCACAGTCGTTCTTTAAATACACAAATATCTCAGTATAAACAGTTAGTAAAGACCTAACAGTCGTTAAATGTTGTTTTTCTGGTAATGTGATTTCTGGACGTTGCTACGACGTAGTAATTACGTAAGCCCTAACGTAATTTCTCAACGTTGTGACAACGTTGTAGTTAACGTCACGTCCCTCAAACGCAGTAATGTTACGTTGTGCCTTACGTCCTGACAACGTCATAAACACGTACTTCATTCAGAATACAAAATGATAAAAGTAAGTAAAAAATATCAAACATTTACTCACAGTCGTTCTTTAAATACACAAATATATCAGTATAAACAGTTAGTAAAGACCTAACAGTCGTTAAATGTTGTTTTTCTGGTAATGTGATTTCTGGACGTTGCTACGACGTAGTAATTACGTAAGCCCTAACGTAATTTCTCAACGTTGTGACAACGTTGTAGTTAACGTACTTATCACGTCCCTCAAACGCAGTAATGTTACGTTGTGCCTTACGTCCTGACAACGTCATAAACACGTACTTCATTCAGAATACAAAATGATAAAAGTAAGTAAAAAATATCAACCATCTATTCACAGTCGTTCTTTAAATACACAAATAAATCAGTATAAACAGTTAGTAAAGACCAAACAGTCGTTAAATGTTGTTTTTTCTGGTAATGTGATTTCTGGACGTTGCTACGACGTAGTAATTACGTAAGCCCTAACGTTATTTCTCAACGTTGTAGTTAACGTACTTATCACGTCATTAAAATGCAGTAATGTTACGTTGTGCCTTACGTCCTGACAACGTCATAAAAACGTACTTAATTCAGAATACAAAATGATAAAAGTAAGTAAAAAATATCAAACATCTATTTACAGTCATTATTTAAATACACACGAGAATCATTATGAATATTTACTAGAGACCAAACGGTCGGTGGAGCCTTCATTTTGGTAACGTAATTTCTTGACGTCGCTACAATTTTGTTGTTACGTAACATCTTACGTAAATTCCAAACGTTGTGACGATGTTATGTTTACATACTTATCACGTCACTACAACGTAGAATTGTAACGTTGAACCTTACATCACCACAACGTCATAAACATGTATTTATTTCAGAACATAACATTTTAACAGTAAGTCAATTATATCAAACATATACACATGGGAAAAGTTTAGCGTTAGGTTATTCTGAGAAATTAAAGTGAATATTGGTTGCTCTAATGTGAGCAATTCATTCTTTCAAGTCAACTGGTCAAAAGAAGTCATTAGTTAAAGGAGGTCTATGGGGCTAATGAGCCCGCTGATGGCGAACGTGTTGCGTGCTGGTGACATGGTCACGTGACTCGGACTGGGCGCAGTATGAACTATTAACTATCAAAATCACGAAGTTTTGAAAATACAATTTCAATAAAAAATAGTCTACTGACGAAATCTTGTCAGTGTTTACTGTAATAGCCTACAGCAAAGAAATGCGCTTTATTAACAGATTGAACCGGAAAGAATCCAATATGTATTGAAAAAACATGAATACGGCAATTTTTTCAATGATAGTTCAAACAATTTGCACGAAGAAATCTTTCATTAAACCTAAGTTTCTCGTATCGAAAGTGATTAATTCAAGTACAGTAACGCTCTCACAACATCACATTTTAATTTAGAATACGGAGGTGCTTGATTATTTCCATGTGTATATATGCATATTAATCATTCTTCAAATACAGACAAGGTTCAGAATAAACAGTTTGTATAGCCCACATGATGGATAAACTCTTTATTCTTGTAATGTTATTTCTCAACATTGTGGCGACATTGTAAATTGTGTACTTTTCATAATTATGTACTTATAATGTAACGTTGGGCCTCACGTCCTTACAACGTCATAATAACGTACTTATCTCAGAATATATAAGATAACTCATTCCCAATGAAAGTACTCAATTACTAAAAAAAAGTATGTCATCTCCATCAAAATCTCATTTTCTGTGAAATCTTTGATTCAATGCGACACTTATTCGATTTAAATTAATGCAAGTAACTCGAGCATTAGTGAGAAGAAAGGTAATTCAATAATATATCAAACATATATTCATGGTCATTCTTTAGATATACATAGGAATCACTATAAACGGTTACTATAGACCAAACCGCCGTGTAAAGCCTTTATATTGGTAACATGATATCTCGACGTCGCTGCAACGTATTTAGTACGTAAACCCTAACGTAATTTCTCAACGTTGTGACGACGTAGTAGTTAACGTACTTGTCACGTCACTAAAACGTAGTAAAGAAACGCTGGTCATTACGTCCTCGAACCATCATAATAACGTTCTTTCTTAGAATATATAATGAGAAAAATAAGTCAATTTATAATATATTGTGAATACATTTCCACGTGTACCTTATATATATGCTTAGTTGATGGTTAGGAAAAGAGGCTCATGTTGATTAATTATGAAATCCCGAAATTTGTCTAGAGCATGTTATTGCGAATATAATCTTTTAACTATGTAATTTTCTTAATATTTAGAGTTTACGCAAAATTGAGAGCTGTAGTTACTTTTATGTAAGCTGTGAACACGAATAGAATGTTGAAATTACCCTCATAATAATTTGTTTTAAAGAACATTCTTTTGAATGCCGTTTCCATGGTCTGATGTCATAATATGATCAGTTGTTTTGACATCACATAATTGGAGCCATTTTCACATTTAATGGTCCAGGGAAATGTCGATGATTTAGAAATTGTTTAACCCAGTCTTTACTTCTTTATCTCAGAATATACAATATGAAACGAGCTAAATGTGTTTCTTTGCAATAAACTAGATTTCGATCGTTCGTTCTATACAAATCAACAATTTCATAAAAAATGCTATTGAACATGACACCGTTTAGTATTATCTCTGAGTTAACATGAGCTAACTGAGTTGACATTTATAATACGAGCACAAACACAAATATCACGTTTGCCATTGTAACCTTGTAACAAAACAATTAAAATCCCACTTGTTTCGTACCAGTCGTGTACAGTATATGATAATATAGCATACTTTCTCGGGTAAAAATCTGTATAAATACTACACACAGCGATCAGTGTCTTTACGAATCTCGTATGGATTCTATTATAGGTTATGTTTTCTCAAATACCGAAGGAATATCTTCGTTATGTGTAATTGGAAAACAATGAGATCTCATACAACACGTCTTCTGTGACAGGTATATGTATATTTCAACGTCAAACACATACAAAAACATATTGTCATAATACCTTATCATATAAGTTGGTGTGAGAAACAGTTACTCAGTGAAATAAACCTTGTACCTTCTACAGTGATGATAACCTTTATCGACACTCAGCAGAGTGACGTGTATTTGCCAAAGTCGTACATTTACCATTGCAATCATTCATTTTCAACATAAAACACAAAACCTATATGATAAATGGAATGTCTGTTTGTACTATGTTTGCAAAATACCATGTTTATCTGATCTCCTGATGTAGAAAAGTATGTATTACACTCGTGGCTTCGCCCCTGAAATAAACATGGTATGTGGCAAGGGAAGACAGATATCATCTACATACATGTACTATAGTATATAGATTATCAATGAATGACTTGACAATACTATTCCATCGCTGAGGGCACAACTATAACACTGCTATGGCGTTGCAAAGTTATAATGTTAACATGATTGTATTGCCCATATGATATTTACACATAAAATGCGTTTGACAAGAATGCTTTCCTCCTTGTGAATGGTTGGGTATCAAAACGACCGAAAGTGGTACGTATTGTCCAGAGTATTGTTCGTAACCATTGTACTGATCTTATATCATTATGTTTAAATGGTTTCTCATTTGTTTGGAATAGCTTGCTTGTTGCAAACTCGCGTTATTAACGCGTTCACATGCGTCAGAATATATGGCAGAATAATTACATGACACATAAAACTAATTTGTCATTTTCCTCAAGTCCAACCCCCACAACGATTTAATAGTTGATTATTGCAAAACTAGTTGTAATTCTATATTTCGGTGCCATAGTTTTCTATCATCCTAATATATTTGAAGAAAATACTTGAAACACATATTCTGGTCATGGCATATGTAATGATTAATATTGAAATGAACTTAAAATGAATCTCAGCGAAAACACTTATGTGAAACAAAGTTTCTAAGATCTATTTTATAATGTGTTTTCTTTAGGACGTCAATTGGTAAAACACAACATTGTTTTAATTTGTTATCAGAAAGGTAACTTCGAATCAATGTGTGTGATTTCAGTGCAAAATTACTGTTCTTTTCAAAATCAATCAGCGTATAATCTTAATTTCATAACGATATGAATATTAAATGCATTCAATTCGTCATCAATTATCGCTGCAGGAATTTCAGCATGATGTAATAACACTAGCAGATATACATTAAAAGAATTCACTGAATGATGGCTTTAAGATACACATGTATTTTGATTTGAATGCAATCAATGATAGTGATGTTTTTTTTAAAAAACTGGATATGATTTCTTGTTTGGTGTAATATTTATTGTTCTATCCTCTGACAATTTTAGTAAATACAAATGTTGCTTTCTTACTGTTAGATCTCAATAACCCTACATTCGGCAGTGCATTTTCACAACACCAAAAATATACATTGAGTTGTAGCAAGGACGTATATCACAATCCATCTAATTCCTTGGTTGTAGTGAATGGCTATACTTTGAAGATATTTCCAAATAAACGCAACAATTTAGATACATGATGGTGAAATACAATATTTATGAAAATCAACAATACTTTACACACAATAAACGGATATGTTTAATATGTGAGTAGGCAATTTTCAATATGCCGTCATCTTCCTTCAATTAATATTTCTGATGGTTTTTAGGTTTTAGTAAACACCTTTCACATGACATATATCATCTGATACATGATGACTTTGAATATAGATCCATTGTTCTTATCGTATCGGGATATCCAAACGGACTCCACATGTCCTATCTGATTTTTCAGACATTGATTCAATGAATTTTGAAAACAAATAAGTGTATATATAAATTCAAAGTGTGATTTAATATTAGTTTTTAAATATAGATCGTTAGAATGACGTAATATAAGTTCGAATTAAGTTCCATATACCGTCGAGTCACGTCAATCACACATATTTTCACTGTGGTAAGAAGTTATAGTTCACTAAAATCTCATTATTTCATTACTCATTACATAATAGCGGTCATATCTGCTATTTTATAATATCATGTTTATCTCATCGAGTGCGCTATTTGTCAACAACTGACAGATATTTTATTTATCATATGTAAAGAGTGCAAATTTGTGATTTCATGTATCTGAATGTAACACAGCTCTGTCCAGTTTACTCGTAAGAAATGGGTCATGCAGTAACACAGGTCACAGGGTCACATCTGTTGCACTCATCAGCCCCATGTCAGCTGGCCCTTCGGGATGGCTGGGGGATAGACTAAGACCAATCACAGTGTATTCACGTGACTAAAACATGCAGCACTTGGAGGAAAGACAATACTGGCGCCAAATCTGCTAGTGCAGTTGGTCAACACCATTTTCATTTTCGACGCCGTATATGATATCATTTAGGTAAGAATTTATTTCCTCATTGTCTATCTCTTTACATTTTTTCTCGTTTACTTCAGAATGCTATAAGGCATCTACTAACACCAACAGGGATACACCTACAGTCTAAGTCGTTAGTAGACCTAGCCATTTCTTTTACTAATGGTGAATGTAAATATTTTTGGAGCGAGTCTCTAAGTCCAATGTGTAATTGAACGATTACTTACGACCGTATACATCACATTACTAATATCATATTAACCTATGACCTATATTATCATAACATGCTATTTTGAATGAAGACAAAGGTTCAATTTTGCTATTGTATTGTTTATAGCTCCGGTTACTAACGACTTTGGAGGCGATTGTGTTCGCCTCGTGATGAAGAAACTGGGGACAAATCACCTGATGTCGACAAGCTGCTTAAAAGGTTAAACAAAAGATTTCCAAACTACACATTTAATGTCTTCACGATTACTTATGACTTAGCTTTATGACAATTCAATTGAAACAATATTGGAATATAGATATCGCTTGATGTCATACAATTGATATCTAAAATGATTGCCAATTCATACACATAATTATCTTACGGTTCTGCTTGTTTGTTCCCAAATTCAATTCAATTATTTCATCATATATGTATAACCTCAGTTGAATGTATAAAGTTTTTGTGGTTTAAGTTTCTTGAAGGCAATAACTTTCATCATAAAAGCAATATACTTGTGTTTTCAAACTCATAGTTTTTTTTAATCCTTTTTTAACATTTAGACATGTTGATTTATTTTGCAGAAGCCTACATGAAAAACATTACTGCAAAGGAAGTGATGTCGAGGGGGAAGTTTCGAAAAGCTTAATACATGCTCCATCTAAACATGCCGGGCCTCGATTTCACCAGGTAACTTTTTTTTGTCGTAGTTACTATTTTTGCAATAATTTACACGATCATACCTCCCTGTAACATTCATAGTTATCACGTTATTCAATTAAACCTCTGTTGTTTATTTATCATCCTCAAACATTAGTTAAATAAGTGCTACATTGTTGTAATGAGGTATCGCCGTAAATTTAATTAATGTAATATAAAATAATAAAATAATACAAAATTTGTGTATGAGAAAGAAGAATTATTATATAAACGTAGATGCATATATCTACATCAATATGCTTGATACAAGATATTACTGATTTCCCTTACCTCTTTTGTTTTAAAAAATTCAAAGTTTATAAATGTGTATTATTTGTTTGCAGAGAGCAGCATCCAACAAGGAAACAAGCTCACGAACCGAGAAATAAACCAAGGACAAGGAAACAAACTAATGGACAAGGAAACAAGCTAATGGACAAGGGAACAAGATAATGGGCAGGGAAACAAGGTTATCGGAGGAAAAAGCTAACTTTTTAAGTTCAATCAAATTAAAAGTATAATCACAGTTTCATCTCTCTGTTATCTTTGTGTTCTCGAACTTATAGACAAGAACACCGAAAACATAGCTTTTCATATTGTCATGCAGTTTCAATCATTCCGTGAAGAACATTATCATAAATGACAAACGATTTAACCATTTAAAAATGAAATGCCTTATAATAAGCAGTCTGTCAACTTAAAATTCGTGTTACTATTTGGCAAAATTAGAAAGCCCTATTTCATAATATTTTTGTTATAACTTATTGTATAGCGGTGGTTAACTTACAAGAAATGTTACTAAATGTTTTTGACAATATGAGTTGATAGACTGTTTATGTATATGTCTGAATTGGGTAGGCTTCAATGTTCATGAGTCTACAAATGGAATCTGTAAGGACGTTATGGCAACGTCGTAATGCGTTTGAGAGACAACAAAACTACGTGAGATAGACGGCATTTTCGTGTTCTCACATCATCGTATGTAAGTAGAAAAACAACGTTGTAGCAACCTTTATGGGTGTCTATAGATTGACGTTGTGACGACGTCAGGATATACGTTAGGACAACGTAAACATAGACGTCGTTACAACGTCCTCGCAACGTCGTAATTACGTTGCAACACAACGTTGTAGCAACCTGTCTGGGAGTCTACAGAATGACGTTGTGACAACGTCAGGATCTACGTAAGGACAACGTAAACATAGACGTCGTTACAACGTCCTCGCAACGTCCTAATTACGTTGCAACACAACGTTGTGGCAACCTTTCTGGGAGTCTACAGATTGACGTTGTGACAACGTCAGGATCTACGTAAGGACAACGTAAACATAGACGTCGTTACAACGTTCTCACAACGAAGTAATTACGTAGACAATCAACGTTGTAGCAACCTGTTTGGGAGTCTACAAACTGACGTTGTCACAACGTCTGGATCTACGTAAGGACAACGTAAACATAGACGTCGTTACAACGTTCTCACAACGTAGTAATTACGTAGAAAATCAACGTTGTAGCAACCTGTTTGGGAGTCTACAAACTGACGTTGTCACAACGTCAGGATCTACGTAAGGACAACGTAAAGCTGACGTTGTCACAACGTTATCACTACGTAGATTTGTTAGCTGGGTACAGAGTAAAAGAATAAAATTCTATTGTGGTGTGTGTGTGTGTTGTTCTTTCCCTGAGTTATCTCCCCTGGCTGAAGTTATCTTCCCCTGTCAACCGGATGTTTACCTCATTCTATTCTCTGTATGGACTGGGTAGAGGTTCACTGAGTGAGAGAGTAAAATTTTTCTGTCTTCTTGAGTCTCCCTTTGGGATTTCACTTGAAGAGCTTCTGTTTTCATCCTTGTGACATTCTGCTTTGGATTTCAAGTGGATTCAACTGGGTGAGATCGTTTTTGATTTTTCCTTGTGTGTGAAAAAATTTTCCTTCAACTTTCCCGCCATTTTTCATTCATCCAAGATGTCTGCCAATCAAAACAAGTGTCTATCGTGTCAGAAGTATTTACATAAGGGGGATCCCCATTCATCCTGCTATGCTTGTTTTAAGGATCTACCATGCATGTTTGACTCTCGATGTTTGTTGTGTAAAGACATGCCTGATAAAGACTGGATTGAGATGAACAAACTTAGATCTAAGCCTAAGACCCCTAAGAGGAACAAGGAGTCAGATTCGTCTGCTAGCAAGAGATCGAGATCTGTCACCCCCACTCTTGATAAACCCTCCTCTGAACTATCAGAATTGAAAGCTATGTTAGTGGCTTTATCTACTTCTGTATCATCTATCAAGGAGACGAATGAGAAGAAGTTTGAGGAGATAGAGGCCAAGTTGGCAGAGCCGTCGGTAGCAGGCCGCGGTTTCTGGTCTTCTTGGGACCGTTGGGTCCAGTCCCCCACCTCCAAAATCCCTGGCCTTGGGCGCAGTGGACAAGGAAGGGGGACTGCCTGCCGTTGGTTCGGGCCGCGGGTCGCGCGGGGAGCGCATGAAGACCCAAAACCCAACCACGGTCATCACCACCCAGCCAGGCGTCTCGGTCAGGGACGGTGTCACGGTCTCTCACGGGACACGGACACCCCCGACCAATCCTGGCCTGGGTGGCGGGGAACCCAACGCTCAGGTCGGAGCACGGGTTTCCCGGGCCAGAGGGGAAGCCACGGTGTCCACGGACGCACGGGCTAACCGTGGCAAGACAGCTGGGTCGGCTCATACCGTTACGCGTCCCGTTAGCACGGGCGAAACAGACGAGGCCACTCAGTCTGTTGAGCCACTGGCCGACCGAGGCGGGAGTACTCACGTGCCCCAGCAGGTCGATCCCGTTAAGCTAAACGTTAGCACGGGCGGCATGGGTGACCTAGCTGATGGAGACTGGGGCCAAAGCCAGCTACCTAACGGTTTCGCTGACTTGGTTGATGTCAACAGGCCACCATTCATCCCTATCCTGACTCAGCCCCTACATGTGTCTACCAGTACGGACTCTGTGGATGTGTCAGTCCTTGATCATGAAGGCCATTTGATTATTAAATCGGATTTTCAAGCTGCCGACTTAGTTCCGGAATGGTCTTTTGTAGACAAGTTGGACTCTGTACATCACCTCAAACCGTCAACTATGCCAATTCCCACGGAGCAATTGGAAGTAACTAAACGACGAACTTGGGAATTCGGGACTGCTTCCAACCCCTAAGCTCCCTAAATTATCTCTGCCTCATTCTACTGTTGTGAAGACAGCCTTTTTATCAGTAAATGAGAGGATCACTCCCAACCTTCCTTCGCATTTAGCCAAGTCTAAGTCAAGGTTACCTTATGTTATTCACAACAGATACATGTCTACCAGTCTTCCCGCCTTGGACCAAGAATTCGATAGACTTAACCCTCGACCAGCAAGTGTGAATAGCAAACCGATGTCTAGGTCTGACATTTTGGAAATGGATGCGAATGCCAGATTTTCCATGGACACTCTCTCGTACATCAACTGGTTCTGTGCTGGAATTAGAGAGTTACTCCCTCCCAAGTTTGCTTCCTATGAGGGCATTTCTCCAGATACGCTAGTGACCATGAGGGCTGACGACGCCGCGATGGCTCATGGGTTCCTGGACAGCATCTTTTTACCTTCCCAAGATTTAGCAAGTGCATCTGCTAATACGATTGCCAAATCTGTTCTCCACGAAAGGGACTTCCAACTTTCTCGTGTTCGAGACTTACCACAAGATGTGAGAGATTCTTTGTTGTCTCAGCCAGTGCAATCTCCCACCTTGTTTAATGGAGCCTGCATAGAAGCGAGTGTCACGCAGGAGACCATGACTACTAAGAGCTTGAACCTTAAACTTTCGCAAGCACTGTTGAACAAGGGCAAGTTTAACGAGTCCCGCAGGGGTAACGGAGGGCCCAGGGCTCCCCCCAAGCAGTCGTATGCCAAGCCGTCGGCACCGCCAGCGCCTACCAAGAACTACTTTCAAAGCAAACGGGACAACCAGCCGGGACCCAACAGAGACCAAGCTAGACAACAGCAGACCAGGGGTCAGTTAGGGGTCGCTTCCACAGAGGTCAGCAGCGACGGTGACTCGTCCGTCCCTCCCGTTCTGTCTCCCCCCTTACGGCCGCTTCCGTCCTCCGACATGATTTTGAAGTGCGAGTTCCCCCAACCGACCTCCCCCTCCCCAGTGGGAGGCCGACTGATGTCATACCACCGCAACTGGGGAACCATCACACAGGATCCATGGATTCTCTCGGTGATATCGGAGGGTTATCGTCTCCAGTGGAACATTGTACCTCCACTTACGGCAATTCCACAAGGGAAACGCTTCTTCTTAAAGGGACCCAAACTAGATGCCGCTCTCGTTGCTATAGATCTACTCTTAGAAAAAGGCGCCGTCACAGAGCTAGACCCTTTAGACAGCTCGGAGGGGTTCTACTCACCAGTCTTCCTGGTACCCAAGAAGGACTGCAAAGATATGAGGATGATAATAGACTTAAAGGTGCTCAACAAGTCATTTCTCAAAAGACCACCCAAGTTTACGATGGACTCTCTCAGGGCTATTCGCAAGCTGATTCAGCCTCATTCTCTGTTTGCAAGCCTGGATTTAAAGGACGCTTATCTCCATGTTCCGATTCATCAGAACTCCAGGAAGTTTCTCAGATTCAGTGTGAACGGCCGCCGGTTCCAATTCAAAGTGCTACCGTTTGGTATTTCCGTCGCCCCCTGGCTATTCACTATGATCATGGCTCCCGTGCTACAGTTTCTGCATCTGAAACAAGTGTTCATTCACGGCTATCTTGACGACTTTCTACTGCGTCATCAGCTACCAGAGGTATTGAGACTCCACCTAGACTTCGTGGCTCACGTATTCAGCCACTTGGGTTGGGTCATTCATCCAGAGAAATCAGAATTCACGCCTACACATCGCATAAGGTTCCTAGGCGCCGTGCTGGACTCCTCTATGTCAATGACCTGGCCAACAGAAGATCGATGGACAGGAGCACAGTCATTGATTGCTCAGCTAACAGACGGGAAACCCCACACGCTCAGGAAGTGGATGTCTCTAGCGGGCTCTCTTACGTCAATGCAGGACTTTACTCAGAGAGGAAGGCTGAATCTGAGACACCTTCAGTCCTGGATAAACGATCATCGAAATCTAGACCTTTCGCATTTGATCTCCCCCACTCAACAAGTGCTGTACGAGATACAATGGTGGACACTCAGAACACATGTCATGACAGGCTGCCCGTTCGTGTTGCCGACACCAACTCAGACCATTTATACCGACGCCTCCAACCTGGGCTGGGGTGCTCACTGCAACGACCTTCAAGTCAAGGGCACTTGGACTCAGTTGGAATCAGAGTTTCATATCAACCATCTAGAGCTTCTAGCAGTGATACGGGCTCTTACCCATTGGAGGTCCCTTCTGTCTCACAACAGCGTAGTGGTTGCCACAGACAACTCGACAGTGGTAGCCTATATCAACAAACAAGGGGGCACCAGATCCCCTTCTCTAATGCAGAGCACGAGAGATCTTTACCACCTAGTCGATTCTCTTCAAATGTCTATTCAAGCGAGACAATTATTCCAGGCAAGCTGAATTTTCTGGCAGATTCACTTTCCAGAACGAATCAAGTAGTGTCCTCGGAATGGACTGTGCATCAGAGTGTCATAGATCTCATAGAGGACAGATGGGAACGTCCACAGATAGATCTTTTCGCGACAGCTCTCAACTATCGACTTCCGAAGTACATCAGTCCAGTCCCCGACCCTCAAGCTCTAGCAGTGGATGCTCTATCTTACCCGTGGGACAATCTCTTAGCTTATGCCTTCCCCCCGTTCAAGTTAATCCCGGACGTGTTAAGCAAGATCAGGAGACATCAATGTACCCTATTCTTGGTAGCCCCCTTCTGGCCCAAGAGACCATGGTTCCCGTCGCTTCTGGATCTAGCGTCAGATCCCCCACTACGTCTTCCACTGTGGCCCAATCTTATGCAACAGCCACTTTGGCAACCCCACAACGTCAACTTGCAAGCATTCAACCTTCACGTTTGGCGCATATCGAGCAGTCCCTACAGCAGAAAGGGTTCGCCAAGGACACTAGCTCAGCTATTACCAGATCTATCAGACCATCAACTTCTGCACTATACGACAACAAATGGGATAGATTCCAGCTCTGGAGACGAGAGCACCAGTTATCCCTCGTCCCCCTCTCCATCCCCATAATTGCAGATTTTCTAAATCATCTTCGCAAGGACTGTAACCTCAAGGCAGGTACAATAGAAGGCTACAGATCTGCTATCGCCTCTGTCACGGATCTAGAGGGTCTCTCTGTTGGCTCAGACGTTCCCCTAACCAAGTTGATCAGATCTTTCAAGTTGCAAGACATCAGATCTCCGTCAGTTTTCCCCAAGTGGGATTTAGTTCGGGTTCTCAAATCGCTTCAGCAACCTCCTTACGAACCTCTGAACTCTACATCACTAAAGTTTTTATCCTGGAAAACTGCATTTCTTATAGCCTTTGCGTCTGCCGCAAGAGTGTCTGAGTTACATGCCATAGACTTGTCATCTGTTGCCTTCTCCGAGCATTACAAGTCTGCATCTTTTAGAGCAATCCCAGAGTTCCTTGCCAAAAACCAATCAACAGCAGCAGGCCCCCTGGGTACCAGGGTATACTCCATCCCAGCGCTCCCAAGACCCAATGGGAAACTAGACAAGAATCGCCTTTTGTGCCCAGTTAGAGCCTTACGTTGGTATCTAGAGAGAACACAAACTTTCAGGAAAAAGCGAAGAAGACTATTTCTATCCTGCAAGCAAGCTATGGAGTCAGAAATATCCAAGAACACTATCGCTTCATGGTTGAGGAAGACTATTGTGCTAGCGTATTCCAATGCGGAGTTCTCTGAAGCAGAATCTACTTACTCTCCTCACGAAATTCGAGCTCTCTCTACCTCCCTGGCCGCCTGGAAGTCAGTGTCAGTTGACCAGGTCGTTGCTTCGTGCCAGTGGAAGTCCTCCTCAGCTTTCACCAGAGCTTACCTAAGAGACGTAGCCCCAATGATTGGGGGCCTTATCGTCCCTGGGGCCCTTGGTGGCGGCTCAGCACCTCTCTGCCTGACCCCCTCCCCAGGGGAAAAAGGGGGGGGGGGGGGGGGGGGGGGGGAGTGACCCGGGGATAGTGTCCAGCCTCTAGCTGTCCTCGGAAAGTGGTGACTTCTATTCCATTAGAAGGTGGGCATATTCAAAGACCTAGTTGTTATTGTACCAAATATCCCGTTAGGGGAAGTATTATCAGTCTCTCAGTGAGCTAAGGTTGGTGAGATACGGCAGCGAATCGTATTTCCCCCTAAGTGAGACGTGTCTGGTTTATGCTTTTACCGATCCAAGTGTAGGAATAACGGTAAATTCCTGGGTATTATCGGCTATTTTATGGAATATAACGGTAAATTTGAGGAAATTCCCGGAAATATTATCAAAAGTCACTTTAAGCCTGAATTCCTTATCTGAGTCAAGGAATAACGGTAAATTATGTCCGATTACCTCGGAATATTACGTAAAATAGCGTATTTATACCAAATTAGACCTTATTTTAACCCCTAAAAATACGATCTTTTAAGCATTAAATAGGAAGATATTCAATGCTGGAAATACGATCTAGTACCAAAATAGGATATTTTACGGAATTTGGAACAAAAGTACGATCTTTTGGAAGAGTTATCTCCCTTTATTCCTCCATGAATATGAGTTTGTCTTATCAAGTCCTTAGGATTGGGACTAGGCTTGGAGTGGTTTAGGAATTTGGACTCCCTCCAGCCTTATGTGTTATTCTGGCAAACTCAATCTAGAGGGATAGTTTACGCAATAATTATGAACAATCACAATTATTGTTAGTAATTATAAGTAAACATACCTCTAGATTGAGGATGTACTCCCACCTCCTTCCCGTCATCCAAATTATACTTCGAATAGAATGAGGTTAACATCCGGTTGACAGGGGAAGATAACTTCAGCCAGGGGAGATAACTCAGGGAAAGAACAACACACACACACACCACAATAGAATTTTATTCTTTTACTCTGTATAACCTCTCCAGACTTGGAGATGTAGGCAAACTCAATCTAGAGGTATGTTTACGTATAATTACTAACAATAATTGTGATTGTTCATATTTAGAACAAATGTCTCCAATTTGACAGCTGAACAGAAGGATTGATAAAATAATTGGAATTATTTTAGACTTTTGATTTGACTAATTTTACATATCCATTTCCCATGGAGGTTACTCAAGTCATATCTTCCCACATGACCTGCAACATAACATGCCTATTTGTTGGTATGATCATTAAGGATCCTGATTGGTTGGCTGCAATAAGGGTTGCAACCACGCAGATTGACCACGATCCCATATGTATCTCTATACTGCTGCCACAATTCGATATATAAGAGAATCTCACCCAAGTGTCTTCTGATATCAAATATATCAACATAAGTTGATAAAAGTAATATCCGAGGCTTGCCATAAATCACGATGCACCTGTGTATCGGTGTATAATTGCACCCTTAGTTGCAATCAATTTTTTTTTGTCAGATGTCTGCTTCAGTTTTATTTGGGAAACCAAGAAATATCTATAGGCGCAATGTACCAGAAGTTATTTTGGCAGATATGACTAAGGGTGAAACGGTTCACAACTACTGTAGTTGAACCGCGGTATTTTGCTTTCGGTTCGGTACACGGTACATCAACGTGAATTTTCGGTACGTATACCGGATGCATACTTTAATAAAGTAATTATTTCATACAAAGTCAAAATTTCAAATGCAATAAGTTTTGTTTACAAAAGTAAGTGATCGAAAATCGCAATGAATCTATTATCATAATCTTCTGAGGATACGAAGCATGCACGATCTACCTGTCGCCATTTTGATTACGGTTAGTTAGGTTAAACGATAGTGTGTGAATAACTTCGTGATTGCCTAATGGCTATGCTTGATTCGGGACACGGCGCACTAACCGGTGTACACCGCCGGAAGCGGCGTAACCGGCGAATCACTTGATTGGAACCCCGGCGCACGCCTTAAGCGTACTCCGAATGCGCTGGTTTGAAATGACCGGTGAGGGCGGCGTATAATGGCGGACAAATGTTATCCTTGCGACATTCAATAATTAGTTTTTAATGAATTTCCTTTTGACAATTGGATAGTTGACTGATTTATTTTAAAATATTTCTGGTTCTTTAAAGCAATGCATTCCACGCTAATATAATATTAATCCAAGTTTTGAAATAATTTTGAAAAAATACTTGTTTGATATAAATGACATGTTTATTGAAGCTAGTTTGAGAGATGATGACGTCTTCCTGTCTTCACGCCGATACACTTGTTTCAACTAAGCCTGGTCCAGGAACGGCGTACGCCGGACACGTGACTGGTGAATACGCCGCCAAAACGAATCAAGCATAGCCAATATAAACGAAAGTGTTTGAATGACTTGATATCGTGAGATCTCGTTCGAAGGTAATCAAAATGGCGAAGGACATTAACGACGATGAGTGGTCTAAAATACAAATTAAAGACGCACCAAAATCCTATCGTTCAACAGTTTGGAAGTCGTTTGGCTTTCGAGAGGGATAGCTTAACAGTGATAAGGTTATTTGCATTTTGTGTTATCAAGATATTCCATACAAACACGGCAACACATCCAATCTCAACACGCGTCTCAAACGAAAGCATGGTTTAGATAGAAAGGGGGATAAAACGAAAGTAGGTATTTCCGATTCAGCTGACGATGCATCCAAGGTTAAACAACCGAAATATTACATATATTTGTTTACAAATTCAATCAATTTTGTTTCTACAGTTGTGCCACTGCCAATTTATGTTATTTATTTGAAAACTTGTATTTACATTGTTATTATTGTATTTGCATTCAATAAAACTCTATTTTCAAGGAGAACATGTGATTTGTTGTGGTTTTAGCTGCAATTCATTCGTGGTTTTGTACCGAACCGCGGGTTCTGTACCGCAATACGTACCGAACCGAACCTCAAGCGTACCGTTTCACCCCTAGATATGACTTGTGTAACCTCTGTGGGAAGAGAATAAAATAGACGCTGTTGTGAGGAATAAAATCAGCAAAACGGTTGTTACAGGATATGAATTGGTTCGACAGAACCGTCTCCAAAGAGTTGAAGAATGTCATGAATAGGTGCATGTTCTGTACCAGTTTAGTGCAGACAACACCCAGTCATTAGCTGGCCAATCACATATCTTTTTTACAACCGCCATGTTGAATGCATTGAGAATCATTCGTTAAGACATTCCTAATGTTACAGAAACCGATGAAAGGATTTATGTCTGGGGTTACTTGCCCCTGGTTTCTCACACCAAGAGCTGTTGTTGGAGGACTTGTGATTGGCCAACTGAACTTGTTTCAGAACATATGCGCGTATATACAGACCATCATCAGACCGTTTGGAGAGGAAAGCCTCTGAGGAATTTGAGTTTGTATCCCGGTATAGCACTTTTTAGCTCATCAGGCCTGAAAAGTCTCATAGTGTTGAGAGCTATGATAAAATGTTCATTGGGTTTTGGTCAGGTCTAATTTTTCCACTTATAAGTGGGATTCATTAATAAGGTATACTCACTTGAGAAGGGATTTGCATTGTTTCTCTCCAAATTGTATATCATTTTGTTTGATGATATGGGGAATATGTTTATTCTATTTTAATTGGGAGGATCACCTTTTCTTCAATATCTTTGCAGAAATTGTGATACCTGGACAACCCATTTTATCAAAATTTAGTGTCGAGTCATGCTTATGTTATGCACTGACAATTTCAAGACTGCCATTTTCAGGGCTAGAGGTTATGCATTATATTATTGTATTGAGATCAATCTTTTTCAGTCTTCATCAACAAACAATATAAACCTTGATGAGCTACAGAGCCCATGGCTCTATTTTTTACATCTAAGTTATATATGTAATGAATCTGAGGTTATGATGGAAGATAGGACTTGAGTCAACTCTGTGAGGAGAGAATGGTATAAATTGTATTCATGAATATTCGACTGACCTGGTCCTTGAGGAGTTTGACCAAAGTTTGCTGGACACAGGTCACCATGGTTGATTTCAGGCTGGACGTTGGCTGTCTCAAACACTTTATGAATGCTGTGTTTCATGAAAGACCACTTTTCAATAACACTGCGGTTTCCATACTGTATGTCAAAGAAATAAAACTTTCAAAATAATGATGCCACGCCCATATTTGAGGGGGATCAAGACAAAATGAACAAACTTCAGTCTCCATGTAACAAAGATATTCTTGTGAAAATTTTAGCTTCCAGTGGCAACTGATTTCAGAGAACAAGTCATTAAAAGGTCAGGTAATGTCCGTAAACTTTTCACATTTTGTACTTTTCCTCAGGAACTGCCGTACCCACAAAGCTTTGAGGAGAGGTGCCTTGCAATACTGTATGTTAGAGAAATAAGTATTTATAAAGATCAGCTATTGAATAATTTATTGCCAAACTCGTCTTAGTGGCCATTTTACAGCAATCATAACTAGTTTGTAAAAGGGATCACCCAGGATTGGTGACATGTTTAGGATATTCTTCTCCAGGATATACCTTATTGGTTAAAATGTATGTATGTGATTCAATATTAATCAATAGAGTCACGAAAAAAACGTAAACTAGAGGTACAAACCTTTCCCTCTAGGCCATCAAATAATGGATTCAAGATATCTCCAAGAAAATATTCCTGCAAAGCAAAGATTTACAGATTTACAAAATCATAAATAATCCCACAGGCATTCATTCAACATTCCTTTCTACACAGTCGATCAGACCCTGTTTACCTGGACATAGTATATCCAGAAATTCTGACATCTGCATGATTTTTAACAACTTCCCTACACAAGGCTTAACTCATGCCAGTCTCATGCTAACTGGCTGATTTAAGCCTTGCTGCATTTCCTAAGGTTTCTGTACTAGTGAATCAGATCCCACTATGCATTTCAGGTACAGCACTCCACTATCTTAGTACGGAAAAGTGAGGGAAATGCTGCAATTTGGGCTTAAATCAAACAGTTATGGAGACTTGTAAAAGGGAAGCAGTATTTTAAGTGAAAAAATATTTTGTTAAAAGTATGTACCAGATTTAAAGAGCTCCAAATAAAAGATTTCCCTGCCTCATAATATAAGATGCGTACAATTTTAGCTTGGTGGCAACTCACTTGGGGTGAAATTATAATTTGGTTTGATAAACATTGCAGCACAGTACATCCAATATCAGTATATTATTGTTTCAGTTCAAAAGCAAAAGTGAAAATATTAATCAAATTTTATTAAATTAACTAGAAATTTGTGCATGTGATGCACTGTGATGTCCCCCGCTCCAACTTTCAATCCAACCTTGTCCTCTTAACATTATTTTTCACTTATAAGATGAAGGTCGGAAAAGGTTTCTTAATGTCTATATGCACTAAGTTCAAACTGTTTCCATGGAAACCAGAAAAAATCAAAAAAATCAGAATAACTTAAGTAGCAAAAGGCACCACTCCAACACTAGGTCTAACCACACACCAAGTTTCATGAAAAAATACTGCATAGATTTTGAGAAAGAGGCCAGATCAGGTTCCTACCCCAATATGCACTAAGTTCAAACTGTTTCCATGGAAACCAGAAAAAATAAAAAATCAGAATATACTAAGTAGCAAAAGGCACCACTCCAACAATAGGTCTAACCATAAACCAAGTTTCGTAAAAAAAAATATTGAACAGTTTTTGAGATACAGCCCGGAAACGAAAGCATTTCGGAAGGATGGATTCACTGAATTGGAAGGAGGCAAAAACATTATGTCTCCTGCAAAGCTTTGCAGGGGACATAATAACATAAAATATAGCATGTGGTATAAACTGAAAATACACTTTGACAAGCGGCAAACCGAAAAAATACCACAGTTCAACTAATGTACGTGTGACCCGTTTCACGCCTACCAGTCTGATTAAAATCGACCTTGTTCCGAGGAATAAAATTTGCAAAATAATATATCTACCGGGATACGAACAGGTTCTGTAGATTCCTGGCCACATTAGGTCTGAGAACATCCTGTAAAGGCGTGTGTTCCGAACCAGTTTAACGCAGAGGAAGCCCAGTCAAATAGCTGACCAATCACATCATAGTTTTTAAACGGTTGCTGTTTTGAAAACATTCGGAACAGACAAAAAGATAGCTGTTTGGAGTTATCTGCCCCTCGCTTATCGCACCGAAAGCTTTTGTTGGACATCTTGTGATTGGTTTACTGAATTGCGTCAGAACATGGGAGTCTACGGGCTGTTACCAGACGGTTTGGCGTGGAAACCTTAGAACGATATGAGTTCGTATCCCGGTAGATGCACTATTTCGCAATTTTGTTCCCCGCGGAATACCGTCTACTCACCTCCCACGTGTCTCTCCAGCCGACCCGCGGACAGAAGGTACCGATGAAATGAGGAACACTCGACCCAAACTTGTCCACTGCTTCAACGTGACTCGGCTTTCCATGAACACTCGGTTCAGATGTGGAGCGTTTTCGTAACAGTAGCGAATTCAGGGAGTGAAGCCTGTGATAAAAGTGAAAATTTTGAAGGATGCAAATTTGTTGGATTTATCTGCTGAAGTAATCAGTGCAAACCATTCTGTATGGCCAGTTTACAGAATCAGAAGATGCTGTATCATTTACCGTATTCTCTTGGGTATAAGACAAACAAACAAACATCTTGAAAACATGGGGGTGGGCTTTTAGATGGGAGAGACCCCAACTCAGATGAAAATTCAAACCAGAGACCTTTAGACAGTCAGGATAGGTTTTATGTAGGTTTTTGACACTTAACTTAAAATAATATTATAGATATATGTAATGTATGACCAATGAAGAAGTTGCAAAATTGGGGGTGGGCTATAACCCGAGAATAACCCAAAACAGGACAACCCTCTTAAAGGAAGGCCGAAATATACCGGTATATTTTCTATTGAATTCTTAACTGCAATTGGTTCATTAGACAATTTTGTGAAAAACGAGACCACAAAAAATCCAGATGTTGTTCCTGTATTAAACTTAAGAGCGATTTAAACTTTGACGAAAAAAATCGTCTGCTTTTCACCCGTAGTTGTAATAACGGTGTTGCGTAGTAAGCAAAATTGGATGGCGGCCATTTTATTGTGAACACAATTTATTATTTCGAATTACAAAAACAATTCCCATGGCTTTACCGAACCATGTACACTCATTTATAACTAGATTTTCCGACGAGAGAAGGGTGTTTTACTTTTGGTGAAACTATTTTTTCAAATACATTTCATTGACTTATTTGGACGAAAAAATTTGCAACTGCCCTTTTACTCAGTCATCGATCATCTCTCACTTTGCAATCTGCTCCCCAAGCTGAGACCAGAAATCCTGCATGGGTCGAAGGTCACTGATATGCTCCAATACGTGCAGTGCCCCCTCCATTCCATGCTTACATAGTGTGACGACCTCGGAAAGGGAAAATGGAGGTTAAAAGTTAGAGGTTAATCATATATTTATTTTCTAACTTATTACTTTAATGACAATATATATAAATATTTATTTTCTTAAAAAAAAACAAAAAAATCTTTACCTAAAGAGGGGTTCTATTGGATTATCTGCCATTTTGTTTTTGTGATGTCTTGTAAAAAATATGCCGTAACAAAGTTGTTCACACTTTTATTGCCGATGAATCACTTCTAATTGTTTTAACTTTAAATGAATGTGCCCTCATTAAAAACAAATTGTTAAATATAAAGTCATCAAATTATAAACCTCAGTATATGTCTCGTCAACAGGATTGTGGCATAATCTAGAACCGTTTTTTCCACAAATAAATTTCCTGACAGTCTCCTGTGTTTAAAAATTTATTTTCATTTAATGGCACTGTAGCATTTTTTTTGCAATTTTTTTTTTTCAAATTTCCCATTTGTAATGATAGTTTATGTCATTTATATTTACTTTAAAGGGTAAAACATTTGATTACACAAATCAATTATCAGTAATGGTAAAAACGGTGTTGCATATAAAGCAAAAATTGCATGACGGCCATTTTATTGTGAACACATTTTATCATTTCAATTGACAAAAATGATTCGATACCTTGTAAATAAATGTTACCAATGACCAAAAAACACTCCTGGATCAATAAAAAGAGTTCTAAAACGAATGAACATGGTTCGGTTAATCCATTTATTTCCCTTTGAGCGGCCATTTTAATGTGTTCACATTAAAATGGTCAAATTCTGACTGATGTAGCGATGCCTAAACAATCAGAGAAGAAGTATGCTACCATGATGGAATGATCAACTATCTTGATATATGGACTCTCAAAATGGCTCGAGACCTACAAATCTATGTTTTACATCGAAGAGTCAAACAAAACTGTGGTTATACAAGTCGCACCATTTCTTCCAATTCAGAAAAAACATTTTCAGTGGATACAGCTTATCAGGTTACGTAAGGAGATTTTTAACCCTCAAACTTTACATTCAATTGTTATTTCGATAATAAATGGCAAATTTGAGAAAATATATTATGCCAAAAATGTGCTATTCATAATAAATGGCTATTAATGCGTTTACAAGGGATTAATTTCACTGCTTTAATGTAATGTAAAAACTTGCCCCCGCATATGATGTAACCATAAATTCAAATGCACTCAAATATATCTTAATTAGAGTCCTCTGAAAGTGAATATCCTAATTTAACATTTCCCTTTGAACTTATTTACTATGACTGTTATTTATAATCTGTCTCTTTTTCTTAATAGGTATCTATAAATCTTCCATTAATTTTAATCAATATGTCCACTTTCTATTTGAGTCTCCAGTTATTACTTTTTAACAATGGAAAAGTTTATTTATTACCTGGAAAGTATTTTAAATTACTGGTATGCCATTTTCACATATAAAATGACATTTTCTCATTCAGATTTTATCTCTCAGATTTAAATGTAAAGAACATATATATTTATTTGTTTTACTGAATTGTAGCTTGTTATTTTATTTTCTTCTGATTATTCATTTTAAAGAAGTTGAAAACATAAATAAACAAATTTCTACTGGCCTAAGTTTTGTAACCTTTAAAAGGACACTGCGTCGAGGATAAAAATGAGTCTTATCTTTATCTCACTTAGCGGATTAGAGTGTCTGCTAACGAGTTATGCTTCACTTCACTGTCTTCGTGCAATAGTTTTATTACCAATTACGTCAATTGTCTGAAATTCGGTGTCTGTGACTTGTTAGTAGACATGTTAATCAGCATAGGTAGATACACATGATCTGATTTTTATTCTTGATGCAGTGTCCCTTTAAAGAAGCAGTAGCACATGAAATGTATTTGAAAAATAATGTCACCAATTGTAAAACACCCTTCTCTTTTCGGAAAAGCAAGTGTAAAATGAGTGTTGATGGTTCCGTAAAGCCATGGGAATCATTTTTGTCATTCAAAATAATAAAATGTGTTCACAATAAAATGGCTGCCATGTAATTTTTGCTTTATACGGAAAACCAGTATTACCGCTACGGATAATTGGTTTGTGTAATAAGATGTTTAACCCTCTAAAGTAATTTTATAAATGACATAAACTATAATTATAAATGGGAAATTTGAAAAAATAAAATTTGCAAAACACGTGCTACTGCCCCTTTAATTCTACAGCTATGATACATGGTGGTTCATTGGATAAACTGTTGGTACAATCAGATCTGGGTTATCTCTTCCCACAGAGGTAACTCCCTTCAGATTTCCAATCCTAACCTCTGTTCCTTTTCGCTTGAAATCGAGGACTCCAGCAAAATTCCCTAGCGGGGGAAATGTTAAAATTATACTGTATCCCTGGGGGGCGGGATAGCGCATTCGGCTTCGGATCATGAGGTCCGGGGTTTGAATCCCGCCAGGGGCACGGCAACTTTGTCTGCAGTAGAGAACTACAGACAATTACAAGAATTTGTATTGTCGCAGATGCTGCAATTCTTAATATCACTAGCGGATCCAGGGGGGGTGTCCAGGGGGTCTGGACCCCCCCTTTTCAAATCCCCCCCCCCCCCCACTGAGTGGAATTTTTTTATTTTGGGACCCCCCCCCCTTTCAGTGACTGTTTTAAACAACTCGAAACATAAGGCTGACAAATAAAAAAAGAATTTGTTTCTTGTTTCCACCCGCATCAGTTTCAAACCCACACCTCAGGTCTTTTTTTTCTAGGTTTTCAAAAGTAAGGGGCAGATAACTTTTTATTATTGCTATTGAAAATGGCTGTTTTATCAAACTAATATTTCAATACTTTACATTTAAATAACAAATAAGCCTACACTAAGTTATTCATACCAAAATTAAATCATGTGAAACTTCATCTTTAAGTCAAATGAATTTATTTAACAAAGAAACATTATGAACTCAACGGTACCTTCACAGATTTTGGAACATGAACAATGTTAGTTTTTGACAGCAAATCTAAGCTGAACTTCTCTGTAGAAAACATGGCTTCTCCCTGAAAAACAATTAAACATTATAAAGAAATATCTATCATCTTTCAAAGTCTCATATTAAACAATTATAGTCTATATTTATCTTAATGATGTAATAATATATGAATACTTTTAAAAAAAACTTATTGTTTAATTGTTTTAATATATGAAACACAACGAAAAGTGATTTAAAAACAAATTCACCTTTGGAAATTATTTCCCTAATGAATTAAAATAATACAGTATTACATGATAACATTCCCATTTCGGTTCTTTTCATTTGAATTTTGAGATTTACCTTCTCAGGTTCCCTTTCGTGGTATTTTATAAAATATTTCTCTCCAGTTTTATTTGAAATGAATACAGCTGCACGGTTAACTATACCCCCAGACACATCCTGAACGTAGGATAGACTGTCATCCCCCAATTCATCCTGGAGAACTGATTCGAACTGTTTCATTTCCGCCATAGCGAGTTTCGTTTTGATTCCAGAATTTATAATAACCAAGAGCAGATTACTCTGCAAGACGATAAACTTTGCTGCTTTGGGGTTTTATTTCATACGTTACGCGCAGGATCGAATCTGCATCTTTTATTGTTTTAGAAGAAGGACAATTTGAATGCAAAAGTGATGACTCTTCATTTCATTCAGATATCAGCATTTTGTTATCGACAAAGTTTATTTACAATAACCCAACAAAAATATTGACTTCTTTTCTAAAAACTTAAATTTTACTTAATTGTAGGTAGTATCTTTGTTAGCTGGAGACTTTTGGCATTGTAAATTCTATCGTGGTATTCCACAAAATACAGGCGTGTCAAAAGGTAAGATCTTTAGTCCCTGGTTGTTAAGCTAGACTTTTTTCAGAGTAAGGTAAAAATTTTAGGGGGATTATTCTCAAACTGCATGCCCTTATAAGCAAATTATTCTGCTATCAATCCCTATCGATGGTTTGTTCCCCGTCTACACGCCAAGCCAGCTGATCTTGTGTATTGGTCTGCAAGTAGGCCAACAGCAATGGAGCACTATGTTTAGGGAGGTTGATTTTCATCAGTGACCAACAGAGTTGTATTTCTGGGGTTGAAATGAAGAAGAACAACAACAAAAATAGTTTATTAAAAAGTGTCACATCCTGTGCACAGAGTCCGGTCTACAAGGCCTCTGAGACACATAATAAAAAGCAAAAATAAAATCTTTAGATAAAAGATAATATTCATCCACCCGTACATTAACATACATACATATTCACACCCTCGCACCAATGTTCACTCACTGACACACATCCACAGACACACTGCTGACCACCCATCTACTATGTAGTAAATAATGACCCGGTGCGGAGCGGTTATCGCGAGGGCGTTAGCCCGAGCAGAGTTTATTGCCATAACGCGAGGCAATCGAGTCATTATTTGCCTTACACTCCCGCGGACCACTCTATTTATAAAATAATTGTATGTATGCATTTTAAAGGGGTAATTTGTTCATTTATACGACATTATCAAAATATATCAGTGAAATATTCCCATTACACTCATTATTAACTCGAAAGGAAGGTTTCAAACTTAATCATTCATTCCATACACAAAGTAGACATACATTAATTTGGTACCTATACACACATATGTATATATAATACTAGACAAAATATCAATACAGCCATGACACGAAAGAACGAACACTCATCGGCATGGATCCTCGGTAGCAACATTGGTAAAGACGCATGTTTCACAACCATACAACAAAATAGGTTTTACCATTGCATCAAAAAGATATAGCCGACACTGTATTGATAAATTAAAGATTTGGCTTTTACGTAAAACAAAATACATTGCTTTGGTAGCCTGTTGGCAAAGACTTGCAATGGACACTTTAAAATTACATTTCTTATCAAATATAACACCAAGATATTTATAATCGTTAACATATTCTAAAGGCGTACCATGAAGAAGAATGTCTTTACTCATATAAGTTTTGTTTCCCCTAAATACACGAATTTTAGTTTTTTGTATGTTTATTGTCAATTCAAATGATCGGTGTCAGTAAACAATAGGAAAGGCAATCAGTCTTTCAGGTTGATGATGTCTTACAATTCTAAGTCAGATTAACATAGGTTAACAAAGGTCAAAACGTCCAGAGGCGTGTTCAGGACCGCTTGTACTCGCTTGGTGTACGCGCGTACCCACGAACGGCTCCTCAACGGAAACCTGAGGTCGCGAGTACTTCCCAAGATAATTTCAGAATATCATCACCATTTTGGAAAATATAGGTGCTTTGTACATAGCAATTGACCAAATTGCAATTGAGGAGGTAATAAAACAAAGAAAAATGAGGTAATCAAATTTTGTGACACGCAACTCCATTTTGGATCGTAAATACTCGCTTGGCGAGACTGCCCCAAAGTGGTCACGCGTGTATTCGCGAGTACGTGCGTACTCGTTGTCGTTCAGAAGCGGGTACTCGCGAATACTCGCGGGTACTCGCGGTTCTGAACACGCCTCTGATGAATTGGTAGCTAGCTTTAACGTTTGATCGTAAGATATCCGGAACGAAACTTATGAGAAATACAACTGAGCTCTGAACGGTTGCATCAAGCTTCATTTATAGTGCCAGTTAAAATGTTGAGCTATTGGTACTGTAGAGTACAGATTGTTACCATTGCAAAGTCAAAGGGTATCAGTTCGCGAAAATCCACGTCACATGTTGTCATGGTAACACGATCTGCATGAGCCTGGTAAAATTCAAATTACTTGTGCTGTAATCCGAGACTTGCTCTGTGAGAAGGACTCCAGCCTAAATGATTAAGAAGTTAATGCTTGGCCAAAACACGTGAAATTTTCGGAAACAGGGATATTCAACACCTTGAATACATGACCTCGACTTTTTTACCAAATTGAGACCCATAGAACCATTCTAAATGAAATTCAAAATGACGTCATAACGTCAAATCAACATCAGCAAAGACAGGAGTTTTGCATCAAACAACTGCATTGGTGTTTGCACAAGTTCCAATTGAATTTAAAAGCACATTGGGCCCTTCATCATCTTTTCCAAGTTAATCCATGGTCATGACGTCACTCTAATATTGTGTTTTCAGTTGATTATTATTTAGGAATCAACTGTTCATTGACTGTCCCAGTCAGGAGGGGTGTTAGGTTTAGACATTTTTAATTTCAATTATGGAATACCAAAACCAATTATTTTGCAAATTTCGGTGCTCATTCATCGGATATGGTACAAGTAGCTGCGGCCCTCGTGAAATGGCAGCGCAAAACTTCCACTCGAAGCGAAGTGATTGACAGCGGAAACTCTGCCTTTCCATGCCTTCCGTGCCTTGAATAGAACGTTGGATTCTTACTGACAAACATTCCTAAGGTTTCTAACAGCGTCTTGTGGCCTAATGGTTAGAAGCGCTGACTACCAAGCACAGAATGACGATGCTCTGATATTATAAATTTGCTCAATACATCGTTGTCAGAAATTACGAAAATGTTACAGTGGACTCGCGTTTCTTTTGATGTTCAGTATATGTTGAATGCTCTGATATTATAAAGTTGCTCAATACATCGTTGTCAGTAATTACGAAATTGTTACTAGTGGACTCGCGTTTCTTTTGAAGTTCAGTATATGTTGAATGCTCTGATATTATAAATTTGCTCAATACATCGTTATCAGTAATTACGAAATTGTTACAGTGGACTCGTTTCTTTTGCTGTTCAGTATATGTTATAGTACAAATTTTCGTGTATCAACTGTTCTGATCACGGATCTTATCCAACAGGGACTCATACTGTTTCTTACACGATCCTTCTTCCACAAGCAGACTGTCTGACACACCGGAAGTATTTCAAATTGGCCGCTGACAACTAGGTCACGTACCAGAAAGGTTCAAACTGTCTGTTATAAGCACTAAACCTTAGTCTCAACCTTTAAAGGGACGTTTTTTTTCTCCAAAATTTATTTTTTCAAACTGCCTATTTATAATGACAGTTTATGCCATTTAAATTTACTTTAGAGGGTAAAACATCTTATTACACAAACCAAACCGTATACGTAGTGGTAATAACGGTGTTATTGCGAATAAAGCAAAAAATTGCATGGCGGCCATTTTATTGTGATCACAAATTTATTATTTTGAATTACAAAAACGTTTCCCATGGCTTAACCGAATCATGTACACTCATTTTTTAAATTTTATTTTCTAGGGGGGTGTTTTACATTATTTTTCAAATACGTTTCATCGACTGATTTGAGCGAAAAATCGTGCTACTGCCCCTTTAAGGTGAATGAGTTTATGTGAAATTTTAAATTCGTTTGATTGTCAATGCTTCTTTTCTGTATATATATATGCAATCGACAAAACAAAGTTTGAATCGAAGTTGAAATGGAAATCGACATCGCACGTGCATTTCGTGCAAAATAAAGGCTTGTTACCACAGTGCCACGTGAAGCTCGTGCACTCACAGAATTCATAGAGTATTGGGTCAAGTTTAAACGACTTTCAGCATTTTGTAAACAGCATTTGTATTGTTTCCCTAAAACTCGAGAGATCGTTTTCAGTTTCCTGTGGATGCGACAACTGAACTCTTATTACATTTTCCCAACTTTGCCTGAGTCGAGTCACACATGCATAAAACATACATGTGGGTCATCTAAAAAATATTGATATATTGAACAGTCTGTCATTTAATATTTCATTCAACTTCTCTCAACTAAAGTCGTTTGATATTGATTTCAAGATTAAATTGTAACTGAACACCCTGCCACTAATTCTGATAAAGAATGATTATTATTGAATCCAAATATTTTAAAATCTGTCTCAAACATAGATTTTGAGATTGTCATTTCTGTATTGTTGACAGGTGTTGGTTCATCTAGAGTGAAAACTTTACATTTTATATAACATGAAATGTTTGTGTAAACAATTTCGAAAACACTCTTAAATAGAATTATACACATTATACACCGGACATATGGTAAGAATTTCTCGTAACAAATCTAATGGAGAGATTATGGAACTTGGAGATTAGGAAATTTTAGTCTTGCAGGCTAATGCATCTCCCCACGGCAAGGTGAAAATGTATCGAGATCTCTCCCTATGGAAATCTTTTCGTTACGCCTGTTACGTTGTGAAGATGAGGTTGATGTTAGTATTCTTTGACCCATTACTGTAGGATGGCTACATATTATCCTTGACTTTTAAAGCACTGTAGCACATTGCTTGCCTTTTTCTGTATATTAAAATTTGCCATTTATAATAAAGGTTATGCAGTACTAAAGTACTTACAGTACATCCATTGTGTTGTTTGGGGTTACATATTCCAAACGTTATAAATGGTGTTACTTTATCGAGAAGTAGCTACTGTTACCGAAAACTACCATTTTGATGATAGTAGATTTAGCACATTGACGATATTAAGGTAAAAGTAGTGATTTCTGATCGAAAACCGGACAATGCACAGCGTGTGGCGCGCGTCAATGAGTCAAACGTTATTTTGGAATCTTATTTATAACAGTCGACTCAGTATATTGACGATATGAAGGCAACCTCCAAACGTAAGGCATAACTCTTGCCAGTCTGCATTACTGGCTGACTAGGGGTCTGAGGCCCTTTTGACTTTTTTATGCGGCCTTTTTGACTTTTTGGTGCGGCCGTTTTGACTAGGGGTTTGCGTTACATCGTAAAACACATAAGAACAAAACAGAACATTTAAACATATCACATTCCAACGAGCACTAAGATCATACATAATAATAAAAAGGCTAGAACATATTTTAAAAAGGTAGCCATAACGGTAAGATGATAAATGATGGTTAACTGTTGTTAAAAAGTTTAATACCGGCTGGTACAAATGAATGACGGAACCTGTTTGTTCTAGCTATCGGCATGCGCAGACGACGTCCAGATGGGAGAAATTCAAAATCGTAATGGAGAGGGACATTTTGAACATTCGTAAACATCCGTAGACAATTTGTATTGAATTCTTGAAATCCGTAAATGATTCCTTGTTTATTCGGCAAAATTCCTCCAATTTGTGGTATTCGTGAACAATGTTTTGTTTGTCATAATAATTTCACGAATCATCTACGAATGGCTTCGTAAAATATTCGTAAATAAGGCGTCTAGTTCGTAACAACTTCGTAAGCTTCGTAATTTGTGGTTGATAAGTTTGGTGTTCTCACCCCGAAATTATCCTGAATCGTCTGCGAATCAACTACGAATGTCGCGAATTAAGCACGACACAAGTACGGATTAATCACTGAGTTGTCACGAACTATCGTAAACTATTCGTACATGATACATGGTACCGTATATTATTCGTGGAAATTCGTAGTGTATTCTTAACTTGTCGTATTTATTTCTAATACATTCGTAGATAATTCGAAAATCATTCGCACATGTTAAGTAGCTTTTCAGCATGAACAGCTACGAATTTTCGTAAACGTTTCATACAAGCGTAATTGTTGTTCACGAATTGTGCCGAATGTTCACGAACATTCACGAATTTACACAATCTCCTATTCGTGGGGATTCGGGATAATTCGAATCGTAGTGAAATAAAGGCATTAGAGAGAGAATTCTGTCGGAGCATTAGCCATCTTGTTTGTGTTTATTTTGTGAAATGAGGAAAAAGCTGTATGTTGACTTATTGAATAATAAAATATATCTGTTGATATTGAGAATACCCACAAAGTAATCATTAGACTAACCAGCAATGTCCTGTTATACCATAGCAAAGCTTTTCATACCCATAACACCCATGGATAGCTTCACATCACATTGGTCTCACATGGTATTGTGTATTAGATGTACACTATTCTTTGTTAAATTGTTAAATCTTAAAGGTACATCCATTCTGTTGTTGTGGGTCAAATGTGCCAAAAGTTATAAATTGTCTTACTTTATCGAGAAGTACCAACTGTTACCGAAACATACCATTTTGACGATACTCGACTTAGTAAATTCACAATATGAAGGTAAAAGTGCCGATTTCTGATCGAAAACCGGACAATGCAGGACAATGCACCGCGTGTGGCGCGCGCCAATGAGTCAAACGTAATTTTGGAATCTTATTTATACCAGACAAAATAACAAATTTGGGTTGATAATGTTTAGTAGGTCATATAACTACTGTTCATGTAAATAGGACGTGCACTTTCGGTTTCTGCACCTGCATAATTATGTTACTCGATTTTAATTGGAAACTAGTAATTATGATATATTTGGCGATTGGGGATGAATATGCAAGCTGAGTGATTTTATGTGTATTGTAAACAGCACATATGGTGTGATGGAACTTATTAAAGTCAAATAAAATTTTATGAAACACAATGGATGCACCTTTAAGTCACAAATAACTGAGTGAGTGAGTTAATGTTTATCGCAACTTGGGCAATATCACAGCCATTTGCGGCGAGACAAAAGTAACTGGAAAGTGTTATAAAAGAATCTCCACTCGATTTTCGTTACAAAAAATACCCCGGTAGAAATGTCGCTTTAATTCCTTGGAGTACAGCATGTCTCCATAAAACCAGGAAGCTTGTAACAGAGTTCATAACGAGAATCTGGAACTTCCTTCTCCTCGACGTATTGTTTTCGAAAGAATCTATTTGCTTGCATATATGCCTGGAGCATTGGTCTTTGCTGGTAAACAGGATGTCGGCTTTTAACAAGCAGTGTAAACAGAACATGCTGATGACGTAGGGCCATATAGTCCGTGGCACAGGGGGCTTGTATTGTCGAAACTAGCGATTACAAAGAATATGAAGTCGCTTGTATTGTCGAAACTAGCGATTACAAAGAATATGAAGTCGACGATCCAGCCCCATATACTATAACAAAAAGTTTCCCTTTTTTTATAGTATATGGGGCTGGATCGTCGACTTCATATTCTTTGTAATCGCTAGTTTCGACAATACAAGCCCCTGTGGTCCGTGGATCCCAAAGTTCACGAGAGTTGTTGTTATCATTGGAATAACAGAGAATATGAAGATTAAATTCTATTAAGAAGCATTTCTCTTTAAAAGTATATATTTTGTCAAGTTTTATCAAGTATAAGATTAAACCTGTTGAGAATAATTCCATTTCTTTTCAGTCATCTGGTAATCCGTTTCAACTACTATGTCTTTCTGTTATGTATGGCAAATATGACACACAGGGTGTCCACAGATTTCTCGTTACCGTTTGGAATTTTTCAAATTACCATAATCATCACAATCATCTTGATCATATCGCCATATGTATAATCATCATCAGCATCAGCATCATCATCATCATCATCACAATCATCATCATCATCATCATCATCATCATCATCAGGAATATGTAATATCGCATTCACTATGTGTTCAAATCGTGTTTTTCCTAAGGAAATATTCACAGCACGATTTTAATTTTGTAGATCATGTAAGTCATCCAAAACTGGCTTCCACGAGGATATCGGTTGGGGGACATCGAATGATATTATATTCTAAAATGTATAGCTCATGGCAAATATAATCATGGTAAAAATGGTTGACACCCCTAAACAGACAATGAATTGTAGCAAATTAAATGGATGGGCAATTAATATTGTTCAATATTATGGTATTTTCGAAATTAAATGGCACAAACGCATGATGTAAACTAAATAATACTTGCCATGTATGTATTGTGTGCGAATGGGACTCCATGAACGATTTTGTATATATTTGGGTTCAGTAGAATTTTGTTTTCAAATGAAACTTTTCATTATTTATTAGAACCAAAATGAGAACACTCAAACACTGTAACACTATACCAATGCCAAGATCTCAAGTCCCAAACAATGAACTCTTTTGAATACATTTCATTTTTCTTATATTCCCCTTTCTTTGGTATTTTAAAGTACAAGTGGAGAAATAGCAAATGCTCAATGACACTTTTCACAAAAGACATCCACTAGTGACACAGTTGTGGAGCACAGTGTCGTTGTGGTTGTGGATCAGAGTGGTGTAGTGGTTACCGTGCTGGCCTCTCACGCCAAGAGACCCGGGTTCGAATCCTGATGAAATTAAGACACCAACAATTTGTGACCTGGGTATCACACTGTGTTGTGCCCTTGGGCAAGGCATTTCATCCACATTGCACTCAGTCTACCCAGCTGTTTAAATGGGTACCTGAACATGGGAAAGTACGGATCTATCGCGGAGCGCTTAATAGCAGCCACAAAGTACAATTCCTTCAGGGTAATAATATGTGTAGCGCTTAGAGCATGGATATAACAGTTCGTTCCTATAACTATTAAGCATCTTCACAACGTCACAGGCGTAATGAAAAGATTTCCATATCTTCTCCTTCCGCCCTTGACCTCAACCCTCGCATTTTCAGTGCTAAGATTTGAACGTACTGCAGGCTAATCGGATAAGCCAAGCTGAAGACAGCATGTATTGCCCCTGTGTCTGTGTCGATCGTCGCTTATTTTGAATTGGTTCCGAATGTAAACGGCGATTTCATTGGCTGTATGTTAGCAGATGGTAAGGGACGTAACTCGTGATCACGACAGGTGTCGCTGATTCGTTTTACCAACTCTGCCTAGGTTGAAGGCAAGGTAAGGTAAAACATGGAGAGATCTCGATACATTTTCACCTTGCCGTGGGAAGATGCTATTAAGGGACGTCAACCATTATTACCATGAGTATATGTTCGTTATTGCAAAAAGAGGTGAATGTAGCCAATTATTTTCTCAGACAAAAAATGTTGTCCACAGCAATTTTATGAGTTTTGAATCAACTGTTTCGAGGAAAAGTTATATAAACACCCAAGTTCTTTACGTGTCGTCATTGAATTAAAAAACATTACAATGCGATAGTTTATATTCAGAAATAAACAATAGCGCATCGAACTAAAGCCTATATTATACCAAATTTGATGAGAACAAATGACTTTTCACCATTTCACAAATAAATCTCAAGCAGTTTTTACCTAATTTTATAACATGCGTATCGTGTCTATTGTTCTTTCATGCTGTTTGGCTGCAAGACAACATAACATAAAATAATATAAGATATAGAGATTATTACCCGAGGGAGTGTGCCATATGACTTTTACGAAACGAGTGTGAATTTTGTTATTGCCCGAGCGATAGCGAGGGTTATACATAAATTTGCACGAGTTTCGTTAAAGTCATATGACACACTTTCGAGTGTAATAATTTCTTTATTACCCATTTTATTCCATTTGAATCGCGTAAAAGTAGTCAGTTAAACACCCCCCCCCCCCCCCCCCCCCCTATTATCTCTATGTACATATCGGAATAAAAAAAAGCATAACATCGAGACAATATACATTTGCACTTTGTAGTGGATTTTACTGCCTTGTTAAAGCATGGTTTCTGACTCAAACACAACTGAACAATTTCTGCCGGATACAGTCGATTTTGAATGTTTGTGATGAGGATATATTTCATAAAGAGATATACATAGTTTTATTCATGGGAGTATGATACTTTATATTTTATATCTGTTCAAACACATAGGGTCCTCAAACAGGTATTTCAAAAGGTATTCTAGGAAATAATGGCTGGTATTTAAAGTTAAAGTTTATGAAATATGGAATTTATGTCAGTACAAGATGCTGTCGGCATAATGTAGCCTACCTTGCTGGGCACATAATTGCTGTAGGATGTAAAAAAAACCACCAGAAAGTCATATTTCACTCTCCTTCCTAGCCTGATGAAGAAGATTCTATAACGACGATTTTTAAAAAAGCCGTGTGTTTTCCATAATTATGAACAGATGTTGTTTCAAAAATTACAGATTAAGTGCTTTTAGAGACATGGTTTAACTATGTTTCATTCGTGTTCAATACTCGTTGATAAAAATATCTTGCGTTTTGTACCTATACTTTCTTTTGCCGGCGTTTGTAGAATTGTAGAATCCATGCTGACATATTTGTCGCTAGAAGGTCACCTCCACAACCGTTACCAGGTACCCATTTGCCGCTGGGTGAACAGAGGCACATTTTGAACACTTACCCAGGGTGACACCATGAGTCTCTCATTATATAATATTATTGTTAATTTGACTAATTGTGTGTTTTATTCATTACAATTTGAATAATATACGACTTTATTGGTTTTAATTCGTTGGTTTCCTCTGTGGACTTCATTATCTGATTAGCAATAGTTGACCGAACAAACGTAATGACCGAGGCGAGCCAGGATTACCTGTGCATATTTCATCACTACATCAAAGGCACCAACTTACGATAATATTGATACCTTTCGACCATAACACCGTTTCCCCTATGACGGTCACCTGTTTGTATGACCACAGGTCAAGTTAAGCGCAGATATGATGCGCAACAGAGATGAACGACCAGTTTCGCACAAACTCTGTTGCGCAACATATTTGCGCTAAACTTCACCTTGGGTTTGACCAGATGCCAAACATGGCTTGTGCTGATTCAGCAATATTGCTGTTTGCTTAAACACTGCAAAATGTTGACTGAATAGAGGAGAACATTCTACTCAATCTACATAAGATCAAGATAAACGAATAATTGCTCAAGTTCATCTGAAGAGAGGTTGTATATGAGGAAGATTAGGTGAGTTCAATAGCCAACACAAATACATACATGATAGCTTTCCATCTTGAGTTCTACAAACCCTAGGATATGATGGATATGAAATAAGAAAACCGCTGAGTAAACATTATACTGAGGATAGTAAACGATATTCCGTGTCATAACGTTTCCATTATATGATTTATGATTTGGTATCAACCGAGTGGAAGCGAGTTTGATATATTTTTTTCATGAGGTTAATGATAATGATGTTCTGAAAAATAGTAAAGTATTCTGATTACCACTACCAAAACAAAATCCTCTCTGTGAGTCAAATATTTGTTCAGTGTAATTTAAGGCATAAGGGTAGGCGTTTCTTTTGCCCGGGATTGTACAATGTACGTTTGGTCTACAGTTGACCTTTACATATGTCTTATTGATGGAGATGAGCCTACTTATACATATTTCATCGGTCACGGCACTATATCAGCTACACCAATTTACGATGTTAAATATTGATACCTTTCTCTGATAAAATCGCTTCTACCTAGTGACCATCGCGCATATATGTGGACAAATATTCGGACAAAGAGACAGGGTATTTCTTGTGGAATTTTTAAGGAGAAATTTCTGATTTTGCTTCTTGTAATATTATTCTCATCGAAAAAACATGTGAAATAAAAGTAACGCAAATGGGTTGCGCAACAGAGAAGAAATGGTCAGCTGACCTTCATTCAAACATTATAACAATGACAACTGAAGTCATTCATTGGCGCTACGAGTGTGAAAAGGTTTGCAACTTATATAGACATTGGTGATTAAATTTATGACACATTATTATTTTTATTTTTTTTGTAGTATATTTTTGCCAAAATAATGTCAAAATAGTAAAATTTAGCACTTTTATTTATATTTCACACAATGCACAAAATGACTGGTAATACCTTCTCTTAAAGATTGTTTCAGATGTTTCGAAGAAAGCTATAGCATAGAGTCATAATCGAAGCCCTTTAATGGTTTTTAACCCACCAAACTATATTGGAATTCTTGTTTGATTCATTTGGCATTCTAGAAGTTGATGAGACAACGGCATTAGAACCTATGTCGAAACGTCGCCTTCAAGGAATAAAGAAGTTGTATATCCATAAAATCGTCTCTATTCTATATTGGAATTCCTGAACAAGATACCCAGCTTTCCTGTATGTAAATACCACTCCCTGACAACATGTTAAAGGGGCTGTAGCACGTTTTTTTGCATTTTTTATTTTTCCCCCATTTGTAATGATAGTTTATGCCATTTATGTTAACTTTAGAGGGAAACACATCTTATTACACAAAACAGTTATCTACAGTGGTAATATCGGTGTTGCTTTCAAAGCAAAAATTGCATGGCGGCCATTTTGATGTGAACACATTTTATTATTTCGAATTACAAAAACGATTCCCATGGCATTACCGAACCATGTACCCTCACTTTCAACTTGACTTTCCGAAGAGAGAAGAGTGTTTTACTTTTGCTGACATTATTTTCCAAATAATATTCATTGACTTTTTCGAGCGGAAAAACGGTTTACTGCCCCTTTAAAGCCAGGTGGTAACTCATTTACATTAACATTGTCCACAGTGTGTATCCATGTTCAAATTTCCCAAGTATAATGCGTTTATGTCATTTATATCTACTCTAGATAGTAAAACATCTTATTACACAAACCAATTTTCCGCAGGGGTAATAACGGTGTTCCGTGTAAAGCAAAAATTGCATGACGGCCATTTTAATGTGTACACATTTTATTATTTCGAATTACAAAAACGATTCCCATGGTTTTACTGAACCATGTACGCACCTTTTGAACTTGATTTTCCGAAGAGAGAAGGGTGTTTTACTTTTGGTGACATTATTTTTCAACAACATTTCATCGACTTATTTGAGCGAAAAAACGTGCTACTGCTCCTTTAAACAAAGAGGTACGACACTGGAACTAATGCATATTCAATAGCAAATATGATATAATAATTCTTCTAATTGTTACATGGCTGTGACATGACATTGTTCTAATTTCCTGGTTATTAAACGATGTCATTTTAATGAAAGAAACGAGTGAATGATATGTTTGAACATGGGTTGATTCCCTGACCTGAGTTTTGGGACTTTTGGGATGTTGTCATCTTAGAAAAGAGACATTAAAGGGGAAGTCAATGAAATGTATTTGAAATATAATTTCACCAATCGTAAAACACCATTCTCTCTTCGGAAAATCAAGCTAAAAATGAGTGTACATGGTTCGGTAAAGCCATGGAAATAGTTTTTGTCATTCGAAATAATAAAATGTGTGCACAATAAAATGGCCGCCATGCAATTTTCGCTTAATATGCAACACCATTATTACTACTACGGATAATTGGTTTATGTAATAAGACGTTTTACCCTCTCAAGTTAATTCAAATGGTACAAACTATCATTATAAATAGGAAATTTGAAAAAATAAATTTCTCAAAAAACGTGCTACTGCCCCTTTAAGCTGTGTCTCTTACATATACACAGGTCTCAAGTCTCTTACCTACACCAATTAGGATACTTCATTGGTATTTATAGTGAAGCCTCAGAAATATTACAAGTTAACAGTCTTTTTGTTATCGAGGACTGAACCTCTTATATTTGCATCATAATACTCAAGTATTTTGTTTTCCATTATGCAATATACAAAACTTTCAAATTATATCATTATTTCTGACATCTTTATTTAATTATTTATTGTGAAAATGCATTAAATAACATATTTAATAACGCATCGATTTATTACTCATTAAATGCAACATTTACATGAAATTATGAATTTTTTGCTACGTTTTGCAATATTCTTTGATCTGAAATGAAGCAATGTGGTCTTAAAAAAGCAAGAAACACGTTTCTCTATAATATAGAAATCGACTACCTTTTTTGCAGTGTTGTCGACCTAAATTGAAGTAAAAAAATAAAACACGTTCCTCTAGCATATAGAAATCGATAAATGGAAAACATGATAACGTGTTCTGATGTAATAAACAATAACGGATCTCAAACGTCTATTTATTGCTCATAAATTGTTGTCGAGACAATCGCAGATAGGACAATGTTAAGAGCCCGTAATGGGCAGTTAGTGTCCACTCGACTGTCCAGTGATTTGCTGCCTTGTTGAAGAATCCTTGATCCTGGGAAGCACGTGGGTGGGTGGTCAGTAAACTGACCTCTTGAGTGGACATAACTTGTGTAACATGTCCGTATATAGCAATTTATTATTCACCCGTTATAAATCTAGAATGATATTACGCACTTCGTAATAAAATCGCGCGCTGCTGAATGGCGTCACAAAGGATGGGACCATACAATTCACATTTCTGAGGTCTTTTATTATTTATACACACATATCCACACATCAACCAAATTAATTTCTCCTAAAATTATGCAATATAGCCTTTCATTCTAAGTTAAGTCCCGATGAAAACGCTTGTAAAATTTCGAAAGCAATAAATTAGTAAGTAAGTAATTCAGTAATTCCAGGAATTAGTATACTAACAATTAATTCATAATTTAAAATATCATTATGAAACGTTTTGCCTACGCACCAAATTATTGCCATTTCATTCATGTTAGTGATCCTGAACCTCATCTTGTTGTATTTGTTATCTCTTTATCATACCAACATGTATCCTGTATATAATTTGCTGTTTCACCATCCATTCCATATGCTTGATAACGGTATAAGGATCTATACCGAAACGTCGCTATTGTTAATAAAGAAGTTGATCATCCATAAATTATTTGTCTTCTTCATCACACCAACTTCTAGAATGCCTCTCAAACAGTTTGATCCTGAAAGGCTTGTTCTGTGTTATCTAAGACCAAATAATAAACTCGCGTGCGATGCTATTCTCCTTTTTGCTTTTTGGGCGTGTGCCAGTATAAATGAAAAGAATAAAGATGCTTTTTGAAGTCATTCTTCACTTAATTACCTGCCAACTTCAACGTGTAAAATTACCATCTGAACTATTGAAGTTGCATTCAACACGTTGAAGTGGAAATAAAAACGTTCAGAAAATATGTTAATATTTAGCATGCCAAATAACAAACATGTTATGCATGGATCCAAAGTTACAAAGTGCCAATATATCTCGATGAAAAAAGAAAATTCACTAACTATGCATATGTGCCTTTAATTCAATAATTCTAAATTAAGTCGAATTGCTAAAATATGTGACAAAGATTATCTTCGAAACTGTGCCATAAAGAAAATAATTCTATCATTAATTTAATTGATATAATTAAATATCTGAACTACACTGACGGGCAAAAGAAAGTATATGGATCAGTTGTATTTATCATATGTATAATTTTCAAAGTCAAATATCTCGAGTTTTCGACGTCGTATTCAAAAACGGACTAGTTTGTGAAATTATTAGTCCAAAACATTAAATCAGTCAAAGAATACCTCTACACGGTTTGAATTTTTTAAAATTAAAATTTAAAATTAAAATTTTGAAAATCCCCCAAATTAATTTTGATAAAACACAACTGTTCATCGACATATAACACATACTCTGTGTGAAAATCAATAAATGTGCTTCGTCCTGCACACATTTACAACATTTTGAACATGGTAGGGGTCATGTTGGTGTAAATTTCATTTCTTACCCCTGTCTACTTTAAATAATGATATGTCAGTTAAAAAATAAAACAGTCACCAATTAAGTCATTCAAAATACTGCCGAAAGGTGTTATTGTATCGTGCCATAATCCAATGCATCTCATTTCTTTAAAATATTGAATTAATCGAAAACAAGTGAGTGTTATACTTTTTTTTGCCCGTCAGTTTATTTGAGGTACACACGGTTAACTACACAATGTCAACTGTGTCAATATACCATCATATATATATACTGATGATTTCCGTTCTCGATCACTTATGTTCGGACAACGTCACTAAAGGAAAAGACAAATTACTAGGAGCGATCGCTGATTGTATTGTGACATGCAGCTAAGACGTAACTTAGCCTAAGTAGCGGGAATAATTATTTTCAGTTGGTGCAAACAAAATGAATTTTACTATATATATCCACTGTACCTAAATCAGTGATACTTAATGCTTCACTGGCATGCTATATAACAGTAATGATGGAGAATGATCGCAACAAATTATATCTATTGTCATTAGTTTCATTGCAATTGAGTGAAACAGTTTGTTCATTCTAGAAAATTGATTGGATAGTATAAATTCAAGTGAAAGCCCCGCACATTTATTCCACGACTTTTAATTACAGTGAATTTCGTTAAAATGTTACCAAGTCGTATGAGGAGAGGTTGAATTTACCCTCTCTACATCCAACCAGACGAGTCGAGTTCTATACTGCCTTAAGATACCTTTAGCCTAATCAATTCCAGTAATGAATGAATTATATAAGATATGTCGAACCTTCTCAAATCAAAATTACACATATATATTCACCTTTCGTACTAGAACGTATTGAAATGAGTTTAGGGTTTCCCTTTCCATGTAGCTATTTTGGTATTCATTGCATCCAACTTTTCTATTTGTGATTCACCGCTAATGGGTTTTGGATGAATTTCGAAATAAAATTGTACATTTTAATAACCGTGCTGCAAGAAGGACAAAGAACTGTATATAGGTGGGCCGGATGTATCAGAACTGAACTTAATCTTTCCACTAACCATTGCAAAATAATTGCAATAATGGGTGTGTCATTATTCTTAATAATGGATCGATATTTTTCTCAACATTCGTGACGAATACACAAAGACATTGACCACTTTGGACGGTAAGTAATTTCCTTTTTATAGTTTGCAGTTGACAAATGGTATGAGCTAAATAAGTCTATAATGGACAATTACACCAAAACTTAAATTTAGTATCTGGATTTAAAAAAATAATTACTGTACATTCATCCTTTAGATTTTTTTTCTTCTAATATGTTCAGTTCCATGTGTAGTCAGTTTATCTAGACTTGGTGAATAAGTATATCTAGACTGTATTACAAGCTCTTATTATGTACACACTCATAGGACAAGACTAATGCCCTTTTTACATGCACACTATACTCCCAGGAGTATATTTACACCTGGGAGTATATTTACTCCTAGGTGTAAAAGTATATTTACTTTACGTTCCATTAAGTATAATTGGTTTGCTTACAGTTCAAACGTCATTCTGGTGAGAACTTACAATGCGTATCCAGAAGTGAAGAGGATATAATCAATATGTTCTGTGCACATATGTTGTGCTTGGTCTGTCAACTCACATTCTCATTGTACGAAGGATGTTTTGATGATGAAGAGGAGAGGAGAGGGCTTTTCTAAGTTGGATAACTTGTGCCCAATCCATTGCTTGAATGAATAAAATATGTTTCAATCAAATGATGAACAGTTAAAAGAAAACTTTCAAAATGACAAGGGAAACATTCTATGTACTATGTAAAGAATTTAGCCTTTTGTCCTGAAAGTGCGGCACCTTTTAGAGAACCAATAGATCTATATGATAAGGTTGAAATCACCCTTTATTGCCTTGCATCTATTGCTTAAAACCGAACTATTAGTAACCTATTTCTATTATTTGAAAATATTCTCCATAGCTCTGTCACTACTCCAAATGGTGTAGCGTGGCAGGTTGTTATCAATGGATATGAAGAGCATTGGAGATTTCCAAACTATATAGGTGCAATAGACTGCACCCACATGTCAATAGTTACATTAGTTAAAGTTTACGGTGACTACCTCAATCGTAAGGGATGGTATCTGTAACTTAAGTGCTACACTTAAAGAATTAAAAAAATATTGCAAATTGAAACAAGAATGATGGGGATACGTTTATAATGTTGGTTAATACCTTTATCATGACATTAATGAATTTCAGGATATAGAGCTGTAAATCCTTACTGCAATTACTTATGCTATATGTTTGTATTATGGGCCTAAGGTCTGTTTACTGAATAAAAACTGTATGTCTGTCTTGTATTCTGTAATCCTTCAGAGCTTTACATAACACATGTTAGCTGAAAAACATCAAATTTATCAAAGATAACTTTACAAGTGTTGTCATCTTAAAACTTAACCTTGCACCTGCCATGAAATTAGGCAAGCATGCCAGTTTGCCGCTTACGTGGTTACTGAAGCCGTAGAGACACATACAAAACCTCACTGCATCTCACAGGTTGTGCCATGACATTTTTACGATACATATAGAAAAGCTCGGATGTAGAATGAATTATACCTGTTACAGTTATAATTGTGTTGTGCTACATAACAATTCCTAAATGAAATGAAAATCATTATGACATGCAGATAGAACCTGAGGATTACCCAGATGACGCTGATGGTGATGGTTACAATAATGATGACCCGTCGCAGGATGCTTAAGTTGTCAATTCTTACATGACATGCCTATAGTCATATAATAAACCAAACTAATGTTATCACCGTATCCTTTTATTGTTCAATTTGATAATAAAGTTCAAAATGAAAACTAAAGTTTTTGTTGTTTTGATATTCTTCAACTAAATAAATGACAGCTAACAAAACAAATGCAATGATTCTCTGCTGGCTAAACAGTAAGGAAGACACACATATTAGGAACCAAGTTGTGCACGCCAAAATGAAATATGGTAAATATTTAAATGCTTTTGAATGGATGTTATATGAACATTTTCATTAATGAAATAATCCTGTAGCTCACAGAAACTTTGTGGATACAAATCAAAAGGCCAATGACAGTGACTAGATCATTTAAACATTAATGCAGAATAAAAATATAAAATGTCCATGGATTATGTCAAATGTTGGGATGTTTCATTCAGTTTGCTTACAGGAGTAAACCGGAAATCTGTTTACATGACACGGTTACTTACAGGAGTAAAATACTCCTGGAGTAAAAATAATTTTACTTTACCTCTTGGGGTAGAGTATTTAACTCCTAGGAGTAAATATACTCCTGTAAGTAAATTTGTTTTGGACTGTTTACATGACACGTTTGCTTCCTGTAAGTATATTTACTCACAGGAGTAAATATACTCCAAGGAGTAAACGTGTGCATGTAAAACGGACTTAAGTTACGCCTTGTTAAAGGGGCAGTAGCACATTATTTCGCTGAAATAAGTTGATAAAATGTATTTGAAAAATAATGTTACCAATAGTAAAACACCTTCTCTCTTCAGAAAATCAAGTTAAACATGAGTGTACATGGTTCGGTAAAGCCAAGGGAATAGTTTTTGTCATTCGAAATAATAAAATGGCCGCCATGCAATTTTTGCTTTATACGCAACACCGTTATTACCACTGCGGATAATTGGTTTGTGTAACTAACTCTAATGAGTGATCTCACCAAGATTGAGTAATAAAGTTGTGTATTAAGATGACTATATATAGTTAATCGAAATATATTAATTTTACAAGGTATAAGCTTAAATTGAAAATAATATCGAATGTATCTCATATGTTTCGATGTTTATTTTAATTACCAAAGTTCTACCGGGTTCAGTGCAGAAAGTTGTTGAAGCTCCAGTAAAAGTTACCTCAAGAACACAAAGCTTCAGAGGATTCATTTTTTTAACTTAAAGGCGTTGTAGCAGGCCGTTCCTTAAAAAATCAAAAAAAGATAAAGGGAAAAAAGTGACCAATGGCTATGTAAAACACCCGAAGCAATAAAAAGAGTTCTCAAACGAATGAAAATGGTTTGGTTAAGCCATACGAGTTCATTTCCCATCGAGCTACCATTTTAATGTGTTCACATTAAAATCGCAGATCGAAGGTAGTTCAAGCGATCCGACTGATGTAGAGATACCTAAATATTCGAAGTAGAGTTTTAAATATGGTACAATCATGGAATGGTCACTACCATCTTACAGTCTGAACTCTCAAAATCACATGAGACCTACAAATCTATCTCTCACATTGGTGGGTTACACAAAATTGTCGTTTAAATACGTCACACCATGTTCTATCAATACGGATAAACGTTTTGTAAGGATACGACTTATCGGGTCATGTAATTCAATGTTTTACCCTCGTAGGTAACAATATATTGTATAAACTTGAATAACAAATTAAAAAATTAAAAAACAATAATATGCCAAAACAAAACGTGCTACAGCGCCTTTAAGTTTAACCTATTTTTAAAACATGTGCTAAACTGAGAAGACCGTGAACAGTCGATAAAACAAAGCAAGATGACGCGGCTTGAACTTTAAATTTATGCAAATTTTCAAAGTGTTTGTGCATGTACTTGTACATATTGTACATTATACATTATTATAGTACATATATATTGTACATATATATTGTACATATAGCATTTTTTTAAACTTGCCGCCCTCTTTACCCACTTTGCGACCACGCATCTTTGAAAGTGTGCTGCACGTGAAGTTAGAAACACAGCTTGACAACATGACACTCATGAAGTCCGTGCATCTCAAGACGAAATGAACAACGTCCGTGCATCGCAAGACGAAATGAACAACGTCCGTGCATCGCAAGACGAAATGAACAACGTCCGTGCATCGCAAGACGAAATGAACAACGTCCGTGCATCGCAAGACGAAATGAACAACGTCCGTGCATCGCAAGACGAAATGAACAACGTCCGTGCAGACACACTCTTTGCATGACATCGGGGCTGCGTTCGTTTTGACCAAAGTGTGTCACACGTGCGATCAAAATCCTAATCGAACGACCCTAGTGTCACTCTCGTGTGCACTCTTGAGTCACTCGAAGTTCCTCCTGCTAAATCGAGGAGGGAGGTCGTGAGAGTAAAGGAAGTACGTCAATTGACACAGTGTTTTCAACAACCTGGCTAGCGATAATCGTATGTAGGCCATATATAGAGATTATTACCCGAAACTGTTATACACAAATTCGCACGAGTACAAGAATTTGTACTATTGAAGGTAGTGTTATCCCAAATATAACCATGTTATATTTGTCCACTATCTAAATGGCAAGTATTTCTAAATATTGGATTATTTCATAAAAGTTTACCTTAAATACAAAACATTATCTAAAAAAAACTTCTGAAATACCAATTTAATCACCCATGTGTGTGTGAATTTTGTTTATATTAAATATCATAATCGTATGAATGAAATTGTGTCTTTCTCTTTACGAAATACATCCTCATCGCAGATATTCACAATCGACTTTATCCGGCAGAAAGATTTTGTGCTTGACTCTGTTTCTTTTCTTCATTTCATATACATTCAAGGTAGAGGTGAAACAATTCCAAACAGTTTGTTACTGGCTCAGAATAACACGCTCGATTTGCCCTTTGATTTATGGTAGTGTACAATTGAAGTTGAAGCAATGTTTGGAGATGAGTTCACCATTTTTCAACTAATTTTTTAAAACTCCATTGATATCAAACAACTATTTCATTTTTCCATTAAAATATCAAAGAAATTATGCTTAATCAATCATAACCTGGTTTATGTGAAGAACATACCACGACCCTTGTGACTATCTATCGATCGATGGTTGTCACATATATTCGCTTAGCGGTCAGTAATCAACTAAGTAAGAGACAGTTCTTTACGCTTTTATATTCTTCTGGAAAGGAAAAGAAATTATTCAATAAATAATTATCCGTGGCAAGACTTAACTAATGAGAACAGTTGCTATGGATAGTCAACTTCTTAATACATTTGGCTATGAAGACTCTCCATATATAATAGAACTTGTTCTCACTCATCATATATACCAGCTTCTAAAACGCTCCTCAAAGAAGATTTAACCAGTGAATCGGCGTTTTAAATTTGCAACGACTGTGTTGTATCGTCACGAGAGGGCGGGATAGCGCAGTGGTTAGCGCGTTCGGCTTCGGATCAAGAGGTCCGGGGTTCGAATCCCGCCAGGGACACGGCAACTGTGTCTGCAGTAGAGAACTGTTCTACACGCAGTAAGGTTTGGGTGCAATGCTACACTGAATTTCAGCGTAGTACCACCCATGGTTCGCTAGTTCCAGCCGCTGCTCGCAGGTTTCCCCGCAGTGCATAGCCACATGGCGTTGCGGGCTTTCTCCCTGCCATAATACTAGCAGCCGCGATATAAGTGAAATACTCTTGAAAGCGGCGTTAAACCCTAACTCACTCACTCTATTGGCTTTTTCTGAGTTCTATTCTTAGACTAAATTTGCCGAATTATAGGTTTATGAACCTCCAGTTGATGAAAAAAGGGTAAATTCAATGGTGGATGCTGCCGATAGAACAATGATAGAACTTACCCTTTAAAAAAGAACATAAACTTGGTTGGCGAATTACTGGATGAATTATTACCTCCCAGTCTGATTAAAATCGACCTTGTACCGAGGAATACAATTTGCAAAATAATATATCTACCGGGATACGTACAGGTTCTGCAGATTCCTCGTCACAAGGTCTGAGCACATCCTGTATAGGCGCATGTTCCGAACCAGTTTAGCACAGCCAAAGCCCAGTCAAATAGCTGACCAATCACATCATAGTTTTTAAACGGTCACTGGTCGGAAGCATTCGGAACAGACAAAAGGATAGCTGTTTGGAGTTATCTGCCCCTCGCTTATCGCACCGAAAGCTTTTGTTGGACGTCTTGTGATTGGTTTACCGAATTGCGTCAGAACATGGGAGTCTACGGGCTGTTAGGAGACGATTTGGTGTGGAAACCTCCGTACGATATACCGTCGGTTTTAATCAGACTGATTGTTTTTGTATAATGCGATCCGAAAAACAGGAGGTGTATGGAACTACAGCAAGGAGAGACAGACTAATAGACCTTGTATGTATAAGTGTGTGTTATTGTTTAAAGACTCAAACAAATCTACGTTGTTAAAATAGCTATATATATATATTAAATTATCCAATGAGATAAGAATTAAACCACAATACCATGTCCAGCCTCTATAAATAAAATTTAAACGTTTGTTATGTTCATGACTGTAACCATGTGAATTGTAGACGAGGAACAAATTTGTTCAAGTCAAAAATAAATTATGTTCTCTTCTAAGACTTCCTTTTCTTATTCTTCTTCTTCTTCGTTAAGTTGGCATATAGGATACTGAAGTAGGGTGCTGAAGAATGCGCATTCGTAACGTGTAATACCAAGAACACTACTTCATGTACATTAGTCTGTCCCCTCCAAACCCCTTAAAGGTACATCCATTGTGTTGTGGGGGTCCCATATTCCAAAAGTTATAAAAGGCGTTTCTTTATCGAGAAGTACCGACTGTTACCGAAAACTACAATTCTGATGATAGTCGACTTAGTATATTGACGAAATGAAGGTTAAAGTGGTGATTTCTGATCGAAATCCGGACAATGCATCGTGACTGACGCGCGCCAGTGAGTCAAACGTAATTTTGGAATCTTATTTACAACAGACAACATGGCAAATTTAGGTTGATAATGTTTAATAGGTCGTATAACTACTGTGCATGTAAATGGTGCGTACAGTTTCGGTTTCTGCACATGCATAATGATGTTAGATTTTAATTGGAAACTAGTAATTATGATATAGTTAGCGATTGGTGATGAATGTGCAAGCTGAGTGAATTCATTTGCAAACAACACATGGTGAGTTGGAACGTATTAAAGCCAATAAAATACTATGAAACACAATGGACGCACCTTTAATTCTTAAGCTCAAATCTACAACAAAAATCTCCGAGGCTCCTTAATTCGTATTTCATTATTTTCCAATTTGAAAATTTGGCAAAATAACCATTTCAGAGGCTAAATTGAAGACTACATTATTACTACATGCAAGGTCCAAACATCTGTTTTTTACGTTGTTATGAACTTGATATGGGTACCATGACATTTTGAATAATTCGTCGCTGTTTCTAAAAAGGAAAACCCAGCAGAACAACTGTCTTTCTAATCGGATTACTCATCAATCCAAAGAAATAAAAACAATTACGATTACAGTGTCCTTCCGTTTTTACAGAAAACAATTAAACGGTTGTTTCATGTACGTGTAGATACCAACGTAAACGGTAAATGCTCTTGAATTATTCAGCCAGCCAGCGCTTTGTAAAACGGACCATTTCTCTGCATCTCTTCCAGATCTGATTGTTCTTAATGACATGCCGTTCTTAATGACCCGCGCAGACGACATCATAATTGAGGATCATGATGAAGTGGCCGGCTGCAACCTGATGTTGTTCTATGACCAGGATGTATACTAACAAGCTCACGGACCGACTTGAGCTCCGTGGGGTAGCGCGAGAAATCACGAGATCGATAATAGTGTCGTCTGCCGCCTTGCAATCCAACTCACAGTCAACAGCGAGGGAAGGAGTGACGCTCCTTGTCGTTCTCCCGATATTCACTCAACAGTTGGCGACGTTACTACGTCGTCGTGTTATGTTTCCTAACTTCTTGTGAGATGTCCTCTTGATTTGATTTCAAGGTCTTTGATTCGCTTATAAAGGTAAGATATGTGCCAAACTCCAATGTCAGCATTACTTTAAAAAAGGAGTGTTCGGTGTTGGAAGCAGACGGTTGTTTGTAGAGGGCCCGTAAGTAGTCATGTGTGGGCATGGGGCGGAACGAGCTCCTGACAACACCTGAGTGGAATCTTAATGGCTCCAAAGGCCACAACGAAGAGAAATATGATCACTATCTGGATTAAACGGAAGAGGAAGGAGTTAATCTCATTGGGGAACACAACTGTCTTCTTGAATGCCAATGCTGTCATTTGTTTATGAGATTTGCCAAACGCATATTGAATCTTCGACGGAGTGTAATTGAAGCGACTTTTACTTGGAAATTATTCAGTTTAAAATGTGTAAAATGACAATTCAAAAATCAGTGACAACTGCACCTCTTATTAATCTATGAAATCAATTGAGATATATGTTCAGTAAATAACAGTTTCGAGATTTGTTCATCCCTCTTTTGAAAGATCTTAAAATGTACCAACTTACACAACAGCAACGGATAACAATGCACAGTGATACATTATCATCAACCAGCGAACTCTTCAGAAGGGCCTCATCAAACCAACTATCTTTGAAAAGCCTATTATCAAGCAACGTGTCATCAAAACATGTGTCTGTTATCAGCCTTTCCAGTTCTGTGTTTTCAAGAAGACTATCACGCCAGTTCTCCTTCAGCAAACTCTTACAAACATCAATGTTGTCAAGAGGACCCCCAAGCCTTACATCTATAACAAGACCACCAACCAGCACGATTTCTCATCAAGCACCTCGAAGACCGATGGATCGGCCGTCCCATGCATAGACAGTACCAAACCCCGGTGCCGCGGGCTCCCATGCTGGACCCCTCGTACTGGAGTAGAAAAGACTCCGAGTCCAGGACCCGTCCCCAGGCTATGTCCACAAAGATTTTGGGACTTGGACTCTTTCTCGTCGGAGTGCTCGTACTATCGGTTGGACTCATCATAGGCCTCGAGTTTCCTAAATATGTCCGGACCAAGATAATCGAAGATCAGTGTATACTTAACAAGGACCACGACAAATTTGAATCTTGGGTAAGTGCAATTCGTTTTATATTGTTTTCTAGACGCATTTTACATTTGTATCATTGTCGTTTGAATTGTGGCTTGTGCAAGACTTACTCTTAATTTGGAATACTTAGTTTGGTTTCCTGAAGGAAGTATATGTTGTTTTCTAGGTTTTGGATATCAGAGCATCCACAACATTAATCAAGTGATATGATTTTTTGGGTAGAACTTTTTTTCTCATTTCGCATTGGCTATCATATCTATCTATCTAATTTGAACAAGGGGGATATTTGTATAATTCATGGTTTCGTCATACCAGACTTATCTGATACGTATCTGATGCCAATGTTGTCCAGCACTATTGTGTCGAACTCGGATAACTCGATATTTCTGTTGTCTTGAAATTTTATACAATTATAAACTGTTTATTTTTATAATAAAAATGTGCATGTTATCCTTATTCATTTAGTATGTATTTTCAACACAAATCAGGCGAAAATGTAAATTTGGAATGCGTCGTTGATTCTTCCTACCAAATGGATCTGATAAAACATATGCATATACATGGGTATCTGTTCCATTAGCCAAATCAATTTTTACCCTCTTCCCACATTGGAAACAAAGAAATAAAAAAAGAACATTCAAAATCGAATATCCCTTATCATATGGTGTGCTTCTCGTTATAGGTATATATATGTAGGTAGATAGATACATGTAGGTAGATAGATACATGTAGGTAGATATAAAATACATTGTAGATACATATAAGTTAGTAGATAAGTGTAATTATGTAGATAAATGTATATAGATGTAGGTAGGTAAGTATAGGTAGATACAGTATATAGATGCTGGGATGTAGATATAAGTAAGAACATTGTAGATACATGGAGGCAGATACAGGTACTTAGATAAAGGTAGGACTATATATGTAAGTATGTTGATACATGAATGTATTTATAGGTTTGTAGTCTAAGATATAAGTAAGTGCATTGTAGATACATGAATATAGGCATATACATGTAGATGTATGTAGATATAAGACCGGGGCAATTTTCTGGAAGAGGACTTCTTTAATATGAAAATACATGACGTTTCCGATTATATGCTTACTCCTTTCTCAGGTGATTCAACGACTTATGTAGATATAGGTAGGGAGATACTTGTAGGTTGGTAGATATAGTATGTATATGTAGGTATGAAAGCGTAGGAACATGTAGGTACAAACGTGGGGAGATACAGTAAATAGATGTTGGTAAGTAGATACAGGTATGTAGAAGTTGGTAGGTAAATATAAGTAGATAAGGTATGTCGGTAGATACAGCAGGTAGATGTAAGTAGATACAGGTATGTAGAAGTTGGTAGGTAAATATAAGTAGATAAGGTATGTCGGTAGATACAGCAGGTAGATGTATATGCGTTCATCAGATACACAAACATACAGCCATACGAGTACGTCATGTTACATCATCTCTTCACAAAACAATCCACGGGTTCATACGGTACGTATACCTCACTAATCTATTCTACCTTTTTGTTTATTAAAGCATTTCTTTAAATAATGATTATTGTATATTTTACGGTCAGTCGTTCTAGCAAGATAAGCTAACGACAAACTAAACTATTAACATTAATATTTTAAACAAAGTTTATGGTTGATATCTATTACTCTTAAACATTGTTGAATAAGACATGTTCTATCAATAGGACCTGTGTCGTGTTCAGACGAAATGAGAAATCGATAGCGGCTTTAAATACCGGCATTACAAGGGTCTGTTTAGACATATGTAAGCATTAATTAGGATATTGACAATGCGAAATGTTTCTGATCCATAACACAACAATTGGGATTGGCCTCTTGGGGTATTAATCACTTTTACTTCAGGAACATAATTAGTTAATAAGGATTGATTTAAAACCATAGATAAATCGTCCTATCTCAGAAACATGGCAACATGTATTTATATTACCGCTTTTCGTGACAGTCAATCAGGGCTCCGTTCCATAACAGCGAGCGCTTATAATTGCTCATTGATCGCTCAATGTAGCGCTCAAGTAGCGCTCATTCTCTCCTGAACGACACGGTGCGATGCCTCGAGGTTTACTCGATTTGCTACGTAGCGCTACATTGAGCAATCGCGTTCAAGAGAGGTTTAAAAGTAATCGCTAATTGAGCGATTACTTTGAAACCTCTCTTGAACATGGCCATGGTTATTTAAAATGGTTAGTTCAGTGTTACCGTCGCCCATGACGGGCAACGTAGCATGACGAAGATTTTACTTTCAAGAGACAAATACTTATAACAAGTTATAGAATGTATTTATGTAACCTTGGAGTAAAAGATGCATCCATTGTGTTCCATAAAAATTTCACTTTAATACATGCCGACATACCATATATGCTGATTTCAGTTGAAATAATTTCACTCAACTTGCATTTTCATCCCCAATCGTCAAATATATCATATTTACTACTTTCCAATTAAAATCTAGCAACATCATTATACATGTGCAGAAACCGAAACTACACGCCCCATGTTCATGCACAGTAGTTATAAGACATATGAAACATTTTCAACCCAAAGTCGTCTAAGGCCCTTTTCTCATGCACACCTTTACATATGTTAGTAAATTTACGTATGTATGTAAATGTATTTGGGGTATGTAAAAGTGTCATGAGAACGCAATTACATACATGAGTATTATTGCACTAGGAGTAACTTTACACGACCTCAGGAGGTCATGTAAATGTAAATTTACATATACGTACATATACGTATTTATACACACTATGCAAACTGTGTCATGAGAATGGAACGTATATTTACTCCTGTATGGAGCCAAGAAGTCTTAACATCATGAAAGCTGGCGCTAGACTGAATCTACTCATATATTTTCGTTTATTATAATACATGGCTGTATGTAATTGACAAATACAACATAATGCTTAACTACATGTGAACAGAAAGTATATTTACTATTACACATGTATGTATAATTACATAGTGTGTAAATTTACTCATGTATGTAAATTCGTGCATGAGAAAAGGGCCTTATTGTCTGTTGTAAATATGTTTCGAAAATTACGTTTGACAAATTGACGCGTGCCACGGGCTGTATTGTGCGCTTTTCGGAGTCGGCTATCATCGGTAACAGCCAGTACTTCTCGTTAAAATAACACAATTTATAACGTTATGTATATGTGACCCAAAACAACACAATGAATGTACCTTTAATATATCACACCAAAGGTGCGTACCATTGGCCAGAAGGATCGGCAATTAAATATAATTCATCTATATCTCTCAGCCAAATGGCATGATCAGAACACGAAAAACTGAAACGTATTTGAGCAAGAACTCAAGTAAGTAATTACATAGCTGTAAACAGCTGTAAACAGTTGTGAAGCTGAAGTTTCATATCATCGTTCAGAACTACGAACTACTGTCTGTTAAGTCATTGTGAAGGTAAATTCTCTCTCTCAATCCAAAATGAACAGAAAAAATTGATCACACAAAAGCGATACCTCCATTCGAGAGTATGGACGATACATGAATATGAGTTATCCATGGATAAAGATGTTTGACATCTTGTTAGAGCATATAGCTGTTAACACCAAATTGAATTCTTCGCGGACCCAGATGATATTTGAGGAGCATGTAGAAATGGTATACATAAAAAAAACATTGTGTATGCTGTATGCCATTTTGTCAATACCAAGAAGTACAACACTAACTATGATTATGAAAAGTGTTGCAGTTGCACGATATATATATGCACCATAGGGGCTGAGCACCGCCGCGTCTCTCTCTCTCTCTCTCTCTCTCTCTCTCTCTCTCTCTCTCTCTCTCTCTCTCTCTCTCTCTCTCTCTCTCTCTCTCTCTCTCTCTCTCTCTCTCTCTCTCTCTCTCTCTCTCTCTCTCGCGCTCTCTCTCTCTCTCCACCAATGGGGTATAACAAGGTTATATTTCTACATAACGTTATTAATTGTGAGAAAACTGATGGTGATCATATTTACGGAGATGGACATGCATGGACAATAATGGTAGCCATCTGGCTTGAATGGAGCACAGTGGTGAGAGTTGTGGGCGTGCTGGCCTCTCACGCAAGAGACCCGGGTTCGAATCCCGGTGGAGAAACCAAAAAATTGTGACCTGGTTCTCGTGTTGTGTTCCTGGGCAAGACACTTCATCCATATTGCACCCAGTCCACTCAGCTGTTTAAATGGGTACCTGGACATGGGAAGTACGGACAAATACAGCACTGAAAGTACAATTTCTTTCAGGGTAATATGTGTAGCGCCTTGAGCAAGCATTCAATGCACAAATCCATTATTATTATTAATATGTAGCTGTTATTGAATTAAAAATGAATCCTGGCCATCTGGCTAAACACACAGGTTATCATCGAGTCCAGCGACCTCAGCCTTTCATCTGTTGGTTATCGCACGTAATCATTGGTATTATTGGATCTGTGACATAAATACGTGAGTTGTCAATCAGACGAACAGCACACGTCTGGGGCGTGCTCAGGACGGTCGTTAGAATCTAAGCATTACCGGCGGACAGTTGACCCACGCTGAGGGGTCATTTTCACTTTGTGATGTAACTGGCATTAGAAAAGCAATACGTTTCGTAACAGGCGAGAACGACTAATCTCACACAATATACTGGGTCGATAATATGAGAGCAATGGTCGATATGATTATTAACGAGAGAACGGTAGCCATAATGGTGATGATAATAATTATTCATATATAGTTCGTTTATCTATGTACACTGCATGCTTCAAGAGCTTGTCGATATATTAGCCTGGTCAACCAGTGCAGAATTTTCCCTGGGGAGAATAAAACTCATCGACAATCAGAACTGTCCTCTCAAGTAATTGTCGCCAGCCTCCATAATTGGTTAATTTAAAGGCGCTGTAGCACGTTTTTTTGCATATTATTTTTTTCTCAAGTTTTCCATTTATTTTTAAAGTTTATACGATTTATTGGTACGTTTATAGGTCAAATATCTGATTACACGACCCGATAACCCGCATCCATAGGAAACAGTTATCATAATTCAAAGACAATGGTGCAACGTAAAAAGCGATAGTAGTATGTACATATATCCTATGATTTGTCAGCGCTTTGAGCATCGCCCTCGTGTGGTGGAAATCTGCGCTATGTAAGTACTCTATTATTATTATTGTTAACTCTCCAATGTGAGAGGTAGATTTGTAGGTCAAGTGAGAATTGAGAGTTCAGACAGCAAGATGTTTGACCATTCCATCATGGCGCCATATTTAAAACTCTACTCTGAGTGCTAAGGTATCGTTACATCGTTCAGATCAGTTGAACTACCTTCTAGCGGCCATTTTAATGTTAACGCATTAAAATGGCCGCTCGATGGGAAAAGGACTCGCATGGCTAAACCGAAACATTTATATTTGTTTTAGAACTCTTTTTATTGATTCATTAGTATTATTTAGCCATTGGTAACTCTTATTTATATTTTTGTGAAAGCACTTTATTTCAGGAAGAAAATTCTGCTACAGTGCCTTTAAGCGTTGCTGCATTTCCTGTCATTTTTGTGACAGCGCAGCGGCGCGCTGCTCTTGAACTACATAGTACGTTCTGGTACGCTGGCACATAAAAGTTTGAGAAATGAAGCAAGGCTTGACTTGGAATTGTAATAGAAACTGGCGATAGTTATATAACTTGACAATTCAGAACGCTATCGCATCATACCAGGGCGCCGTTCCACTAACCGTTCTCAGCTTTAGATCAATCACATGCCCATCTTTTATCATTGGCTAAGAGTGGTTTTAGGGCTAAGATCGTTTTGTGCAACGACGCCCAGCTACCCATTTCACCGTGGATGGACAGAGACTCGCTTCAAACTAAATCCCGTACCAACTCACAAGTCTCTCAACTCATGTCTCAATGCAGGACAGGAATCAACCCTTTAAATTCTCAGATTATCTAGCCATGAACAAGTCACCAATCCGGTTATAAACAGCGGACATTGTTGCTTAACTTTAATATACGCGATTTTTCTGAGCCATATGCCACAATCGCGACCATCATTTTTTAATATGAATGACTTCAGTGCAAGATTTTAGTCTTCCTATTCAAAAAAGGATTTACATGATTTTGTTGATTTAAAAAAACGAAAGTTTTCAGAATTTAATATTTTCCGAGATCCAAACTTTCTCAATTTTAATAAATAAGCATTTTTTTTATTTATATCATTTCGATATTTATCCTCACAAAACGACTTCAAAATGGCAACACGTAAATATATTCTAAAACCCACTATGTAAAGACTATTGTTTTATTAATTTTTATCAATAATATTCACTTTTAAAACCCATTTTAAACAAATTAAAGATTCTGAAATTCTAAACCATTTCCCCCTTTTCATGCAATATGACAAAATATTTTGAATCAATACAGATGGGAGAAGGTTTTCCATTGCAAAACGAATTGTTGTTCGGTTAGATAGGTTTTCTCAATCGATCAGGTTGGTTTAATTGGGTTAATTTTATTTCAGTGCTTTTTGCGTTACAAACTTGATTATTTCTAAGAGAATAATCCTTATTCTCTCTCCGTGACTATTCTTGTCTGTTCGCTGACGAACCACATACATTTAAATGATTTAATGGAGATGTGATTAATTATTTCAACTAATATATTTAAAGAAAATGACATTACATGGGATCCCGTCTAAATACCACCAGGTTAGAAACGATATTAACCTAATTTCCTCTTATGGGATTTGAGCCATCAAACAAAACCAGGCCCCATATTTTCGAAGCTCTCTTAGTCGTAAGTCAATGTTAACGTATGGCACATACGACTATCTTAGCGCTAAGAGAGCTTCGAAAATATGGGTCCAGGAGTAAGTAATCGATATACCAACACTTTCGAAACTGTATCACTTAAGATTTCCCTTTGTTTTAATTGTGGGGCTGTTTATACACCTACACTTTTAAAAACAAACATAGCAACGAGACTGGGAGTGGTTAACAGGCATTAAAAATATGCTGGCATTTCTTTTAAAGTTTTCCCCTGTCGCATACTTCGGAGATCACATGACATAAGTACAACATATTAAAAGTATAGTTTTCTCATTAAGCTTAAAAAGGACGCTGAAAATATTCATTGAAATGACTTTAATAATAGATATTACATCATGCTATATGTTAAACATGTTATATGTTGAACAGTAGTATTTTTCGAATATTCATCAATTTAGATACGTTAATGGAAAGATCAAAACAAAATCTCGTACCAATTGATATCATTGTTAAACAGTTTTTCATACCATAAACGTACAACGGCTAATATTCAGTATCTCATATCATACTTGATACAATGGATACTACAATGTCTCGTACCATATATATGATACAATGAATAATACATATTGTACCATACGTGATACAATGGACGGATCAAGAGAAATATGCATAGACGTTTCACATGATTAGGCTTGCATTCAGCCATGACGTCACGTATCTTGGTACACAGGTGAAGTTTAGCGCAAATATGTTGCGCAACAGAGATAAACGACCAGCACTTCGATTCGTTCGCGCATAGGGAAAACCGGTCGTTCATCTATGTTGCGCAACATATTTGCGCAAAACTTTGTATTGTCTATATAAGAGTTAACATAGAATACACACTGCTATACATGTGGACAACTTCCCTCCGCAAGACATAACTCTTGCGAGTCTCCATATTACGGGCTGATTTTGGCCTTGCAGTATTTCCCTCACTTTGGCGTGCTAAGAAAGTGGATCGCTACATCTGAAATGCATAGTGGCCTGGGCTCTGGTTTCCTCACGAGGTAGCTACTAACAGTTGCCTCGACTGGTACAATCGCCACAGTGTGTTGGTCGTGGTATATCTGCACTTTCTGTATACACTGTCGGCCAAAAAAACGCCTACTTGATTTTCCTTAAAATGAAAGGTGAAATAATTTCTGAAATATAATCAGTGGTGGTCTTCAAATTATGCTGAAAACAAATTTATATGTAAGTCCTTTGAAATCGTGGAAAATGTGATTCGAGTCAATAACATTCATGAAACCCACGCCCAATGAAGACCGCTATTTCCGGTTGAATCACATGTGACAGTACCCACGTACATCGGTGAGCGTCATCACATTTTATGCGTGCCTGTATTGTTGCTCGTGGTTGTATGAAAATATGTTTAAAATGTGTTTACTGATCAAGCACTGATCGAAAACTGAACAATTTAATTGTCTCATTTCAACTATCGCCATTCATTTGTGACAATCATGACAACTTCTGAAATTTTAATATATTATGCAGAAATGGTGCAACTTCATAATGCTATAATATTGCTAAACTGCTCATTATAGTTTTTACGAAATCTGATAAGATATCTGGTAGGCGTTTCTTTTGGCCGACAGTGTAGCAAACATATGGGCTCTGTTTCATAACAGTGAGCGCTTATAACCGCTCATTGAGCGTTACATTGAGCGCTTATTCTCATGAACGACACGGTGCGATGCCTCGAGGTTTATTCGCTTTGCTATGTAGCGCTACATTGAGCAATCGCGTTCAAGAGAGGTTTAAATGTAATCGCTCATTGAGCGATTACTTTTAAACGCTTATTGAACATGGCCCTGGCCAGTTACTGACGTATTCGTATCTTGTGCACAACAAAGAGAGCTTCTATTCCCAGTGGGTCACGACAGCACTTTATTGTTCTGAACACAGAGTTCATACCATCGAATCACCTGAAGTTCGCTATATCACAAGTCTGACACCTAATTAGGGGCGTCTGGAAAGTAATTGGTCTAACTAGATTTCCTGTGTCCAATGTTTAAAGGTGAGACCGCCAAACTTTAGAAAGTTCCACATGACCCTGTAACTACAAGTGAGACATTAATAAAATTATCTGTCTTTCTGTCTGTCTGTAACATGTTATTTACATGGATATGGTATTCTGGTATTGACAAATGGCGTACCTCATTGTGGTTGCAATTGGTACAACCAATCAGTCGGTATTGGTAATGCATACTGCATTGGTAGGTATGTGTATATATACCCTCCAATTCCAGATGTTTGCATTGTTAAGGTATTTATGCAATAGTTCCAGACTGACAACGAGGTGTTCACGTTAGATTAAATCTCAAGTATAATTCATGTGGGTGAGGATTCCTCTTACTGGAACGCGGTATCGATGTAAAATATTTTACACACCGACTCTGGGCACGCGGTATTGTACTGGCTTGTACATTTCAGCGTGTTGCACGTGCATCACGACTCTTTCAGTTTTTGAAAGCTGCCCGATATAGCCATCGTTTCTCAGATAAGGAAAAGCTATACCCAACTATGCTTATCAAACGAACCCTGAATTCATGCGGGGGTGTTGTGGTTAATGACGTGGGAAAGTGGATATATCATGGCATTGTAAAGAACATATTTAATTAATATCAACTGACGTACATGTACGCTTGAACTGACGTTGCATTGTGACTGCCGTCGCCAATGGTGCATAAAGAATGATGCATATATTATGAACATATTTTGAAAAACTGTCTTTTTGCTTTTAAACATTTTGTGTATGGTTTTTACCCCCGTGATTGCTAGTTCTGTCAGAAAAATAAAGATGTCGAAGTCTAACACTGGACTCATTTCGTTGAGTTCATGTCTGTTGGGATAGCGCAGTGGTTAACGCGTTCGGTTTCGGATCAAGAGGTCTGTGGTTAGAATCCAGCCATAGGCTCGACAATTCTGTCTACTGTAGAGCACTAGTCTACAGGGAATAAGGTTTGGGTGCAATGCTTCAATGAATTTCAGCGCAGTACCACCCGAATTCCAGCTGCTGCTCGCGGGGGCGGGAAAGCGCAGTGGTTATAGCGCGTTCGGCTTTGGATCAAGATGTCTGGGGTTCGAATCCCGCCAGGGGCACGGCAACTTTGTCTGCAGTAGGGGACTGTTCTACACGCAGTAAGGTTTTGGTGCAATGCTACAATGAATTTCAGCGTAGTACCACCCATGGTTCGTTAGTTCCAGCCGCAGGTTTCACCGCGCGCAGTGCATAGCTACATGGCGTCGCGGGCTTTCTCCCTGCCATAATACTAGCAGCCGCGATATAAGTGAAATACTCTTGAAAGCGGCGTTAAACCCTAACTCACCTCACCTCACCTGATCATCAGCAAGGCCAGTAAAACGTTGTGTGGTGTCATATTTGATTCAATTTGAAAAACTACAACTCACTTAACCAGCTGCTGCTCGTAGGTTTCACGCAATGCATAGCAACCATGACATCGTTTTTCCCTGCAATAATACTAGCAGCGGTTACACAAGTGAAATACTCTTGAAAGCGGCGTTAAACCCAACTCACCTCACATCATTACGGTAGAGAGAATAGTCAACAGATGGATCTTACTGCCTGACCGCTGGACCGTAACATGTTGTTTTTACCTGTAGGCAGATTGAGACTGTAGGTAACATGAGAATATACCGAATTTATTTCTATGAATGTGAACAATAAAGGTTATATAAGTATTCCCACTATAATGATAGCTGTACGGGCTTTCTCCCGGCAATAATAAGATCGGCTTTGATAGAAGTGAAATCCTCTTAAATGCGTTAGACCTCGAGCAACTCGCATCAGTTAACAATATGGTAAAGTGTCATGCTTCATTTCCAATAATCTCTAATGTAGATTTTATGTTTGATGTGCTCATCCTAGAATATACACCATGATACTTAGCATCGATTAATGATAACAGACCATCCAACAATTAATCCGAAACTTTGGAAAGATCTTGATTTGTAAATTATCTCTTAATTGTATTTCACATAAAAAATTCGATATGACATATCTATTTTCAAGTTTAAAAATAAAAGCGTAATTGAATCTTGTTTTTGGTTTATCATTTATTTGAAATGAAACTTCATTTATAATTTAAGGCTTTATCTATTTTTGTAGTTGTTTTTTAGCATGAACACTACTCTAATCTCTTTAAACGCAAAACATGATAGCTTCTAACGAAAGAAGTACTTTTCATTAAATTATTGGATTTTGGAATACCGTAAAATATACATAATTGAGAAAAGCTTGGCATATACTTCGAATTCTCGTGTATATTCAATATAAAGAAGTTGTTATGCAAACAAACTGTAGAGATACATAATGTTTTAAATATTTACGTATTCTTCGAATTCCAAGTAACGAAGTGATTCATAAATGATGTTCAAGTTTAATGTTCGATACTCTTGACTCGATAGGGCAGATTTCACGAGGAACTTGTAGGAACGTATGAGGAAATTTAATGAGTATTTGCTATCATAAAGTCGTTTTGTTTCTACGATTCAGTAAAGTATGTTTCTTGGAAAATTCCTAACAATATTTTAATGAAGCTGCACTGTTCTTTGCTTGGCTGTTGTGAAGTACGGAAGGAAATTACAAGCAGTTTATGGGTTGTGGCAAGCCCGTGCAAAGTGTCATTAAGTCGGGCAATTGATCGACCCACGGCGGCGTGAAATCGACACGATCGAGAAATATACAATACAGGATCTCAATAACAATCAATCATTCATTGGCAGCCATTTAGAAACACTGACTCCGTATCTTTGAATACGATGCACTTCTCCCATACCGGAACAAACGATCGACACGCATGATTGACGTGAAATGAACAATGAAATAAACACTCGTGTTGTTTTCAGGCTCCGACACAGAGATCGTGGCGGTACAATACACGCTATGATTTCTCGATTCCGGAGTGAACCACTTTTGAGTTGGCTCTTGTCAATCATAAATACCTGCATGAAAAGATGCACTTATGTTATGAAAATAATGACGGTGGTCAGAATATATTTTATGACAGAAAAACAACTCTGTTGATTAACGAACGAATTGTTGTTCGCCAACCTAACTTTTGGGACTCCGTTTTTCTCAAATATGTTATCTTCTTTCACATCTATCTTATTCATGCATACTCATTTATAAACGGAACTTATTTCTAATATTGATTTCATTAAAAAGCTTGTTTCTACATATTTTAAAAAATTAGTCGTAAAAGTACTCGCATCACAGGCGAGGGTATATGAGCTGTGCTCACTTTTGCTTTAAGAAATAATAGGTCACATGCATAAACGGCAATATAACCACGACATTCACTTCCATAACCGAAAAACTCCGTCATAAAATTCCTTTTGCCATAATTAATTCCACTACGATATGAGTGGAGTTTTAAAGGGGCCGTAGCACGTTTTCTAATGGCAATATAAAGATCTCACACAATGGAAAAGAAATTGCAAAACAACTCCTAATAGTTCTTGTTAAAAAAGAATGGTTATGGAATGTGTTAAACAACGCAGAGCCATTTCCCATCCTATTAAAAGGTGTTCACACTAAAATGGCCGCTAGCAAATTTCGTTGTATACGTGCCACAGTTTTCTACGTCTACGGATAATCGGGTCATCTGTTTTACCCTCTGACTACATAAACTTTTATTATAAATGGCAAGTTTGTAAATATAAAACATGCAGAAATCGTGCTTTTCAGCCTTTAAAGGGGCAGTAGCACGTTTTTTCGCTGAACTAAGTCGATGAAATGTATTTGGAAAATAATGTCACCAAAAGTAAAACACCCTTCTCTCTTTCAGAAAATCAAGTTAAAAATGAGTGTACATGTTCCGGAAAACCATGAGAATCGTTTTTGTCATTCAGAATAATAAAATGTGTTCACAATAAAATGGCCGCCATGCAATTTTTGCTTTATACGCAACACCGTTATTACCGCTACGAATCAATGGTTTGTGTGATAAGATGGTTTACCCTCTAAAGTAAATATAAATGACATAAACTATCATTTTAAATTGGAAATTTGAAAAAAATGAAATTTGCAAAAGACGTGCTACTGCCCCTTTAAAGGGGCAGTAGCACGTTTTTTTGCAAATTTTATTTTTTCAAATTTCCCATTTATAATTATAGTCTGTTGCCACCGTTTGGTCTGGACATGCTCCTGCTGTCATTACATCCCAGGAATGGATATATCATATCATATCATATCATATCATATCATATCATATATCACTATGTATTCAGCGATGTCCGTCCACCTGTCCTTGTTAACGCGATAATCCATAAACCGTTCGTTTGTATATTACGCAGACACAGGCGAATTTGGTAGCTGTGTCCTTATTTTCAAGGTCACGGCGACACGTTTGCCTCTTTTCGAACCCTTGTTAACTCAATAACTCACAAACTGTTACGTTTCACTAATGTCAAATTTAGATACAACGTGCAATGGGGGATTACGCAGACACCAGTTGACGTTGATGACCTTGACCTTTTTTCAAGGTCAAACCCGTGTTAACACGATTAACCATTAACAACTACACCTGGGCTCCGTTCCATAACAGTTCCATAACAGCGCTTATAATCGACCATTGATCGCTCAATGTAGCGCTCAAGTAGCGCTCATTCTCTCCTGAACGAGGTAGGTACCTCAAAGGTAGCTCGCTTTGCTACGTAGCGCTACATTGAGCAATCGCGTTCAAGAGAGGTTTAAAAGAAATCGCTAATTGGCTCTCTTGAACATGGTCCCGATGTCTTCAAATTTGGTTATAGCTTATATTTGAGGACATTATGCAGACTTTAGTAGTGACATTAGTGAACATGGTATTATTTCCACAGTCACCATCTTGTTAATGCGGAATCACATGACCGTTTGCACCAAGTAAACATCTCATTTGTTGACAGCCTTCACTTGGGTATTACACAGACACCAGTCGCATTTGACTATTGACTATGACTAACGAATACAAAACTCTACGAATAATATTTAAGAAGTTGTCATCTAACTTCTAAAATTTCCGATGAACTACAAATCCAAGGACCTTTTATAGATATTTTGACATTTGATTATCCTCTTCCAGGGAAGGTTTCCATTGATAAAGAAATAGATTATTCAGCCAGTACATTAAGAAGAAATTCACAGTCTCCAATGACTCACCACTCCTAAGATAAACAGAGCTCTTCTGTAGGGGGTTGTTATATCTATCAGAATTTATCGATTGTCATATCCCCATTGATCAGTTAATTAAAGATTAATTATGAACCGGAAACCCACGCTGTGTATTAAATGACACAGACTTCCTTATAAGGAAAGTATGCTGTATTTTGCAGAAAACGTATTAATATAGCAATTTCGAAATCCGCTATTTGGTCAATGACAAAATTGTTCTTTCGAGTTTGTTCGAATCGTTTAACATTAAGCGTAAAAGATTATATCGTAAAACATGTGTTTTTGTTGGTCAACACAATAAAGAAAAACATTTTTGTAAGAAAAAAATATTTTAAATCTGAAACTATTTTATACACCGTCGTACATATACATTTTTAAAATTCAAAACATTACCGTCCTGTCCACATTTTGGGCTTCATACGATGTTTTTCCAATGGGAATTTGACACCGGCAATCTATTGACTATCCATTAATTTTGTAACAACCTTTCCAGTTTTACTGATAACGCGGACGATATAATCTAATAGGCTATCATATTTTCTTGTCGCCAAGAACACTATTTGTCCAATGACAGGAGAATTCCTATAGCTATTTGCTGACTCGGCTAAAAGAGGAATGCTTGATGTGAATGTGTGCTTTATACGTTTAGGATCTAACGTTAAAAATAAGTGCCACATAAAACCATAACAATATTTGTGTATTCCCCACCAAAACGAAATGTGTAAGAAAACAAACCTTCATGGCAGGTAGAGATTATTATAAAATGTATTTTTGTATCTGCTCTGGGAACTAATTTTGGAGGAAAAGTCTGTCACCCAGATATAACGTGTTGCTACATAGCCAATTCAGCTATTTTTATTCTCTCAATGAGAGAAACGTGATGTTTGTCAAGGAAAGACAGATGATATCCATGTATATAAATAATATTATATAAATATATTATATAACTTAATTATGCAAAATACTAAGTAAAGGATAATGTCAGAGTAACTCTACATTCCTTAAAAATATAGTACACTGTCGGCCAAAAGAAACGCCTGCCAGATATATTATCAGATTTCGTAAAAACTATAATGAACAGTTTAGCAATATTATAGCATAATGAAGTTGCACCATTTCTGCATAAAATATTTCAATTTCAGAAGTTGTCATGTCACAAAAGAATGGCGATTGTTGAACTGAAGCAACAGAAATTGTTCAGTTTTCGATCAGTGTTTGTCAGAAAAACATTTGAAACATATTTTCATACAACCAAGAGCAACAATACAGGCACGCATTCGCATTAAAGTGGTGATGACGCCACATATGTACGTGTTTACGGTGCGCAAGTGAATAAACCGGAAATAGCGGTCTTCATTGGGCGTGGTTTTAATGAATGTTATTGACTCGAATCACAGTTTTTCCACGATTTCAACAGACTTTCATATTGATTATTGTTTCAGCATAACGTGGAGACCACCATTAATTATATTTCTGAAATTATTTCATCTCACATGTTAAGGAAAATCAAGTAGACGTTTTTTTGGCCGATAGTGTAGCTAAAGCCCGAATGTAACGATGTGCGAATTTCTTTACTCAAAATGCATACTGGAAGCGCTGATGATCGATATTAACGATGATCCTTTATACATTGATCGATGATCTTTTATACATTATCGTATGTAAAGTAGGCTTTTTGGAAAAGAAAGGTAACGTATTTACTGTAAAAGTGTAAAACATTCACAAATTCAAAAATTATGTAGTTTCAAACAGTTCATTTCTGAAAATTGTTTGGGCGAGAGGACATTATGTTGACGTCAGCGTATTTTGATCTTTTTCTCCCTGTAAGTTTTAACTCGTTAAAAGCCAATGAATATTTAATAAACATACTGAGTGTATTCAAGTGTTTCAAATGGATCGCGTTTTAATCATGTAAACGTTGCAGAACTCAAGTTATCCCTTTCAATTCTCTTCATTCATTTAAACGACTTGCGAGGTAATCTCTTTAAGAAACTCTGGAGAAAAGTGCCTGGTTTTTAGCATTCGTAGGCTACACCTTATATTTGTGTCTATATTCTTGCATGGCGCCATTCTCTTCCCACAGAGGTTACTCCCTTCAATTTTCCGACCCTAACCTCTGTTCCAGTAGAGCTTGATTCCCCGGCATAAAAGGGAACATTTTGATTGGTTGCATTTGAATATAGTTGTGCAATCCACACCTGCTGAGGCGAGGTGAGGTGATTTGAGATTTAACGCCGCTTTCAAGAGTATTTCACTTATATCACGGCTATCAATGCTAGTATTATGGCAGGGAGAGAGCACGCAACACCATAACCGCGAGCGCTTATAATCGCTCACTGATCGCTCAAGTAGCGATAAAGTAGCGCTCATTCTCTCCTGAACGACACGGGGCAAAACCTAAAAGTTCACTCGCTTTGCTACGTAGCGCTACATTGAGCAATCGCGTTCAAGAGAGGTTTAAAAGTAATCGCTAATTGAGCGATTACTTTGAAACCTCTCTTGAACACGGCCCTGTTCTCTACTGCAGACAAAGTTGCCGTGCCCCTGGCGGGATCGAACCCTGTACCCCTTGATCCGAAGCCCACGCGCTAACCACTGCGCTATACCGCCCCACATCTGCTGAAACAACCTCAAAGTGTTTTCTCCCCCATGTGACAAACATCAGTGTATGTTCAAATTACTCAATCAATATTCTTCAATGGGTAAACGGACATCAGTGAACGATCAGCTGATTTCATAGTGAAACGGTTTGATCTTCAGTCGGCACTACATGCATGCATAGTAGTTTGGTATTAAATCCAAATAATCATTTTATGAAAAATACTCTATGTACAGAACTGATTATATAATGTCATTACAGGCGGATCCATAATTTTCTTATTTTGTTTGAGGCAATAATACCGTGTTAAGGATGATCGCTCCTCAATTTATAGTATTAAACTTATATTTTTTAAAAGATCAAAGTATATGATTGGAAAATCAGCATTAAAAATAGGGGGTAGTGTGGGTTTTTTCGAGATATGACGCCTGTAAGATAGTGGGGTGAAGTACAATTTTGACATGGGAGTCTATGGGAAAATGAGAAAAAAACTGCTAAAAACTTTGAAATACTACATTTCTAGTATTACACTTTTTTTCCTTTTTTGATATGTTACAAAGTTCATGTTACCCTACCGAAATCGGTGAAAAAATATATATGTAGTGTGTTTTTTTTAAGCTTTGACACAAAATGTACCTGAAAACCCCATTTTTAGTCAAATTTAGGCCATTTATGCTGTTTAAGCACTTTTTAGAGGTTCTAAAGTCACATTTTCTTTATTTCTTTTGTTTTTGAAAAAATATGTAGATGATGTAGAATATCATGAAGTAAATAAAGATGAAAAAAATCTTTACTTAATCATATTTCATGATAAGTTCAACAGGAAGGAGCGGACATCCTTAATACAATTAAATTGACTAAATCCTCAACTGAACGTTTAACACAAAGCCAGACATATGGCATACAAACTTACAATACAAATGACAAATTCAATGCATACTTTATATGAGCTGTAGCACGTTTTTTTGCATGTCATGTTTTCTTAAATTTGCCATTTATTTTTAAAGTTTACACAATATATTGGTAGATTACTGGGCAAAAAAATACATTACACAACCCGATAAGCCGTATCCCTAGAAAACGGATATCCGTATTCGAAGAAAATGGTGCGACGTATAAAGCGACTCAAAAAGTTTGAAAATAAAGTTTAAACTGTTTTTGTCCTTGTGTTGATTAATGTATTCCAAAAATATTTCCCCTACTTTCATATTTCTATAAAACAACGTATTTTAGGTTTCTTTCTGACGTCAATAGTTCAGAGCCCTCAAAAAACAAAGGGTCGGATCACAATATGTATATGTGCATGAAGGCCATTTATCAACTTAACGTATTTTAGATTTCCCCTGACGTTAAAAAAATTCTTTCAGAGCGTTATAGGGACATTGATTTAAGTACGTTGTTTGAATGCATTAACTCAAACATTATAAATGATGTTAATTTATCGATATGTACTGGCTGTTGCTGAAAATTACCATTTCAAAGCTAGTTCATTAGGTATAGCGAGAACAGAAAGGTGAAATGAGAACAGAAGGTGAGGACAGAAAAGTGAAAGTCGAAATTTAAAAATATCGCAAACCGGACATGTGTCCCACGGCTGGCGCGCATAAATAAGTCAAACGTTTTTTTTTAAAGTAATATATTGCAGACAAAACGACAGATTTGGGTTGGTAATGTTTAATGGGTCATATTACTCTTGTGCTTTGAAATTGGACGTGTAATTTTTATTTTTACACTAGTATAAGGCCGTTGGTCGATTTTAATTGAAAACAATAACCACATGACAGTGCGGGCTTTCCCCCTGCAATAATACTAGAAGCCGTGATATAAGTGAAATACTCTTGAAACGTTACACCCTAACTCACCTCACCTCACCTCATAAACAAATTACCTTAAATACCAAACATTATGTAAAAAGAACACTGTCAAAATAACAATTTCAGCACCCCATGTGTGTTTGTGTAAATCTCTTTCAGAGACAAATCCTCATCACAAACATTCACAATCAGCTTTATCTGGCAGGAATATTTTGTGTATGACTCTGTTGAAGAAAAGGTATACTTTCTTTTGCCCGTGAGTGTACATCACTAGATATCAGTAAATTGCAACGTATTGTCCATACAGTATTGAATCATCTGTATCTTGAAAGATGCTCTCGCGGATATTGGAACGACATATGTTCATACGTTATGACCACTCAAGAGATCGGTTGACTGCATAACCACCCCACGTACATGCATCAGAAACAAGATATACTTTCTTTTGACCATGAGTGTATGTTAAACCAAACGAGAAACAAAGGGCATGAGCATAACTATTTTTCATTATGTTCCTAGAGAACGGGATCACAGTGGACAAGAACCAACAGGATCTACTTCTGGGTCCTGGAGAACAAGGAAGGATTCCTCTACAACGGGGAGATTCCACAGGTAATGACCCAAATAGCAAATAGATATATATGATATATGAATGAGGTATCCACGAATAGACCTCTATCTTCCCTACATATACATATATATATAAGTATATGCAAGCCATCGAAACATAATTATGGCATGACAAGCATGAAAATACGTGACAATCGGCGTAACTTGCCAACAATATGAAACACAGTCACGTGTCATATGATGAAACAAGCGCCCCGTTCAATAGCAGCGAGCGCTTAAATTGCTCAATGTAGCGCTCAATGTAGCGCTCAATGAGCGCTTCTTCTCTCTTGAACGACACAGTGCAAATTCCTCAAAGTTTGCTCGCCTTGCTACGTAGCGCTACATTGAGCAATCGCGTTCAAGATAGGTTTCAAAGTAATCGCTCTTTTGAGCGATTACTTTGAAACCTATCTTGAACACGGCACTGGTCTGGTGTGGTAAACCTGTACAAATAATTGCCACATGAGATAATTATGTATTTGATGAGAGGCGAGATATTAGGTGCACGTACACAAACTCGTAATAGTTATTACATACTTTCATTCACAGTTACTTATGAATAACATCGTTTCGTGTCAATAATTCGTTGTTGAACGGTTGCCAAGGAAACCGCTGACTTTATTATTGATGTTTATTTTAGTAGGACACATTCTCCAATAACATCAAGGACATATTAGCAATTTAATCTTTAGAGTCCACAAAATCCTATTTGATGTTCTTTACAATTTTAATGTCGCCAAAAATCGATTGGTAATTATCGGTCAATATTCAATATTAAGTTATTTCGGTCAAGTTACGATGAGTAATTTGATGTACATAGTTTGGAAAGATTTTCTTCATAATTTCATATTTTTAAAATAAGATACATGTAATTATTATTGACGAAATGTCAACTCGAAGGAAATACGAGATTGTGTTAATAGTTTATACTATTAAAGAAAAATAATGCGCTCCGATATAAATTGACCACGAATGAGTGCCTACACACTATTGGCTACTCATCAACTGTGTCATCTATATATACACACGCGATACAGCAACTTCCCCCACGAGTCACAACTCGCACCAGTCTCCATCACTGGATACTTTAAAGGCGCTGTAGCACGTTTTTTGCAAAATTTATTTTTTCAAATTTCCCATTTATAATGATAGTTTATGTCATTTAAATTAACTTTAGAGGGTAAAACATCTTATTACACAAACCAATTATCTGTAGTGGTAAAAACTATTTTGCGTATAAAGCAAAAATTGCATGGCGGCCATTTTATTGTGAACACAATTTATTATTTTGTATTACAAAAACGATTCCCATGGTTTTACCGAACCATGTACACTCATTTTCAACTTTATTTTCCGAAGAGAGAAGGATGTTTTACTATTGGTGAAATTATTTTTCAAATACATTTCATCAACTTTTTTGAGCAAAAAAACGTGCTACTGCTCCTTTAACCTTGCTGCATTTCATTAACTCCTATGTACTAGCGCACCTGAACTCATAGTACACTTCTACGCTACCACAGACGAGTTAAGGGTATAGTCTACCCAGAAACTAAAGTTTCAAGATTTTTCTGATTTTTCGTTTATAAGTACTTTTCAATGTGCTGAATTCAAATTTTAAATAAAATTTGGGGGTCACGGAACTAAATAAAGAGTTATAAGCCATTTAAAATATGGCCCCAGTGAAATGCACAAATGCTTAAATTAGCCAGTGATTGACCTGTGGGGGAAGTTGGTGATAGATCTAGAGCGACTCGGATATATTTTTGTGAAAAGAATATTCCATTGTTCAACTGTGCTCATCCTCGGTAACCCAGGTTTTATATATGCTCCGTTACTCTCCACTATATCACCCCTTGGATTACCTGCCCTTGGTCGGCGTGATGAAATCAGTAACCAATGGAAATGCTCGATAGAATAAGACGGAAATGGTCAAGTGACCGCACCGAGGGGGTGCGTGCTTTGCAACGAAGTGCTACGAATTATGATACGAATTGTCATTGGTTCGCAGTTCCAAGCTGCGTAGTAGTTTGATTGGCTCACGCCGGCCAAGGGCGGGTAATTTAAGTACTCATTTCTCTGATGGAGTGTCCCAGGGGTGTTATATCGGAGAGTTACGGAGCATATATAAAACCCTGGGTAACCGAGGATGAATTGTGCTATAATATAACCTACACTGGCTTCCCATTCGCCAGAGGATCAGATACAAGATCCTGTGTCAAGTCTACCGGTGCTTGTCTGGAGATGCTCCCCAATACTTGATAGATCTCATTACTCCATACAAGCCAGCCAGATCACTTCGATCAGAAAACAAGCTCCTCTTGGAAGTACCAAGTGTGAGAACTGTATCTTTTGGGAGGCGTTCCTTTGCTCATATAGCACCAACAGAGTGGAACAGTGTGCCACTTGATCTCCGACAATCACCATCTTTTGAGTCCTTTAAGTCCAGACTTAAGACCTACCTGTTTAATACTCAAGACTGACTTTCCTATTGCTATCCTTCAGCGCTTAGAGCATGCATTGAGCATGGATAATGCGCTATATAAATTGACTATTATTATTATTATTATTATTATTATAATATACGCCATATTGGATTATCCTCTCTAATTTCATTTCCACAAAAAATACCTCGTCTTACTTGTCCTTTAAGGGTACTTCCATTGTGTTGTTGTGGGTCACATATGCCAAATGTTATAAATGATGTTAATCTTTCGAGAAGTACTGACTGCTATTTTGATGATCGTCGACTCGACCAACAATATAAAGGTAAACGTATCGATTTCTGATCGAAAACCGGACATTCTATAGGGTGTGGCGCCCGTCAACATGTCAAACGTAATTTTGGAAACTTATTTACACCGGACAAACAGACAACCTTGGCTGGATAATGTTTATTAGGTCTTGTAACTACTGTGCATGTAAATCGGTTTCTGTACATGTATAATGATTAGAAATACTTGCCATTTAGATAGTGAGGAAATATAACATGGTTATATTTGGGATAACACTACCTTCAATAGTACAAATTCTTGTACTTTTTCGGGCCGAGTCCCATGCGGGATTCGAACCCACGCCCTCAGAGTAAGGCAACTATCGCCAGCATTGACTGTACCAACAGCTTACCACACGACCATTTCGCCTCGAATGTTGACACGTATTTAAGCCAAACGAAATTTTATGAAACACAATGGATTTATCTTTAAGCATAATTGATAGGCCACATAACAAAAGGCACAGACCGTAAAACATAGAGCAGTAATAATTCCCGTACTATTATGTCAACCGTCTAATTAGTACGAGAAAGACATATTATGGAAATGTCAATCGTTATCTGCCATGTAAGTTAATGAAGTAAATTCGATCATCTTATCGACTGTCAATTTATCACATCAACCATCCAACATAGTTACTATCACTGATCATATGACAGCACGTGTCCAATTTCAACTTGTAATATAATGTTATTAATTAAGTATTTCCGTATTGGCCGAGTTAAGGTCCGAGGTCCGTTGTATTGGCCGGAGACGAAACCATGTACACTCATTTTTAAACTTAATTTTCCGAAGAGAGAAGGGTGTGGACTATTGGTGACATTATTTTTCAAATACATTTCATCGACTTTCAGCGAAAAGAACGTGCTACTGCCCCTTTAAGTTACGAGTTGCACTTACGTATTGTCTCTTGGGAGTAATTTCCACTTTAATAATTCAACTACATTTCTTTTGTTTGCTGGCTAGGTAAAGCAGCGGGGGCCGTACGTATATAAAGAAACTATAGAGAAGACGAATATTACCTTCAACATTCACGAAGTGTGGTACAATACCAAGAGGACTAACGTCATGGAGAAAGACTTGACGAGATATGAATGTGGCTACGATTGCACAGAGCATGAAGAGGTATGTTGGCGATCTTATTTTGGTTTGATGGAGATAAAAATCAAAAACACCTTTTTCTCCCCACAGAGCTTACTCGTGTTAATTTACTGACTTTAATAACCAGTTTGGGGAGGAAATGCAACATTACTAGCACTTTCCAGAAGTAAATCAAATATGTCAAGTCTGTATCGGCGATAAACGTGTTTATACAGTAGTGTGAAGAAGTAAGTTGCCGGATAACGCATGGGCTACGCGTTTGCTACGAGTGAGCCACTGTTTGAGCAAACAAGCATAGAGTAAACGCGTTTGCCACGCGTAAGCCACTGTTTGAGCAAACAAGCATAGAGTAAACGCGTTTGCCACGCGTAAGCCACTGTTTGAGCAAACAAGCATAGAGTAAACGCGTTAGCCACGAGTGAGCCACTGTTTGAGTAAACAAGCATAGAGTAAACGCGTTTGCCACGAGTGAGCCACTGACTGAGTTAAAAAAAACATAGAGCAACGAACGTTTTGGTTAAATCAATTACTTCACCGTTATCAGATAATCAAATAGACGGATTTTATTGCTAAATGTAGCCCGGAGACCAACAGTACAATGTAAAATACATATACTATCAGTAGAAACAATGATACCACGTAAAACGACAATAATGAGGTAACACTCATCCGGCATTTATACCAGTTTAACTTGCACCTTTCAAACCGTTTATAAGCCAGTGAACAAACACATTATGAAATCTATTTCTTAAATAATAATGGTGTTATGTTTCTTCACGTTGGAGATCATTCTTTAATTTGCTGGACCCTCTTCTCGTTCGTTACATAATTGTATTACACTGATGCTCGTTCAGTAGCCTTTATTTTTTACATTACAATACATGAACATTTCATTGCATTTCAGCTGACCCTGATAAACCAGGAATATCTACGACAAGTGGCCCTGGCCGGTTCCGAGGCCGATTACGTCATGTCACTTGTATCCCAAAGTGTTATACCAATACTCCTGGATATCGGTGTAGATATTTCCAAAAATATCACCGACAAAATATCGACTTTAGGCTGTTTGAGCAGTTCGTGTGATTCCCATATACTCTTGAAGGATCAGCAGCAAATGATCTCTTTTAGTTCGTGGCTTAGGCAAAATGACACATCTTATAAATCTGTGATACTGGACGACAGGGGAGGAGTGGGGTTTTCCACGGGGGAAATGATAGGATTATATAACCTTATAACATCTAGGACACTGCTCAAGGGAGTGAACTCTTCACTGACGAGGACGTGCTCTGATTGGGCAAACGATGCAGGATGTGTTTCAAGTGAAAGTGTGACAGACGCTAGTGAAGAATGCGGAGTTGTCCCCCTTTTGGAGCTCTTCAGTCAAGGTTCAGTTACATGTGTTCACAATTTTTCAGCTCATCTTCAGACTTTTCTATGCAGTCCCGGAGAGGCTGGTTACTGTTTTACTCTCCCAAGTAAAACTTCTATAGTAAACACAGCATATCTGCAAGCGATAAGTGAATTTGTGTTGACTCATATAGCAACGTTTGTGCAAGAGAGTTTTATTTCAAATATAAGGAAGGACTTAGTGACAACGAGAAACCAATCGGATTTCGTCTTCGGCTATTTCGATGATTCCGCGCTCTCTGAATCTACTTTCGTTCCTGGAGCGTTTAGTGATCCTGGTTCAGGGCTCGGCTCAGCCAATCAGGGCAGTCCCCTCTGGACACTCTCCACGTGTTTGCAGGACAGGAATATAAACAACAACATGATGATGAGAAGTAAGTGTCTAAACTTCTAGAAGTGTAACAATACATTCTGGTGTGACGATATTTACATAGTCACAAGGTCACAGGCGTAACGAAAATATTTCCATATCTTCTCCTTCCGCCCTTGACCTCAACCCTCGCATTTTCAGTGCTAAGATTTTAACGTACTACATGCTAATCGGATAAGCCAATCAGAAGACAGTTGTATTGCCACTGTGACTGTGTCGATCGTCGCTTATTTTGAATTGGTTCCGAATGTAAACGGCGATTTCATTGGCTGTATGTTAGCAGATGGTAAGGGACGTAACTCGTGATCACGACAGGTGTCGCTGATTCGTTTCACCACCTCTGCCTAGGTTGAAGGCAAGGTAAAAAAATGGAAAGATCTCGATACATTTTCACCTTGCCGTGGGAAGATGCCTCGTAATATTTAGTATCGATACAAAACAATTGTATACTTTATATTGTGATACTAGTATCGAGCAGGTTGGCAAAACATCGATGTTTTTTTCTATGATCGAAAATAGGACAGTTGACCCCATTTTAGCCCAAATGCTCAACTTATGGGATGTTAAAACACAACAAACCAAGTTCTCCTATGATATATAAATTCAAAGACGGGTAAAGTTTCTTTTGGCGTTTAGTGTATATAGAGATTATTACCCGAGGAAGTGTGTCATGTGACCTTTATAAAACGAATGTCAATTTTTGTAATGCCCTTGCGTGAGCGAGGATTATACATACATTTGCACGAGTTTCGTAAACGTCATATGGCACATTTTCGAGTGTAATCATTTGTAATTTTTTAACCTATTCTATTCCATTTGATTCGCGTAAAAATTAGCCAGGAAATGACCGATTCCTTTGCGTCGGCAACTTACAGTGACGTCACGAACAATCGTTTTATGACGTCACAGACAACGAAAGACGTGAAGTCGCAGTGAAACAATGGTTGCTAGGCAAACGTGATATGTGCACATGTGCTCATATCAATAAAAGCTACTCGGTTATTTTTAACCACATGGGTAATGACATAAATGAATACAGATGTAGGTATGTACATTGTATTCAAGTTGGTCGATGTACATGTATATAAACATTGAAGAATGATCTTGTTAACCCTATACTGCTTATATACGCGATTCTACGCTTCTGCCCTTTACTGCTTATATACGCGATTCTACGCTTCTGCCCTTTACTGCTTATATACGCGATTCTACGACTTTTCAAACTGTCCGAGAAAATTATTCATTGTAAAATTACCCTGCAGAAATATTCTTAACTTTTGCATTTAATGCATTCTATGGAACACATGAAGTTATTCTCGTACATTTTCAATGTGAAAAAAACGCAATAAAATAGTGGAAACCCTCCTAAAGAAAGCATATCGGTAAAAACAGCTGTTTCTAAAAAACAAACTTTGGGACATTTCAGCCAATCACGAACGAGCAATCGCAATAACGGAAAAGTTTGTCATATTGACTTGCCATTGTTTTCGTCCAGGAACATTAATTGACATTCGGTGCAAAGGTTATGAGTGATTTATCTACACATTGGAAATATATTTGTAAACAGAAATTATCATATCTTTGCTTCATTACATCGTTGAAAAGCAATTGTTCGCGTTGTGAGCGACCCGGAACTGAAGTGAACACAGCGTGACATTGTTTACATTGCCTACGAGATTCCTGTCGTCGGATTGAACTTTTTAGAGATACTTTTCCGGATGAAAAACACATGTCAAAGTGAGTATACAACTTTTTGTATTTCATTTGTCACTTAGATATTTTCGGGTGTATATGTATTTGATAAAACCCGTCAAAACATTAATCTAACTTGACTTTGAATGTCATCTTGTCAATCGACAGGCGAACAGTCGCAACAGTGTGATGTATGCCTTCCTACTCAGACTCGCTGTCTCGCTGAATGCTGGCAGTCATAATCAACAATCATTTAGCTAGATTCATCTTGATCGCATTCTCATACATTGCTTACAGATAATCTTGAATGTAATTTGAAAACAATAATATTATATTCAGTGTGATAGATTGACAAGGATTGAATATGACAGAATCAAAATATAATGGCATTACCAATGACTAGTTATGTATAAGATTTGAATAAATATTTTTTTAAAACACAATTAGGCTCGAATTCATATAATTTTATACGATTAATGTAGAATATTTGAATTTAATGTTCAATTTCATACTGGCAGACTTTAAAATTTTATTTTATTTATATCTTGCACCAAAATGTATGTTTCTAGGTTGAAATCTTTATATTTTGATTTGATATCTTTGTAAATATTGACATAATTTTTTTCAAATAAAACCCCTTAAAAACTTTGAAACTGAAAGATTGTTATGATGTGACTGTAATTGTTTATGAACATGTGAGGGCCCATATATATGTATATACAATACAATCTTTAAAATAGGAAAAAAAGAATGATTGATGAGACTAATGGTGGCTTGAATGAGTTTGATAACTTCTCACCATATCTCATCCAGATATAGACATGACTTAATGTTAATATTAGTCAGTGATTATTGTATATTTGTTACAGCACATGAATTAAGGGAAGAAGAAGACTGCAAGGGATACAGTGTGAAAAAGGGACCAACAGAAACATAAAAGGTAAAACTTTATTGCCTTTTCAATAGTGATTTTAAAAACCCTTTCTATTGGAAAAAATATATACATAGAGAATCTCACCCAAGCAATATCTCCCGTGGAACACAGTTTTGGATGAAAATACATATGTTTAATTGGCTGAAATTGTTTTATTTCCCAAAAAGTGATGAGTGTATGTAATAATAATGATTTATGAATTATTTATAATTTTTTAAAAAGAACTTGAAGTATGCAAGGTGTAGCTACAGTACAAGTATTAAGTAAACAATGATTTTCCAATTATTCTGATGAGAAATATAGATATTTGACAATAAATTTTTTTTATTTCAATTTATCGACTCAATATCTGCGAACGATATAATTTAAAACATAATATGTTATGTTTATACATATTTAGTTAGAACATGACAAGTTTTTTTTTTTATAGAATTCATGACTGATTTAATGAAAAACTGAAATGAATGTGTTAATTTAAATACATTTGTAAGTTTAAGTGGCATGATATGCTGTCACTAAAACATTAATGAGATATTTACCCTCAGTTGACATAAATTGACTTTATACTTACTTTGATACAATTGGGTTGGATTTTAATTGGACTATTTAGTATTAAAGATTATGTTAAAATTCAGAAGGGAAACATAATAGTTGGTTTTGTTTTCCTTTTCTGCTGATCAGATTTAATGGGATATTTATTCATGTTTCATCTTAAGCAGCCACTATAATTTATTATAACTTTCTTTCTCAGGATCCCATCAGAGTTGAAGATAATCCAGGCTTGACAGTTGGTGACCAGTGCTTGACTTTGGGATAATCTGTGCAATCATCAATGCAGTTCAGTGTTGGATGATATATTGATATGTTTGGAGTGTACACATCTATCAACCTTATGAAGACTGTGCACACATCTGTTTGATTCAGGAATAATGTGAACACTGTGATTGATCCCCTCCAAATCTTAAAACATTTTCTCAGGGATACCATTCAGTTAATGGGTTTAGTTATCAAAGAGACTCTCTATATACTGTCTCTGGTTATATACATGACAAGAGTTGTGTTAATGGTATGACTATGACTAACATGTCTAAAATGCATACACAATCATTGCATCATTACATGTCTATGATTATTTGTTGGCATGTATAATTGATGAGCATGTTACATTTTACTTTAACCTAAGTTTGAGAGTTTCAGATAAACTTGGTCATGATCCCTACTTCATTTTGTGCTTTTATAAGACAGCACCAAAAGTAATTTGGTTTATAACTTTAGATACATGTAAATAATAGAAATTGGTGGAATGAAATTTAAGGTGAAAATAGGTGTTGAAGTTCAGCAGTTTGTTACTTAAATAATTAACCAGTCAAACTTGTTACATTACTGTTTCTGTAAGAATTATAGCTATGTGTATAAACATACTATATGTGTTCTTAATGCCAACAAGGCATTTCCTTGTTCCAATGAATTTTTAAAGTCTATATCTTTGTTTGATAGTGATTTTTTTAGTAAGGGAATCAGTTTAAATTCTGGTTGATATACATTAACTTTTGGTGCCTGCAGTACCACTCAGTCAATGCCTTCACAGCAAAGGGAGATAATTTTTAAAATGTTTGAATTTTAAAACAATTTCAAAGTTTAAATTAATTTTTTAATTGATTGATAAACAAAGGCTATTGTTCTGTGTGTTTTATTTGACTTAAGATAGTTTTGGAAAGTTTATATTTATCTTAATCAGTATTTGAATATTTGTTTTTAAAAGGTTAAAATTTATTTTCATACATGCGTGAAATCATGTTTAGATTAAATCATACAAGCAGATTTAGGAGTTTAAGAACTAAATTATATCTATTAAATTATTTGTTAATTAGTCAATATGATTGCTATTTAATTAATTGAAGCAATAATGTTTATTTTTTCCCAAGAGCAAGTTTATGTTGAGTCAGGATCAACAACATTATTTTGTCGATAAGGATTGAATCGGATTATCTCCCCTTATTCAACATTAAAAATGTAAAATTTTCTAACTTCTGTCATTATTTGTCAATTACTAACATTTTAAGGGACTTGTTTCATTATGTACATGCATAAGACCTTGAAATAAAGATATTATCAATATAACCTTGTATGTTTACTATTTTAAATAGGTAAATGTGCATTTTTTGCTGCACGGAAATATGCTTGTTAATTAATCCTTAATTAAGAGCATTCAAAATATTAAAATTACAAAAAATGACATTTGATGTCACACAAGGGTCATTTAAGAGTAAAACTATCCCCCAAAAATGTGATTTAATTGAATTTTATTTTTGGGGTAAATTTACAATTTTAGCAAGCAGTAAAGGGCAGTGCAGGTGCTTGTCTGCCAAGCAGTAAGGGGGTGGTGACATGACGTTTTTGCAAGCAGTAAAGAGTTAATATTACCATTTAAAATAATACTAATACATTCCTCTGTAAATGAACTCAATACGCCGATGAATATAGATATCAAACGTTTAACATTCAAGTCAAAGTTGATATTAAACATGTATACCCTGGATATTCTTACATTTCTTAGGCCCGAAATCCCTTTTTCATGATAACATTTGGTCATGAACATACATAATTTGACATTTCTATCTAAATGCAACAATGGCGGGTAGTCTGCCTGTTCTAAAATACATGTTGACCTTTCACCTTCATTATCACAAAATATACATAAAATAGAACGTTAAGATATGTCTAAAACAATTAACGTATACATAACGTGTATATGTTTCAATATTTAATTTCCCTCCTGTCAACAAAGATAATTTGACACCATAGTCTAAATGCCACGGCGGCGGATGGTCTGCCTGTTCTAAGGTTATTTCTGCCTTAGCTATCAATATCACAAAATATACATAAAACATAACGTTAAAATATGTGCAAACATCGTATACTTACTATTGTTTTGTATTTTATATTCATTTCCACCTAATACGATAACTCCTCGCTGTTGCTCGGGAAATAAGAGAATTTGTATAAACATATCATGTGATATTCTAATAATAGACCTGGCCTATGTAATATTCAGCTGTATTGAATTGTTACAGTTTTACGGCATTATGACATCTGTATAACACCGCTACACGTATTTCGTAAAACTGGACAGCAGGGCCGTGTTCAAGAGAGGTTTAAAAGTAATCGCTCAATGAGTGATCACTTTTAAACCTCTCTTGAACCCGATTGCTCAATGTAGCGCTACGTAGCAAAGCGAACTTTGAGGTTTTGCACCGTGTCGTTCAGGAGAGAATGAGCGATCAAAGAGCGATTATAAGCGCTCGCTGTTATGGAACGGAGACCAGGCCCCGATTTCTCGACACAAACTTAAGTCTGAGTTTTTGCTCAAGTCTGAGTTTTTACTCAAATTTGAGAAAACTCAGAAAAATGAGTTTCTCGACACAAACTGAGTTCGTTTTTTAACTCAAACTGAGTCAATAATTTGAGTTAGGTAGGGAGGTAACTTAAGTGTTTTATTGACAACAAAATGGCGTTGAGACACAGACGTCGTCGTCGAAGGCACCGTCGACCTGCCATTCCCCGTCGGAATGTTGCAGACAGGGGCAATCCTCTTGAAACCATGAATGATGACGAGCTTTTCGCACGTTTCCGATTCAGAGGAGAGACCATACTATTTATAGTTGGTCTAGTTGCCAATAACTTGGAGCGATCCACTCTTCCTGCCCTAACGCAGGTGTTTTTGACCCTACGTTTTCTAGCGACGGGGTCGTTCTATTCGTTGATAGCGGACGCTTTCACCGGAATATCAACAACTTCCGTGTTTAGAGCCGTACGGGACGTATGCCACGGTCTATCAATCCACATACGGGATTTTGTAAAGATGCCAACTGGAGACGACGCTGATAAGACCAAGAAACAGTTCTACCAAATTGCAGGTGCGTGTATGTGATTATATTTGAGCGTTAATATGATCTATCTAAATCAAAACAAACCGTAACACGATAAGGGGAGGTTACTCTAATATCATGAAAACCACATGGGTTTTGACCCGGAAAAGGAATCCTATGAAATAATTAATAAAATGACAATATTTATCGCTATAAAACGCTATGCATATTGATAGGAATCATGAATTGAGTAATTGAAATTAACATTTCTACTGAATGTAATTATATAAAAATATATATAAATGCCTTACTTGTGTATAATTAAATAATTATGAAATATCAAAATGTAAATATAACTGTTTTACTGCCAGGATTCCCAAACGTTCTTGGATGTGTTGATGGCACCCTTGTAAAGATAATGGCCCCAACAGAGAATGAAGCAGATAACCTCAGCAGGAAGGGTTTCCATTCCCTTAATATTCAGGTATTAGTTTTAAATATGTATATTTTTTTTCCACTCTCCATTTTTTCCTACATACAATGTTAATTGATACCTCTTATTATTATATAGTAAACTCCCTTTCAATTGTAATAATCAAACATAAGAATTTATAAAAAAATGTTTCCCTTTTATATACATATTTTTATTTCATAATTTCAGATGATATGTGATGCCAGCTTCAAGTTCATCAACTGTGTGATTAAGTGGCCTGGCAGTGTCCATGATAGCAGGATTTTCAGGGACAGTCCTATCAGTGTTGCGTTTGAGAATGGTATGTACAGGTATTCAACTAAATAATAATAACAATGCAATTTCATCAGCAATAATCTTTTTTATTCGCATCAAAATAGACTGATCATTTCAAATTCAGCTAATTTCATTGATGATTATGTAGCTAATCAGTTATAAGTGTAACATACATTGCCCATTTTTTAATTAAAAATGAATTCAATAAACTTTGACTTATTAGTCTTTTTTGAAATGGGATAATATGGATGTTATTTTCCTCAATTTGCATTTATAAATATAATATTTTGCTAGAAGTAGTATTAGATAAACATTGCCATGAGTATGAAATGTGGGTAAAGACCTAAAAAGGATCAAATCACATTGAAGATATATTATATATACCTGTGTGTCCAAAGTTCAATTACAGTCATTGTGAATAATTTTAATTTAATTGATAAAAGACATGACAAAACTGTTCAAGTGTAATAAAATCACCATTCTCATTTCTCATTTCCTCACAAGAGGTAATGGCAATTGGGCAAAATTCTTTCCACTGAATTAAATTTTTTAAATACCAGCATAGATAGAAAGTTATCTATATAAATTTGCTCTTGTTCATATTTGTCATTATATATAGACATATCAAGTGAAAACATAGGGATTACATACTGGACATGTTGGTTTGAAAGGATTGTTAGATGAGAGTAATAAACACTTAGAGGTATGTACATGGTATATCAATCTTTAAACAATACATGTAAGGCCAACTCTTTTTCCAGGCACTTACAAGGGGTTTCTACTGGGAGATTCAGGATATCCCTGTAAACCCTATTTGATGACGCCTTTCTTGAACCCGGGCAACAGGTCAGAAGAGAAATATAATAGGAGTCTTTGTCGAACCAGAGTGCTAGTTGAACAGAGTTTTGGAATATTAAAGAGGAGGTTTTCTTGTCTACACAGTGGGTTAAGGACAACACCACAACATTCATGCAAAATCATATCTGCTTGTGTCATTTTGCATAACATTGGAATTGAGAGAAATGACATTGTAAATACTGAACCTGTTGACCTTGGTGACAATGATATTTTCAACATGCAAGCATGTGATGAGAGGCTTGGAAGTAATGTCCGTAAAATTGTATGTCAGCAGTTGTTCAGTTAATTTGTTTTCACTTACAATACTCCATAAAGGCAAAATGTTTTAAGAAATGAGTGTTAAGATGCAGGATAATTTTATAATCTCACCAGGGCTATAAGGTTATATAATGACTTCAAATTATTGTCTGTAATACCAACAATACTAACAAGAATAATTGTTTTCCCCTTATATGCATTAAAACAGTTCAAGGTAAGTATCTATTTAGGCCCTATGAAAACACTACAAAGTGAGTGATGAATTTATGATTTTCATTGTTATCACAGACAGGCAATACCACAATAAAATCAATTATGAACAACAATATGTATAAATCAATAGCATGACTTAGACTAAGAATTGACATTTCATTTACAGTAATAGATTTCATTTTTATAAGTTCAAGTTAAAGTGTGTTGCCATTTCAATTTTGAAACCTTCATATGACCTTTTAAGCTCTGTTTATTGTTTAAATTTGAAATGTTAGGAAAATGACAAAGTTTGAAATGACCTGATATCAAACTATTATATCTGCTATTTCATAAATTTGTGAAATTTTGCCAAAAATAAAGTAATCAAACTAAAAGAAGGAAGTTTCACATTTAAAAACATCACAGGTTTATTATTTCAAACATTCATGAGATTTGCTTATTATAGTTGTCAGACAATAAGTTGTCATACTGATATCTTAAGTTACAGAGAAAAAAAACAACCTTTGTAATGCAGGTAGTAATCAGTGGTAGTTATGTATTTTAGTTAGACTGTAAATAAGGGTGACAAAAGGCTACTGTTCATTTGGAAATCTCAGCTTCATTATCTCTAGTTCTAATTTTTGCTTTTTGAGCTCTTCAACTTGTGATTTGATTTTGAAATAATTAAGTTCTTGCTCTAATTTTTTGCATTCCATTTTAAATTTTTCCATTTCTGCTTCAAGAACCAAATGTTCTGTATCTTCTAATTTTCTTTTCCTTGACTTGCTCGGTCCAGTTGATGACTTCGGCACATGAAGAAATCCTTCTTTGTCTATTATGACATCTACTGGCAGAGTGGAATCTGGAACAATATACCGGTAACCATTATCGACTCAAACATGTTAATTGATGGAAAACAAATATAACTGTTGTTATCTTTTTCTGGGGGTATTTTTGTCGTTTAATTATAAATTGACTATAAATTTATTAAGTTGGTTGAAGTAAGTATAAACTAAAAAACTTAACAAATTTTGAAGTCAATTCTTAAATGTCTTTTGATCTATTGAAATTTCTAACTAATCAAGATAATTTATTAATAAATATGTAATTTATCCTGGACAAGATCAACATTTTTCAGACAATTAATTGTGAATTTACTTACTGAGAATATTTAAATAATATGAACTAAGTCATCATATTTTATGTGAATACAATGTGACAACTTTACTCTTTTCACAAAAAGTAACATTTATTCACATTTCCTGTTATTACTTGTTACTATTTCACCTTTTTAAGAGATTCACTATAGCAATGATATCTACTGGTATAGATATTAAATTGTCTATTTAAAAGTCTTTTATCTCCAGTTTTGGTTATTCTTACTTTGAGTACTGGTACTGGCGAGGCCACATTCATGACTGTCAACTTCAGGCAGACTCCCCTCCAACAGGGATTTCACCACACAGTTTAAATCTGTAATATAAACAATGTCATCATGCTTATGCTCTCTACCTGACAACAAATTGGTCAAAATCATAGTAAGAGATTCTGTAAAACAATTAAATAAATGTATTTACCTAATATTATTTATTATTTGTAAGCTTCAATTCCAAATAACTCATCATCTACTTTAAATCACCTGAGGGAAAGCACTCTACCTTCTTACTATGAGTATGATGTTGTTTATTTGTTATGTCATGAGAATATTATGAATTTTAATGACTTTTATGAAAACTGGAAAAAAGGTTTTGTGACACATAAATTTGTTATTTATATTAAATTTAAAATGTATTTTCATCTATGTCCAAGTGAGACCTCATTTACTTATGCAGATTTGATGCCATTATTGTACTTGTTGTGACATAGTTTTGTATATCAATTTCATGACATTTGTGTGGAAATTTGCAAATTCATTATCTGAGAATGAGTTCATATTAATGATTATTTATCATGTGATTTTATTGAATATATTTGTTCAACTAAAACATTTTGTTGGATAAGAAGAGCAAGACAACTATTTTAATGAATTAATAACTTGAACTTACATAAATATTGATATTAAGAATGAACTTGGCCTTTTCAAGTATTGATTTTCAATCAATTTTTGAAGATCTATGAATTATTATTTACCTTCTGAGTCTATTCCATCTGTGAGACCCTGCAGGGTGGGCCTGTCCGCCATGTCATCAATGATTTTATTTTCGGCAGGTGAGGGTGAGGCAGGTTTAGGCCCTCCTCCAGTCTTCGGCCGTCGGATGGCATCAGATTTTTCCTTTGCTGTTGAAATATATTAAGCATGATGATTAAGTCTATCAAATTTATCGTATCATTGTGAATGAACTTACCTGAAAATTTTGTAGAAAACTTAAGAATTAATCTGACAATGTTGACTGATTTATTCTGAAATATTCTGTAGTTCTTTAAAAATCCTTGAGTCAACATACATTTTTCAGTGATAATTGATAATGATTACCAATAATCTTATAATGATGATTTTGTTAAATATTTGAATGAAAATTTATTCACTTGAAGGAAGTTATGTTTTGGTTATGTTTATTCACTAGTCACTACATTCAATAAATTGCAATAATATTCCTATAATTGTGTTCTTGTATCATTTTATTTAAAAGGCAATATATATATATGCTTTGAAATTAAAATGATTTAAATCAAATGAATCAAACCTCTTTGTTTTAGATTTGCATACTGCTTCCTGGTTTCATCCACTGTTCTTTTTGTAATTCCAGACTTCCTGGAATACAATTTTTAAAAATAAGTTCAATGAAAAAAATCTGTCTTCATGTTAGAAACAGTTCATGTTAGATACATATTTGTTTGTTCAATTTATTTTACACTGGCACAGTAAATTAAGAATTGTTTAATGGATTAAATGTATAACTATCGTTTTGGTGAAAAATATAATGAATTTCATTTACTCTATTTGATTAATGGAAATGATATAAATAAAACTAGTGTTTTGTGAAAGATAATTTTTTTGATATGGGAACAACTGAAAAATAACAATATTGCAACCAGAGGTAAAGCCAATGGAAATTGTGTTGAATTTTGACACATGATCTATTTATTATAATCGACTTAATTACGATTTGTAATGCCAAAACGAATGTCGGAAAAGCCCAGTCTAAATATAGCATCAGTTCACCGTACATGTCGAGTCCCAGTACAGTAGCATGTCGTGCTGATAACAAAATATTCCAGAAAACAAGTTCAAATTCAAATATTGTGTCGGATCATGGCATGCCATCGTCATAAAACTTTCTGTAGATGACTGGTGTGATGCCAAAATGCCCTGTCAAATTGTTTGTAAAAGACGTTCAGTTACCTGTCAAAATAAATCATTTCTTGCAATGAATAATTTGAAACTTGAACAAATAAATTGTGTGTGTTTCAGATGCGCGACACAATTTCTGGTCGTACTCTTGAAACTATCTCCTGTATCAAATGACAAAAACCACGTTTTCCGTAATGAATAAATACAAACATATTCAATACATCTTAATTATATTTTAATTGTAAACTGACATAAAAATACCAGTCAAAATAAAGCCAATTCATTACTGTACTGATCGATCGGCGAGTCATAATGAATTTTGAAAAAGTGTTTTGTCAGACTGTATCCACCATTCAAATACAATTTTAGTCATGCCAGCTCTCAGATAGTGACCATGAAACATCTTTATTACTTTGAATAAGTATTTTTCAATTTAAAATTGTAACATCAGTCATCATTCAGTCGAAGCCGTCAAATTGACATACTTATGCGCTAGAAGGTTCCTTCATTGTGATTGGTTGAATATGGTTGTGACGTATGGGGGTCGTATAACATTCATAATGGCGCTTTGTTTCAAGAAGAGTAACTACATCTATTTGAATGACCGTTAAACACGTTATGTAGGTAAGATATTCTTACTAGATCAAAGCAAGGAAAATTGAATAAAACGTGCGAGATGATTCTTGTCTTAATGCACGAACGAAAATATTCAAATATCATCTTTGAAACCACCCCCTATAACAATGCAAATGGTCACAAGTTACTTTGTGAGAAGTAGCCTATATATTTTCACACATTTGTTACCATGTTAAGCATACGACGTTTTTTATTTTCACCGTGATCTATATATTTTTCTACCACCTGGCAAATCTGTTTAATCATTTACATGATTCTATAAGTTTACGATTTATTCATTCAATCACAAACGATATGTATCCATGCAGTACCGTGAGGTTTTTACAGGAGCCTGTACGTGAGGAAAGATTTGTTTATAAATATGCACACGAACAATTTTCATATTAGACATAATATTATATACACAGCTATTCAGTAATAAAACAGGAAGATTAAAGTGAGTAGCTTTTGTTTTATTTTCTTTGTTTAGGCCTACATTTGCAATGTCTTGACCGGTAAAATTTACAAATGTCCGGTATTTTACATGCTCGCCGGTCACAATGTCCGGCTGTTAAAAAAAGCCAGCGGAAACACTGAATCATACTAGGCATATATTTGGAAAATATGGGATATTTTTCAACAAGTGTCAAAAGTAACAAGTAAACCCTGCGTGACGGTAGAGGATGTAAAATGGACATGATCGGAAACCAGACTAGCAAGCGATCGGTAAGCCGTCGATGTTTCATTGAAAAAGCTGTTCACGAGACTACCAATGGATGAATTTGTTGGTATTTTACGAATATCACGAATGAATTGATGTTTTTGTTTGATATATATGTATTATAATGTTATAATATGGTCAGCTGAAAATATTAGTTTGTCTACTCACGCATTTAGGGCCTCGGCAACCTCTTCCCAGGCTTGCTCCTTCAGCTTGCTCCCTTTAGTTGCCCCACATCCTTTGAATTTTCCAAATAATCTTTCCGCTCGTCTGTTGACAGCTTCTACAAGGAAAATCCGTTCTTCTTCGGTCCAGTTTGGCCGCCGTTGTTTGCTATCCGCCATGTTAATCTCGGTTAGCAGACGATACTTCCGTGTTTACACTAGAAACGGAAGTTGAATTTCGCGCGATTGTCGCTTATGTCGCCAAAAAAAAACAAAACTAAGATTGATTTTAAAACTGAGTTTGCGACTCAGTTGAGTTTCTGCTGAGTTTGTTCCGAGAAATGGAACTGAGTCTCAAACTCAGTTGAGTAAAAAAATGGAACTGAGTTTTGAACTTGAGTAAAAACTTAAGTTTGTGTCGAGAAATCGGGGCCAGATGTCCCAACGAGATGTAACCGTCTTTGACTTCGGAATATTTCAGTATCATTAGATTGTCAAATGTTTCTCTTACTTTATAAAGGTTGTTACTTACACATGTAACCAAGAATACTAATATCTTGTAGCTTTCGCTCAGGTGATGCCCACATATGAACAAATGTAATAAAACGAGAATAGGGAAGGGAAAATCTTTTACTAACCGCTATGCATTTTTGAGAGTTACACCGACAATTAGGAAAACGTCGAGAACATTTACTTGTATTCATTCCCGTAGTCTCCCATCCTTTTTGATAACTCAGAACTTTCGGTGTTTATTACATAGGAATGTTTGTTATAGAATCTAAATTATGAACATAAAAAACACTCTAGTCAGTAGGTGTAGGTCTCAAGTTTCAACATTACCCAATAACAAGGTATTCAAATAATACTTTCAGTTTGAACTAAACAACTGAACAAATATTAATTTGATAAAGAAAATATCAAACTTCTCCATCTTGCAAAACTCCCCTCACGTTATACATGTAATCTTTTCCTAATTATGTTTCCCCCGAAGGTTCGGAAGATGTTTTTGACGCAGTTTCTGGTGTCAGGGTTGGCGTTCCCAGCGTTTGCGGAGCATAGATCTAAAACTGGTTGACCTATCCTCACCATGTAAATGTATGGCACTTACGACTATCTTAGCGCTAAGGGAGCTTCGAAAATATGAGTCCAGATCTCTTAACCTACTTGGCCAATTATCACCAAATTGGTGTACTGTCTCCTCATATCATGAAGATGTGCCTTTTGGGTGTAAAATTTGTTTTATTTCCTATTTTTGAAGGGTAATATCTTAGGTTTCTAAGATGAATTGGGGAAAGTGGAAGACCTATGTTTTTACGAGTAAGAAGACCAGCTAGTATTTAGTATTGTTTAATGAAAGTACTCGATTAGATGTTTAGAATGTTTAGTTTATGAAGCCAACATATTCGACTCTAGCTCTTCCAGAACCATTGCAACCCAAAGCTGAATATTTTTGGGAGGTATCTTGATCAAAGTTTGTACATATATATGATGGAAATAAAATACAAAATAAAAATAAAATATATAAAATCAACTATTCATTAAACTATGTGCTCTATAAGTAAAACATAAGAAGAACATATACGCGGACAGATATTCAATTTAACATTTTAAAAGAGGATTCTTATTTAATCTGATATGAATGTACTTTGTAAATTATTTTTCTGTTATGTATTTTTATCATTGTTGAATGGCATACAATGAACAAAAGTCGTCTCGTCTCACTTCACTTAATTACTTTCTGGAGCAGTATTTAGATAAGCAATTGCAGCTTGTTTACCAATCCACTTCTTTGTGAAAAAAATATGTTTCAACCAATTACTTTAACACGTTTCATGCGTTCTATTCATACGAGGGGCGTTCAATAAGTGTTGCAACTTCAATATAAAACCAACTCGCGTAGTCAATTTTTTACTTTTATTTTTCAATATAGTTACCCTTCACCTCAATACAGTTATTCCATTTCTCTTTAAGACTTTTGATGCCGCTTTTGTAGAAGTGTTCCGTTTGCCCCCCTAACCACGCCTCTGTGGCAGCTTTGAAGTCTTCGTCATCCCGGAAGTGCCTTCCACGTAGGGCGGATTTCAGGTTTCTGAACAGGAAGTAATCACTGGGGGCTAGGTCTAGGCTGTAGGGTGGGTGATTAAGCTGTTCGAATCCACAATCACGTAAAGCGGCCTGTGCAACTCTTGACTTGTGGACTGGAGCGTTGTCATGCAAAATCAGAACACCACGTGTCAACATTCCACGGCGTTTCTGTCGAATTGTCTTTCGCAATTCTTGCATTAGGTTGGCATAATATTGACCATTCATTGTAGTTTTGGTTGGCAAGTAGTCAATTAATAATATGCCTTTTGCATCCCAAAAGATTGTCGCCATAACCTTGCCAGCTGATGGTTGAGTGCGAAACTTCAGGGGAGGCGGTGAACTCGGGTGCTTCCATTGCTTGGATGCCAGTTTAGTTTCCGGGTCCCAGTGGTGGATCCAGGTTTCCTCACCTGTCACCAGACAAGACAAAAACCTGGCTTCATCCGCATTAAACCGATCCAGGAGCTCCATGCAACTTTCGGTTCTTTTCTGGCGATCTTGTGCTGTGAGGTTTCTTGGTACCCATCTTGCAGATACCTTGGACATACCAAGATGGTCATGAATTATTTTTTCAACACTTCATACAGATATCTGGAATTCCAAAGACAGTTCAGAAACTTTAACACGGCGGTCAGCTAAAATTCGTCTTTCGATAGCGGCAATAACTTCCGGTCGGGTGACTTCAGATGGCCTGCCTGACCGTGGGTCATCGTCTAAGGACTCCCTGCCCCGCTTGAACTGAAGAGACCAGCGACAAACTGTTGAAAAGTTAGGAGCATCCTTACCCATCACATTACACATACGATTATGTATTTCTGTAGCTTTGCATCCCTCTTTAGTAAGGAACTTGATCACAGCGCGTTGTTCATGTTTGAGAGAATCCATGATTATGGAGACCCCTAGGTCAGCGCAGCTATTATATCTAAATAATTGTTATGTCTAGAAATTGTTTTGACATGTGTCAATGTTATGTTTTGACTATAGTAACACCTGCTATAAGCTGACACTGTTTATGTAAACACCAATGCCCCGCTTGCAACACTTATTGAACGCCCCTCGTACACATCTACATGTTTTCTGTAGATAGCGTGTCTTGCTTGGTCGATACGCCTTTTGTTATGGTGAAAGTTTGTCATATTGTTATTAATATAAATAAGTAAACAGGGATTATGGCAAATATGTATTTACCTAGGTCAAGTATTTCTGGTATATTTTTATTATGCCCCCGAATCGGAGATTCCGTGGGTATATTGTTTTTCACCTGTCCGTCTGTCCATCCGTCCGTCTGTCCGTCTGTGTGTTTGTCCACAAAAACTTTAACCTTGGCCATATTTTTTGATTGCTCAGAGCTAGGGCTTTCATACTTGGCATGTGCATACCTTGTGATGAGACCTTTCAGATGAGGTCATCATATTTGACCGTGTGACCTTGACCTTGCCGCAGTGGACAATATTCAGAAAACTTTAACCTTGGCCATAACTTTGGTATATCCGGGGGCATCCGTGTTTAACAAACACGTCTTGTTATACATGTAGTCCATGGCCACATCAGGGTCATATTCAATGAGGGATTACTTTTAAACCTATCTTGATAGCGATTGCTTAATGTAGCGCTACGTAGCAAAGCGAGCAAACCTCGAGGCATCGCACCGTGTCGTTAAGGATCGAATGAGCGCTCAATGTAGCGCTCAGTGAACGATTATAAGCGCTCACTGTTATGTAACAGAGCCCTAGCCGTCTGAGTGATCTGTTTCTCATCTCTCTCCCCAACCCTGCAACCCCCAACCCCCAATTTTAAATTCTAACCCAAACTGATTTTAGAAAATCTCAATATATCGAAACTACTGTTTTCAGTTTTTCATTTTATTTCAGTAATGATGTTAAATATGATATTTTGATGTTTCGCAAATTTGTTCCACATCACTCATGTAAATGATCTAAACGATTATATAATCTGATTTTTTAGCTAACCGTTTACTTTATGCTAATATAAGTTCATGCTTCTTTAGAGGGCAGTACGGCCTGCTGCAGTGTCACTCGAGCCGTTAAGCGAGGGATGAAACTGTTTTCACGAGGGCACATCAGACCATAGTAGCCGTTGTAGAAACATACATTTTATCTAACATTACGGTCATGTCAAATAATTAACTTTCATTATGTTCGCCAGGTAGTAATCTAAGTTATGAGGTTGCGCTTACATCTGGGTATTAATATGTGGCGCATTGAGCTAGCTTTGGTGTATGTACGGGCATCCGTTAAAGTTATAAATGAATAGGTTTGATTTTGACCACTCTCTCTACAGAACTGGACAAAAGTCAGTATGCCCCAAACAGTATTCTACGGGATGAGACCATGAACGCGCCCTTGACAAGTCACACCGACTTCACTGCGTCTTGTGGCCCCCTACAAGCCTGTGTGTTATGTCAGCCCAACAAACCCACCCCCAAAATATTCATCCCCGAGCTCTGGAGGAGGGTGACGTTCGGGGACAGCGTTCAGACCTCCTTGTTCGATAACACTGTCTACAGATTCTTTCCATATAATGGTGAGTATATCTTTCTTAGGCGAGCCTCGGATATTTGTAATTTTTATCAACTCCTGTTGATATATTTGATATCAGAAGACACGAGGGCGAGATTCTATTTATCATCCAAAATCATTCTTATTACGTTTAATAATAATGAACATTTCTGAGCACATATCTCTGTCAATTTGATTTCCAGTGCGGTGAGGTCATAGCATTGTGACGTTATGGTGTTTATGACGTCATTGCATTTTGATGTCATTACTCGATGATGTAAAGGGCATTGTGCAAAATCTACTGCCAAAAGATATCTCCTAGGAGGATATCGCTTAATCTCCCACAAGCGATATCTCCTGTGGAACACAGTATTTGGTGATAAATCTTTCTTCGAAAAAGTTGTCATATGTCTTGTAAATAGAACATTCCAGACAATATGCATTCTTCTCTATCAGGGTATTTGTATCTGCCTTCTCATTTATATCGTAACCTCTTTTAGATTTGGTCCTACCCCAGGTCTCGGAAAATCGTTCGGATAAATACCTTTTATCTTTTCGACGGTTACGGAAACAATTGCGAGGTGCTTAGTGTGAAACAATGTCGCTGACTGCACAACTAACTTAAGCCCTGTTTATACGGCGAGCGTTTGCATATGAGTAAATCATTTCATATATGCAAATTTGCTCATATGAGCAAAATTCGCCGCATGGACGCATTTGCATATATGTATATTTCACTACCGTAAGCAATGTTGCACCTAGTCAGGGGCAGGTGCAAATGTTTACTACCGTGAGTAGCTATGGTGTTTTCACTATTCTAGTAAAAGTTCGTCCTATACAGACATAGTGACTTCACACAGGTTGAGAAAATATATTAGAGAACTTTAGAAACTCTTGTTTTTCAAATTCTCTATATTGGATAAATTGCACTCGATGACCTTCGAAATCAATCTGACTATTCGATTTTCATTATAATTAGGGCGATATAGCCAAAACAATGTTGACATATAAACATTAGTGTCATATATTTAGTTTACATCTAATAAATATTAATTGGCATGTTTTTAGAATTGTCTTTTCATTCATTATGAATTATGAAGCCCATTCGCTTAGGCAGAAATTAAACACGTATGAACGCAAAGTAAATTTACTTTTACTCACATGTGTATATTACTACCATAAGCAATATTGCATATGTGCAAAGTTTGCCGTATAAACAGGGCATTCTATTCTCTTTTGCTGGCACAAGAAAAAGTGTTACATTAAACAGAGATTGGACAAAATGAAGAACGTAGATTGAAAACCCCTCCCTTTCGTTTACCTTGTAACGAATGCAAATTCCATGTAATCGTATATACGACCTGATCCAAGAATTGTTAATTAAAGATTTTTGGATATAAATATAAGATTTCTCTTTTAAAGCTATTATTATACGGCATTATATCGGATTTCGGTTGAAAAGACCATTGGGAAAAGTCCATTAATTGTCAAAAGCATGTACTAATTTTAACATTTGGGAATGGAAATTGTATCTTTTTAATCGATTGGGGAATCTTTTAAGCCAGATAAATGTTGAAACATCGCGTGCCATCATGACATTGCTTGTAAAGTACTTTATACAATACTCAGTACACGGATAATACTGTCTGCAACCTCGGGATAACGATTTTTAGAAGCAGATGATTACATCGTAATTAACGTTACATGAACAACATTACTTGGGACATTGACATAAAATCTATTGAAATGACGGCATGTTTGAAAAATCGCATAGAGAGCCATGGATACATTTTACTAAATGACATTTAGGGTATTCCATTTAGAGAATGGCGTTTTCGGTAGGCCATTTTGGGCATGACATTTAGGCACCGTATTTCTTTTAGGGTATTTATAGTATGACATTTTGTGGTATGACATTTAGGGTATTCCATTTAGAGAATGGCGTTTAGGGTAGGCCATTTTGGGTATGACATTTAGGGTATTTCTTTTAGGGTATTTATAGTATGACATTTTGTGGTATGAGATTTAATGTAGGTTATGACATATAAGGTTGTTCATTTAGGGTATGACATTTAGATTATGACATTTAGATTATGACATTTAGAGTATGACATTTAGGGTATGACATTAAGGGTATGACATTTATAGTATGACATTTAGGGTATGACATTTAGATTATGACATTCAGATTATGACATTTAGATTATGACATTTAGAGTATGACATTTAGGGTATGACATTTAGATTATGACATTTAGATTATGACATTTAGATTATGACATTCAGATTATGACATTTAGATAATGACATTTAGAGTATGACATTCAGATTATGACATTTAGATTATGACATTTAGAGTATGACATTTAGGGTATGACATTTAGATTATGACATTGAGGGTATGACATTTAGATTATGACATTTAGATTATGACATTTAGAGTATGACATTTAGATTATGACATTGAAGGTATGACATTTAGATTATGACATTTAGGGTATGACATTTAGATTATGACATTTAGATTATGACATTCAGATTATGACATTTAGATTATGACATTTAGAGTATGACATTTAGGGTATGACATTTAGATTATGACATTTAGATTATGACATTTAGATTATGACATTCAGATTATGACATTTAGATAATGACATTTAGAGTATGACATTTAGGGTATGACATTTAGATTATGACATTGAGGGTATGACATTTAGATTATGACATTTAGATTATGACATTTAGATTATGACATTTGGTTATGACATTGAGGGTATGACATTTAGATTATGACATTTAGGGTATGACATTTAGATTATGACATTTAGATTATGACATTTAGAGTATGACATTTAGGGTATGACATTTAGATTATGACATTGAGGGTATGACATTTAGATTATGACATTTAGATTATGACATTTAGAGTATGACATTTAGAGTATGACATTTAGGGTACACACCATACACTAAATTCCCGGTAACTCATTAAGAGTTACGGATAAAATCTTGAGAACACAAACGTCAATCAACATATTTCAAAATGAATTCTGTGATGGATTTTCACATGGTGGCTTTAAGCCAATATATTGGTCATCAGTCTATTATTATTATCCCCCGCCGCGCGTTTAGCGCGAAGCAGGGGATATAGTATTTGGCTGCGTCCGTTCGTACGTCCGTCCGTAAACGGAATAAATCAAATACTATTCACTTGATTCGTTTCATATTTTGCCTATTGGTTCATCATAGGGAGAGTAATGTTCCTACAGAGTTTTGTGACCTTGACCTTCATGTCAAGGTCACAACGACACTTTGTCATTTTACCCTTGTCAGCGGGATATCTCGAGAACCATTCGCTTGATTCTCTTCATATCTTACACATATCCTCTCCAAGGAAAGACAAAGGGCTTATTAGATTTGTTGACCTTGACATTATATTCAAAGTCACAGCGGAACTTTGAAATTTTCGATATGTTAATGTACATATAAAGCTTGTCAGCGGGATTTCATCATATCTTACACAAAGCACCTCCTAGAGAATACGACGGGCTGATCAGACTTAAGTGACCTTAACATCATCCTCAAGGTCACAGTGAAACTTTTTTCTACAGTCGATGTTGCTGATCTTAATATTATTTTTCAATTTTGAAGTATTAATGTCACCTTAGTGACAACTACTTGTTTCGTTATTATTTGATACTAGAAAACATAAGGCTGTGATTATCAATGAAAACGGAAATGTCAAGTGACGTCATAGCACTGTGACATCTTAGTAGTTATGACGTCATACACATGTGAATGATGATGTAAAATTGTTGTACTGTCACGAAGCTGATGATGTCAAATGTTATATTTTGCCAAAAGATACCTGGGCTCCCTTTCACAAAGCACTCAGGTGATCGTAAGTCACAAATGTAACCTTTGCCGAATGTTAATATAAAGTAGTTAAAGTTAATCATAGTAAAGGTTGCTTTGTGAAATGAGGCCCTGTCATATATCGCCTGACCTCACAGGCCCTTGGGTCATTGCTATTCGGGGACGGGATAGCGCAGTGGTTAGCGCATTCGGCTTCGGATCAAGAGGTCTGTAGTTCGAATCCCGCCAGGGGCACGGTAACTTTGTCTGCAGTAGAGAACTGTTCTACACGCAGTATGGTTTGGGTACAATGCTACACTGAATTTCAGTGCAGTATCACCCAAGGTTCGCTAGTTCCAGCCGTTGCTCGCAGGTTTCACCGCAATGCATAGCCACATGGCGTTGCGGGCTTTCTCCCTGCAATAATACTAGCAGCCGTAATGTAAGTGAAATGCTCTTGAAAGCGGCGTTAAACCCCAACTCACCTCACCTCATTGCTATTCACACTATTTTTTTAAAAAAGCGCGTAAAAATCGGGGGGTCATCTCAAACTTTGTTTGAAAAAGTGTGAAAAGCAATGACCCAAGGGTCTGTGCATATATGTGATGTTTTAAAGGATAAAACCACTTTCTTATATTTACGACTTCATTTACTTTATTGATTTTGTATTTTGATGTTTTCAGATACATTCACTTATGACGATATATATAACGTCACTGACGGTCTTCAGTGTTTGACTGGCATATATTCATATCTGGCATGGAGAAGTAACCCGTATTTCCTGTACGCAACCGGATATCCGGAACAAATGACGTCAGGGGGATCACCTGACCAACACTTGTCATACGTGAGTTCTCGGATGCAAATGCATTCTATTTTCATCAAGGTTTACCCTTACTATACAAGGAAGCATCTAGATTGGCGTTGTTATAAAGTCTAAAGGCACTGTTCAATTTTGCCATTTAGGATAAAAAAAACAACAACATTTGCGGTATATAGAGAGTAAAATAGCCCATTACACGACCTTATTATCTGTAGCGCTAGAAAATGGTGTTACGTGTAAAACGAAAAATTCTAGCGGCATTTTTAGTGACAACACGTTTTTTTTATATTTTTAAAAATTAATTTAAGGATTGTAATGGATCCGTTTTTAAAAATGGTAACAGTTCTGTAACCATTTGTGTGATCTCGTTATGTTCATTTAAAAACGTGCTACAGCCTCTCTAAGATGCATTTGCATACACAATTTAAACATATAATACATATGTTTGTACCATCAGTTATTTATTGAATATATTTTATTTTATTACTTGGACTCAGGAGGCATCCTCGGTTACCATGGCATATATAAAACCTGGTAACCGAGGATGCTCGGGGGGAAGATGAAAAGTATATTAACCGTTTGTACGTACGTACCTTAGATTTACCTCTTGATCATGAAATGCAAAAGCAAATTTTACGTTTTTATACATGCAATGTTTTTAGAATACGAGAAGACGAAATGCTATCATGGGTAATGTCTTTTAATGTCTCAAAACAATTTGACCGAGCTTTATTAGTAATGGTAATGGATTTGATTCTCGGTAATGACACAGCTAATCCATACATCGATGACAGCATGTTTGCCTGTTTCCATGGAAACTCAGCAATGTGATAATTCATGAAGAATTGGTATTAACTCCAATAAGCCCTACTGTATTGTAGGTATATGGTTTCCTGGTGTGGTCATCTTTAGATAGAAATGTCGATTCTGGAGCTTTCGCGCTTCGATTGTAACAAAAACCTTGAACCAGGAATCGATACGCGGTGATCAGCATTGTTCCAAAATTATTGAATTTTTTTAAATTTTATTGAAAACAACTTTTTAGGTAAGATGGTGCAATTTCCAAGAAATCTTCAATCAAGTTATCAAGGAACTTTTGGCCAGATCGGCTTCCATGCCGTCGTTCAGAGTCCGTCGTCCGTCCGTCCGGCGTCCGTCTCCCCGGCGTCGTCCATAAACTTTTCACATCTTCAACTTTTCCCCCAGAACCGCTACACCCTCAAAAGTGAAATTTTGTGGTGATACCATGTACCTTGGGGATCAACATTTATTCATTTTGATCTCACCCCTTTCAAATATAGGCGTGGCAAGCATTATTGTGAAACGTTCGACGACATCTTCTCCGAAACCAGTATTTCATAAATATTGTACTGTTTTGTATCATGTATCATGATTTGGGGAATATACTTTAACTCGTTTAATTGCATAGGTTACTTTAGGTGAGGTGAGGTGAGTTGGGGTTTAACAACGCTTTCAAGAGTATTTCACTTATATCACGGCTGCTAGTATTACGACAGGGTGAAAGCCCGCAACGCCATGTGGCTATGCTTTGCGGTGAAGCCTGCGAGAATCGACTGGAACTAGCGAACCATGGGTGGTACTACGCTGAAATTCAGTGTAGCATTGCACCCAAACCTTTCTGCGTGTAGAACAGTTCTCTATTGCAGACAAAGTTGCCGTGCCCCTGGCGGGATTCGAACCCCGGACCTTAGGTTACTTTAAGCATTGTTCAGGATGTTTATATTAAGACTACAATGGTGAGCCCCTGGCTCTATTTTTATATGTTGAAAAATGAATATGTCGGTTACAGGGCAACTTCCCAATGCAAGGCATAACTCTTGCCAGTCTCCATTACTGGCTGATTTAGGCCTTGCAGTATTTCCTTAAGAAATCTGTGTTTAGAAATCCAGGCCCGCTATGCATTTCCAGTGCAGCGATTCACTGCCTCGACACAAGAAAGCTAGGGAAATACCGCAAGGGTTAAATCAGCCAGTAATGCAGACTGGCAAGAGTTATGTCTTGCGTTTGGAAGTTGGTTACAGGGTTGACATGAGTTAAGGCTATTTCTTTAGTATTAAGAATAAATGTTTAGACTTTTGGGTTCAACTTCTAAGGTCATGTAAAGAGTTTAGAGGTCAAGGGTTAAAAGTTTTTGTTCAGGTCGATGACCTCCACGTTATTAAATTAAATAACGAAAACATAGGATGGCTGATGTGCTGGTCTTGAAAATCATATTTTTGCCTATCTGACAAAATTTCATTAACTTACAGATTGACGTAGAGCCTGATACAGGCCGTGTTTGGCAGAGAAAGGTTCGTACCCAATTTAACGTCGGGGTCACGTCACGTAGCGTCAACGCCAGGCGGAAGAGGTCACTCAACGTCACCTATCTGGACGAACCAATACCTGTGTACTGGATAGAACGCAGTGCTTTACTGTCTGAGGATGAACTGGGATTCTTTAACTATAAGGTATGTCACTTTCGGAGACAGCATATTGTAAATTCAACAATCAGAGTTCTGTATACGCGATTCTGATTGGTTGCTTTGGCTAATTGATTGTGCTGAAGATCCCGAGTATTTTCTGGTAGATTTACAGCTGCATACCGAAATTTTGTTCACCTACAAAATGTACATGTGTATCTAAGTGAAAACATCTGCCAAATTGAAGTTAGTTGTAACGTCAATAAACTTAAGTTAAGTTACAACGACCCATTCTTTACCAATGTGTTAACTAATCATTATCAAGTGTGACCTGTGATCGTTACGTCAGTAATACATGTATGTGAAACTTGGCATAATGAAATAGACAAAAGGGGTGAACATTTGAAAATTCAAATTTCATTAATTTTCGAATTTAAGTTTTCATATCGACTAAATCGAATGAGTATACGAGGAAATATAATATGTATATTTGACCCAGTTGATGAGAATATTTCATAGAAAACAAAATTGAAAAAATAACCCCTGGTCAATTCAAAGAGCTCCCAAAACTGTAACTGTTTACTATGAAGCATCAAATCAGATTATATTATGGAACAATCAACTGTCTTCTTATAATGCAAAAATGCAAAGTGATCGGTTTCGTTTTCGCAAAGATACGATGCTTCAAAGACATGCCAAATTACATGATAACTGCACTGACTTACACATGTAGGTGAAAATGTTTTCGATATGCGGCTGTATAATCCCATTTATGGTTTCCGTTTAATGGAATCTTTGATTGCAATTTGTTGGAATGCAAACAAACAGGAAATACATATCCAAAGTGTCATGTTAGTTCAATTCCTGAAATACTACATACACTGTCGGCCAAAAGAAACGCCTACCTGATCTTCCTTAAAATGAAAGATGAAATAATTTCTGAAATATAATCAATGGTGGTCTCCACGTTATGCTGAGTACAGATTGATATGAAAGTCCATTGAAATCGTTGAAAAACTGTGATTCGAGTCAATAACATTTATGAAAACCACGCCCAAAAAACACAGCTATTTCCGGTTAATTCACCTACGCACCGTAACCACGTACATATGTAGCGTCATCACCACTTTTATGCGAATGCGTCCGTGTACTGTTGCTCGTGTATGTATGAAAATCTGTTTCAAATGTTGTTCTGACCAAGCACTGATCGAAAACTGAACAATTCATTTGCCTCATTTCAACAATCGCCATTCTTTTGTGACATGAGAACTTCTGAAATTAAAATATATTATGCAGAAATTGTGCAACTTCATAATGCTAAAATATCGCTAAAGTGCTCATTATAATTTTTACGAAATCTCATAAGATATCTGGTAGGCGTTTCTTTTGGCCGACAGTGTAGCATCCAAAATGAGCCCAGATTGTCTAGTTTCAGCGGTTGGATACTAAGTGGATATCCCGATTACATGTACCCAGTTTATAGTGGGTTTCCAGATATCAGGATACTCTGTCATTTATGTTGTGGTCGTTACCAATTAAGCATTGCATGTTTCTGATTTATTCACTATTCATCTTATAGTTTGGTCAGCAGTGGTCAACTATTGATGTTACCTGCTTGTCGGTGACAGGGAGACGTTTTATCACCAATCTCATTTGCCTTAAGCCTTAAAGATTGATCTTAGTCGATAGCTTAGGGATTAATTCAAGTGCATGTATGTCACTTGCCATCATGCCATTCACCGTCCGTTCGTTAAGTGTTCACACTATCCTACGCCTCTAAAGACTGCAATAATGCCCATGAGACGCCAAATATCCCCACTTACCTATTCCGAAATGCATGTTACGGTATAGTTGAAATTAGAGTATATGCATTGACAGTTCATTCAACAATTATCTATACCATACACCGTTTTGAGATATTCGACCATTGGTGCGTCGGAAGACATTTACGAAACGTGTCTTTAATGTCATTGGCGCTACATGGTGGAATGCGGTGTAATGCGGTGTAATGCGGTGGAATCTTAACAAGTTGAAAAAATCGAAGACGTTTCATCAAGATTCGGTTCAACAACAAAATTGTGAAGAAAAAGACATGTATTAGGTATTGACGATTTTTAAAATCAAAATTAGCGCTGTATAAAATAGCATAAATTGCGTTCTTCTAATATATTATTCATCTTCTCGAAGTCGGAAAAATAAAACTAGATATTCGAAAAATAGAACTAGCAATCTCGAACATAAATGTAGTAGTGCGATATCCGATATACAGTATACTGCGTTATTCTTGCTACCTTCGACAATAGGAAAATGTAATGAATTTTCCAATGTTCTTTAGCAATGTTTTTGTTAAAGAGAGAGTTCTATTGCTGACTGTCATGCATTGATGGAATATTCACAAAATAACACAAACTGTATCGTTAAACTAATCAACAATGTATTGTTGTGCCATAACAAAGTTTTCCACGTTCGTAGCGCTGATGAATTGCTTCACTCATTGTCTTTATGTTTGAAAGAATGTGCGTTCGTCTTTATCAAATTTTCAAATATAAAGTCATAAAAAAACATTACCCTCAATAATATCTTTCACATGGATTGTGCAACAAGCATGAAATAATACCACATATGAGTAAACAAGAATGTCCTCTCGATTTTCGTTTTCACAAAAATACCCGATAGAACTTTCTCTTTAAGGCCGAAAAAGCAATACTTCCCTCACATCATCTTCCCATGGCAAGGTGAAAATGTATCAAGATCTCTCCCTTTTTTATATTGCCTTCAACCTAGCCAGAAGTGGTGAAACGAATCAGCGACACCTGTCGTGATCACGAGTTACGCCCCTTACCATATGCTAACATACAGCCAAAGAAATCGCCGTTTACATTCGCAACCAATTCAAAATAAACGACGATCGAGACAGTCAGAGAGGCAATACAACTGTCTTCTGATGAGCTTATCCGATTAGCCTGCAGTACGTTAAAATCTTAGCACTGGAAATGCGAGGGTTGAGGTCAAGGGCGGAAGGAGAAGATATGGACATCTTTTCGTTACGCCTGTGACGTCGTGAAGATGCCCTTACATATGTCTTTAGCCATTCTCTTCCAACAGAGGCTTCTCCCCCCCCCCCCCCCCCCCCCCCCCCCACACACACACCCAGGTTATCGATCCTAACGATAGGATCGAACATCCGAAATGAGTAGTAACCTCTGTGAGAAGAGAATGGTCTTTAGCAGAGACCGTTTATTTCTAGCGCCCATGGTTTCTTATTTGACCTCTGAAGACCATTTCGATCATCATTCTTCATTAAATATTTTATCACTGGTTTTAACTTCCGTCAGTTACTAGGCGTCTATCATTATCCATCACTTGCCCTTATCTATCGTAATCATAAATGTCAGTGATAATCACTATCATCAACATATATGTAAATTGAAGTTATATGTTATCGATATCAAACGTGTTTTCCAAATGTCTTCAATATTCAACAAGCTAACACATTTTATCGCTCAAAAAAGTTGATGAAATATTTTTGAAAAATAATGTCACCTATTGTGAAACACCCTTTTCTCTTCGGAAAATCAAGTTACAAATGATTGTACATGGTACCGTAAAGCCATTCGTGACTCGTGTTTGTAATTTTATATATATATATATATATATATATATATATATATATATATATATATATATATATATATATATATATATATAAATAATTCAAAACAATAAAGTGTGTTCCGCCATGCAATTTTTGCTTTATACGCAACACGGTTATTACCACTACGGAAAAGTAGTTTGTGTAATAATATGTTTTACCCTCCCTAAAGATGATGTAAATGACATAAACTATCATTATAAATGGGAAATTTATGACGTCATATAAAAATATATAACTATAACCAGCTTCATAAACACTAATAGGTACACCCATTGTATTGTTGGGGTCCCATATGCCAAACGTTACAAATGTAGTTATTTTATCGAGAAGTACTGACTGTTACCTCAATATTACCATATTCGTGATGGTCGACTCCGTATAGTGACGATGTAAAGGTAAAAGTAGTGACTTCTGATCGAAAACCGGACAATGTACCGATCGTAGTCAAAAGTAAGTTTGGAAAGACAAATTTGGGTTGACAATGTTCAATAGGTCATAGAACTACTCCGGATGTAAATGGGACGTTTAGTTTCTGCACTTGTATAATGATGTTTAATTAGGGCGAAGTTGACCATGTATATGTAAGTTTCAATTTATCATTTTCAAAAACAATGATGAATTTGTTCTTACATAATCATGTATTTGCCCTTAACTTATATGACAGACATATACACTTAACCGCAAAAGAAACGTCACCATACAAAATACAAGACAATTCAATCCACGAGTGATGAACACAACTGAAACTGAGATCCATCATCTAATAGCCTAAATTAAATTAAATTTCAAATTTCAAAACATTATCTATTCAAATTTCTGAGAAACAAACGTTTTACAAAATCGTCGTTTTCGAATCGTCTTAACTAGACGAGATTAGAGAGTCAGAAATAGCTTTTTGGCTTGTTTTATCACGTCCTTAAGCTTTAGTACACCCGCGTCAACAGAAGTCCAAGAAGGTTATTTATGTCGACTCATTCATTTATTAATTAAAATTCTATATTTTATGTATGTTAAGTTAAGTCTCAAACGTTCTGGCCCAAAACCATTTTGAAAAAGCGATTTGAGCACCCCAAGTGTACTTGAACAGATATAAAAATGAAAGTATAATATTCTGATATACGAACTTGAGGGTACCTCTTTACAAATCATGTCCCTATAAAATGCATCCACTTTCTCAGGCATCAGTATTTTGAATTCTGAATTTTGAATAGACTGTTGAAAATGTGATTACGTTTCTTTTGCGGTTGAGTGTAGATGCAATGAAATGGATTAACTAAAGAACTATTTACTGAAATCGTAAAAACGATAAACGGTCATCAGAGTTAGAGTAATGTTCCAATAGACCTGCGCAATGAGCTGCACAGAGCTGTGCAATGAGCTGCAATTTTTACCCATATCAGTGTGTCTAAAACATTCACTGGATTCTAATCGTATCTTGTACTGAGCTTCTCTTAGGAAAGACGATGGACTTTGGTGACCTTGGCGCTGTATACATTGTACAAGGTCACAGAAAATCATTGAATTGGTTTTGGAATATGTACTTTAGTTTGTTAGGCCCAAAAAAGAAAAAAAATGTTTCTGGTCTTTACAGGCTGCCAAAAATGATGCGATGACGCGATTTTTCTTTTTACAATTTTTTTTTTTCGATTGAAGAGATAAATTCCATTTTATACAAACTTCTCAAATTTAGGGAATTATTTATATAAATTAAGCACAAACCATCTTAAATATGTGTTACTATTCCAAATGGTCAATAAACTTGCCCCTTTACTCCATTTTCAATATCCAATGTTTTTTTAGGCTAAAGAATTAGAGTTAACTGCCCCTTTTTTTGTGAACCCCCCCCCCCCCCCCCAAAAAAAAAGGCTTGAGGCGTGGGTTTGAAACTGAAGCCAGAACCAAATTCTTTTTGTTTTCGGCCTTATTCTTCTAACGTGATAATATGCGGCGGGGGATCATGTCACCTTAGTGACAATAATAGCTTGTTAACTCTTCCTTAATCTTGAAGTGGTAATTTGAAGCGGGGGATCATGTTATTTAAGTGACAACTGTTTGTTATATCGTTATTTGAGGTGTGACATACCATTTTTCGTCTCTGCAGTATTCATGATAATTTACAATACTTCCAGACAATCGAGTTATACAAACATACTTGCAAAAACAAGATCGGGCTCCAAAAACGCGGCAACTTCTGTCTTGAGAATGTCTTTTCTTCCAAGACAATAGTTAAGGTTGGGTTGAAGTGAAAACTGTTATGGATTTTAAATTGGAAGTTGAATATTAATATTTAAAATATCTAAATTAAAGTCCATGAAAAAGGTTTGGTAAATTGCGATATTTAAAAAAAATCTTGGATGGTAACAAGTAAATATTTAGGTAAAATACTAGAGTAAATCCAGAGCTAATTAAAAAAATACAAATATGGAGAGTTCCACATTGACGAAGGTGAATGTTGAACAACAGACTTCTCTTTTAACTTCGTGCACGAGAATATAACTGACTTTTCTTCCTTATTACTTTGAACATTTGAGATTTCTTCAGTAAACTGACCCAAACATGAAAATCAGATTCTCTTTGTTACTCGATGGACTAAAAGCTCATCTACATTACCGATAGGACATAGAAACCATTCTTGAAAGAACATTTAATTTGTTTACTTCCCCACAGTATGGTTCTCAAGTTCATTGTCCTCATTATCCAACTTAAATCTCATTTATCCACATCAGATGTATACATTTCTTTGATGGGAATGAACTTGGAGCTTGGTCTATTGACCGCACAGTTTATGTTTCATTATTGCGAGAACTTTCAGAATTTCAATTTACCATCAAGTTTCTCGAATGTACAGCCTTGATTGGCAACCGCTGGTTCTCATTTGTAGGGCACTGTCGATATGTTTCATGACTTAAACTGAAAATTTCAACTTAACATCAAGTTTCTCGAGTTCAAGACCTTTATTGGCAACCGCTGATTCTCATTTGTAGGGCAGTGTCGATATGTTTCGTGATTTAAACTGAAAAACTTTTAGAATTTCAATTTACCATCAACTTTCTCAAGTTCATTGGCTTCATTAACTTACCTTGATTCTCATTTGTAGGCCAGTGTCGATATGTTTCATGATTTAACTGACAAACTTTTTAAATTTACCATCACGTTTCTCAAGTTCACTGCCTTCATTAACTAAACTTGATTCTCATGTGTAGGGCAGTGTCGATATGTTTCGTGATTTTAACTGAAAAACCTTTAAATATTCAACTTGCCATCATGTTTCTCAAGTTCACTGCCTTCATTAACTAACCTTGATTCTCATTCGAGGACAGTGATCGTGTGTTCCATGATTTAACTGAAAAATATTTTAATATTCAATTTGCCATCAAGTTTCTCAAGTTCACTGCCTTCATTAACTAAACTGGATTCTCATTTGTAGGGCAGTGTCGATATGTTTCATGATTTAACTCAAAATTATATAAAATTCAATTGACCATCAACTTTCTCAAGTTCACTACCTTCATTAACTAAACTTGATTCTCATTCGAGGACAGTGATCGTGTGTTCCATGATTTAACTGAAAAATATTTTAAAATTCAATTGACCATCAACTTTCTCAAGTTCACTGCCTTCATTAAGTAACCCTGATTCTCATTTGGGTGTTTCATGATTTAACTGAAAAATATTTTAAATTTCAATTGACCATCAACTTTCTCAAGTTCACTGCCTTCATTAACTAAACTTGATTCTCATGTGTAGGGCAGTGTCGATATGTTTCGTGATTTTAACTGAAAAACCTTTAAATATTCAATTTGCCATCATGTTTCTCAAGTTCACTGCCTTCATTAACTAACCTTGATTCTCATTCGAGGACAGTGATCGTGTGTTCCATGATTTAACTGAAAAATATTTTAATATTCAATTTGCCATCAAGTTTCTCAAGTTCACTGCCTTCATTAACTAAACTGGATTCTCATTTGTAGGGCAGTGTCGATATGTTTCATGATTTAACTCAAAATTATTTAAAATTCAATTGACCATCAACTTTCTCAAGTTCACTACCTTCATTTACTAAACTTGATTCTCATTCGAGGACAGTGATCGTGTGTTCCATGATTTAACTGAAAAATATTTTAAAATTCAATTGACCATCAACTTTCTCAAGTTCACTGCCTTCATTAAGTAACCCTGATTCTCATTTGTGTGTTTCATGATTTAACTGAAAAATATTTAAAATTTCAATTGACCATCAACTTTCTCAAGTTCACTGCCTTCATTAACTAACCTTGATTCTGATATGTATGCCAGTGTCGATGTGTTTCAAGATTTTAATTGAAAAACGTGATACGTGTTTCCGGAAGGTACTTAATCTCTGCTAGACAACTAGACCGCCAAAGAAGCCACTATTGATTTCAATATTAATCAACACCATTACCTAGTCACCCAAATGATTGGTCCTTATCGGGGACAGGTCAGCAGACATGGACAAAGGTCAACAACCATCTCACGTGTAATTAAAAACATGATGATCCAGTTGAGGGACATTATTAAAGGTTCTGTAGGACTCGGTGTTGTGAGGTGAGGTGAGTTGGGGTTTAACGCCGCTTTCAAGAGTATTTCACTTATACCGCGGCTGCTAGTATTATGAGTGTTGTTATCAGGGATGTATAATATGCTCAATTCGTCTGTGTGATACAGTCAACCCGTTGTGTCCGTCCTTCCATGATAGTTTCTGAGCTTAACTGGAAATATGAGGACTTACTGACTTCACAAACAAAATGACGTCACTCAAAGATAGCGTTGACGGCGGTCTAACGCAAGCAGATATCAGCCTCCGTGGGGCAAACAGACCGGCAACACATTGACATTAGACATGCAGGAAGAAGGGCGATTCTTGTAGCTTTGGTATCCGTTGCCCAGCTTTTGTCAAATTTCAGAATTTATTCACGTTTTTCTAGTGTTACCTTTGTTTTTTTCACAGATGGGATGGCCACGTTTATAATGTGTAGTAATATTACCTATGTATCAAGTGACTTAACGTGAAGGTCACGTGATTATCAATATTTTCCAATTTTCTCCAAAATGTGTTAATCTGGTTTTAGTTCAGCTTTAAAAAAGAAAAGCTAATGTTTAGGCCCCGCGTACCCTGCTTACTGTCAACATAAGTAATTTAAAGTTTCCATAATTTCATTTTAAAAAGTGTATACTTTCTTTTGCCTGTCAGTTTAGTATAGAAGCTACCGATCACCGTGGTATTGTGAATTTTAATATTGAAATTTTCAGATTTAGATCAACAACCACTTTCGCTTTCACGTTATTTCGTATCCCGATTTTCTTTTCTTTGCGGAGTGTAACTTGTACATTATTATGAATAACATGATGACTTTATTGCTACTTTGATGTTTATCTGACCGGAAGCGCAATCTTGTGAGCTGAACTCACTTTTAAAGGGATTCTGTGAGAAAGGGAAATCAAAGGGAATCAATTTAAAACAAAATTATCAATTATTCATTTATTTAAATAAACATGGTGGACATAAGGTTCTAACGTGGGAAAGGGATATCAAATGGAAGCAATTCTAAAGAAAAATGACCAATTGTGTATTTATTCAAATAATACATGATGGATATAAGGTTAAAAAAAAGAATGTATACAATTGACATTTACACATGGTTATCACTGTAACAATATAATTTTGAACTAACAGATTCAATATCATTACGCCTAGCTATAGGGCATTTCTAACAACGTAAACAATCTTGACCAGGAAGTTGCTGTTATGAAACAGATTTCCGAGTACATACATCGGAAATAAAATCGATTGCAACCTTTTGCATTACAAAACACCCGCAGGTATTACGAACAATCAGATTTGTCCAGCGGTTACTAATTACTACAAGTCACACAGGAGTGATTGTTGGCTGAACGTTCATATATAATATACAATACAAAGAGCATTTGTGTACGTTATGTTCATATATGATATGGAAAACAGAGTGCTTCTGTACTTTACATCCATGTAAAATGTCATACAGAGATGTTTGTTCACGGGACATTTATATCATAATATCAAATACAGGAAGTGCACATTTCCTTCATAAATGATATAGAATACAGGAAGTGCATATTTTTTTCATAAATGATATAGAGTACAGGAAGTGCATATTTCCTTTATAAATGATATAGAATACAGGAGGTGCATATTGCCTGCATAAATGATATAGAATACAGGAAGTGCATATTTCCTTCATAAATGATATAGAATAAAGGAAGTGCACATTTCCTTCATAAATGATATAGAGTACAGGAAGTGCACATTTCCTTCATAAATGATATAGAATACAGGAAGTGCATATTTCCTTCATAAATGATATAGAATACAGGAAGTGCATATTTCCTTCATAAATGATATAGAATAAAGGAAGTGCATAGTTTCCTTCTTAAATGATATAGAATACAGGAAGTGCACATTTCCTTCATAAATGATATAGAATACAGGAAGTGCATATTTCCTTCATAAATGATATAGAATACAGGAAATGCATATTTTCTTCATAAATGATTTAGAATACAGGAAGTGCATATTATCTTCAAATATGATGTAGAATACAGAGAGTGCACATTTCCTTCAAATTATAATATCGAATACAGGGAGGGCACATTTCCTTCACATACGTCGATATAGAATACAGGTGCTGAATGTATGTTTCTACATTGTTTCCTTCCCCAAGGTGATCCCTCATGTCACTAATGGAGATCATCAAGAGTATTGATTGACCGTGACGTCATGTTTAAGGCTTTTTAGCGAATGGTAAACCGGAAGTGACCTCAGGGTTAAGATTAGTATTACTCTATAAAACAAACAACGGTAAAACAAACACCAATAATGGTTGTTTGTTACAGAAGACTTACCTCCGTCATAAAAAGGCATATTTGTATTTTTTTGGAAATTTGATGTCAATAAATACATAGATTATGTAAGAACAGGAATTTTTTTTGGATATAACAACTTCTTTAATTTGAAAATACATAGAGAATCTCACCCAAGTGTCTTCTGATATCAAATATATCAACACGGGTTGATAAAAGTTACAAATATCCGATATCAACGCGTGTTGATATATTTGATATCAGAAGACACGAGGGTGAGATTCTATTTATCATCCACAATCATTCTTATTACGTTTACGTGAAAATAATGTACATCTCTGAGCACATCTCTGCCATTTGACTGTGGTGAGGTCATAACATTGTGACATCATCATGTTTATGACGTTATAGCATTGTGATGTCATTACTCGATGATGTAAAAGCATGTTGATGCATGTAGTTGAAGGTGACAGGGCATTGTGCAAAATCTACTGCCAAAACGATATCTCCTAGGAGATATCGCTTGATCTGACAAAAGCGATATCTCCCATGGAACAGAGTTTTGACGTAGATACTCATTACTTCATCAGGTGGAATGTGACATGAAGGAGTGAGCATATTCTGCGAAACGTCATTCGCTCATGTATACCACTTCTATATGCCCTTCAAAGATAGATAATGTAAATTTGGTAAAAGGAATTATAGGAAGGTTATTGACGTTGAATAGCATATTAACCAGAAGGAGTGTATCTTGTTGTTGGTTCAGATTTCATGAAAGCATGAGTTTGAAAAATGTACAAAAAGTTATATGTCGTTATTATTATTTATTTTCTAAAGATAGAATATTGAATCTATTCCGAATATATATTTGCTTCCACACAACCTTCACAGAACTTGTTTGGGAAGAAGAATGATAGATTGAACTATAAATGTCATGCTATTTGTAACTCATATCTTATTTCTGGGAAGAGGAATGATAGGTTTAACTATAAATGTCATGCTAATCGTAACTCTTATTTTATTTTCTGGGAAGAAGAATGATAGGTTTAACTATAAATGTCATGCTAATCATATAACTCATACTTCATTTTCTTTCACAATCTGAGAACATCGCCAAATTGATAAAACGGAATTTCCAAGATGTAGCAAATAATTGTTATGTCTTATAAATCACCAATTCCCATCGTAAAATGTAGTAATTGACCTAAACGCATTAAGCCAAGTTTCTATAGTAACCAATAGTGTTGTTTTCTGCCTCTTATCCAATATCTTTTATTTGGAACTGCTGGGAAGTTTCAATGGCAGCCATGTCTTATCTACAGAAATGTATGTAGTGTTTTCCTAACACGTTCCCTCGTCTCCCAGATACATTGAGACCAAGTTGAATGCGAGTTAATTAAATGAGGCGGCGGGTCGCTAATATCAGAACAAGAAAGTGTTAAATCCATAACCCCTGATAAGCACCTTTCACTGCAGGGAAGCTTGTTTCCCGAGCGTGTGGTTGCCATGGTAACGAAATAATACGAATCCATACTCCTTTCCGCAATATGATAACAATTATTTTCATTTGGGAATGTTGTCAGACTGTTTGGTTGCATATGTAATGATTTTTACAATCCATGTTTTCCTGTGCGTCTGACGATCATCTAAATGTTATCACGTTTGAAAATTAATTTATGTTTTATCAAGGTATACACTTTTAAAAGATAATAGTTGTGCTTATTCATAAATGATGCTAGATTTTATGGTTTCATGATCTTGATTTTATATGATCTTGATTTGTATGTAACTTTTAAAGGATAACAATGACGCCATCGGGCCTTAACATTCTATACTTACACCATAAAAATCCTTTGAAGATGCGAAAATCAATTAATAAAGGCCTATAAAAACAAGTTCCTTGCATTATCTCCATTAAAGATCAAATGTGATTAATCCGCAATCTTTTTTTAATTTCAAACAATGTTACCAACAACAGTTTACATTCTTTCTTTTTTTCTCCCTTAAAGATCAAATGTGATTAATCCGCAATCCGCAATTTTTTATTTTATTTCAAACAATGTTACCAACAACAGTTAACACCTTTTTTCTCCCTTCAAGATCAAATGTGATTAATCCGCAATCTTTTATTTTATTTCATACATTGTTACCAACAACAGTTTACACTTTTTCTTTTTTTCTCATTTTGAAATATAAATGAATCCTTTCTTCCAGAAACAGTTCATATTGAAAATAGGAACAGCGTGTTTTATAAATAGAAAAACATATGCATATCATCATTTACTTATGTCATCATATTTACTTAGAGGTGTACATTAAATAAAAACTATGTTAATATTGTCACAACCAATTAAGAATACATCAGTTTGGTATTTTTTTTAAAGCATTTTCAATTTTAAATCGTTAAAAAAGCGTTCTTTGAAAAATGTGGAACATACTCAATAAATTCAATATATAAGTAATTATTTTTGTTAGTTTGACTAACACATATTTCATATTTGTATATATTGTAATTATGTCAACCAAATTATCAAGTCAAAAACGACATGAAACCACATATATATACATATATTGTGACCAATATGTATACATACATTGTACCATACGATCAATAGAGCTAGGCAACTACTTGGAGATACATCAAATACTCTTATCTCTTCAACCGTAGTTACCAGGTAGATCCCTTAATAAATAATGCCGTACTTAACGAGGGAACAAATTATCACGTTTAGCACCTGTCTTTGTTGTTTCTATTTTGACCAGGTAGATGTGTCTGTCAATAGAACACTCCCTGCGTTCTGTCAGGGTGAAATTACCTTTATTGATTGATATTGCTATTATTGTTATAATTATAAACGTGTTAATACTGGTATTTGCATAATACTTTTTTCTCATTCATTGTTGGAATATTGTCTTTAAACAGTTACGAAACCATTTTGTTTTGCATCCTATGAATGAATGGATGAAAGTATGGATGGATGGATGAATGAATTAATAAATGAATGAACATAATAATGAATGAATGAATGAATGAATGAATGAATGAATGAATGATGCACACGTCTATCTAAACTAAATATTTCCCATTTGCATTATCTCCATTTTAAATCATACACAAGTTGTCATCTTACAATCGTTTCTCTTTGGCACATATATTTAAAAAAAAATAAAATCTACTTTTATCAAATATTTTCAGTTGAATGTTTTCAAATTTAAAAAATATAAGTGTAAACCTAGCTGTCATCTGACAGCTGTTTATGACTGTCTTAGGTTTTGGATAACATCATTAATCATATTGATATATCACCAATACATAAAGCATATCTATTTGTTATTCCATTCTATTTTCTATTTAATTTCCAAAATTATAGTCCATTTTGCTGTATTTAAGTAATGAACCGATTAAAAGATAAACCGATTAAATGGAACCGGTGGTGTTAATATATAACCATTAATGCAACGTCGCTAATCTGATATTACCGATTATCCATTTACGTGTGTACATACAGCTGCGAGTTTGTTCACCTACTTCCGTATCCTTGTGTAAATATCATGTAAATATCAAATCATGCAAGTTATTATCTTCGAGACATCGGAGCATTAAAGGATCTCTTATCAAAAGTGACTACTGAATGTACCACAACATAATCTGTGTTCATACCTCACAGTGAATCATAACTGTTTTGGCAGCTCTTTGAAGTGATCACGGGTCAACATTTACAAAACCCTTTTTATTTTTCTCCGTAAAATCTCCAAGAAGTGATCAACAGTGTCAAACATATATTTTCTATCACACTCCTTCAATATACTTGTGATAAAATTTTAATCATGAGATCGATAATGATTTTATTCCAAAATTAAGGAAATCCGAATTTTGAAACTCCGAACACCCCTCTATCTATTTCGTCTTCCAATGTTCGACAATTTGCAATACTGGCCTTACGATCTCATGATAAATTTGAGATTGCATATTGTAAACATGGACACAGGATGCTCCTTTCTCACAACAGTGTTTCAATTGACATCGAAATGAAATCGAAATGATATATTTCCACATTTGCAGTCAGAACCCGTTTATCCGGAGACTACGCCATCCGCATGAGCTTCAAGTGCAACAAATATTCTAGAAAAAAAAAAAAAAAAATATATATATATATATATATTCTAGAAAGAAAGTGTACCCATTAAGCACGAACCCGTTGTTCCGTATCCGCACGGAAATATTCAAAATCGACTCTATGTTTTTAAAGATGATTCGCCTTTCCAGTTCACTTTCACATTACATGGGTACAGTTAAGCAAGAAACCCCCTTTCTAAATATTTCTAGAAAATTTCTAGTGCGTATCAAGAAAGTTTCTTCTAGGTATCTAGATAATTTCTAGGGAGGTTCTAAAACATTTCTGAACAAACTTTTGGAATGCAGTGGTACAGGCCAGGTATTACTGCATCATCATCATTATCATCATCCACGTATATTAGCCTGTTGTCTTACTTATTGTTGACATATCAAGTTTCTCAATGTTAACAACCGTTTTTTTTGCCTTACAGGTTGGACGACTGATGCGAGTGTCGTGTGGTGGAGTGATAGGCACCTCTGTCCTGGCAGCCATTGTGATGGTCATAAGTATCGTCGTATGTGTTCTCCCGCCAAAAACTAACCGTGTTGCCCCAGTTACGGATGACAATTCCTTGGTTAACCACAACAGATGACAGGAGGACAGGTCATGGTTCCAGAACCGACAGAGGACCAACTTGGGGCTACCATGACCTGCGAAAAGATACCTCAGAATACTGAGAACTTTATGACCTTTTGACTGAATTGGTACCAGCCAAAATGGAGATGAACATTTCAGTACACAGTGACCTGAAGATGGACACTTCAGCATACCGTGACCTGAAGATGGACACTTCAGCATACCGTGACCTGAAGATCGACACTTCAGCATACCGTGACCTGAAGATGGACACTTCAGCATACCGTGACCTGAAAATCGACACTTCAGCATACCGTGACCTGACGATCGACACTTCAGCATACCGTGACCTGAAGATCGACACTTCAGCATACCGTGACCTGACGATCGACACTTCAGCATACCGTGACCTGAAGATCGACACTTCAGCATACCGTGACCTGAAGATCGACACTTCAGCATACCGTGACCTGAAGATGCATATATACACTTCAGCATACCTGACCTGAAGACGGCCACTTCAGCACACTATGACCCTCCGCCGTTAATTTGAGCAAAACTGGGTTTTGAATCTCACGGACTACCACTGGGCTACCTTGAACTAAAGATAGATTCTTCGGGATACCATAAATTTTACAGAGTAAAAACGGTATATCCGGTTGAAATGACACCAACAAGAATTGAGATGAATTGTTTTCGTGATTTCTCGGTACATTCCTGAACAGCCGTGGCAGTAGTGAGAGATCTGTGATAATTATCCAGCGGAACCTTAGCATCCCTGACTTCAAGAGAAACAGCGGATATAGAGAATTGGCACTTTTGGGGCTGTTTTGACATCAGTTAGAATGGAATTGAAAACTTCGTCGTTACATCTCATGATTTCCAACTCTGCAACCAGAGAGGAGATCTATGACTAGTCTTATGAAAATGTAACAATTATTTGGGATTGTTTGTGAGATAATAACAACCCAATGTCCATACTGTTCTAGATCCTACGCGGAGTTTGCCATATACGCTCCCTTTTGCGGAGTCAATCCCATGTCGGACATTGTGACGTTTTTAAACCACAGGCATGTGGAACAATATCTGAGCGGCGTGCAAGGGGAAACCAGTAAGCTTATCCCATGTCGGACATTATTTGACATGTTTAAACCACAGGCATATGGAACAATAGTTGACTGGCGTGCGGAGGAAACCAATACGCCTATCCCATGTCGGACATTATGATACATGTTAAAACCACAGGCACCTGGGAACAATATTTCATCGGCGTACAGAGGAAACTGGTACGCCTATCCCATGTCGGACATTATGATACATGTTAAAACCACAGGTACCTAGGAATATTATTTGAGCGGCGTGCAGAGGAAATTAGTCCACATTTGGGACGTTTCCCACTGCCAAGAATCCGCACAATATGAGTACTATTGTTTTACAAATAAAAGTCCTGTTGATCTACAGTAGAGAGTAGGTAACATGTTGACCTACATTACTGCAGAGCCATGGGATGAGATGGACGTGGTGTACATATTAGTTTTGTCCAGAAGAAGAACAGACATTGAATCGTTTACCAGTGGTATTTTAAAGGACTTTGCCACGTCAACTTTGTTGTCAGACGTTCGCTTTTCGAATGTTATTGAGGAATTAACATGTGATTGTGATGCGAATTACCATTTGATTGTGATGAATTGTGATGAGCGTCTTATTGTGATGATAGTGATATAGTTTTGTATACATTTCTTGTTACCGTTGCTAAGAGTTATATACAATATTGTTTGAAAACATGATATGTACAAAGGTACGGACTGGTGATTGATCAGTATTATGTGTATATACATTGTATATACAAGGGTGATTACGGTTCATGGTATTTGGAGGGATTGATAAACAATTTAAAATTTCAGCATGCGGTCAAGCAAAGATCACACTAACTTCCCCCTTAGTCATAACTCGCTCTAGTCTGAGTAGTCTCTATAGCAATCACTGGCTAATTCAAGCCTTGCTGCACTTCGTTACTTTCAGGTATTAGCTGGTCAGCGCGCAGTGTGAAGTTCAGGTGCAGCGCAGTGACAAGCTAGCACAGAAAAGGAAACAATATGCAGCAAAGCTTAAATTAGCCAGGGATGGAGACTGGGGCGGGGTTTGTTTTTTTTTGGGGGGGTGTTGTTGGAGCCTCAGAGGTTTCTGGCTATGGGAGTATCATATTTAAAGCTTCCGTGCTCTTGTGAGACTAGGCCATTGATGGGATTGCAAAGCCTAGCTCTAGAAGAGGCAAAACAATAGATGTCTGGCCTTTGCAATATAGTTGTTATTTCTTCCTTAGAATGCAAAGGTCTATAATAAATATTTTTGAAACCAAAACTGGCATTAGACTTCTTGAAATTTGATCTCCGTGAGGTCATAGCATCGTGACGTTATCAGCATAATGATATCAAAGCATGTGTTACGTAATCAAGTTTGTGACGTCATGACATTGTCAGATGAAAAGGCAACTTGAGGTCTGATGATGAAATAACATGAAGATTTGATTTAAGCGACGATGTAGATATATCTTGTAAGTACCTGAAAATGGGGACAGGGAACCACTAAGAAAAGGGCATTTCTCAACGTTATATGGCACATCTATTTAATCTGAGGACAGATGTCTACTGAAAGAGCCAGTTTTGAATGTTAACAGCCTATATATCAGATTCGAACCAAAAAATATGATTGAATATGATTTTAATGATCCTCAAACATATTTGATATGCTAGATGCTAAATATCTGCCAAATAATGAGAAACTGTGATACACTATAATATCCCGTCCTTCCAGTAATTATTAAACTGAAAAGCATCATTTATCCATGTTTGCCATGGACACTGCATGTTATTTGTCATTCCAACCCAAGAGTTACTAAAATCATATCTTCCCACATAATCTCTGTTAAATTACAGTCAGATAGCCCTGTTTTAAAAAGTTACCCCTAGCGGTGAAAAAATGCAACATGGATTGTTGCTCTTTTCTATCCAATCAAACATTGCCTTTTGTTATAACATAACTGACTTTTGTCTTGTAAAAGAACATGCGTGCGCATAGCACAGGTGAAGGAACTCCAGTCTTCACCAAGCACACGGGTGCATATACGTGTAACAGAGGAAATGTTGGATACGAAGATACGACTTGGGTAACCTCTGTTGGAAGAGAAGCAACTTATATGTTCTTTTAAATATGAGATCTCATTAATCTCAATTAACTTCACTGTGTTCCCCATTGTAGGTAATTCATAACGATATTGAGATATCGTTGAGGAGATATACACCTGGTCTCCAATTAGCGTCAGGTGTGATACATATGTACATACTTAACGACAATCGATTGTTTTGAATTATTTGTGTCAAACTAATTAAAATTGTTATATAACGTATACAGGGGAAACTGTCAAAACTGGCACCTGTCTAATCCGGTATCCTGTCAATACTGGCATCAACTTTTGGTCCCGATAGTCATGTTATAAAGAGACCGTACCTGTCTAATCTGGCAACCTGTCTAAACTGGCATTTAACTTCGGTCCCGATGGATGCCGGTTTAGACAGTTTCCACTGTATATCATATTGTCCTTTAAGGTGCATTCGCTGTGTCGTGGGGATTCACATATGTCAATCGTTAAAATGGTGTTATTTTATCGAGAGATACTTTCTGTTGCCGAAAATAACCATTTTGATTAAAGTCGATACAGTATACTGACGATATAATAGTTGTTTCCGATCGAAAACTGGACAATGCACCGCGACCGACTCCAGTTATTTTAGAAACGTATTTACAACAGAAATATGAAGGTTGACGATGTTAAATAGGTCATATAACCACTGTACATGCAAATGGGGCTTGAAGTTTCGGTTTCTTCACATGCATATGTAAAATGATGTTGCTCGATTTTCGTTGGAAATAAGTAAACTTGATATATTTGGCGATTTGGGATGAATATGCAAGCTTGGTGATTTTATTTGAAATTAGTACATATGGTATGTTAGCACGTTTTAAAGCCAAATAAAAAGTTATTAAACACAATGGATGCATCTTTAGTCCGACGACACATCTTGGGAATTACTGATTGAGGTTTTATTTAGTTGACCATTGAGGAACTTTGACCAAAGACCAACAGTATAAAACATTTCAGTTGGTGTTGATAGATTGACACAAATAGTTAAAAAATGTTGTTCACGGATGTACATATCTTTTTAAAATTTTGAAGAAAAGTGATATGCTTGAAATATTGGTTGACATATTTATGCCATTCGCCTTGAACCGTATGTTCACGTTGAAGTTTTAAATGTTTTATCTAATTAATTCAGGGTCTATCTAAGGAGATTGCAAAGCATGCATAATTTCCAATTTGCTACTAAGACCAGTTACTGATAAACTGTGATTGAACTGAGAATGCTTGTCTTTGACAGTTGTTGTAACGGAGATTTGTTAAATAAAATACTTTTTTATTGATTATTTTGTTTTTCGCCATCCTGCGAGGAAGCCATGATGGATTTAACTTCCCTACGCAAGCCATACCTCGCGCCCGTCTCCATTATTGGCAAATTTAAGCCTTGCAGCATTTCCTTAACTTTTCCGATCTTTCAGAGCCCACTTTGCAGTGGTGCAGCGTTACGCTATTATAGCACGGAAAAGTAATGTAAAAGTTTGTAAGACTTAAATTAGTCAACGATAGAAACTTGCGTGAGCCCAGGGAACTTGTGATGTGAACTTGTTCAGTCAAGTTATCGAGTTATCTTCATAACAGCGTTGTCCCTTCTGCCAATCGGTGTATATTTCTCATCATAAACTTTCAGCGAATGGTCTTGGAATTGCCGTAATTAAGTCTTTCATGGGTAAATATAACCAAATAATAAATGATTATATCTATTACACACTGAAGCACAGGTAAAATACCTACCAATATAAATACAAAATGGACATTTATATTTAGAACACGCAGTGACAGGGTTTTGTAAAAGAAAAAGAAAAAATGCAAAATTACCCAGATGGCAACTGAGTGCGTGCAGCACGTGATTTCCGGACATTTACTTCGTGCAGCTAATTTGACACGCGAGAATCACGTGCTAAAATCTCCCAGGCTGAAAAGTACTGTACACTCCATTGATACACCAGTGAAGTGTAAAACATCGAAATATATATAATTTTTCATTTTTCATTTTATTTCACTCTGAATAAGTGAGACGTAAGTCAGTTAATGATATAGTTTCATTATACATTTATTGAGTTGGTTGACAAAATGCGCTATGAAACAATTGGAAAATTGCGCTATCATTTGGCATGTTATTTGTTATTATTCATATACACATTAAAATTAATAATTTCTTTTCTTGCACATGTGCAATAAACCCTAGCGGCAGTTCAAAATGTCTATGTAGTAATAAAGCTTGATATCGCCGAATAATCCAGGTCAAAATATAATGTAACTTTCAACTTGCAGACATCAATTTTAGATCAATTTTCGTATCTACAGAAATATCACTTATAAACCTTGAAGAATGAAACAATTACGAAAGTGAAAAATATCTGTTACATATTCATTTTTCAAACATACACATTCTTGAACAAGGCAGACCAATTTCTGTGACAGGAATTTTAGTTGTTTAACAAGTGACGAGAGTTCCCGGCAACACGTGCAAAGTGTGCAGTCCGTGCATGTCGTGTAAGTTGACGAGACGGGACCAAGCGCGAAATTGTCAATGCTACATGTCACAGGCCCTTGAGTCATTGCTTTTCACACTTCTAGACTAATAGATTCTGAAGGCGTAAAATCGGGGGGTCATCTACAAAAATTTATGTTTTTTGTTTTTGTTTTAGCTTATCAGGCCTGAAAGGCCCGATGGGCTTATTGCATGACATGGCGTCCGGTGTCCGTCCGTCCGTCCATCCGACCATCCGTAAACTTTTCACTTTTTCGACTTCTTCTCCAGAACCAATGCCTCTAGAGAGCTGAAATTGTGTGTGCAGACTCCTGGGCCAATGGGGATTCTAAATTGTACATTGTGTGACCCCGTGATTCAAAACAAGCTCACAGGGGCCACATCCTTAAAACCTATTTTCATCTTCTTCTCCAGTTCCAAAAGGTCTAGAGAGCTGTACTGTTGTGTGCAGACTCCTTGACCAATGGGGATTCTAAATTGTAGATTTTGTGACCATATGACCCCAAATAGGGTCACAGGGGTCATGACCCCAAACACGTATTTCATCTTCTTCTTCCATCGTTCCTAAAGGTATAGATCTATGTCGATCTTAATACGCACAATACCGTTCTAACCCGTTTGTCTCCCGATCAACTCGTTTTCAGACAGTTCTTCTCGTTTACACTACGTTCTCATTTCGTTCTTAGTTCGTTGTTCATGTACCGCAATCACATCCTGGCCCGATTTGTGTAAGAATCCAGCACGTTCTTGCCCGATTTTATTTCCTTTCTCAGTTTCAATGTGAAAAAGTTTAAATCTTTAAATTTAATGGATGGACAAAACAGTTTGGCCATGGGGAATCCATTTCTTTTCCCAAAACATTCCTGTTATCGTCATCCCTTAAGGCGGATAACGTATTCCAAACCGTTTCATTATGAATGAAATGTGTTTAAACCAAAAAAAACCTCTTGTTTCTCGGCTGCCATAAACAAAAGAACATGTAGAAGAAAAATCATTTTACTTGTTTAACCATGTACCCCAAAATATGAACGTATCAAAACGCATTTATTTATACCCATCACTTCGTATAATACTGCCAAATGAGTAAAAACTGTATGAGAATTTCTCAAACGTACTAAGAACAAAAAGAACGTAACGAGGACCTATTGTGAACTTTGAGAACTGTGTAGGAACTCAGTAGCAACTTCTTAAGAACAATTACGTTTATTTGGAACAAATTTACACGAAATAACAACTGAAAGGGGCGTACTTTGGTCTTGTTACATCTGTGTGTGGACGGGATGGACGGGATGGAAACTGTGCATGAACGTATTACAATTCATTTTCAGACTGCACAACGTCCTCACTGGTCCTAAAAAAAGATCGAAGCACGGTAATTCCGTTCGAAGAACGGCAGCTCCGTTCGAAAGACGACAATCCCGTGTTTAGTACCTTTGTACTCCGTCCAATTTCAGAACGGGGAGAACTTTAGACATGTCCAACATTCTGGAGCACCCTTCCGATTTTAGTACGTCCGAGCCAGTTCATAAAGTTCGCAAATAGTTACCACAAGTCCATTCCGTTCTCGGACGGTTCTAGTCCGTTCTAAAAAAAATCAAGAATGTAGTGAGAACGGGTTTGGTGTGAAGGGGGTATAAGAATCGTCACATTCAGTAATTATGTGTGACGAGGGTAACATAAAGGACGAAAAGAGTTGAGAAGAGCAATTTTCACGTGGATTGCTATGGCGAATTTTGAAATTGACAAGACTGCATGCCTCAGTAACGATTGTTGCTGTGAAGTAGTAGAATGCAATAAAGTCTGTTTATATGACGTCAGATTCTATTGATGCGCATTAATCGAAGGTTCGCATCAATCGAAGGTTTATTTGTCTTTGAAACCACAGTTTATCAAATTGTCGTGATATAAATTTGTTTTATCATATGTAGATAACATATTACTCTAGCAATTGATATCATTAGCATGTTTTCAAAAAGAATTTGAGTATTTGAAACACGTATATACTTGATGTCTCTTTAACGCTAATTGATCATTGTTTACGATAAGAATCTACGCCGATGTTAAAGAGATGCTAAAATCGGTTAGTGAAGGTACCTCCTGTAGGCCTACTTTATCTGGCCTTGATCAAGTACAGTTTCTATTTATTTGCACACATTTATAGACGTATTGAGATTGGTGGACAACACGCGGAACAATGGCACGTGTCTGGGCTTTATGCAGTATATTATTCCTATGTTTTCTGTACACACAAAAGAGTCTTTGTAAATACGATCCCTACTCTGACCTTTCAAAAGGTTCAAAAGTAATTGGAGTACATCATTAATACACTTTTTCCTCTAACACAATTAGTGTTTTATGTATCTTGTTGCATAGTACATATTTGCATTGTGGTCGAGGTCGTATTTGTTTACCTACATAATTTAACATACTTGAAATGGGATATAGGCCAGAGATTTCGTTGTATGTAACTGGTATTTAGGTAAGTGGTGTCAATATACTATCCGACAAAAGAAACGATATAAAATTTTCAACATGGTCGAAAACACTATACTGCTTCCTGATAAAATCGATTTGAATGCATTTGATAAAGATACATTTGTAAAGAAATATACACAATTTCATGCACCATAGTGCTCAAACACTGTGGTAATCGCTATTTCGAAATGGTGTTAGGAAACAAATTTGGCATTTTAAGTTGATGAAATATGGAATTTAAGTTAATAACATGTTGTCGATATAGTGTACCTTCTTGGACTTCGTTGTTGAACCTAATCTCATTAAAATCATATCTTTGATTCGTTCCTATAAGGCTAGACATAATTGAGTTGTCATTCATCCAAGTAAAACATCTGAGTAAACATCAGATGGTTTTGACTGGGTCAATCTTCTTTAATACAATACGATGAGCTCATTTCGACCAGTATAACGGTCTTTTCAAGTAACATACCATAAGTCAAAACCATCTGATGTTTACTCTTTTCTATATATAACCTTACTTCACGTGAGAAGCAACTCATCTTATATGTATCTCATCTTATATCTTATATATATAATAAATGTGTTCCGTTCACAAATACCATAGTGCGAGTGGGGTAGAAAAATAGACATTTCACAAGATGATATTTGCCAATGGAAAACAGCTTTTCTATGTATTATATCATAAAATTCATTAAGTCTTTCTTATTTCCTGGGGGCGCAAACGCCCCCAAGCTAATTATCAGGTGCTATTCCGCACTAATTATCAGGTGTTATTCCACACTATATTACTGTTTTGCAATTCTAATGACTAATGAAAAGAGCTATATCAAATTATTAACTACATGACACTGTGGGTTTGTAAATTTCTTCTTCATATTGGCTATAAATCTGCAAATGCTGTAACATACGGGGAGTGTGGAAGACATCCACTTTTTGTCTCTTATTATGTCAAATGCATTAAGTATTGGCTACGATTGTTAAGAATGCAACGCCAAAGATATGCTTTTCAATGTTATAATATGCTGTTGTCCATTGCGGAGAGAAAGAGACCAAGTTGGGTCAATCATGTAAAATATTTACTTTTTCGTTATGGCTTCGGCTATGTTTGGATTAGCCAAGAGGTGGGGAATATAGATAATTTTGTATATGTTTTTAGTCAACGTGTCAAAGATTGCTCTTACCAGAATTGGCATTCCTCCCTACAGAGTGATTCTCTCACATTCTATTCTACCCATAAGTCTCTACTCACCTGTGAAAAATATTTGTTAAACATTAAAAGCCACGAGTATAGACGTGTATTAACTCTATTTAGAAGTGGTTGTTTGAGTAAAAAGAATGTATATACTAACGATGCATTTATCTGTAAATACTGCAATGTAACGCTTAATGAAAGGCATGTACTGTATGACTGTGTGTATTTTGAAAAAGAGAGAGATCGTCTCATCCCAAATTGTCGGGATGTCAATTATAACAATGCTTCAAAACTATGTCAATCAAATGATAACATATTTCTGTTAAATCTTGCTAAATTCCTTAAACATGTGTTCGAGTGTATAAAACAAAAGAATGTAACTCAAATATCATAATGTAATACAATTTGTACTCTGGGTCATTGGCCTTTCTACAAATAAAACATCTTGAATCTTGAATCACTGTGGGTAATCCGAAATAATTGGCATAAACAAATGTGGAATTTGACTTTCTATGTTTTTCATATTAACAGAATTCCTCTATATTATCTCACCTGAAACATAAGTAAACTTTATACTTCAATCAAACAATATGTACCACGCGAAAGGGCGCTTTTGTACGGAAGCGTATTAGTGTCGCCACGAAAAAAAAATGATACTAAAATGTTATTAATTAAGTATTTCCGTAACGGCCCATTTACAGGTCCAAGGTCCGTTGTATTAGTCCGAGACGAAGTCGAGGGTCAATACAACGGGCCGAGGACCTGTAACTGCCAATTCGGAAATACCTAATTAATGACAATTTTATTAATTAACCTATTTTCATTCTTTTTGCACACCACTAAACGTCTCATTCATATTGTAATAATTATTACAAACATGATTGGTAAACAGATATCATGGGTTAAAGTTGTGAAGCGATAGCTTTGGGCTTTCACAAAATGTGCGACTGCGCATGCTCAGACTCATATTGGCCCAGTTTGTTTCGTATTGGCCTAGATGTTGAATAATATGGTCAAGGCCGTAAATGCTGTATAAGTACAATAACCTTGATAGTTAATTATTAATATCGGATACTACTTCCATATCACGAAACTATGGCCCATATCACATTTTTATTAAATTATGTAAATAACCATGAGTGTACAGGATACTAAGAATAATATACTTCACAACTCCCAGACACGTGCAACCGATCGCTGTGTTGTCCATCAAATATAATACTGATATAAGTGTGTGCAAATAAATGGAAACTGTAATTGATCAAGGCCAGATTAAGTAGCCCTACAGGAGATAGTCTCACTAACCGATTTTTACCATTGGCGTACAGTTTTAACTACCAATTAGCGTTAGGAGAGTCTTGCCGGATTAATACAGTTTAGATATGATATAACTAAACATCCAGAATTTAACTTAATCGATATCAACATAATAATGACTTTTATATACAGTTCACATAACGATGAACATAAGTGAGTATATAATTTGCATATTGTATATAGGAATGAGCATCAGCTTACAGCAAAAGGGTGTTATTGGGCGCATTTGTAGTATACAGTAGAACACTGATATAACGAACTCCAAGGGACCAACGAATGCAGTTCGCTATTCGAATTTGACATATGTAGTTGGAAAGGTAATGAAAATACACTGTTAGAGCGTGTTAATGGTATAGGAAGTTTCAAAGCTTGATATGCAAAGGCATATCTCTGATATTCTGATATTTCCACATTTAATAAGATTGTTGTAGATTCCATATAGACTTTGTATTTGCTGTGAAAGCTAACTACATTTGTGAGCCAATATCAAAACCTTGACGTTGGTTATATCCTTTTAACATTCTTGATTTGTTGCTTACAAATGCTAGCAAATCATTTCTCATTAACACTTTCTGTCCCAATGCTTATTCATGAGTATTTGTAAATTCTTCATAATTAAAATATATTTTCCCTGATTATCACTCTACTCCCAATGTCTGTATTTCTTGTATGTAGACTGTCATTTGCATACTTTGTTTATATGTCTTGTCTTAAAGGGGCAGTAGCACGTTTTTTCGCTCAAATAAGTTGATGAAATGTATTTGAAAAATAAGTTCACCAATAGTAAAACATCCTTCTCTCTTCGGAAAATTAAGTTTATAATGAGTGTACATGTTTCGGTAAAGCCATGGGAATCGTTTTTGTAATACAAAATAATAAATTGTGTTCACAATAAAATGGCCGCCATGCAATTTTTGCTTCATACGCGACACAGTTTTTACCACTACAGATAATTGGTTTGTGTAATAAGATGTTTTACCCTCCAAAGTTAATTTAAATGACATAAACTTTCAATTTAAATGGGAAATTTGAAAAAATGAATTTTGCAAAAAACGTGCTACTGCCCCTTTAACGTCTTATTTTACTTTCAACCTTCAATTGATAGTTCTCATTTATCACTGATTATGTCATGTGATATTATTAGTGTTTAAACATATCAACTAGCTTTTAGCAGCGATCAGTAACTAAATCAAATGTATTGTGTCACGTGTACAGTTTCGTTCTTCCTTTCTTGTAATAAGGTCATTCTTTTTTTTAATATCAGATTTCTTAACGATCCATTCCAGATGACATTTAAAAATGGAACATATAAAGACAGTGTTTCTGATATTCAAATTATTTATTGTAAGCCGGTATAACACGAGCTTCCGGAGTATACGCCTTCATAAGCAAAATGAAATTATTAATTTTTCTGGGCGAATATGTACGAAATTCAATAAAGGTGAAGTGATCAAACCACAAAGGGAGGGGGTTATATGTAAATACAGTGGTGTGAAAAAAACAGTATGATATTGGTTCACAACAAAAACAAAGCAGATCAATTGTACAGTTTCAAGTAATATACACAGAAAGTGGTTTTAAAGATTTCGAGAAGGGACATTTTGCACTATATATTCTAGTTTACACTCTTAATCACTCACATATATTTCTCCTTTTAACCCTATCAGTTACATAGACCTCTAACCTGTACCTTTTCAGTCACATAGATCTCTAACTTGTAACTAAACAGTCACATAATGTTAATCTCGAAGCTTTTTCAGGTGCCCATATGGTCGACCCTTAAAATCAGGACACGTGTGCCAGTATTTAATCAACTCCACTTTGTCAAGAACCATATAAGTTTAAAGTTTAATTTAAGTGTACAGTTACAAGTAATATACACAGAAAGTGGTGTTAAAGATTTCGAGAAGGAACATATTAGACTCTTTATTCTATTTTACACTCTTAATCACTCACATTTATTTCTCCCTTTAACCGTATCACTCACATAGACCTCTAACCTGTACCTTTTCAGTCACATAGACCTCTAACTTGTAACTTAACAGTCACATAATGTTAATCTTGAAGCTTTTTCAGGTGCCCATACGGTCGACCCTTTAAAATCAGGACACGTGTGACAGTAGGTATTTAATCAACTCCACTTTGTCAAGAACCATATTAGTTTAATGTACTTCAATGTTCCTCTCATTGTGAATTCTCAATTAGTAGTCAGAGGAGACAACAAAGAAGATATATACCCTCTCCTCAGCTTCGCTGTCTCTAGTGGTCATTCGATATCCAATATATACCCAGTGAGTAATGGACCGTTTCCCTGCGGTTAATCAATTACTCGTCTCATAAGATGATGTCGATTGCAGGAGCAAATGAAGCTAAAACCTTGGCGAGCGTTGTCAATATCAGTACAGCAAATCATCGGTAATGACCTGTCAGCGATCAGCTGTTCGGGGCTTTGCAAGTCTCTTATTGCCATTACCAGTGACAGGTACACGCCACGCTGTAAGTCATCCCACTACATTTCGTTTAGTTTTATGTAATATGGTACATTTAAAAGACAACGAAGATTATTTTTGCTTTTTCTTGATCAAAGTACATATACCTATTATCGATTTTCTTTTTACATGTAGACCTATAAATACATATGTTTTTTCTTTGCTTATATAACATAAATTTCATCATTACGCAGTATCCAGTTCCGCTTCGATACAAGAAGTCTGATGTTCGAATCCTACCAAGGTAAATTCGTTGTAGGGTAATGTCTTACATGTTGCAATGACTGTAGCAATTCAGTTCACTACCACCTATGGTTCAATACGTGACATTCGCATTTTCATCACACGCGTTGTCTCTCAGTTGTTGCTGATCTATCCCCATTGGACAGCCTTGCTAACGTGGTGTAGATATAATATTTGATATATTGATTTGATAAAATATTTTTGAAAGCGGAGGGAAGAGAACTGATGACGTGTTCATTAGTGCCACTTGCGAACAATTAATATTGTTAAAGCGCTTCAGGAATCCAAAATAATTATGTACTGAACTAATACAAAAGTACGGAAGCATATTAGTGTTGCGATGAAAAACAAATCTGTCAAACTATCTCCTACGTAAGACATAGTGTCTCCTACGAAGGACATAACAGTGCTATCGCCTACGTGTGAGATACTATCTCCTACGAAGGACTTAGTATCTCCTACGTAGGAGATAGTATGTATAAAACACTGATCACTTCGTTTTCATATTTTTCTGCGAGTTGTTGAGATACTTAAACATATTTCGTTTCTCTTTCATATAATAATCACATGTTAGTTTGATTAAATCATGTAATTTCGAAGTGCCGTCTTGATTTTTAAAATAAAATATTGTTCACTTGAAAGTGTTATGAAGAGAATAGTGTCTTTCCGTTACTGCTCCCTTAGTGTCCCTTTTGTTAGTGATAAAAAAGACAACTGTTTCATGGATGATTAACTTCTTTATTAACAATAGCGACGTTTCGGTATAGATCTTGATACCGTTATCATCGGTATTGTTAATAAAGAAGTTGATCATCCATAATATATGTGTCTTCTTCATCACACCAGCTTCTAGAATGCCTCTCAAACAGTCGTTAGTGATAGTTTGCTAATATACTGTTACAGTTAGTTTCAAATAATTATAATTTTTTGCCCATTATTTGTTCTCAGATTTGCCATTTATCATTAAAGTTTATACAATATTGTGTTACGTTAGAGGGTAAAATATCCTATGACACGACCCGACAAGCCGCATCCATAGAAAACGGCCGTCCGTATTGGTAGAATACGGGCGACGTATAAAGGGAACATTTTATGGAACTCTTCAGTGTGAGAGATAGATTTGTAGGTCTTGTGCGATTTTGACAGTTCAGACAGATGGTTGACCATTCCGTCATAGTAATATATTCAAAACTTTATTATTGAGTGTTATAGTTTTCGCTACATCAGTCAGAACACTTGAACTACTTTTGAACGGCCAGTTTAATGTGAACACTTGGTCACTCGAAGGGAAATGGACTCGCGAAGTATGTATATGTACTCCTGTTATTGATTCTGGGGTATTATTAAACCATTGGTCAGACTTGATTACCTTTTCGAAACATTTTATTTCAGTAAGAAAAACGTGCTACAGCGCCTTTAAGTACTTTATATATTGGTATTCTAGAAGTAGAGTTGATTGAGCCATCATGTGTTATGCAAACCAGTAATATTATAGTTTTGCAGTCCTTTTCCCTTCGAGCGTCAATGGGTTGTAGCGATACCTAAACACTCAAAGTAAAGTTTTGAATTTTTTTTTAAAAATATTTTTATTTGTTCCCATTATTGAATACAGAATATTTTTGAATATTGAACCATGATGTTATGGTTATCTTGCTGTCTGAACTCGCAAATACGACCGAGACCTACACATCTACCTCTCACACTAGAAAAAGAAGTTGTGTATCCATAGAACTGTTCTTCATTCTTCATCATATTATCCACTCGGGATAGACCGGCAACGACTGAGAGACAACGAGTGTGATGAAAATGCGAATGTCACGTATTGAACCATTGGTGGTAGTGAACTGAATTGCTACAGTCATTGCAACATGTAAGACATTACCCTACAACGAATTTACCTTGGTTGGATTCGAACATCAGACTTCTTGTGTCGAAGTCGAACTGAATACTGCGTAATGACAAAAATTATGTTATATAAGCAAAGAAAAATCATAAGTATTTATAGGTCTACATGTAAAAAAAACCAAGATCGATAACAGGTATATGTAATTTGATTATGAAAAAGCAAAAATAATCTTCGTTGTCTATTAAATGTACCACATTACATAAAACTAAACGAAATGTAGCGGGATGACTTACAGCGTGGCGTGTACCTGTCACTGGTAATGGCAATAAGAGACTTGCAAAGCCCCGAACAGCTGATCGCTGACAGGTCATTACGATGATTTGCTGTACTGATATTGACAACGCTCGCCAAGGTTTTAGCTTCATTTGCTCCTGCAATCGACATCATCTTATGAGACGAGTAATTGATTAACCGCAGGGAACGGTCAATTACTCGCTGTGTATATATGGGATATCGAATGACCACTAGAGATAGCGAAGCTGAGGAGAGGGTATATATCTTCTTTGTTGTCTCCTCTGCTTACTAATTGAGAATTCACAATAATAGGAACATTAAAGTACATTAAACTAATATGGTTACTGACAAAGTGGAGTTGATTAAATACCTACTGTCACACGTGTCCTGATTTTAAGGGTCGACCATATGAGGCACAAGATACAATGTAGAGATATATAGACTGTTAAGATACGAGGCAGTGGTCCATGAACAATTAATATACTCAATTTGCTTATAAAGGCATTAAATATATCCCGGAATCTATTATACCGGTATACAATAAAGAATTTGAAAATCAGAAACGCTGAATTTGGTATGTATTCGTCCCTTGAACTTAATACTTTCATTTTGCTTATGAAGACGTTGAATACAGCTTAAAGCTCGTGTTATGTAATATAAAGAAGTGGAAACAAGAAATAGTGTCTTTTTATGTGTTCTACTTTTAAATGCCATTCTGTATTGATCGTTAGGCCATCTGTTTTCTTAAAAAATAGAATGACCTCATTACAAGAAAGGAAGAACGTGACACAATACACTTACTTGAATTGTTGATCTCTGAAAAAGCCAGGTTAAAACACCGAGAACATCACATGACATAATGATTAATGAGAAATATTGTAGGATCAGAGTAAAATAAGACATTTAGGCAAAGCAGATAAGCAAGGGTAGTCAGCAATACAGGCAAAACCCAGATAACAAATCAACGTTGTGGTAACGTTGTAACGACGTCCACTTTACGTTGTCCTTTTGTAGATTTCTGATGTCGCCATTGACAACGTCATTTTATAGACCCCACCCCATCCCCCAAACCCAAACACGTTGCTATGATGTATTTCTACCTACTTAACTACCCCAAGAGTTTACGTCGCCCTTAGCTTAGACCATTTCGTCGTCACAACCTCATTTTACAGACCCCAAGAAAGGTTGCTACGTGATTTACCTAATTACCTAAATATGGCGTTGTATGGGCCTTGCAAGTTTTCTCTGTAAACTATACAAATACAAATGAAATTAAATCATCTGGGTGGAAAAAGATTCATACTCATTCAAGATATTGTTAATCATAAATGCCCTTAAAACTCATAAGCATTGAGACATGTTATGGCAATAAGAAAGGGTTTGAAAGCATTTGTAACTAACAATCCAGTTCTTACTGCTTATAAGCATGTACATGGATATAACCACTTTATACGCTTTGTAATTGGCTCACATATAAAACTAAGTTTAACAGCAAATTAATAATCATATGTGAAATTTTAAAAAAGCTGGTAATTATCAGGAAATGCGAATCAGGAATGTAAATTAGCATGATATTGGACTATATGTTTAAGCAATAGTCCAATGAATGCCGGGACCCGGAAATGCAAACGGGCATAAGTGATGTTTCTAGTATATACTCTTAATCTGTGTCACCCTGTCATAAGAGGATGGGGTTGGATAATTATTCCAAGGTCTTTACCATTAATTATACTTCTGAAATTATTTCATCTCACATTTTAAAGAAAATCAAGTAGGCGTTCATTTTGGCCGACAGTGTATATATAATTTTCAATGACAAATTTCTCGAGTTTTCGACTTTGTATTAAAAAACTTATAGTTTGGGTAATTAGTCCAAAAAATTAAATCAGTCAAAGAATACCTTTACGTGTTTTTAGATTTTAGATTTTAAATTTTAATTTCCCCAAAATCAATTTTGATAAAACACAACTGTTCATCGACATATAACACATACTCTGTGAAAATCAATAAATGTGCCTCGTCCTGCACACATTTACAACATGTTAAACATGGTAGGGGTCATGTTGGTGTAAATTTCATTTCTTACCCATGTCTACTTTAAATGATCATATTTTAGTAAAAACATATAACAGTCACCAAGTCATTCCAACTACTGCCGGAAGGTACCATAATCAAATGCATCCCATTTCTTTAAAATAATGAATTCGAAAGTGAGTGTTATACTTTCTTTTGCCCCAGGTCAATCAATCAATCTTTATTTTTCATACTGAAAGGCCTCAGGCCTGTAGTACATATTACATTTATTCATTTGATGGCAGCAACACAGATTGTCTAAGAGTAAAAGCTTTATGGATGTAGATGGACACATTTTCTAATTGAACTTTACAAGAAGTTTCCATCAATGATATAAACTTAAAAGTTTCAGGGTGTTCATAATAGTATTTCTTTATATATACAGTTCTTATCGATAAGTATGCTGGGCAAACACACACAAAATTATACTCATCTTCGACATTATTCAAATTGCACATTTGCATATTCTATTTTCTGTTTTAATATTTTTATATCTCCAAGTTTCAATATATAAAACATGCGAAGAGCGATTACTTTTAAACCTCTCTTGAACGCGATTGCTCAATGTAGCGCTGTAGCGAGCGAACTTTGAGGTTTTGTACCGTGTCGTTCAGGAGAGAATGAGCGCTATCTTGAGCGCTTCATTGAACGATCAATGAGCGATTATAAGCGCTCGCTGTTATGGAATGGAGCCCTAGTGTGATTGATTATATTAAAACCGTCTTGCAACGATCCTTTATCAGAGGCGTGTTCAGAACCGCGAGTACTCGCGAGTGTTTGCAAGTACCCGCTTCTGAACGATAAAGACACGCGTGACCACTTTGGAGTACTCTCGCCTAGCGAATATTTACGATCCAAAATGGAGTCGCGTGTCACAAAATTTGATTACCTCATTTTTCTTTAATTTTTTACCCCCTCAATTGAAATTTGGTCGAATGCTATGTGCACGGTATCTATTTTTCCAAAATGGTGATGCTATTCTGAAATTATCTTTGGTCTCAACCTCAGGTTTTCCGTTCAGGAGCCGTTCGTGGTACGCGCGTACACGCCAAGCGAGTACTCCCGGTCCTGAACACGCCTCAGGTTACTGAAGTTAATACCTTCACATAGCGACCAACCTCCATCAAATAGAGGTTGAATGTGAAGGGTGATATCAATTTCAGTAATATCAATCACGGGTTGAGGGCAGTAGCGATGAGTAAACAGACATACATTGCAACACATCGCCCAACCTTTGAACAAAAGGGATAAGTACAGACTTACACACCAGAGACGAGGAGCAGACTTCAGTGCGAACATGAGCTACCATACAGGTTACTTAATTGAATCATTTTATTTAATTTTACACATTTTATTTATTCATTCATCTTATTATTTTATATTGATATATTAATATCATAGTAGCTCTGTCGATCGTATATCAGAACACCCGCAAGTATATAATTTTTAATCAAGTTTATCTTAAGGAATGAAGAGTTTCCATTAATTTATTTTATTATCAAGTTTTGAATTTTTGTCATTTAGTTTTTAACGAAAACTATTATTTCAAAGAATCGTAAAATAAAGAATTGAATTTTTGGCAAATTTGCTTATCATGATTTACCTAAGTCAACTTTAAACATTCAACTATTATGATGTACTGGACAAACTAGATGTATGTGATATTAATATCTGAGTTTTGAATTCAGTCAAATATATACATTTCATGTATTTTCTCATGCCCAATCTCTGTATACTCACGTGCAAAAGAAAAGGACGTTTTAAGAAATCGTCGTTTTCGAAGTTCCTTAACTAGACAAGACAGGAGAGTCAAAAATAGCTTTTTGGAATGTTGTGTGACGTCCTGTAGAAAAGACGCGTCAAGAAATTTAAGTCCAAGCAGGTTATTTATGTCGAGATTATCTTTTTCATTACATAATTTCCATATTTCATAACAGTGTACATTAAATAACAAACATTATGACCAGAAAGCCCCTTTGAAAAAGCGATTTTAGCACCCGAAGTGTATTTGAACGGACATGATAATAAAAGTATCATGCTCTGGTGTATGGAATTGTGAGTACCTATTAACTAAACATGTGTCTATCGAATATATTCAATATCTATTTTTTCGAAAGCAGCAGTTTGTGTTATACTCTCTTAAAAGTGTGGGGACATTTCTTTTGCATGTGAGTATATATGGATCGATGGCCTTAGTGCGAATTTTAAAAAAGCTTGACTTTCTTGTCAAAATGTGCATGTACATATTTCACTCGTAAACGTATTACTGTACACTTTTATTATAAATAGTACATGTATATGTATTCATATGTTAACAAAATAATGTATGTACACATATTTATCAACATTAAACCAATCAACCCGTTCACAAATGCATCTGTACGAAAAAAACACGTACACATATTTTTTAATCGCAAAAACTATATAACATATATACGTACAATAAGCATAAAATAAACACATTAAACATAAAAGGTATCATTTTGGTAACATTGCTTTGGCTAGCAATAACTGAACTTTACTTCATAATGTCTGCTTATAATGTATAATGTGTCATGATTTTGTAAAACTTATATTAGATTTATATATGTACATCTTCATCGCTTATCTGTTTCCATGTGTGATTCAAGTCAAAAGATCAATTCTTTTAAGGGCAGTTACAAGTGTCATTCGTAATAACAGGAAGAATTTTCTTGATAACAACTTCTTTAATGTGAAAATACACGACTTTTCGGAGTATAAACTAACTCCATCAGGTAGAATGTAAGAAATAAGAAACGAGGACATTCAGATTAGAATGAGACGGTGGAGAATGTATGCAAGGTGTTAGAAAGCCCGAATTATTTACGGAAAATAATTTGCTTTGACCCCCGTATATAAACTCACGGGCAAAAGAAAGTATAGGTACAACAACGCAAGATACAGTGTATGTTAATCAACGAGTGATGAACATGATTGAAACATAGTTACACCATGTCTCTAAAAGCAAACTAACTTTGTCTGTAAATTTTGAAACATTATCTGTTCATAATTCTGAAATACACGGCTTTTCGAAAATCGTCGTTATAGAATCTCCTTAACCAGGCGAGATAGGAGAGTGAAAAATGGCTTTTTGGCTTATTTTAGGACATCCTACAGCAAGGATGCGTCATTGATTTAAAGTCAAAGGAAGTACATTATGTCGATATCATCTTGTACTAACATAATTTCCATATTTCATAAAAAATTTACCTTAAATACCCAGAATTATTTCCCAAAATACCTTTTGAAATAGCTATTTCAGCACCCCGTATGTACGTGAATAGATATGAAATATTAAGTATCATACTCTCATGAATGAAACTGTGTATATCTCTTAACGAGATATATCCTCATCACAAACAGTCAAAACCGAGTTTATCCAGCAGAAATATGTTGTGTTTGACTCTGTTGAAAAGAAGATATACTTTCTTTTGCCCGTGAGTTAATGTACTAAACTATTTATTACAAGGTGAGTTAAACATGTCGTGATTTGTTTCAGGAACGTTTCAACATTTGATTTCTTATTTATCATTGACATAACCCTATGTACATCTGTACCTGAAATATTCATCCTTATAAAATGAATTACATATGCACTGATTGAAAGTCGTGGATAATATTGTAACAGAGAGATGGAGACAATATGATATTTAATTATCCGTTCAACGTTAAACCCGTTCATAGTTCACCTCGCAGTTTACAAAAGATATATGATATCCTAGATCCTGGTTGAAACATTACCGTATTTCCTCGAATATAACCCCTTGGTTCTGATGTTAGAATGTAAGTGTTTCAAATACTTCACTATTTTTTGGGGAAAACATACTTATGATATCAACAACATGACATATGATAAATAATTTTCATATCACGACACTCCAGTGAAAATTGGTTTCAAAGACAAGTACACTTCGATTAACATTTTACCTGTTACCTGATATCTTTATTGTGATAATACCATCAAAATATGACAGGTGTATATTACATGTATGTTGTACAATGTATATTCTCATTGATTATGAAATTCGAATAAAATACCTCGTGGGGTAAAACATGTACTTTAATATCTGTAGCAAAAACATAATTGAATGAAATGATAAATAAATAAACGCCAAAAATGATATATTAAAATTTATTTAAGTACGCTTTCGTGTATTTGTTTACAGTGTGTGACCACAATATTTTGCGTTTAAAAATAATAGACTTGATCTATATTCACTATTCAGACTTGAGAACACCTTTACTAATTAGTAGAATTTCTCAACTTATTTTGAGATTAAAAAATCTGCGAAAAAATTAAGTGTTTATTTCAATGAGACAGATTTTTGACAATTTTCTGATATGTTTATCAACATATTCGATGCCTTTTTAAGCACCCCTACCCCCAGGTTGTATTCGAGGAAATACGGTAGGCCTTAAAGGGGCAGTAGCACGTTTTTTTCGCTCAAGTAGATCGATGAAATGTATTTAGAAAATAATGTCACCAATAGTAAAACACCCTTTTCTCTTTGGAAAATCAAGTTAAAAAAATGAGTGTACATGGTTCCGTAAAGCCATGGGAATCGTTTTTGTCATTCGACATAATAAAATGTGTTCACAATAAAATGGCCGCCATCCAATTTTTGCTTAATACGCAACACCGTTGTTGCTACTACGGTTAATTGGTTTGAGCAATGAGATGTTTTACCCTTTAAAGTAAATATAAATGACATAAACTATCATTATAAATGGGAAATTTGAAAAAATAAAATTTGCAAAAAACGTGCTACTGCCCCTTTAAATTCACATTCGAGACCGGGGTTGTATTCACCTCAGAACCCCGTGACCCCGAGTTGTATTTTAGGCATTTTTGAGACTCGATACGTACTCGAGGACATACGCTCCTAAATCCGGTAAATACAAATTAAGTTAATAAAAGGATACATATAGTGTGTAATGTCTTCTGTACACTGTCTCATACTATTATAAGATGTTTCTTTTAATCTATTTAAACAATTTGTGCAAGGATGTGGAGAATATTCATGGAAAGTTCAAGTTTGAACTGTGTCACATTTAACAATGCTTCCTCCCCTGAACTACGTCAGTAAAAGCCATTTGCAATACAAACAGTGTTTCTCAGATCTATTTTAAAACTTTTAAACTATACATGTAAGAACGTAAAATTAAAATATGTTGTTAAGGACAATGGCAACATCCATACGCAAGGCATAACTCTTGCCAGTCTCCATTACTGGCTGATTTAGGCCTTGCAGTATTTCCTAAAGATGTGTGTGGTAGGAAATTGGGGCCCACTATGCATTTCACTATCTTGGCACGACAAAACGAGGGAAATACTGCAAGGCCTCAATCAGCCAGTAATGGGGACTGGCAAGAGTTATGCCTTGCGTTTGGAAGTTGGGACAATGGTTGAAATCTCGTTAGTTAATTAAATACTACAATTTAATAATCTACAAGAAAAAAACATTGGAGGTCAATATCACAGTGCTTTCACACAAAAAACACCCAACTATTAACTCAAAGCTATCAATTATTCAAGTACAAAAGGGTATGTCAACTATTTGTATGTAACGTGAGGATCTATATCAATGAACATTTAAAACAGTTTTCTATTTAAAAATTAATTTCTTGGAAAATGCAATAATTTAATATTTGAAATCAATGAATTACAGAGGGTGTGGATGGACATTATTAACGAAAATTAATTGTTGGAACTGTTAATGTACCATAAAGTAAGCACAAGCACAAGTTCAACTTCCCAATGCAAGGCGAAACTCTTGCCAGTCTCAATCACTGGCTGATTTAAGCGTAGCAGTATTTCCCTCGCTCTACCGTGCCAAGGTAGTGCATCGCTGCACCACAGTTGGCTCTGGTAACCGAGCACGGAAACCTTAAGAAAATACTGCATGGCTTAAATCAGCCAGTGATGGAGACTGGCAAGAAGTACGCCTTGCATTGGGAAGATGGTACAATTTAGGAATCTGGTCTCCGTTCCATAACAGCGAGCGCTTAAATTGCTCATTGATCGCTCAATGTAGCGCTCAAGTAGCGCTCATTCTCTCTTGAACGACACAGTGCAAATTCCTTAAAGTTTGCTCGCCTTGCTACGTAGCGCTACATTGAGCAATCGCGTTCAAGAGAGGTTTAAAAGTAATCGCTAATTGAGCGATTACTTTGAAACCTCTCTTGAACACGGCCCTGTTTGATCAGGTATGGAACCCCCTAGCTACGGTCAGCCCCAGATGACCGGACATCCCCAAGGCTATGCAAACCAGGGATATGGACAGGCCGCATCCTTCGCAAGCAACAACGTTGTAGTATGTATATTAGTATTATTATTATTATCATTATATATTATGTAGATCAAATATCATTAAAATCAGATCGAATGTTACGCTCATACCATACTGTGATCTTGGTCTGAGTACTTGTTCAGTAAGGTCAGAGCTCGGACATGGATTTCATGGTATTAACGAAAGAGTCGTCAGTAAATATTTTACGAGCGATTATTTCAGATCCATAGAATGCTTGTTGCTAAAACTAAAGCTGAATGCTAAAATGTCGTCTGAACACAATGAAACATTAAAATCAAGACGTTTGTATGGATATATCGCTTTTATATCATTATAAAAGTTGTCTTCTTCAAACATAAACCCAAAGCCTGTTCATACTCAAGAAAACACTAGTGATTGCAAACATCTAGATTTTAATATTTCCATTATTATTCAAAATCGAGATGCGAATTCATGTTCATAGTTCATAACACGAGATGCTCGTATAACCCCATACATAACTAAACACGTTAAAGGTTAACATAGTAGGCATCCTCGATAAACCAGAGCACGATATACTTCATGCTTTGATTAATGATCTCTTATTCAGGTTACCCAGTCCCCGGGGTGCATGACTTCACCTCACATGCATGCGCCCGATTATCTCGTGCTGTCCGTCGTGGCCGTCTTCTTCTTCTGGCCACTAGCCATCTGCGCCATCATGTACTCTGTCAACGTAAGTTGAGGGACAAGACAATTCTTATTTGCTTCCGAAAGAAACACAGGCGCTAGACCATAAGTAAATATTTTACCTATATCTACCAATATAGCATATAAGGAAGTCAGGACAGGGTCGGCCATCTTGGATACTGTAATAGGACCGAAAATGGTAAAATTGGTTTGCTGGCTTATACTCTTGGTAAAATTCAACTTAACCAAGTTTTCATTTCCGGTCCTGTGGCAGGATCCAAGATGGCCGACGATGTCCTACCTTCCTTATACAGGTTACTTAGGCAGGTATACATATATGTATATTCAGGGGTTTTGAATATTAACTATGATTTTTCTTGACATCGGTTTCATGTTAACTGATACAGTTATTGATTAACACGTTTATTTGTATGTGCGTCAAATTCAGAATTATTTTCTCCAGTCCCGATCGGCCTCTGCTTGCGGCGACTACACACGAGCGGTGCATGACGGTCAGGTTGCTAGGAACCTGGGGGTGACGGCCATCGTGCTGGGCATCATACTCGTGGTCATCATTGTGGTCGTCCAGGTGACCATCTTATCGGCATCCTACTGCATCGGCATCAACTGTTAGGCGTCTCAAAGCTCTACTGTATTTTGCTCAACTTCCTGCGCATGTCACAACTCATCTAAACTCGCGACACTTTAATACCCTTGGTTAAAACCCTACTCAAGAACTTCACAATATGACGTATGACCAATGAACTACTTAAAATAGGCAACCAATGACACCATTTGAAAGGCGAGTCGGCAATGTTGGGATGGCGGCGCCAGTTTTTCATGCATATTGGGTCACAGGCGCCAGAACCTTAATATACACCTACGTATATATATCTACCTACGTATGTAACATATAAAGAAGGTATGACACTGTCCGCCATCTTGAATGCTGGCATAGGACCGGAACTAGTTTGCTGGTTCAAATACGCTTTGTAACATTCGTAGACTGATCCAAGTTTACATGTCCGGTCCTATGCCAGGATATATATATACTAGATGTATATTTAGAGTCTTGCGCCTGTGATAAAAGCGGCTTCACCAGCGTACAGGTGGGCAAGTACATCGGTCTGCGTCTGAGACAATTTGAAGTGAAAAACTCTTCGATTTCAGCTCGCTCATCAAAAGAGGTGGCCATTTTGGGGAGAGAAGCGGAAAAGCCAAAGCCAACTGCAGTTTAAAAGGCTTCCTGTTGTTGGTTGAAATTTTATCGGAAACAATCGCGATAAAATTATATAACTGGCTGGACTATACGTCACATCTCGAAGCTTTGAGTGGGATTGTAACCCAGGGTATGAAAATGTAGCGGAGCGTATACGTTACACCGGGTGATCACCTCGTACCAGTTTCAATCACTTCCAGAAGAGTGTTACGTTTCCAAGTTTCTAAAAGTGTTCATGTATTTCAACCAATGAATAAAATTGAAAGCCCATATATCCTTTTAAATACTGTTGTCGGTTAACTGTTTGAGGTATAGCCTTGTAAACCCGGCGAAATAAGAGGTTATTCGCGCCGTTTCAGTCGCCATTTCCGTTGTACCTTAATTAATATTTACAATATACATATTTTGTATGGAATGTGTTCTCATTGGATCCTTTGCTAGTTTTAACTATTTTTTTTCATTTAATTTCCTTCATTTCAGTCGCAAGTTAATAAATTAAAATTAAATTTCTATTGACTATCAAACACATATCATATGTATGTACATGTATATTTTGTGAAAAGGCGTACACCAAGGACCGCCATTTTTAATATTGTGAGAGAAATGTATAGATTCTATAAATAGATACAACCCTTAAATTAAAGAGAACAGATATAGTTGCGACTAATTAAATATGCTTTAAAGGGGCAGTAGCACGTTTTTTGCAAAAAATATTTTATCAAATTTCCCATTTATAATGATAGTTTATGTCATTTAAATTAACTTTGGAACGTAAATTATCTTATTACACAAACCAATTATCTGTAGTGGTAAAAACTATGTTGCGTATGAAGCACAAATTGCATGGCGGCTATTTTATTGTGAACACAATTTATTATTTTGTGTGACAAAAACGATTCCCATGGCTTTACCGAAACATGTACACTCATTCTAAACTTTAATTTCTCAAGAGAGAAGGATGTTTTACTATTGGTGAAATTATTTTTCAAATACATTTCATCAACTTATTTGAGCGAAAAAACGTTGCAAAAATGTGATTTTCAAATTTCCCATTTATAATGATAGTCATTTATATTTACTTTAGAGGGTAAAACATCTTATTACACAAACCAATTATCCGTAGTGGTAATAACGATGTTGCGTATAAAGCAAAAATTGCATGGCGGCCATTTTATTGTGAACACAATTTATTATTTAGAATGACAAAAACGATTCCCATGGCTTTGCGGAACCATGTACAATGATTTTTTAACTTGATTTTCCGAAGAGAGAAGGGTAGTTTACTATTAGTGACATTATTCTTCAAATACATTTCATCAACTTATTTCAGTGAAAAAACCTGCTACTGCCCCTTTAAAACAAATGATATACGACGAAAATCACATTCCTGAAAATCATATCTACACAACATTAGCATGTAATTAGACAACTTCCCTACGCAAGGCACAATTCGAACCAGGCTCCATTACTGGCTAATGTACATGCCGCGTTTCATTGATGCTTCTGTGCTAGTTAATCAGCACTTTATGCATTTCAGCTGAAGCCCTCAGCTATGTTATCACGGAAAAATTAACGGAAATGCTGCAAGGCTTAAATTAGCCAGTAATGGAGACTAGCGCGTTATACCTTGGGAAAGGAAGTTGTAAGTATATGAAATTTACGCAAAGTGACGTACAATACAGGTGAGACTTATGTCCTGTACCTGTTCTCATTTATTGGAATAAAGAGTGTCCAAATGATCAGATGTTCTAATTGTCTTTCTACAGCGGATTTATGTGTGTATGGAAATATTACACGTGCAAAACGTATCATACGAGTTGAGGTGAGATGATTTGGGGTTTAACGCCGCTTTCAAGAGTATTTCACTTATATCGCGGCCGCTAGTATTATGGCAGGTAGGGAGAAAGCCCGCAACGCCATGTGACTATGCATTGTGGTGAAACCTGCGAGCATCGGCTGGAACTAGCGAACCATTGGTGGTACTACGCTGAAATTCAGTGTAGCATTGCACCCAAACCTTACTGCGTGTAGAACAGTTCTCTACTGCAGTCAAAGTTGCCGTGCCCCTTGCGGGATTCGAACCCCGGACCTCTTGATCCGAAGCCGAACGCGCAAACCACTGCGCTATCCCGCCCCCCGATCTTGATGTAACTACTGTTTACATCTTTGTTGTATATCGCACCTCCTTCACTTATCAGCAATCAACCACTGAAGGTCCGTGTTTACTGTACGTCCCATTCAACCTGCAGTAACTCCAATTATTATTGATTCTTTTTAAAAATAAAAAAAATATCATGATTCACAGGCGTACTTCGAAAAACGCACTTGATATGAATGGTAACATGGTATCATTCGTGATAAATAATAATGGAAAGCACTTATTAAAGGGGCTGTAGCATGTTTTTTGCAAAATTCATTTTTTTCAAATTTCCCATGTATAATGATAGTTTATGTCATTTAAAATTACATTAGAGAGTAAAACATCTTATTACACAAACAAATTATTCGTAGTGGTAATAACGGTGTTGTGTATAAAGCAAACATCGCATGGCGGCCATTTTAATGAGAACACATTTTATTATTTCGAATTACAAAAACGATTCCATGGCTTTACCGAACCATGTACATACATTTTTAAACTTGATATTCCGAAGAGAGAAGGGTGTTTTACTATGAGTGACAGTATTCTTCAAATACATTTCATCAACTTATTTGAGCAAAAAACGTGCTACTGTCCCTTAAGCTCTAAAAAAAACCATAGTATGAACTGAGGGCGCTACCAACCTAATTACCCGGCCTGGTATACTTAGCTTTGAACTGCCATAGCGCTTCAAGACCACTATTACAAACCTACCCCAGGGCTCCGTTCCATAACAGCGAGCGCTTATAATCGCTCATTGATCGCTCAATGTAGCGCTCAATGTACATGCAGCGTTCACTGTAACGCATTGTCTTCTGAACGACTCGGAGCGATTCCTCGAAGTTTGCTCGCTTTGCTACGTAGCGCTACATTGAGCCATCGCATTCAAGAGAGGTTTAAAAGTAATCGCTCATTGAGCGATTACTTTGAAACCTCTCTTGAACATGGCTTGGATCACGTGTCACCAGTCACATGGCGTCATATCGATATCTCTTAATTATATTCATATTGAACGTCTGCTATTTTAACCATCTTACTGCTTCATAAAAATAACGTGGGTATCCATGTGTCACACGATATACATTTGTAGAGAATCTGACACACCTCTCCTCTGATTTCAAATATATCGATAAACAAGTTGATGAAAGTTACACAAATCCGAGGCAAGGATAGTTTACACTGTTTGAGAGGCATTCTAGAAGTTGGTGTGATGAAGAAGACAAATGTTTTATGGATGATCAACTTCTTTATTAACAATAGCGACGTTTCGGTATAGATCCTTATACCGTTATCAAGCATATGGAATGGATGGTGAAACAGCAGATTATATACAGGATACATGTTGGTATGATAAAGAGATAACAAATACAACAAGATGAGGTAACAATGGCATAAATGGTTGTACAAGTGAAGTTGACATAAGCCCTCTATGAATAGGGATCAAGGCTATTTCATCCCATCAGCTTACAACCGCTTAATCCACAAATGATTAATCCAATCTACTCACTCTGGCTTCCACCTACACCACTAATTGGTACCCTCATCCTGCCTTTGTCCTCTCATCCGCCACCCCCTGGCTAATTAACTTACTACCCTCTGGTTTCCTTGTTATCACAACTTCACTTGTACAACCATTTATGCCATTGTTACCTCATCTTGTTGTATTTGTTATCTCTTTATCATACCAACATGTATCCTGTATATAATCTGCTGTTTCACCATCCATTCCATATGCTTGATAACGGTATAAGGTATACCGAAACGTCGCTATTGTTAATAAAGAAGTTGATCATCCATAAAATATTTGTCTTCTTCAATGATATTTTAGCTTAAATCATCGAGCATTGACCATTTATTGTTACGTTTGTCGATTTTAATGTACGTACATGTGCATGAGAAGAAAACGTATTCCTTTAATATTCTGAACCAGGCATATCTGAATCGGCTTGATCAACCTTCTCGCATGTCAGTGATTCATAATAACGCTTAATTATACTCCACTTCCGGTCTCGCTGCTATGGTTTCCGTTGTTATTAGAGCGTATCGGCTAATACACATACACTTTTCTGACACACATACACTTTTCTGATACACATACACATTTTTTAAGAACTCTGTACAAATCATGTACCTGCTACACAGACAAGTAAATGCAAGAATAATCAAGAACCAAAGAAATCAGTTGAACCCAAAAAGCCAATGTCCAATCGTATTTATACAGAGCCCGGAACCAAACCCAAAATAAAGACACATTATTAAAGCCTTTATAAAGGAATTTGAGAATGGAGTTGTATATAACAACGAAACGGATATTGACGCCTCATTTATCGTCCTATAATATGGACATCATTATGATCAACATTTTTACTCATTCTCTTCCCACAGAGGTTACTCCGATCTTAAAGGCGCTGTAGTACTTTTTTGCACATTATGTTTTCTCAAATTTGAAATTCATTATTAAAGTACAATTTATTGCCACGTTAATTGGCAAACAACTCATACCACGATCCGATAAGCCGTATCCATAGAAAACGGTCATCCCTATTCGAAGAAAATGGTACGACGTATTAAGCGACAGTGGTGTGGAACTCTTCATTGTGAGCGGTAGATTTGTAGGTCTCATGAAAATTTGAGAGTTCTGACAGTAAGATGGTTGACCATTCCATCATTGTACCTTATTTAAGGCTCTTCTCGGAGTGTTTAGGTATCCCTACATCAGTCAGATCACGTGAACTACCTTCGAGAGGCCATTTTAATGTGAACACATTAATATATATGCATATACTATTCATGATGATCAACATTTCGAAATTAATTGAACAGAATTTGAGTTGTACTTTTCCCTATATTTACTATGTAAATATTGATATCTTCTGACAAATTTCGATGGAAGTATTCAAAATCCATGAGAATATCGAAAAATAAGCTATTTGGTCTTAAGAAACAGGATAAAATATAATTCGAAGTTAACATTTCCGATTAAAATATTGATTTCTTGTGACATTTTGTCGAAGTAAGTGTAAAATAATATAATTCATGAGAAAATCGAAAGCTATTTTGCTCTTTCTAGAGAGTAAAACTGTTGAATTTTAAACGTCATTTGGTCTTAAGAAACAGGATAAAATATAATTCGAAGTTAACATTTCCGATTAAAATATTGATTTCTTGTGACATGTTGTCGAAGTAAGTGTAAAATAATATAATTCATGAGAATATCGAAAGCTATTTTGCTCTTTCTAGAGAGTAAAACTGTTGAATTTTAACGTCATTTGGTCTTAAGAAACAGGATAAAATATAATTCGATTTAAACCTTTTTCTGTCCTCCATCGTGCATGCACGTATTCGAAAAGGAAACTTTTACTCAGAATAACATGTAACATAGTTCAATGTTGTTATGATATTAGTGAGTTGAGTATAATTTTTCAAAACGAGAATTGAAATTTACGTCTGTATCGGGTCATTGTCATTGACATTAATTTCCTGAAAGGAAAATCCTGTTTACACTTCAAACTGGTTGTATATATCTTATAAAAACATATATGTATATGTACTTTCTTACTTGTACTGTAAATGTGAAGACGAAAAAGGTTTTTAAAAGACTGAAAAACATTTCAAAAACGAAATTTTGCTGTAAAAATATTATGCATGAACAACCTCAGCAATCTTTCCTTTAAGGCCTTTTGTCCGCCGTGTCTAAAAATAGATTCATTGCTTCAATGTAAACATGTTATCTAAACAAAGAGACGCACGTGGTTTATACTGAAAGCGGCATGCAGGTACGTTTAGTCAAAACTACATTAAACTGAGATAATGTCTAAATATATTGAAAATAACACTAGAGTTAACATGTTCCTAAGAATAACGACAACGCATATAAATGGTGTCAGTGTTAGTGTTGCGAAGTATATATAGAAATTTAGGGTACGCTATGCGTTAGCAGGCGCGTTGACTCGCCGAGGACAAAGTCTTTGTTTGACCTATAGTAGGCTTCTATTAAAATATTTATCGTGTACGAGATAACCTGTACAGATTATGTTTACGAATACTACTACTTACTACGTACTGTTGTTTACGTGTAGTTTTGGCTTGTGTAGTTACGAACACACATATTTCATTATAACTTCTTACTTACAATGACCGATTTCACTACATGTGTTTATTTAGACAATGACCATTTCATAACCGATTCAACCGTATAACTGTTTTAATTTATTTATAATTGTAATTTTATAATTTTATAATGAATGAAATTGTCCAGTCTTGTTTTTGAATTCTCTATTGCGATTGTTATGTAACACTTATGTTAATTTCATATATGTAACTAACATTCTTTTACATATGTTATAGGTATACATGTGAACATCAATAACAAATCACAGCTTAACGCTAGTTTTGTTATCGTAATAAACGTTACAGTTACATGAAGGAATACAACCGCAACCAAATATTATTACATTCACGTAAAAATAAAATCATCAAATTTTATGCAATGAATCATATGTAATTACAAACGACTGTATGAATAAACATAAACATGCATGTACATGTATTTGTATATGGATCTTATCTGCAAGTTTGGATTAGTAAAATATCTGAAAAGTAAAATATTTTGACGAGTCTCTTGTTATTTTCTTATAATTGTTTCACTCTATCTATTCGTACTTGTTTATCAGCCATATTTTTTAATGAGTGCATATTTGCCATGTTTGCACATGTGCAATAAACATTGGCAGATGGTTTTTCCAATATGGCGTTATTTCTTTCCAATCACAAAATGAATATACTTGTCTCAGTTTTCTCCCACACGGTGCGTATCTTATAATAAACAAACATCACTTAAGATATAATTCAAACTGACAAACCTAATTTCATAATTGTCTATAACTACGCACCTTTTTTTACTTTTACAACGTCTATGTTATTATGTTCATATCATTCTGTACATTGGCTTTTTCCCCCACGAAACATTCTCCTCACTTGACAACAGCTCAAACTACCCGGAAAGCACGTGCAAATCGTGACAGCTGAAACAGGGCAATGTACTTGCCGCATGTCTTTCCACGAACCTCAATAAACACAGTCTGAATAATATTTTGTAAATGCTAACACTGAATTATATTAAATCATTAGTTAATCGATTTATAAGTAAACATAATTTAAGCGTATTTTTATTTGAATTCAACTTCCAAACGCAAGACATAACTATTGCCAGTCTCCTTTACTGGCTGATTTAAGCCTTGCAGTATTTCTCTCGGTTTACCGTGCCAAGATAGTGGATAGCTGCACCTAAAATGTAAAGTGGGCCCCGATTTCCTAGCACAGAGATCTTAAGGACATACTGCAATACCTAAATTAGAGTTATGCCTTGCATTGGGAGGTTGATTCGAATAAAGCTGAGTCTGTTTGTATATATACATCGAACACCCTGTATAAAATAGGCGGCGTAATATATGAGTCGTATTTGTTTTTTCAAAATAGGCGCGTTTATCCACTTCTGTCAGATCAGATCAGTTTATTCAGTATTTCGGCCATGTGGCCAGAGTACAATTGAATGTGACCACATAGATAAGTCACGTGACAAAATTTTAACAATCATTTTTTAAGTGCAAATACATGTTTCATATAGATAGCAACAGATTTTAACAATTCGATATTTGATGAAGTAACAAGAGCATACATATTTTTATGGTTTACATTTGACAAATACTTTTTTCTGAGGTTTGCGTATCGTTCACATACAAACAACACATGATGTTCATCTTCGGTTGTTCCCAGGTTGCAATTTGAACAAATAGCAAGATTTTCAACAACACATTTATTTTGTCTAACTAGGTTTACTTTAAATGAATGTAGAGAGATTCGTAATTTACAAAAAGAACGTATTAAGGTCTTATCACCAAGTACTGTAAGATATAATTCAGGCTGCAATAAAGATTTAAATGATGAATAGTTTTCCAGAAAAGTGGATTTACATAGCGAGTCATGCCAAACCTGCAAATAAATATCTTTAACTCTTTGTGTAAATTCCATTTCAAACAGTTGCAAGTTTCCAACATCTTGTGCCATCCAGACAAATGAAAAGCCAGTCAAGAATAGTAAGCGACGGACATCAGACACCCATGTATGTTTACCGTTGTCATCAAGTTGTTTGAGGAGTAGATATGATTGATGTGCATAGCGTTGCGGCTCCATTCGTAGAAGTTTAAACCAATATTTTATAACCCGCACTTGTGACGATACATGTACAGAGTGCCTACCACACTCGCCTAAAATCGCCTTATTTGATGCATATTTACCAACATTTAGGTATAACTTGAAATATGTCGTTTGAACTTTTTCTATACATTCATAATATTGGGCACCCCATAGTTCAGAGCCATATAATAGAACAGGCAAAACTTTACAATCAAATAGTTTACAGGCCACTGAAAAGGAAATATGATCATTTTTATGGAATATTCTAGACAGTGAAAAGACAATTTTACTGGCTTTAAGGGAGATATTTTGACATGCTTTGGACCATTTTAGACTTGAAGAAAACAATACGCCCAAGTAGTTGTAGTATGTAACAGTTTTGACATCCGTATCACCAATGTGCCACTTTTCATTCTTGCATATGATTCCACCTCTCCTGAAAACTATAATGTTTGTCTTTTTCATATTTAGTTGTAGTCCCCATTTCTGGCAGAATGCATCTATTACGTTTAGTTGTTTTTGCAGAGCAATCACATTAAAAGCAAACGTTGAGACGTCGTCAGCAAACAATAAGAGGAGGATATCTTCAATATGTTGAGATACGAAAATGCCATTATCACAGTTAGCGTACATTTCAGATACAAGCTCGTTGATGAAAAAGATAAATAAAACAGGGCTTAAGACACATCCTTGCCTGACACCACTTGATGACCTGAATGACGGTGTGGTTCCACCACTGCACTTCACACATGCTTTAACTGATTTGTACATATTCTTGAGAATGATGAATATTTTATGTCGGCATCCCTTAGTAAACAGCATATATAGAAGTTTCTGTCTGTCAACAAAGTCAAAAGCCTTTCGGAAATCTATAAACGCGCAGTAGAATCTACCTTTAGATTTCGAGAGATACTTTGTTGCTAGAGCCTGTAGAGTAAAGATATGGTCTATGGTGGAGTAGTTCTGGCGAAAACCCGCTTGTGCTTCTGATAACAAATTATTGATATCTATCCAATTTCTGAGACGATTTTCCAGAATACAAGTGAAGATCTTTCCTTGCACATTTAGCAGTGTAATACCGCGGTAGTTATTGGGATCACTGACAGAACCAGACTTAAACAGTGGAATTATAGCGCCAACGTTCCAGACATCAGGGAAAATGCCACTGTCAAGCACTTTATTAAACAAACTCTTTAAATAAGGAGCGAGCATGTCTTTCAGGGCTTTGTAGAACTCTGCCGGTATACCATCTTGGCCTGGTGATTTGCCTGCTTTAAGTTTAGTTATAGCTTGTGTAATTTCATTTTCAGTAATCTGGCCAGAACATATATCTTCTGTTACCGTATCATTTTGCCATGTATCAAATTCCTGCTTTTCCATGAAATCATATACACATTGATCGAAGTCTGTTGGTTGTGAGAGGTCATCGGGGTTTAGCAACTGTTTAAAGTAGTGGAACCAGGTATCTGGTGATATTGTTGAACATTTATTTGCACTGGATAAGTATTGTTTAACAACATTCCAAAACTTCGTATGATTAACATCACTTGCAGCTTCGTTCAGCTGGTTCACCATTTTTATGTTGTATAATTTCTTTTTGGTTTCACAACATACAGTAAACTGTTTCCTGGCTGTAATATATCGAGCTAAGTTTTCCTCGCATTTATATTTTCGGAACACATTTAACAATCTATATTTCTCTTTTTTCAGTGACGAACATTCATGATCAAACCAAGGTGGCTGGTGGACTTGTGTTTTCCGTTTAAGGGTAGAAGGGACTGGGCGGGTGGTAGCACACATGGATAGTAGTTCCGATAAACATTTTGCCGCTTCGTTGACATCTTGTTGAATTAGCGTCGTAAAATCACTAAGCTTGGCTTGAATAACCTCCCTTGAGAATAGTTGCCGAAACTCTGCAACATGTTCATTATCATGCCTGTACCTAACAAACGGTGCCAGAGTTTCTGTTGTGCTGATGCTAGTTTTACTATTACAGTCAAGTACATTTTCAAGGGTACATTTTATTGGCATATGGTCAGATTCGCATCGAGCAATCACTTGAAAATCTTTAACGTTCTCAAATATCGAGGATGACACGATGCAGTAGTCTACTACACTTGTACCAGAGTGAGATACAAATGTTAGATTGCTCGGGGTATCACCAGATTTCCTCCCGTTCACAACATGAATATTGAATAGCTTGCACATGTCTGTTAGAGATCTACCATATCTATTTACTTCAGTATCACAACTGTGTCTCGGTTGGTCGAAATCATCACCAGGATACATATCCGTATCGATACTCAAATATTTCACATTATCATCAATCACAAAATCCTGTTCTCCAGCTATGCGGGCATTAAAATCGCCACACAGTATGAACCGGCTCAAATCCCCGAAATCATACACTATCTGTAGCAATTTTTGCTCCAAGATTTCAATTCCATTGCTTTCAGCTGTATTATATTCTGGCGAATTTTCCGGGTGAATATAGATAAAACCGAGGAATACTGGGATTGAACTTGTGACACTCACTCTGAAGAATATGCAATTATTCCAATGTTCATACACACGAGTTAGCTGAGACGCCAACTCTGATCGCACACATACACTGATACCCCCTGAAAATCTCCCTTTCTGGGAAAATCGTTTCGCAATATTATCATAGCATGTATAATCACTAAATATATTTTCAAGTAAGTCTTTACTATTTTCAGTCATTGTTTCAATAAGGGAAAATATATCAAACTGTGAACAAAATGACAAGAAATCATGCATTTGTAACTTAGATTTCAGACCACATATATTCCACGTACATATTTGTACGATTTTATTTTTTTCACAAGTATTGTTTTTACTAGAAGTAGAGTCATTGGGACCACGGCCGGACTGCTAATCTCTTGAATCGACATCCTGTGTTTGTCTTCGGGGTCGAGCTTCCCAGTTACGACGTCGACCTGTCTCGTAGATGTCGTCTGCTTCAAAATCAAAGGCGTATATTATGCCCTCAATGATGAGTTTGTCGTAGTTCAGGAAGGCGGTTTTGTTTTCTTCTCTGGCTTTCTTCATGAATGGGAAGAGTTTGGATCGGCATTTTCTAACTCTCTCAGTATAGTCCTCTGACACGCGAACAACTTGTTCGCCTGAGCGAGATTTTCGGGCCGCTTCAAGTACCTGTGCCTTCTCTTTGTAGAATGTAAACTTCACAATCACAGGTCGGGTACCTGATTTGGAGAAAAGGCGATGGGCCCTTTCAATATTAGCTTCTCCAATGTTAAATGACTCTGACAGAAAGGTTTTAACTTTGTTTTCACACTCTTGCCAACTTTCTCCACGTTTGTCGGTTAGTCCATGAAATATTAAGTTGTTCCGACGTGACTGGGCTTCTTGATTATCAGATGTCCTGATGAGTTTTGTCACGGCATCTCTTAATTGTTCATTTTCATTGGTTAATGCTGTCAGCTTACCATCATAGTCAGCTTTGAATGAGTCCAGTTTGCAGTTCAATGTACTGATTTCGGCTTGGATAGATTTGAGCGTTATAGCGAGGTCGGCGAGTGTCCACTTCGTCATTATACGTATATAAGTCATATAGGTAGCTCATGCTTACACATGTAATTGAAAAACTCAGTATATTGCGACACACCTTCCAAAATCAAGTGTACTGTTATAACACTGGGAAACCAAGCAAATAACCACGTCTAAGTAAACACACACATACACACACACACACATACATACATACATACATACATACATACATACATACATACATACATACATACATACATACATATATATATATATATATATTATCGGTAAGCTATCTTCAGTCAGGTACAATGTGAATGTCATACGGGTGTGTTTTGGGATGGTCAGTTTCCTGCATTACGAATAAACATTTCAGGAGATTTACCATCCCATGACAACCTCTTTAATACAGTGTCATGCTGTATTTTTTCGGCAAAGTTGATGTTTTCTTCAAATGCGCGCATTGATAATGTGAATGAACAGTGTGACGAATCTCAAGGTAACTTGACACAAATTATTTCCATTTGAATGTTGCTTTGATAAATTCATCTACCTACCGTACGTTGAATGTTTGAATAAACTCACGGGCAAAAGAAACGTCACCACATTTTGAAAACAGTATACAATGAAATATTGATGTAGGAGAAAATAGATTTTGTATGTATTTGGTAGCCACATGTTTTCTTAAGAAATATTCACAATTTCATACATCAGAGTATGCAATTTTTATTTTTACATCTGTTCAAATTGACATGGGGTGCTGAAATCGTTTTTTAAAGATGTTTTTGGCCCACAATATTTAGTATTTAAGTTTAAAACATTGAAAAAGTAGAAATTTAATTAACTTAAGATATCCTCGACATAAATAACCTTCTTTGATTTAAATTTGTTGACGCGTCTTTACTGTAGGACGTCTCAAAACAAGCCAAAACTGGCTTTTTGAGGCTTCTATCTCGTCTAGTTAAGGAGATTCCAAAACGACCATTTCTTAAAACTTGTGTTTCTCAGAGTTATGAATAGATAATGTTTTGAAAATTCATATTTAGTATTGTTGGGTTCTGAAGACATGATGTAACGCTGTTTCAGTCGCATTTATCGCCCGATGATTGAAATATCTTGTATTTTGTATGGGGACGTTTCTTTTGCCCGTGAGTTTATGTATCACATATATACGTGTACCGCGTACCGGGGTTTTCAATATCAGGGTGTTTTAATCCGTTTCACAACTTAAAGGTACATCCATTGTGTTGTTGGGGTCACATAATGCATAATGAAGTTACTCAATTTTAATTGGAAACTAGTAATTATGATATATTTGGCGATGGGGATAAATATACAAGCTGAGTGAATTTATTTGTGTTGTAGACAGCACATGTGGTGAGTTTGAACTATCAAAGCCAAATAAAATTTTATGAAACACAATGGATGCACCTTTAATACCCTGAGAGTGTAATATTTAATTAAATGCGTGTTTTTGTTAATTTTTCAAATCCCTTTTAACAATTCCCATTAATAAAACAGTGAAGATGGATATTAGGTACATGAACATGTGATTCATAATGCCTTCATAAGAGTAAGATTACCATAAATCATTGAATAATCGTCCGGCGATTATTAGTTTCAAACACCGATTTGACCAAAATGTTACCATTGAGAAAAACAAAACAATTTTTTCAAAAAGTTCGAACCCCCAAAAGGCACATCTAAATGATATTGAGAGGCAGTATACCAAATTTGGTGAGGATTGGCCAAGTAGTTTAAGCGATTTGCTCCGGAAACAAACCCTTAACAAACTCAAATAGACAAAGTCAAAATTGTAACCATGAAAAAGTTTAACCCCCAAAAGGCACATCTACATTATACTGGGAGGCTGTTTACCAATTTTGGTGAAGATTGGTCAAGTAGTTTTCAATCACTGCTCCGGAAACGATATTAAGACAGACGGACGGACAGACGGACGGACTCAAAGACGGAGCCAACCACAATATTCCCCGGCACGTAATGCCGGTGGGGATAACAATAATCACTCATTCAATGTATTTTTTGTCTTTATCCGCATATAATCCATCGAATATCTCACATATCCTTGTGCTTCACCATGCCGAAAACATTCATTGTATCATAACAATATCCATGTTTATCCTGATTTTTTACAATTGATACTTCACGAACTGCACGTGCAAACGTATCTTTTCACGAACTGCACCGTCTGCACGTGACTTGTATTTCTTCACGAACTGCACGATTAAGTGTCTTTTCATAATCTGCACGTGCAAATGTATATTCTCACAAACTGTGCGTGCAAGCGTCACTCTTCACGAACTGCACGTGCAACACGTGTCTTTTCACGAATTGCACATGCAAGTTTCACTCTTCACGAACTGCTAGAGCCCTTTTCCTGTGATACATTACTCATTTTAACTGAAGGGTACGGGTTTCTTGCGTTTTCCTGTTATATGATATTTCCCTTGTTTCCTTCAATCAGTGTCGTCAAACAAATTCAAACAATGTGTTGGTTCAAATAAAAAGGCCGGGAATTCCTTACTCATTAATAAAATATTTTTCCATGACAGATGGACTCCGATTCTAATAGTTCTAGCAGTTCCAGCGCTTCGGACAGCTACATATCCGACGGGGAGATATGTTGTTCACTTACGAAGTACGAGTCCAGCTCAGATGACAAAGAGGATCCTCACAATCTAGGTTTGAGTTTTTAATTTTTCGTTTAGGATTTTTTTTCACAAATTCATGCAATACTTGTGTTATAGAAAACATTTTCCCATAATTATTTCACCATTTTTTAAAAACCATCTTTCATTAATTCTTTGTCATCCATCTGTCATATTTATTTCTTCTGTCAATCCTTCAATTTTTCAGTCATTGTTTAAACAAAAGATTGATTGAACTGTTGTGACTGTTAAGATTGTTGGTGATCAAATTGATGATTCATTCTCAAAATAACAATGCAATAATTAGATTTTTAGCTCATCAGGCCTGAAAGGCCCGATGGGCTTATGGCATGGGATGGCGTCCGCCCATCCGTCCGTCCGTCCGTCTGTCCGTCCGTCCGTCCGTAAACTTTTAACTTTTTCGACTTCTTCTCCAGAACCAATAACTCTAGAGAGCTGAAATTTTAATAACAAATTATGTACAGACTCCTTGGCCAATGGGGATTCTAAATTGTAGATTTGGTGACACTGTGACCCCAAATAAGGGCCCCAGGGGTCATAACCTTAAAAGCTATTTTCATCTTCTTCTACAGAACCAATGACTCCAGAGAGCTGAAATTATATGTACAGACTCCTTGGCCAATGGGGATTCTAAATTGTAGATTTGGTGACCATGTGACCCCAAATAAGGGCCTCACAGGCCATTACCTAAAATCCTGTTTTCATCTTTTTCTCCGGAACAAAAAGACCTAGAAGGCTGTAATATTGTATGCAAACTCTTTATCCAATGGGGATTCTAACTTGTAAATTTGGTGACCCTGAGACCCCAAATATGGGCCACAGCCTAAAAAACCTGTCGAAATTGAATTTTGAACTGATATTTTATGTGCACTTCTTTCTCTTTATTTGAAATGTATGTCGACTTGAAAGAACAATCTACATTGTGGACATGTTTGTCAAATTGATGTAATCAATGTGAAATGAGAACTGTTGAATAGCCTATGAAATGAAAATTGTGACAAGTCATAAAGGTCTAAATTGAAGAGGAGTTAAGAATTCTTTTATTTTACATGAGATATGTGAACTGCATATGACTGGTGATGAAATGATAAGATAAGATTATTTTCATCTTTTTCTCCAGAACGAAAAGACCTAGAAGGTTGTCATGTTGTGTAAAGAGTCTTTAGCTAATGGAGATTTTAAATTGTAGATTTGGTGACCCTGTGACCCCAAATAAGGGCCTCACAAGCCATTACCTAAAATCTTGTTTTCATCTTTTTCTCCAGAACAAAAAGATCTAGAAGGCTGTAATATTGTATGCAAACTCTTTAGCCAATGGGGATTCAAACTTGTAAATTTGGTGACCCTGTGACCCCAAATATGGGCCACAGCCTAAAAAAAACCTTTGAAAATGAATTTTGAACTGATATTTTATGACACTTCAACCACTTTATTTGAAATGTATGTCGACTTTAGATAACAATCTACATTGTGGACATGTTTGTCAAATTGATGTAATCAATGTGAAATGAGAACTATTGAATAGCCTATGAACTGAAAATTGTGACAAGGCATAAAGGACTAAATTGAAGAGGAGTTAAGAATTCTTTTATTTTACATGAGATATGTGAACTGCATATGACTGGTGATGAAATGATAAGATTATTTTCATCTTCTTCTCCAGAACGAAAAGACCTAGAAGTTTGTCATGTTGTGTAATGAGTCTTTAGCCAATGGAGATTCTAAATTGTAGATTTGATGACCCTGTGGCCCCAAATAAGGGCCTCACAGGCCATTACCTAAAATCCTGTTTTCATCTTTTTCTCCGGAACAAAAAGATCTAGAAGGCTGTAATATTGTATGCAAACTATTTAGCCAATGGGGATTCAAACTTGTAAATTTGGTGACCCTGTGACCCCAAATATGGGCCACAGCCTAAACAAAACCTTTGAAAATGAATTTTGAACTGATATTTTATGACACTTCAGCCACTTTATTTGAAATGTATGTCGACTTTAGATAACAATCTACATTGTGGACATGTTTGTCAAATTGATGCAATCAATGTGAAATGAGAACTATTGAATAGCCTATGAACTGAAAATTGTGACAAGGCATAAAGGACTAAATTGAAGAGGAGTTAAGAATTCTTTTATTTTACATGAGATATGTGAACTGCATATGACTGGTGATGAAAGGATAAGATAAGATTATTTTCATCTTCTCCAGAACGAAAAGACCTAGAAGGTTGTCATGTTGTGTAAAGAGTCTTTAGCCAATGGAGATTCTAAATTGTAGATTTGGTGACCCAGAGGCCCCAAATAAGAGCCCCGTAGGCCATTACCTAAAATCCTGTTTTCATCCAGAACAATCTAGAAGGAATATTTTGTTCAGAATGTTTAGATGTGTGGATGACAAGGCTTAGAACCGAGATTGTTTAGCCAAGGTGATTCAAAATTGTACTATGTACCATGAGATTCATCACATTGCCTGTTCTCTTTAAGCCTTATACAGTTAGATCAGTGCTGCCAGTGTTTAGTGCAAGCAAAAGTCTATTACATAATTTGGCAGTAAAACACAAAAAACACAGCTGGCTTGTAACCAGAGCCAAGGGGTCAGAATATTGCATAATCTCCTGTGTGTTGACCTTGCTGAGTGCTCTCTCTCAATTTCAAGACTAAGATTTGTCAGGGTTAGGGATTGTGCATTATATTGAGACAACATATTTCTGTCTTCATCATCAAACAAAATAAACTCTGATGAGCTACAGAGCCCATGGCTCTATTTTTAATTTTTCGTTTAGGATTTTTTTTTCACAAATTCATGCAATACTTGTGTTATAGAAAACATTTTCCCATAATTATTTCACCATTTTTTAAAAACCATCTTTCATTAATTCTTTGTCATCCATCTGTCATATTTATTTCTTCTGTCAATCCTTCAATTTGTCATTGTTTAAACAAAAGATTGATTGAACTGTTGTGACTGTTAAGATTGTTGGTGATCAAATTGATCATTCATTCTCAAAATAACAATGCAATAATTAGATTTATCTTTTTGTTTGCTCAGAATAAACCCTTGTACAGTATAGTCATCATTAATACTCATTATACACAATCCATTTTAGGTCATCTAACATTCTATTCATTGAGATATCAGATATGAGGTTTTATGTTTCAATTTCCTCCATTACATAAAATTCCCCTTAATGTCTTAACACTTATAAGAAAAAGTCTTCCTCATGTAAATGAAAAACGTATTTATAAATTGACTTCTTGACACTTAATCTTTGAAGCTTACATAAAATCCCAACTGACGTTTCATAGGAACATCACAGGCTTATAGGGACATTCAGTTTTTTCATTATATTTTATTTTGCTTTGATGCGTGCAAAAATACCATATGCTGATATCAGTTAAAATAATTTTAATTTAACTTTCACGCTATTCCCCAAATCGCAACGTATGTGATAATTACTTGAAATTACAATGAAATCGAGAAACAGCCTTATACAAGTGCAGAAACGATATGTCACATAATGAACAGTAGTGATAGGACCTATTAAATATTACCAACCAAAATTTGTTTGTTATAGATTAATTTTCTAAAATCACGGTTGACTAATTGATGTGCGCCAGCCGCGGTTCATTATCCGCTTTCACGATCAGAAATCACCTTTATATCCTCTCTATACTGAATCGATTATCATTACAACGGTAATTTTCAGCGAGTACATCTCCATAAAATAACAACATTTATAACGTTTGACATATGTGACGTCAACAACACACCGGATGTCACTTCAAGAAATTGTGCAACTTCCAAACGCAAGGCATAACTCTTTCCAGTCTGCATTACTGGCTGATTTAACCCTTGCGGTATTTCCCTCGCTTTGCTGTGCCTCGATAGTGAATCGCTGCACCAGAAATGCATAGTGGGCCTGGATTTCTAAGCACAGATTTCTTAAGGAAATACTGCAAGGCCTTAATCAGCCAGTGATAGAGACTGGCAAGAGTTATGCCTTGCATTGGGAAGTTGGAAATTGTGTCGCATGACACTTTTGTTGCTTACGTGATGTATCAACATATTTACAATACTGTTGGCGGGTGTTAAGTTTGTAATTTCGTAATTATTTGTGGAATATTCCAGTCATGTATTCACCAACAAACCTACGTTAGTCATAACTCTCGCCAGTTTCCATCATTGGCTAAATTAAGTCTTACTGCATTTCCTTCACGTTTCCATGCTAAGATAGCGGAGCGCTGCACATGAAATGCATATTGTGGGCTCTGAATCGCTAGCACGGAAAAGCATAGAAAATGCTGCAAGGCTTAATTTAGCAAGTAATGGGTATTTACGGGAGTTATGCCTTGCGCAGGGAAGTTGTAAATTCATTTACTAAAAACGCCCGCGAGAAACACAATTAACTTTCTCATGTACACCAAGTAGCTTCAGCATTTCTTTTGAACACTCGGATAGGAGTTGGAGAAGGTGGACTCTTTTACGTTCTGTTTCCAGATCACGGGATCGACATACCGGAAGGAAGGTTATGTCCAGAGGAAGTCGAGGCAATCCTACAAGCTGTGTCTACGCAGTCGGATACTCAGCGTAAGTACATAAAGCCTTTCAAGATTTGAGTTGTAATATATCCATCCGAGGCTAAGTCAAGCTTTGCTGTATTTCGCTACATTTTCTGTACTAGGGTAGATGCGCGCACTATGAAGTTTAGGTGTATACTAGCACAGAAATGTTGCAGCAAGGCTTGCAAGTGATGGAAACTGGCGAAAGCTATGACTTACGGGGGAAGTAGTTCCGACTGAGAACATGCTATGATGTCATAAAGATTAACATTTGTTACTGATGTTGAAAGTTCGTTTGTGGTCAGAATCTTGTTGGTCCCGTTTTCATGTATTGACCTAGTTGATAACGGCCCAGTTGTTGAATCCCGTTATATTGGCACCGGAAGTCGTTTATTTACAATAATAGTTGATTGACAAATGCTGGTATTTTTCTTTCAGAATTTCAGATATTCCCAAACAACGTGAAAGAATATCTCGAACAGTTTCAACCAAGAATTGTGAGCAGACTGAAAGAGATACCACACCGGAAGTGCTGCGTAGTGGTAGCCGCGCGCAACCTACGTGCACAAGTGGACCCAAGCTCCAGAACCAAACCCACGCCAGTACGGGTTATTGGTGACTTTTGTATCTTTTCTCCTAGGGAGCCGCTCATAGTTCTGACCTTGACCTCTAATCAGGGCAAGGTCACCAAGGCCACCCGTCACAACTCACAGCTCACAAGACATGTCCTACGGTCAGTGAATGCAAGAGACTATAGCTACAGTGCTATATATGGACTCGTTCCCTTCAGGATGTGCGAGTCTGACGCAGACTTCAGAGACAGACTGAAAGTACTTGAGAGTGATGCAAGACTCGTGTCGTTCCCAGACGCTCTCGCCATGACAGGGAACAAGTGTCAACTCCTCGTCAAATCCTTCCTTTCTCTGGTGACGGGTTCCGGTGAAGGATGTTCACAGTCAGGAACCTTAGACCAGGACAGGTACTTTTATATAAATTATATCAATGAAATTATTGGAAACGTCTTTTTCAGTCTGATTGCTTTAAGTATGGAGACTAGTTTGTGCCTGTTTGTATGGTCATGTATTTTCAACTACCATCTTAACTGAAAACGGGGCGGGATAGCGCAGTGGTTAGCGCGTTCGGCTTCGGATCAAGAGGTCCGGGGTTCGAATCCCGCCAGGGTTTTGGCAACTTTGTTTGCAACTTTGTCTGCAGTAGAGAACTGTTCTACACGCAGTAAGGTTTGGGTGCAACGCCACACTGAATGTCAGTGCAATACCACCCATGGTTCGCTAGTTCCAGCCGTTGCTCGCAGGTTTCACTGCAAAACATAGTCACATGGCGTTGTGGGCTTTCTCCCTGCCATACTAGCAGCCGCCATATAAGTGAAATACTCTTGAAAGCGGTGTTAAACACCGACTCACCTCACCTCATCTTAACTGAAAACATTTGGAAGAGGAGTTGTAGGAGACCGTCTGAACCCGGAGGCGTGTTCAGAACCGCGGGTACCCGCTTCTGAACGACAATGAGTTCCCGCGTACTCACGAATACACGCATGACCACTTTGGAGCAGTTTCGCCAAGCGAGTATTTACGATCCAAAATGGAGTCGCGTGTCACAAAAATTTATTACTTTTGAGCCAATTTTCTTTCTTTTATTACTCACTCAATTAAAATTTGGTAGATCTGGTAGAGGCCTTACCCTAAAACCTAATTGTCTGTCCTTAAAAGGTGCATCCATTGTGTTTCATAAAATTGTAAAATACATTCTAACACACCAAATGTGTTGTTCACAGTACAAATAAATTCACTCAGCTGGCATATTCATCCCCTTACGCAAAATATATATCATAATTGTTTCCAATTAAATTCGAGTAACATAATTTTGCATGTGTAGAAATTGCACGTCCCCTTTACATGCACATTAGTTATATGACCTGTTAAACATTATCAACACAAATTTGTCATTTTTTCTGTTATAAATAAGATTCCAAAATTACGTTCGACTCATTTGCGCGCGTCAATCGCGATGCATTGTCCGGTTTTGGATCAGAAATCACTACTTTTACCTTCATATCGTCAATATAATGAGTCGACTATCATCAACATGGTAGTTTTCGGTAACAGTCGGTATAAAGTAACACCATTTATAACGTTTGGAATATGTGACCCCAGCAACACAATGGATGTACCGCGCACAGAGCACTCATTTGGTCGGATGTGGCGCATTATCAAATGCAATATATTATTATTATTATTATTATGTACCTTTAACTAAAAGCTCCATGAAGCTGATACCATGTGTGCAAGTAACTTGACATTTTTTATCATAATCTTTAGATTCGGCGACCGTTAGATGCCACTGAGGAATATATTTGTTTACAATATTAGTCTCTAATCCTTAATTATTCTCAATCTGATGAATTGTAAGAACTCGCATTCTCTTCCCACAGTTACTCTATTCATATTTTCTATCGTAACCTCTGTTATATTTAGGCTACTCTCTCGGCTAGAAATGGTGAATTCTGATTGGTTGCATTGGAAGTAAATTGTGCAGTTTAGCGACGCCCTTGTAAAGGTAACATTTGCAAATGACATATCACATTATAATGTTTAGCAACATAAACGTAAGGTGAACGTTTTCTAGTCTAATGTTTGTTCCTACAATGAATGTATGTATGCTATTTGAATTTGGGAAAACAATTGACCATAAACATGCTGATAAATAAAGATCAAATTAGAGCATGAAACTGAAAATAGTTTGTTGTATCACCTATATCCGACCTATTATATATATATATATATATATATATATATATATATATATATATATATATATATATATATATATATATATATATATATATATATATATATATATATATATATGCTAATTAGAAATATTATTTACAGTTAAAGGCTAAAACCATTAAAGTTTAGTTACTTGGTCGATGTAGAGATTGTAAGATGTGATTTCATTGGATAAAAAGCAGAGATATAATATGTGGAACCCCTTTTTTCGCCGCTAGGGGATTTTGCTAGAACCGAGAAATATGGTCTTTTCGGAACAGATGTTACGTGGGAAGAACTGACTTGAGTTACCTATGTGGGAAGAGAATGAAGAACACTGTGCTCATTTATGCATGCTGTTTAACTTTTTCTCCCCTTTTCAGATGACATTGCTGTGAGTCTTCATCGTAATAGCTAAAATGTTACATAACAACAACATGGCATTACAAGAACCAGATACGCAATATGGAAGAACTTTGGAACTAGGAGTTCTTCATTCTTGCATTTATTAGTTCAAGAAAACAACGATTGAGATTGAGATTGAGTCAAATATCTTTTTGCGATTTTATTTTTGTATGAAAATAACTTTATTACTCATTTTACAAAGTAGTTCAGTATTCTGTATTGGGTTTGCCTGATTTACCGTTTCATTTGAAATAAAGGTGCTTTTACATACATTATGGATAATTTATTTTTTATTAATTCATGCATAAACGTATGTTCTGGTATTTGTACAAATGACTTCTATAACACAGTGGGGAAACACAAACATATTAAAATGATTCTACTTCAATGTACTAGAAATAGTTGAGCCACCTCCAGAGAGATTCGAACCCGGAACCTCTGGTAAAGCGTCCGATCTCAATTAAGTTTGCTAAAGCCAGCCGGAGCGGTTTCGTCTTAAACTGCCACATCAACTACTACGAATGAACATTCTTGAAAATAAGAAATAAAAATAAAAAAGCCCTAATGCAAATTGTTAGACATTCATGTGTTATGGTTACATGTTACACTTGCAAATTCTCAATACGTGAACTCAATTCCGGTATCTTTCATTTCTCTCTGTATGACGTCATCAAAAGCCTCGTTCTGAGCGACAGTGAGCCAGTTCTTCCAATCTCCGATCTGACCTGAAAGTCACGTGTAATTTTATTAGATATACCTAAAACCTCTCATGTTTAAAAGGAGGGTTCTATCGGGGTATTTCTGTGGAAACGAAATTCGAGAGGACATTCCAGTTTACACATTTATGTTATTAATACATTAATAAATCACAGTCAAATTTAAAGATAGTAATAAAGGTAATATTTTGATGATTTATTTGTCACAACTTGATAAACACAAGCGCACATTTGTTGAAAAATAAAACAATACGAACTGAAGCCATTCATCGGTGGGGAAAACTTCACTACAGTATAACAGCAAAGTGTTTATTAGTTTTATGACATGTTATGTGTTAATATGTGAATACTCTATCAGTGTATGTCTTTAGTTATTAAAAAGTTGCTAAATAGGTACGATAAAGCGTGTTTTCATTTCACATAATGCAAAAGGATCCAAGATGGCGACAGAACTTGACCTTTAACCCTCGTAACTATGTACATCAACATTAAACCTAATCTACCAAAAACTAAAAGAAATGTCACCATACAAAATACAAGATACTTTAATTAAATAGTCACGAAAACAGGTTTGCATAATGTCTTCAGAATCCAATTACTTAATATAGATTTGATTTTATGAAAACATTAGCTGTTCTTATTTAGTAATGATGAGTCGACACATTTAAATCCAAGAAGGATTATTTTTTTCGACCCCATCATTTAGTAATTAAATTTCTACTTTTGTTAAAGTTTACACTGAAATACCAAACAAAGGGGCACATAATGTATATTAGAACAGACAACTAAAAACGATGTATGAAATTGTGAGTACTTCTTTACAAAAAATCCAAACGGCAATCAAAATCGACTTTCTCTCATAACAGGTGTACTTCTATTAAAAATGTGGAGACGTTTTTCTGTTCTTCAGTATATGTACATTTAAAGGGACAATTCGAGGGTATTTGAGGAATTTTTCTTGCTTACCTAAAATATTACTTAACTTTAAGAGTTAATTTCTGTGGCTTTAGATTGAACAGTTTTTAACTGATTATGCAGATGCATTTAAAAATTGGTAGTGGAGCCATTCATCGAAGCCATACGATTGCGAAAAGAATTGTCATTGCATTTATTTATTAATTATTATGTGACTCAACTATGTCATCAATATATACGAATTTTTATTACCCATATGGTTGAAAATAACCGAGTTAATATAATTGATATGAGCACATGTGCACATATCACGTTTGTTAGCAACCATTGTTTCACCGCGACCTCCCGTATTTTGTCGTCTGTGACGTCATAAAACGATTGTTCGTGACGTCACTGTATCTTGCCGCCGCAAGCGAAGAGGGCCGTTTCCTGGTTATTTTTACGCGAATGAAATGGAATAAATGGGTAATAAAGAAATTATTACACTCGAAAATGTGTCATATGACTTTTACGAAACTCGTGCAAATTTATGTATAACCCTCGCTCTCGCTCGGGAAATACACAAATTCACGCTCGTTTCGTAAAAGTCATATGACACACTTCCTCGGGAAATAATCTCTGTATATCATGGAAATCATGTTACTAATTCGTAAAAATTATACGAAAATGCGAACGTGTAAGGCTTATTTTTTTACCATTTTCAATTTAAATAATAAAGGAGTTTGGGTGTAGAGTGTTGTACATTTTCAAGAAATGATTTAAATGCACAGGTATCTTTACTTAACGACGCTTTTTAACTAATATTACGTCGCCCTCACAGTCAGTTCTGCTCTTGTATGGTCAAATAATTCTATCTGGGTTACCTTTTCTGTAAAGGCCACCAAACCCGTCTTTAAATACTTTCTTTACTTCCGGCATGTCCTGTTTGACTGTTTTCACAGAATTCTTTAGTTTATCAAACACACAAGCATCAGCGATTTCTCTGCAGAGTGTTGGGCTGGCGGGTTTGCAAAGAAACTCGGACACTTGGCCAATGATCTCAGCTGGTTTCTTCAAAAGAGAAAACACAGATTTATACCAAAAAGTACAAGAAGTTGTTCTGCTGCAGATAGTGGGACTCCAATCACAGGTGAAGTTTAGCGCAAATATGTTGCGCAACAGAGATGAACGACCAGTTTTCCCTATGTGCTCACGAAAACTGGTCGTTCATCTCTGTTTCGCAACATATTTGCGCTAAACTTCACTCCGTTCGCACATAGGGAAAACTGGTCGTTCATCTCTGTTGCGCAATATATTTGCGCTAAACTTCACCTGTGCTCCAATTTACCGTTACTTTTTGTCAGTATCTAAACGTTTTCCTAATGAATTCAGCTGTGATAGCTACTCTTTGCCATCACCTTACTCGAAAACTCTGTTCTTATTTCAGGTTTAAAAAAACAATGTTTCTCAAAGAATATTTTGTAATACCGAAAATACGTTTAACGATTTGAAAACAGAGGGATAGTCATTAAAACAAAGGGATTGTATTTCAATAAAAAAGAAACTAAGTAAACTGGGAGTATACAAGTCGTTTGTTTTCGGGTTTTTGAATCATGACATAGCATTTATTATATTTATCTACTATGAACACACTTCGTTTCAGCAACATTTTTCCAAAGAACTGTTGGCTCTGTTCTTATACCACAAAGCGAGAGCAGTCACTAAGTCGGATCTAGCAATATCAGTTTGCAGTGTCTTTGGGACAATTTACGTGATTCTAAAGTCCAGTGCATGTAAATGGTGCTATGTAAACTAACGGGCAAAAATAAGTAAAACACTCCCTTGTTTTCGGTTAATTCAATATTTTAAAGAAATGGGATGCATTTGATTATGGCACGATACAACATCATCTTTCGGCGCTAGTTTGAATGACCTAATTGGTAACAATTTAAAGTTAGACAGGGATAATAAATGAAATTTACACCAACATGACCCGTGCCACGTTTAAAATGTTGTAAATGTGTGCAGAACGAGGCACTTTTGTGGGGTTAAAAGCGAAGTTAAAGAACAAAAACAACAGACAAGGAGCAAACAATGCGAACCAAAGTTTATTACAAGGAGCATCGTAAGACACGCGGGAACAAAACTCCTAAGAGGACTGTAATGATTGGCGAAAACCTCTGAGGAACGCCAAAAACACCCCGCCATGACGTCCGAGACCGCGATGTTACAATGGTAAGCCATCGTGGCTGAGACTGCTCGGATCTCATGCGGGTTGGAACGCGATGGAGGAGGCAGGTCATCTGCCTTGTACGCATCAATGACTGCCGACCTCAGGTACACCCCCAACGCTCGCTTGTCAAGCTCTTTGGTGCTCCTCGGCGAGTGAGGCAAGAACAGACGACTCCTGCCATTCCTCAGCCTGCGGGTACGCTGCACGTACACCCTCAACGCCCTAACTGGACACAGAGAGAGATCCATCTCCCCCGAGTCAGAACCCAGAGCCGGAATAGAGAAGGTACGGCCAACCTCATCAGCTGCCTGGTTTTTGCAGACAAAGTCGGGAGCTAAACAAAGGAAGGCTGAGGGTTCTCGTGTAACCTTCGGCTTGGCCTGCTGAGGAGCAGATCTCTCCGTGGCTGAATCGGAACAGGTTCCTGATGACAGAGCCGCCGGAGAGGAACGAACCACGGTCAGGCTGGCCACCAGGGGGCGACCAGAAGAAGTCGAAGGACCCGAGTTGTCCCTATCTTGGCTACCACTTGGGAGAGGATGGCCGGCGGTGGAAAAGCATAGGCGTCCATCCCCTCCCACCCTAACGAGAGCGCGTCTAAGCCCGGGTCTGGTACTGGAGAGACATAGGTTGGCAACTGGTGATCGAGGCATGTTGCAAATAGGTATATCAGGGGGGTGCCGAACTGGAGACACACACACCCTGAAAACTGCCGGGTTTAGTTGCCATTCCGTCGGGGGAGGGGCATCTGGTCGCGACAGCTCGTCCGCCAAGATGGCACTTGGAATGTGGACTGCTCGAATGTCCAGGTCCACCTCGTCCACCAGCTTGAAGAGTCTGAGCGACACGCGTAGCAGAGACTCGGCCCTGGTGGACCCCTGCTTGTTTATCGACCAAGCAGCCGCTGATCTGTCCGTATGGACAAGTAGGCACTGGCCTCGCAAGGGGGCCTGCCAGTGTTGAATGGCTAGACGGACTGCGTCCAACTCGAGGACGTTGATGTGTGAGTTCTGCTCTGACAGAGACCAGACTCCCGCCACCTGCTCGTGACCCAGATGTGCCCCCCACCCCTGAGTGGAGGCGTCTGCGAACAGGTGAGCTGAGGGGGGACGAGGGCGAAGTGGAACCCCGGAGAAAACACTCACGTCCACCCACCACCAAGTCACCCTCATGTGGGGGTTCAGGAACGACTGTACTGTGCGGTGGAATAACCTCCCCCTGCGGGTCAGGTCCTGAGCTGACGTTAGAAACCCCAACACTCTTTGCCACTGACGTAGGGAGAGCGACGCATCGAGGGCGCGATCCATTAAGTGATCGTAACGAGCCATCCGCTCCCTCGTGACGAACCCACGGAACAGCTGAGTGTCTAGGATAGCCCCTAAGAACTTCAGACGAGTCGCCGGGACCAAGTCCGACTTCTCTAAGTTCACTAACCACCCTAGTCGACGGAACAGGTCTATTGTGAACCTGAGCTGTGCCTCGAGAACGACGGGAGAACGGTCGTGAGCGAGCCCATCATCCATAATACATTAGAAACTGAAAGTCGCATTGGTGTAAGAATTGGACGATAGGCTGAGTCACTCGTTTGAATAGCCAGGGGGCGGACGAGATCCCGAACGGAAGTACGCACCACTGAAAGTGTCTCCCGTCCAGAATGAAGCGGAGGTACCTGCGATCACGACAGCGAATCGGAATGTGCAGGTACGTATCATGGAGATCGAGAGACACCATGCAGTCTGAGCGCTCCAGAGATCGCATCACAGAGGGGAGACTGACCCGTGGATCCGCGGCCACGCCCTCCCCGCCGAAAGTCCGTCTTGGCTTTCTTGGGGGTTGATTGACCTTGGCCGTGACCTTGACCCTGAAGGTAGTTAGTCACCGGGCGTTTGGGCGTAGTCTGCCTCTGACTCACCACCAGGCGATTGGTGAGGTCTTGTTGTTGAGCCTCCTGCCGCGCTCTAAGAACCCTAGGGATACAACCCCCAAAGAGAGATTCAGTCGGCAGGGGCCTACCGGAGGAATGATTTCTGGTCCCGAACGAAGCAAGAAGTTATCCCTACGCAGGACCGTAATCCCTGAGGATATCCGCGAAGCCGATAGCATGATCTGCGCAAGGCCGCGGCCACATTGCTGAATGAAAATCATACATACATGTTTGGAAAAATACGAACTGAGTGTTGAACTTTCTTTTGCACGTCATATTTATCTGTATGTCACATCATGACAACAAAAATATGCTTCATTTGGCAGGAGCAGAACCCGAATTAACGTGCAGGTTTGCCATGAAATAAAGCCAAGTCATCGAAAAGAGAGGATCATATTCAACAGCATTTTACTTCTTTTGTGCAATGACCAATTTTAAAATTATTCTCTGATATAGTTAAATGTCTTTGTAAACGTACAGCATTAAAAGCGTAAAACAAACGTTTAGGGACTCTTGAAGTAGATAACTTACCGTCTTTAGATCTTCATAGAAGATGTTCAGCAGAAGAATATCTGGTTGCATCTGTTGCACTTCTGTCCAGTCCTTGATGTAGTCAAAGTAAGAACCCATTGGAACTGCAATTCAAACCAATTATAATGATTTTGGCGAATATGTTTTTTCATAAACATCTTGCATATCATCATACTCTTTGTCATGGATAGCGGACACATCAAACAATTGTTGCAAAGTAAGAATCCATTGGAACTGAAAGTGAGTTAATCTGATTTTATGGTATTTACAATGTACATTCTACGTTGCATTCATATTTATTCCCCATATTGTTGAAAAAATTATTGAGTTTATTTGCACATTTCATGTTTGTTACAGTGCATTTTCCATATTTCGTCGTTTATGACGTAATTAACCAATTGCTCGCAACGTGACTGGTATCATTCCATCGTATTCATGAGATTGTTTTTACGAAATTCAAATGGAATAGAATGGGTAACTTAAAAATGGTAATATACTCGCGTTCGCTCGGGCAATAAACAATTCACATCCATGTCCTATGATGCACCTCCTCGGATAATAATATAAATTTTTCACCTATGCATGTCTCATATGCAAAAATACCATTTACCTTTCCCTTCCATAAACAGTTCTGCAAATTCTGCAAATGATCCATCATATCCCACATGAGTTTTCGTTCCGTGCAAATGATTATACAAGGACACGCAGACGTCTTTAGGATTCCTCATTATGTGGATAACCTTGATCTTCTTCTCTACAAGCTGGGGCGGGAGATGGCGAAAATATCTGTGACAATTCAAAACTCTTGGCGATACCATTTCAGTATCTTTCCAGGATTGTGGAGCCTCCAACATAGTAAACTCTTTATGATATTTGCTGTACTCGGCACTTCCGTTGATGATCATCATCACTATCTCCCACAACCAGTGGGTTCCTGCAAAGGATTTAAGAAATAACAGACGAGTTGGCGTGCTTTATCGTTGATTCTAAGATGCCTATAGCGGTTAGAACAATCGAAAAAAGTACTTTATCAGTCATTCTAAGATGCCTAGCGGCTAGAACAATCGAAATAAAAGTACTTTTTCAGACGATAAAGGTATAGTTTTTGTGATGACGTAACAATTGAATGACGTTTCCGCTCCCCTCGTAGTCACGTGTGCCCATGGTAACCCAACGAAAGAGGGCAGTTGAAAAGACCGTGTTTTTCTGCAAATGATAATGTCCTAAAACAACGGTAGCGTTGTTATAACAATTATTGAAGACATGTGTTCTTTTGTATCCGAATTAGTCTTAAATTTTAAGCTACATTTGTACTTGAACCAAAACGACGAAATCCGCATTAGGGAACCCCAGGAATCACTATGACTTCACAACAGAACAATGACGTCATAGTCGCTGTTGTCGCACGGCTCGTCAGTTGGCCCTGATCATGGATTATTAATATTAAGGAAGTAAACTCTATTTTTCTTGCAAAATTACTCAAAGCAGAATGTTGTGTTATGGGTTATCTTAGAAAAGTAATAAAGTTCGCTGTACCCCAATGTGTTTTGTAATAAAGTATAGTTTTGCCCTGAACTATTATAACGTCAAAGTACTCGGACTACCGTCCTCGTACTTTAACTATAATAGTTCAGGGCAAAACTATACTTTATTACAAAACACATTGGGGTACAGCGAACTTTATTTCTTAAATAAAGGTATAGTTTTTTTTAATGACGTAACAATCGAATGACGTTCCCGCTGTTCCACGCTACACCCTCGTGATCAAGTGTGCCCATGGTAACGTAACGTCGATTCGCCTCAGTCGTCGTAACTCTTACATCACAACCAATAAAGCGTGTACTCCTTTCCATGGTTTGCAACTTCTGCAGTCGGTTAAAATTAGCGGTGGGGCAATGAAAATCAACTTTTATGATAGCAACAAACATTTGAATTAGACAAATTACGTTCTGCCAACATGATTTGACTGGATCAAGCTCTACCCACAATTCTTTTTGGAATGTTAGTCACGTGATCATAGTCTATTTCAGGGGGTGGGTTTTACACGTGGAATAGCCGTCCGTTGGCCCTGTTCATGGATTATTAATATGAAGAATGTTAACAATATTTTTATTTCCAAATAATTGGCAGAGAATGTTACCTGTATCTGATCATTTGGCATCTTAGAAGAGAAATAAAGTTCGCTGTACCCAATGTGTTTTGTAATAAAGTATAGTTTTGCCCTGAACTATTATTGCGTCAAAACACTCGGACTAACGTCCTCGTGCTTTAACTATAATAGTTCAGGGCAAAACTATACTTTATTACAAAACACATTGGGGTACAGCGAACTTTATTTCTTAAATAAAACATAGCAGGGAGCATAAAACACGAAGTGTTTTAAGCTCTCTGCTATGTTTTATTCTACGATAAAGTACAACAACGAGTCTTCTTTTTCTTATATGAGAAGCCCTTAAATAGTTAATCGCTTTTACTATAAAAACCACGGAGATATAATGTTGTTTGCATAAACTATTTTTTGAAATTATTAATGCCTCCCGTCGTAGAACACATTCTCTAGCATTGGACAATCAAAGAGACGTAAAATATGACGTCATTTGCTAAGCGACGCTCTAACTGTCGTCTAAAATCACGAGCATGTTTTATTTAAGAAATAATGTTCCTTGTACCCCAATGTGTTTTGTAATAAAGTATAGTTTTTCCCTGAACTATTATAGTTAAAGTACGAGGACGGTAGTCCGAGTACTTTGACGTTATAATAGTTCAGGACAAAACACATTGGGGTACAGGGAACTTTATTACTTTTCTAAAATAACCCATAACACAACATTCTGCTTTGAGTAGTTTTGCAAGAAAAATAGAGTTTACTTTCTTAATATTAATAATCCATGATCAGAGCCGACTGACGAGCCGTGCGACAACAGCGACTATGACGTCATTGTTTTGTTGTGACGTCATAGTGGTTCCTGAGGTTGCCTAATGCGGATTTCGTCGTGTTGGTTCAAGTACAAATGTAGCTTAAAATTTAAGACTAATTCGGATACAAAAGAACACACTCCTTCAATAATTGTTATAACAACGCTACCGTTGTTTTAGGACATTATCATTTGCAGAAAAACACAGTCTTTTCAACTGCCCTCTTTCGTTGGGTTTACATGGGCACACGTGACAACGAGGGGAGCGGAAACGTCATTCAATTGTTACGTCATCACAAAAACTATACCTTTATCGTCTGATGTCTTATACAGCACGACGTCGGTCCCATTGACCGCCTGTGTTTTATTATATCTTATATTAGAGGTATAAAGCATTGTAACATGATTTCGGTGTATCCTTGATTCTGATTGGGTCATTTGCCTATGTTGAATGAGAATGAATACCCGCAAATTACTTGGGGCGAATCACTTATACATCAAGTTCACAAGATTCGGCCTGAATCAAAATTTTAATTTTCTATATCTTCTAATATGTGTTCCTTACTCAAATTTGACAGGTGGCATTGTCATTTCATTACCTGTGTATACCCGTATAGGTCACACATTACTCTCAAAATGAATTTGTTTCAAGTAAATAAAATGTTTTCAACTAGCTAAATTTGTCAAATTTGTCCAAGTTTGACGCCTTCTTCAATGCGACTGTGTTTATCGAATGCCGTTGCATGACGTCATAGTAATCATCCGTCATTGTCACAATGGGTTAGTGAAAGTTTAAGATTGTTGTACCTAGGTCTCTCACTGTGTTAATGTCGTTGACAAATGTTTATCGACACCTAAAAGGGTACGTAAACATTGTGAAGTGACCATAGTTGAGTGACACTTATGAGTGGGCTTATGTGTAAATTGTTGCTGATCTACATATTACGCCGAGTATTCACATTTGTTTCGACCTGAGCACACCTCTTACAAAAATGGAACAGTCGCAAAGTCCTTTCCACTCAGATAAAGGTACGCAAAAAAGAGAGTTCGCGTCAAAACGCCTGATAACCTACGGTCATGTTACAATATCGATAAATAGTTGCGTTTGTAAAATATCCGGGATTCATTGTTATCTAACACCCGCAAACGCTTTAAACGCTGAAATTTGCGGGTGTTGAATAACAATGAATCCCGGAAATTTTACAATCGCAATTATTTATTATCCAAGCGGTATGTATTACCGTTGGATATAGTCGTCGCCCTGTCCGTCCGTCCGTAATCATTTCGTTTCCGGAGCAGAACTCGAAAACCGTTTATGTTATTCTGAAACTTTCCAAGTGTATTACCCACCAACTGAAGTGGTGCCTTTTGATATTTTCAGATTTCTGAAATTGTTTTTTTTCCGTTTCCATAGAAACATGTTGAATTTGGACTTTGTCCAGAGAAAGGTTCGTTTCCGGAGCACAGCTCCAAAACTCTTCAGCATATCTTCCTGAAACTTTGCATGTGCATTACCCACTAACTGAAGTGGTGCCTTTTGATATTTTCAGATTTCTGAAAATTTTATTTGTTTCTGTTTCCATAGAAACGTGTCGAATTTGGACTGCTTCTGATCAGAAGTCCAAAACCCTTAACATACCTGAAACTCAGTATATCATATGTAATACCCACTAACTGAAGTACGGTAGTAGATACACAAGTAAATGTCAAAAATGTGTTTTACAAATTTGTTGGGACCGGTGTCATATGTCATCTTCTGATGACTCTTGTCTTATAATTACATAATGCACTGGCGGATCAAGAAATATTTAAAGGGGTGAGGGGTGGGTTAACTCATTGAAAAAAGTTGGGAAGGGGAAGGGTTCACCTTTGGGCCCATTAAATTTACATGCAGATTTTTTCGACAGGGTTGGCGTGTTTCGAACCCCTTGACCTCCCAACTCTCTTTCTCTCTCAAAGAGTCACAAAATTTACAATTTTTGCTCTCCATTTGCAAAGGAGTTGTTACATAACTTTCCAGATTCCTAGAGCTCTACAAGAAATTATGCAAATAGGTTTTTTTTATCTAGACCCCTTTGGCGAGAGATCACATGCTCACCAAAGCAATAATTTATAATCCCATTGGGCAAGGAGCCTGTACGCAAGATTGCAGTTTTCTAGAGCCTTTCTTAAAAAGGTCGAAAATATACAAAGTATACAGAAGGACATATTGGTAGACGGACGGTTGGACGCACGGACACCGAACACCAGGACTCCGTTCCATAACATCGAGCGTTTAAAATCGCTCATTGATCGCTCAATGTAGTGCTCTTGTAGCGCTCATTCCCTCCTAAACGACACGGTGCAAAACCTCAAAGTTCGCTCGCTTTGCTAAGTAGCGCTTTATTGAGCAATGGCGTTCAAGAAAGGTTTCAAAACAATCGGTAATTGAACGATTACTTTGAAACCTCTCTTGAACATGGCCCACGCAATGCCATTAACCGATCTCTGAGGCCACGTAAGTTTAAAATGAAAAACAAGACATCAATCAAAGTAATATACCCACCACATTTTGGATACGCTGCAATTAAGATATCATCGTCCTTGAGCTGGAAGTCCTGCACTCGTTTGATGTGTTCTGTGTTCTCCTCCAGAGTCTTGCCCTCCTGGTACAACTGAAGAAGTCCCTCAAATCTAAACATCTTCCACCCGTGACCCGCAGCATTCCGGTAGTCAAGGATATCTTCTGGTCTTAAAGTAGATATCATGATAAAGATATATATATATATATATATATATGTATATATGTGTATATATATATATATATATATATATATATATATATATATATAGGGGGTGTAACAGGAGGCAATACTAATGGCACATGTGAAAAATGTCCCGTGAAAAATCAAGTCCCTTGAAAAATGTATGTTTTATGCAATATTTTTACTGTTTCAGTTGCAGTGGTTTACATGATATTATGTTGTATGCTGGAACGTTTCTGTCCAAAAAATCACCATCGGAAAAAATACCAATTGAGTCATATCGGGGTTAATATTTTTCATACGATGCCCTGGGGCAAAATATCACTTTGTCATGGTGACGTGACGTTATAAACAATACTATTACGTCACGCTTCGTCTATGACGTTGCGGTCGGGTCGCTAGCCTATGGTTGAAAGTGGATTTTAGAGTATTTTCATTAATTTCACGACTTCGGTAATAAACAGAATATCATATTCGTGTCAATGTCATATTATGTTAACGACACTCGTGCCTGAGTAGCGGTATATCCCTCGCTCTCGCTCGGGAAATACTATTATTCAGGCACTCGTGTCGTAAACATAGTATGACATAGACACTCATATAATATCCTCTATTTATTTGTCATGATTTTTCCCAACCTCTATTCAGTTATTTATCGTTACTTCTGCTGCATATTTACTGGGCTGGAAATAGAGAGTCTTGATTGGTTGTAATCAGACGTTAGTTGTCCAATCAGCGACGTTGTTTCAAACGGTCTATTCCAGGGCCGTAAAACGAATGTACATAGTCCGATTAAGCCATGGAAATCCATTTCCTTTCGAGCAGCCATTTTAATGTGTTCACAATAAAATGGTCGCTCGAAGGTAGTTGAAATGATCTGATCAGAGTAAAGTTTTAAATATGGTACCATGAATGGTCAATCATCTTGCTGTCTGAACTCTCAAATCCCCATGAGGCCTACAAATTGACCTCTCTCACACTGAAGAGTTCCACACCACTGTCGCTTAATATGTCGGCGACGTCGCACAATTTTATTCCAGTATGAATTTTCTATGGATACGGTTTATCGACTCGTGTAATGAGATGTTTTACCCACAAACGTAACAATATAATTATAACTTTAATAAGAAATGGAAACTTGGAGAAATAAAACGTGCTACAGCGCCTTTAAGGTAAGACGCGTATCAGAGATAACAAACTTGGATTTGTATGTTTAACCCAGATAGCGTGTAAATAGTATCGTTTCCTCAGTCAGTGCAGAGAGACTTGGCGCTGAACACATGACACATGCTGACACATGCTGACACAGCAAAAATATTTGATTTAAAGAAATACACGCACATTGTCACTTTGTCAACTCAGTGAACTTTGAAAAAAAAATATCCACAGTCACCAATTAATTCATTCAAACAACTACAGAGTATTTAATATATCAAAGTATTATTGTATCGTGCTGTAACCGGATGCATCTGATTTCTTTTAAAATATTGAATTTATAAACCTTTCAGCATTGAATATTACTATAGTTTTTCCAAGTGAATTGAAACCAGGTCAGATGTTAGGTGGTTGACAATGCCGTTTCGGTGAAGAAAAGCCGAACAGTCCGTTCACTTTCGCCCCCCCCCCCCCCCCCCCCCCCCCCCCCCCCCCCCCCCTGCACTTTCCCGTCCCCATGCACTGAAAAGTTATCACCAAAATACCAATTAAACGTTCATGCCTCCTGGATTTGCAACTGAACCATTTATTTATTAGCAAATGTTATGAAACAGACATAAAATGCTAATAGGTCCCCTCCATCACAAAAACCACTCTTACCTTATCTCCGCCATCTTCGCTCATCAATACCGTAAGTGAAAACACTCGCAATACGCCTCATGCGCTTTCCTTTATATTGGCGGTCACGTGACATGCGTGTATGTATAGATCATGACTTGCACAGTTTGCATATCCATGAAAACTGAATTACGGGCTGCGTTCGTTTTGACCCACTCGAGGGTAAACTTGCACATGCTCAGTTGCCACTTATCGCGAGCGAGAACGAGTATCACACTTGGTTGCCCGGCGTCAAACAATATGGCCGACATAATTATTATAAGCTCAGCATTTGCTAACAAAATTAATTATACTTACCCTATTAATTATTTTATTTATTCATTTGCCCAATTATTCTGTGTTAAAAAGGATTATCTAATCAAAAAACGAGTGGCCCGATCTACGATTGTCGTCCATGATGAATGCACTAAAATCATACATCAGTGAAACTATAAAATTGTATGGTTTATCATGCATATAACCTACATTTTGCATTTATCCAATTCAAAACCTCAAATCGACCCATTACGAATGTGTTCATATATGTAAGTAAATCGGAGGGTTAGGAAGAATATTGACGAACACCGCGTCAATTGACGTACTTCCTTTACTCTCACAAATTCCCTCCTCGATTTAGCAGGATGGGCTTCGAGTGACTCAAGATTGCACACGAGAGTGACACAAGGGTCGTTCGATTAGGATTTTGATCGCACGTGCGACACACTAAGTTCTAAACGAACGCAACCCAGATGTTATCTTCTCTAAAGAGCTTAATAGTAACACCCATTCATCGGCTATTCGGTCACGATATCAGATAGTGCATGACGTAAGTGTGTTCAGTTTTTGACATGCACAATTTGCATATATCCAAACAACTGAAATAGTATCTTAAAGTCCGTTATCCTAGCATGTATTGCGGAATACACACACATATTTCATATGAATAGGTTATCAGGACGTCCTATATTCATATTGTCAATCAGAACTAGATCTTGAATGTGTAGTACTACGGGGGAGGTAGGACTTTATTTTTATTTTTTGTTGAAAAAAAAGTGACGAGGGATAAATACATTTTTTTCCATCAAAATATAGCCCGAAAGTGGTATAAGTACACAAAACGGAAGCACATTCGTTCCTGCAGACCCATATATTATGGTGGACGAATTGATTTTGGGGTTAAACAAACATGACGCGTCAAATTCTTAGTTTACTTTTCTTTTTTTTTAAATATAAAGTGTTTACTCGCACGATTAAAAGTGATTCGCCAATTTCCCGAGAAACATTTCATTCTTTTTATTCAGCCTCAGAATAACCAGAATGATACTTAAAGGCACTTTTGCACAAAAAAGCTGACTAAGGACTTAAAAGGGAAATTCAAATTGGGGAAGTTGATTGGACAGAGCAAGGAAGTTGATTGAATAAAAATCACAGATATCCTAATCAAGAGGTGAGGTGAATTGGGGTTAACGCCGCTTTCAAGAATATTTCACTTATATCATGGCTGCTAGTACTTTTTAGCCATTTGAAAAGAAACCAGGATGACAAATACATTGTGAAACAGTGGTGTCGAGAACTGTGAGACTTATATCAGTTAGTATTTTTGCAGGGAGAAAGCCTGGTGCCTGTGCATTGCGGTGAAACCTGTGGGCTTCGACTGAAACTAGGAAACCATCGATGGTATTAAGCTAAAATTCAGTGTAACATTACACCAAAACCTTACTGCATGTAGAACAGTTCTCTACTGTTGCCGAGACCCTGGCGGGATTCGAACCCCAGACCCCTTGACCCGAAGCCGAAAGCGTTAACCACTGCACTATCCCGCCTCCCTCTGAAACTGCACTGAAGCCACTGGTGTCGAGAACACAATAAGAATTCAGACGTTACTATGTCATGAGGCCACTGGGTATGAGCACGTTTTTAGCTGAAATAAGTTGATGAAATGTATTTGAAAAATAATGGCACTAATAGTAAACCAACATTTTCTCTTCGGAAAATCAAGTTAAAAAATGAGTGAACATGGTTAAGTAAAGCCATGTGAATCGTTGTCATTCGAAATAATAAATAGTGTTCACAATAAAATGGCCGCCATGCAATTTTTACTTTATACGCAACATCTTTATTACCTCTACGGATAATTGGTTTGTGTAATAAAATGTGTTACCCTCTAAAGTAAACATACATGACATAAATTATCATTATAAATGTGAAATTTGAAAAAATAAAATTTGCAAAAAACGTGCTACTGTCCCTTTAATGAGATAATATATCACGTTTTGGAGTGTATGCTTACTCCTTCCTAAGATGGAAAGTGAGAAAGGAGAAGTATACACTAGGACACATTATGTATGTTTACATTTAAAAAATTGTTATTCAGCAGGTCTTCCTGTTCTTATGTATGCCACTTCTTATGCCCTTCAAAGGCTTTAACCAAAAGTGTTAATATTTTTCTATTTTCCCAACAAGGTGACTGAATTGATTTTTTGTATATTTCATAACAAATGACGGAAAATTAATTATGAAATTACTTCTATTTAAGATTTTTCAGAAAGAAGTTTGTTAGAAACTAGATTTATGAAAATAATCATATATGGTGCATTATATGGAAATCTATTGAATAAACTAAATTGCGTGTATGCTGTTCGTGCTAAACCCGGTAGAATTCAGGAATGTACTAATTTTGAAAATATGATGATACTCATTACAATGACTAACAAACACATCATAAACGTAGATAGCACTTCATAAAATCATGATTTTGTTTAAACATGATACTTATCAGTGTTAATGATAAAAGGTGTGAATGTGCACACCTATTTTTACCTGTACAAAAATAACACTAGAAATCTGCGGACCAAGGTAACAATATACACAGGGTCTTCAATGGTACAAGTACTTTACAGAAATATTCACATTTCGAAGTGAGCAAATTGTTGCGTCAGAAGGACTTAACAAACTAACCGGTTTTCATATAAAGGTATACTATATAATACTCATATAATAAATATATCTATATAACATGATAAGAATGTATCATTACATCACATAATGCTATGTACAACATTTGAACAAATCAAGAATTCAAGTTCAGTTACAATTTCATGAACTTAGACACACATTCCGTAGTTCCTCGAAAACAACCCCAGGGTTCAATTTCGTTCAGCAACCCCTTACACCCCTATTTAAACGAGGTCCAGGTTGTAATAGAGGAAATACGGAACCCCCTTTATTCATATTTGAAACCCGGCTTGTATCTACCTCAGCACCCCATGAACCCCTGGTTGTATTCGAGGGCCGGGTTATATATGAGACGCTGGTTATATTCAAGCAAATTCGGTACCTTGTACCAAGATCTAACCACTGCTCAATAAGCGTCCTGTCTGGTGTCATGTTAACTCCAGCCAATCAGCATCCAGGCTTGAAAATCTTGGGCATGATTTGATATGTACGAAAGCCTACAAGGGCCATACTCAGTGACAACATTTTTTTTTTTAAAGTTGTAATTACAACTTTAAAAAGCTGTATATTCAAGTTTTAAAGTTGTAATTACAACTTGTAAAGGTGAAATTACAAGTTTTAAAAGTTGTATATTCAACTTTTAAAAGTTATATATTCAAGTTTTAAAAGTTGTATATTCAAGTTTGAAAGTTGTAATTACAACTTTAAAAGGTGTAATTACAACTTTAAAAAGTTGAATATTCAAGTTTAAAAGTTGTAATTACAACTTGTAAAGGTGTAATTACAAGTTTTAAAAGTTGTATATACAAGTTTTAAACATTATATATTCAAGTTTTAAAAGTCATATATCAGATCGACTTTATCATATATCAGATCTACTTAGTCATAAATCAGATCTACTTAGTCATATATCAGATCGACTTAGTCATATATCAGATCTACTTAGTCATATATAAGATCGACTAAGTCATATATAAGATCGACTTAGTCATATATCAGATCTACTTTATCATATATCAGATCTACTTAGTCATATATCACGTCTACTTAGTCATATATCAGATCTACTTAGTCATATATCAGATCTACTTTATCATATATCAGATCTACTTTATCATATTTCAGATCTACTTTATCATATATCAGATCTACTTTATCATATATCAGATCTACTTAGTCATATACCAGATCTACTTTGTCATATATCAGATCGACTTAGTCATATGTCACATCTACTTTATCATATATCAGATCTACCTAGTCATATATCAGATCTACTTTATCATATATCAGATCTACTTTATCATATATCAGATCTACTTAGTCATATACCAGATCGACTTAGTCATATATCAGATCTACTTAGTCATATACCAGATCGACTTAGTCATATATCAGATCTACTTAGTCATATATCGGAATCTACTTAGTCATATATCAGATCTACTTTATCATATATCAGATCTACTTTATCATATATCAGATCTACTTAGCCGTATATCAGATCTACTTAGTCATATACCAGATCTACTTAGTCATATATCAGATCTACTTAGTCATATTACAACTTTAAAACTTGAATATACAACTTTCTAAACTTGTAATTACACCTTTAAAACTTGAATATACAACTTTCTGAACTTGTAATTACATCTTTTAAAATTGTAATTACAACTTTAAACTTGAATATTCAACTTTTTAAAGTTGTAATTACACCTTTAAAAGTTGTAATAACAACTTTAAAACTTGAATATACAACTTTAAAACTTGAATATACAACTTTCTAAACACGTAATTACACCTTTAAAAGTTGAAACTACAACTTTTGTTTTAAAATGTTGTCATCGAATTTGGCCCTTGTAGGCTTTCGTAGATATGAATACTGGCCTGTGATTGGTTCAATTTATGGAAGGCAAAAGTTAAATAAAATAAACAAGACATCTTCCTTGTAAAGCAGTAGTTATGTTTTAAAGATGCATCCATTGTTTTTAAAATATTTTGTTGGATTTAATACATGCGTACATACATGTGCTGATTTAAGTTCAAATAATTTCACCGGACATGCATATTCAACCTAAATCGGCAAATATATCATAATTATCAGTTTCCAATTAAAGATGCATCCATTCATTCGTTCCTGCAGACCAATATATTTGATGGACAAATGGGGTTTTGGGTTCAATAACCAATACTACCATATACATATATACTCATTTTTTAACTTGATATTCCGAAGAGAGAAGGGTGTTTTATTATTAGTGACATACATTTTCAAATACATTTCATCAACTTATTTGAGCTACTACCCCTTCAAGCTCCATATCCAACATAACAAGAGGTTCAGCAATCAGCAGTCGCATGTGTCAGTGTAAGATGTTTGTTTCCGAAGTAGAAAGCAAGACATCTGAAATTATTTTGTAACGAAACTTCGAGGGTCATGCCAAAATCGAGTGCGATTACTTTGTTCTATTTACATGGTAGCATGAACAAATTTATCTAATCTCATTAAAATCATATCTTTGATTCGTTCCTATAAGGCTAGACATAATTGAGTTGACACGCATCAAAGATCCGTGACGGAATCCCGTAGAGCTCCGTGTTCGCCGGAAGTTGTAACTATCCCGTTGAAAATACATGCGTTCAGATTTCTGAAAACGGACACGGGGCTCCACGGGATTCCGTCAGATCTTGGATGTGTGACAATCCAAATTTTTTAAGCTTAACCTTGTGAACGAATAAAATATATGATTTTAATGAGATTGAAATTTATCCCCATTGTTTCAAGAGTAATGTTATAAACAGAACTTGAGTTAACAAAACATGGCACGCAGGTGACGCACATGGTGAACTTGTGGCTCCTGCTTCAGTCAAGACTTCAGGGCCGGTGTAAGATTGGAAACGTACCCGCGTTGAAAACATACCCGGCGGGTACTTTTTCAACGTTGAATAATGACCCGGGGTCACTTTTCAACGCCTCGGGTCTTTTGTCAACATTGAATAATTACACCGTCGGGTAAGTATTCAACGTTGAAAAAAATCCCGAGGTGTTGAAAAGTGACCCCGGGTCATATTTCAACGTTGAAAAAGTACCCGCCGGGTGTGTTTTCAACGCGGGTACGTTTTCAATCTTACACCTGAGTGAGTGAGTGAGTGAGTTGGTGTTTAACGCCGCTTTCAAGAGTATTTCACTTATATCACGGCTGCTAGTATTATTGCAGGGAGAAAGCCCGCATCGCCATGTGGCTATGCTTTGCGGTGAAACCTGCGAGCATCGGCTGGAACTAGCGAACTATGGGTGAAATTCAGTGAAGCATTGCACCCAAACCTTACTGCGTGTAGAACAGTTCTCTAGTGCAGACAAAGTTGCCGTGCCCCTGGCGGGATTCGAACCACGGACCTCTTGATCCGAAGTCGAACGCGCTAACCACTGCGCTATCCCGCCCCCTCTTACACCGGAACTCAACGGACTATTGCAAATAATCATCACGCTCAATGCTGCTTCATTCCCCTACTTTTCTTCGCGACTTCCGCCTCCGATGAAGACTGGCTGTCATCGCTAAATATAGCATTGTTTTGTCAGCCAATATAATGTACTTATTTAAAATTTGTGAGTCGCAATTCAATTTTCTCATCTGAGCAGTGCCAATCTTGCTTGATTTAAAGGGACGGTAGCACGTTTTTTCGCTGAAATAAGTCGATGAAATGTATTTGCAAATAATGTCACTAATAACACCCTTCTATCTTCGGAAAATCAAGTTATAAAATGAGTGTACATGGTTCCTTAAAGCCATGGGAATCGTTTTTGTCATTCGAAATAATAAAATGTGTTCACAAATAAATGGCCGCCATTTTTGCTTTATACGCAACACCGTTATTATCACTACGGATAACTGGTTTGTGTAATAGATGTTTTACCATCTAAAGTTAATATAAGTGACATAAACTATCATTATAAACGAGAAAATTCAAAAAATAAATTTTGCAAAAACGTGCTAGTGCCCCTTTAAAGTAACCTAATTGTTTGGTCGGTTATATATATTGGGATACGTGGCAGGAGCTCCTAAATAAATCAGGAGATTGAATCATACACCCTGATGGAGCAGGATGGCATATTATCAAAGAACCAGAAAGCTATGTCATCGGCCAACTTTACGAGCAGCAAATTGTCAAATTTAAAACAGTGCACAAAATTAAATGACAGCTCTCATGTTCTCCATTACGATTTTGAATTTATCCCATCAAGACGGCGTCTGCGCATGCCGATAGCTAGAACAAATATGTTCCGTCATTCATTTGTACCAGCCGGTATTAAACTTTTTAACAACAGTTAACCATCATTTATCATCTTACCTTAATGGCTTCCTTTTAAAATGTGTTCTTGCCTTTTTAATGTATGTATGATCTTAGTACTCGTTGGAATGTGATATATTGTGTTTTGTTTCACGATGTAACAAAAAATTTCCTTCGAGATAAAAAAAAGTATGATCTTATCTTATCTATCTATCATATCTTCTGATGACTCTTGTTTCTATATATTGTACAAACTAATTGTTCTGTATTGAGTTTGAGTTTTGTATTGAATGGCTTTTAGCCATGTCATGTAAAATAAAGGTGCTTTTAACATTGAAACATTTTTTTGAAACAGTTTGATCATTTATTTTTTATGTTTGGAAATATTGTTCCAAACATTTTCTACATTGGCTGTTTTGTTCATATGTTATCATGTTACAACGGCTTAAAAGCCTTAAAACATGAACTCAATCCCTGTATCTTTCATTTCTCTTTGTATGACGTCATCAAAAGCCTCGTTCTGAGCTACAGACAACCAGTTCTTCCAGTCTCCGATCTGACCTGAAATATGATATCGTACGATTAGATATACCTTAAATTACTTTCAAGCGTAATCTCAGTAAAGTAACATTGATATAAAAAAGTGTATTCGCAACTACACATTATTCAAGTTAATGTAACATTCAAGTAGCATTGCAATATGTATGTATGAACACTAGTGACATCAAATTCTAAACTCACGCTATGTAAATCACGTCAATTATTTTACAAAAAAAATAATTTGAAACGTAATACTTTCAATAATGACAAATTAATGTCTTAACAAATTTCACAAATTGACAGATGAGTAAGGATTCAGGTTAACATGCCCTCATCCTCGATAATCCAGCGCTATTGTTCCGATACATCTACACACAAGCGCTGGAAAACAGTAAGGGTATTTATCCCTAACCTAGTTACCACCTCTTGGGTCCATGTTATCCAATCAGAAACGAAACGCAGACATTATCTGCGTAAACAACTCGACCAATCAAAACGCATCACTACCGTTGTTAATAGAAACAAACATCGGGCGGCCGACTCACTCGATTACGATAAAGTTTGTAACAAATTCAGCATAGAAAACCTGACAGAAACTCAAAAGAAAGTTTTAAGAAGTCTGTACGAGAAGAAGGGTGCATTCATGTCCATCAAAACGGGTGGAGGTAAATGATTAAAATCCCTGTGCTACCAGGCGTTTCCAATCATCTGCGAAAGCCAAGATCCTGACACGAGAGTGCTTGTTATTTCACCCTTGATTTCAAGTGATCTCATTGGTTGTTAGAAAGCAAGCGTTTCGCTGAGTCATTGCGAAGGGAGGTAACTAGGTTAAGGATAAATACCCTTACTGTTTTCCAGCGCTTGTGTGTAGATTTATCGGAACAATAGCGCTGGATTATCGAGGATGACATGCCCTTTTAAGGGGCAGTAGCACGTTTTCTGCAAATTTTATTTTTTTCGAATTTCCCATTTATAATGATAGTTTATGTCATTTATATTTACCTTAGAGGATAAAACATTGTATTAAACAAATCAATTAACCGTAGTTGTAAAAACGGCGTTGCGTATAAAGCAAAAATTACATGGCGGCCACTTTATTGTGAACACAATTTATTATTTCGAATGACAAAAACGATTCCCTTGGCTTTACGGAACCATGTACACTCATTTTTAACTTAATTTTCCGAAGAGAGTAGGATGCGTTACTATTGGTGACATTATTTTTCAAATTCATTTCATCGACTAATTTCATCAAAAAACGTGCTACTGTCGCTTTAAGACTCGTCTTGTTCGACAGTGTATGTACAATCACAATAAATAATTTGTTTCAGAAATCATGCTTCTCTGAATTTCTTAATTAATCGTAAAAATGTAGCAGTTGATTATTATATATTTCTTATATTAACTAGATACCGGTTTATGATATAAGTGACAGATATAATTGCTTATAATGTTGACGTATTGACAGATGATCCAATCGTTTATAAAATGATATATCGTTTATCTTTCTAGTTATATAAGCAACGTACAATGTATGTGTGTTTGAGCAATTTATATTCATAATGTCAACCTGTGTGTAGGTGATCAGTTTGTTCCGAAAGTAAAGTGTGCCTCATTCCATGAACACAGGAGTGTACAAATGTTATGTTCGATCTGATTTTAATGAGATTGCAATGATAAATCGGTAAATAGAGTATTTCCTTTACAAACCATTTTAAAACTGCACCATGATCTTTACATGATTTTATCGGTTTAACGGTACTATTTTCGATATCATTTCTGCTCTAGTGATATATTAACCTTTTCTGTAGAGCCCGGCGAATCCGTCTTTATAGAGTTCCTTTCGATCTGGAATGTCCTGTTTGACATTTTTCACAGAATTCTTTAGTTTATCAAACACACATGCATCGGCGATTGCTCTGCAGAGTGTTGGGCTGGCTGGTTTGCATAGAAACTCGGACACTTGTCCAATAATCTCGGCTGGTTTCTTCAAAATAGAAAATTATTATATAGTAAAAGGACAAAACGAGGGCTTGGTGCAGAACGGTACGAAGTGCATTTTTGTCACATTTTCACTTTTTAAAAAATTATTAATTGTTTCAATGTTATTCATGTTATGTAGAAAAATTGGTTTTATCTTCAGTAATCACTGAAATATTTAATTATGTAAAAAGGTACCAAGTGAATAAGTCCGAAATCTTTTGTGCAGAAAGGAACCAAGTGTCACTTGGTACCTTACAGCACTGAAACTCGAGATTAACAGTGGCAAAATGTTAGTGCAGAAATTGGCCAAGTGTCATACAGCACTGTGATTCGCAATGAAACACTGGTGAAATGTCAGTGCAGAAAGGGACAATGTGTCACCAAAACGGTGGTACCATCTACGATAATTAACATAATTAAGAAATTATGGTTGTAAACTCACGTGCAAAAGAAACGTCCCAACATTTTGAAAACAGTATAAAATGAAATATTGATGTCGGAGAAAGTAGTTTTTGAATGTATTTGGTAGCCACATGTTTTGTAAAGAAGTTTTCACAATTTCATACATCAGAGTGTGCATTTTTATTTTTACATCAGTTCAAATAGACATGGGGTGCTAAAATCGTTTTTTAAAGATGTTTTTGGCCCACAATATTTGGTATTTAAGTTTAAACATTGAAAAAGTAGAAATTTAATTAATTAAAGATATCCTTGACATAAATAACCTTCTTTGATTTAAATTTGTTGACGCGTCATTACTGTAGGACGTCACAAAACAAGCCAAAACTGGCTTTTTGAGGCTATCTCGTCTAGTTAAGGAGATTCCAAAACGACCATTTCTTAAAACTTGCGTTTCTCAGAGTTATGAATAGATAATGTTTTGAAAATTCATATTTCGTATTTTTTGATGTGACATGATGTAACGCTGTTTCAGTCGCATTTATCGCCCGTCGATTGAAATATCTTGTATTTTGTATGGGGACGTTTCTTTTGCACGTGAGTTCATTTTTTTCAGAGACAATAAGGCATGTTATACTTGAAAGCCACCTTCATTAAAATCCTCGAAGTGATTATATCAACAAGAGATATAAACAATGGAAACTAAAAATGCCATTTTCTCAAAATGAGGAAATACAAATGTATGCCCTTGGTAAATTACCTTTGTGCACAAAAACCTCGTTCATTATCTTAGGGGTGATTTTCAGTGGTATCTATTTCGATTACCATTATGACTATTGCTAATGGCCATTTATAAACTTTTTGGAATGTTTACCCGCTTTGCATGTAAAATACCCAGATTCAATTACACAATTGTCATTAGCTTTAAGGACTCTTGAAGTAAATAATTTACTGTTTTTAGATCTTCATAGAAGATGTTCAACAGTAGAAGATCTGGTTGCATCTGTTGCACTTTTGTCCAGTCCTTGATGTAGTCGAAGTAAGAACCCATTGGAACTGCAATTTTAGTCAATCATAAAATTCACAAAAACGACATATCTTCAATATTTGTGTCCTGGATATACTGGACTGTATTGCATGTACAATTATAGACTAACATTTAATCTAAGAAATATTTATTTTCTTACCAACACCATTTTACAAACATTTCAAATATTTATACAAAATGAAGCCCTAAAGATGCCTCAGTGAGTAATCTAGACTTGCTATAATTTTCTATACTGGACTGGTCGTGAATTGAATATTTTGCTCTAGGGTCTGGAGGACAGACTAGTACAATTATAGCGTCAACCTTTCCCGTCCAAAAACAGTTCCGCAAATTCTGCATACGATCCCTGGAATCCAAGTGGGGGCTTTATTCCATGCAAGTGATGATACGACGAAACGCTGACATCTTTAGGGTTCCTCATTATTTGGATTATCTTAATCTTCTTCTCGACAAGCTGGGAGGGGAGATGGCGAAAATATCTGTGACTATTTAGAACTCTTGGAGAGGACATTTCCGTTAGCTTCCCAAATGCTGGCGCCTCCAACATAGTAAACTCCTTCTGATATTTGCTGTACTCGGCGCTTCCGTTCATTATCATCGTCACTATCTCCCACAACCAATGAGTCCCTGCAAAGGAATATCATTTTTATTTTTTCCTCTGGGTGTAATTTATAGATTACACAATATATGTTTTTAAACACTGATACCCCCTTATATAACCATAGCTTGAATCAAAGTATTAACTTGTTCTCAGGTAGTTGTTTTTAAAAAAGAAACTCACCAATCAAGAAAATGCTTTTGATAAAGTCTTCCTAGTCAAGGTCAAGTTCACGAGGTAAAATGTAAGACGTAATATGAAAGGTAACAACACAAGGGGTGTAATGTGAGGTATCACAGGACACACATCAATCAAAAGTTATCGCCGACTTTCGGACAAACAGACTTACAGGCGGACATACGCTGCTATCAGTATGTCATCGTCAAATGCCATACAAACACCAAACCATAAACCCAGATGAACTAAAAATCAAACTGAGCAATCAAATACCCACCACATTTTGGATACGCTGCTATTAAGATATCATCGTCCCTGAGCTGGAAGTCCTGCACTCGTCTGATGTTAGCTATGTTCTCCTCCAGAGTCTTGTTCTCCTGGTACACGAATAGGACTCCGTCCAGTCGGTACATCTTCCATCCATGACCCTCAGCATTTCGATAGTCAATGATGTCTCCAGGCCTTGAAGACAGTTAAATGGACATCGCGTAGAGGATAAAAATGAGCCTCTGATCAGAGCACAGGGGTTCGAATCGGTGTTTTGACAATATTTTCAAAATTCAAAATCTAGATTTTTGCATTCATATACTGTTTATATACGATATTGTGAGCTCATATTACAAATTTGAGCGAAATCGGTTAAAAATACAGATTTGGGATAAATATCTATAGATATTCACTTCATTGTCTACATTCAGTAGTTTTTATTACCAATTACGTCTGAATTGTCTTAAATTCGGTGTCTGTGACTTGTTAGCAGACATGTTAATCAGCATAGGTAGATACACATGATCGGATTTTATTCTCGACGCGGTGTCCCTTTAAGAATGGTTACATGTTCTTTTTCCTTTATTACGTGCTAAACGTTTGTCTTGGTTCAATTGAATTGCACTGTCAATCTAAAGGGGAAGATCTTTCACCGATCTATCGCCAACACCCACCATCTTGGATTTTTGACATTGCGAGAAACAGGCTATACTTAATCTAATGTTACGTTTTAATAGTAAAACATCTACACTGATAGTATATTCACATAGTAACGCATAACATAATATGACAAAACTAATAAACAATATGCTGTTATGCCGTAGCAAAGTTTTGCCCGCTCGAAGTGTCGATGAATGGCTTCAATTCTCATTGTTTTTATTCATCACGTTATCAAATAAAACGTCATCAAAATATTTCCTTCATAAATATATTTCAGTTGGTATGAGTTTATACATATATTACTTGCATATGTGTGTACATAAATGAGAAAATCCTCTCGAATTTCTTTCCACAAAAAAACTGATACAGAACCTTCATATGTGATGTTAATTTGAAAGGAGGTTTGACGTTTAAAAAATTAATTGCATAAAAAAAGAAAGTATATACTCGTACGTATTGTTGAAAAAAATGTTGTATTTTGTGTTGTGAATTTGTGTTACTAAAACATTATTTAAAATCATATAATGAAACCAGTAAGATTATCTGTTCAGTCACTTGTTGCATGAAATATCAAATTTAATAAAATAAATAGTAGTGTATGGTTTAATCGGTATTTTAATCCAAAGAAAGAGATTGGTAAACAGGCTAGCAGGCTAACCTAATACCTCTCCCGTAACAAAAAATATATCTATATAAATTAAGTTATTTCATTATCACTTACAAAAAGCAATCTTTGAAGTTTAAATGACTTTGTGATAATTAGTATTCAGTAATACATTAGCTAGAAAAGTGATTTGTAAAGGTAAAATAATGTTGGACAGAATATAACATTTTTATGTTTTTTAATCACTTTATTTCTTTTTGTAGGCACCACAAGCATACATAAAGTACATTTTCAATATGGAGTATTTGGTACAATTTGTCGAATTGACAAGACAATTTTTTTTATGTTGATATCGTCAGAAAAAGAATAAATTCCAATTGAAAAAGTTATAAGGCCCAAAAAAGGAATTTGTTTCTTTTTCGCCCGCATCAGCTTCAAACCCACGCCTCAGGTCTTTTTTTCTAGGTTTTAACAAAAGTAAGGGAAGATAACTATACTTTTTAGCCTCAGAAAACATTGGACATAGAAAATGTCACTCGTTTCTGTTGAGTGAAGGGGTGAGATAATTGACTATTTAGAATAGAAACACATATTTAAGAGGGTTTGTGCTTTATTTATATAAATAATTGTATAAAGTTTGTTTGTTTACATCTTCATTCCAAACAAAAATGTCGTAAAAAAAATCGCGTCATCGCATAATTTTTGTCAGCCTGTAAAGACCAGAAACATTTTTTTAGGCCTAACCATTGACTGAAAAGAAACACTCTGATCGAAAGTGAACATAATTGGGAAATATAAATAAAAATAAAAACTGAATGCTATCTTCGTATAGGACGGCAAGGGCGACTTGATATAAAAACTGATTAAATGTATGCACGTTTATATCTAAATTTACGATTAATAATTTGGTTGTATCTACAGTGTAATTTTCATGTTCCTGAAGACATGATACACATTACATTATACATTTCTGTCAAAGTGTTTTTAAAACAGTAATATAGTTAAATAGTAGTATTTTTTACACTTTTCAATGCTCTTACCTTGTATTCGCCATCCTGTTGTTTGTTAACCTTATTCCGGCGTTGTGAGTTGGTAATATTCAAATAGTCTTGTTAATCGTAAATATGGATCATTTAACACTTGCTTATTCACCAGCACAATCCACAGACTAAATTATTAATTTATTCCAGCGTTCCACGCTGTGAACATCACATTAGAGGTGAGGTGAGGTGAGGTAAGGTGAGATTTAACTTATATATCGTGGATGGTAGTATTTTTGTAGGGAGGAAGCCTGCAACGCCATGGTGACTTTGCGTTGCGATGAAACCTGTGAGCATCGATTGGAACTAGCGAACCATGGATGGTACTGCGCTGAAATTCATTGTAGCATTGCACGCAAACCTGATTGCGTGTAGAACACTTTTCTACCTCAAAGTTACCGAGCCCTGGTGGGATTCGAACCCCACACCTCTTGATCCGAAGCCGAACCCACTAACCACTGCGCATCCCTGCACCTATCACTCAGGGTAAATATCACTTACCACAACCCAATCTGTTTTGTCTTATAGTACATATTCACTGTATATGTTATGACAAAATAAATTTACATCAACAGTTTTATATTATGTTATTTACAGTCGACTGTATTAACATAATATTGAATTATCAATGATAATGTATTTAGATTGATGTTATTGTACTGTCATCTGTTGCTTTGAATAACAACAGAATATCAAACTACACCATCTGGTACAGAGTTCAGTAGCAGGAATAATTTCACGTTTGCAGTTTCCTCCATCACATAAAATTCACCTTAAAGGCGCTGTAGCCATTTATTATTAAAATTTATACAATATATTGTTATGTTAGAGGCTAAAATAACTTATTAAAATATCCGATAAGTCGTATCGATTGAAAACGGTTATTCGTATAAGAACAACATTGTGCGATGTATAAAGCGACAATCTTGTGAACTTTTCATCAGTGTGAGAGGTAGATTTGTAAGTTTGACCATTCCATCATTCTGCCATATTTAAAATGTATGAGTATTTAGACATCCTTTCATCAGTCAGATCACTTGAACTTTCTTCGAGTGGCCATTTTAATGTTGACACCTTAAAATGGCCGCTCGAAGGGAAATGGGCTCTCATGGTTTAACCTAAACACGTACATTCGTTTTATTGATTGGTGAGCATATTAGCCATCTGTACTTATACACCTTGTCATTTATAGCACATTTCAGTAAGAAAAATGCCCAACAGCGTCTTTTATATCACTACATGAAATAATGATATTTACAAAGTATTAAAATACTTCTTTACAACAATAATAAAGGTAATAAATATATATTAAAGATGGTATTTACAAGATATTTATTATTTTGTAAACATTTGTAAAGCTTTGTAAATATCATCTTTAATAAGGTTGAAAAGTTTTGTAAATATCATCTTTGACTTTGAATAAAAAAAATATGACTTTTGATGAAAACAACTAACTTTGATTAAAAAAAGTGAATTTGATGAAAAAAAATAATTTGATGAAAAAAATTACCTTGATGAAAAAACTGACTTTGATGAAGAAAAAATATCTTTGATGAAAAAATTGACCTTGATGAAAACATGACTTTGATGAAGAAAAAATATCTTTGATGAAAAAAATGACCTTGATGAAAAAAATGACTTTGATGAAGAAAAAATATCTTTGATGAAAAAATTGACCTTCATGAAAACATGACTTTGAATAAAAAAAATGTACTTCTACACGTTGTCATAGCACATTTCAGTAAGAAAATGCCCAACAGCGTCTTTTATATTTCTTCATCTCGCTGTTCAAAATCAAATTTGTCGAGGTTATATGTTTTCAGAATTTCTAATTTACAAATATTCATTAAATCTTCGAATACTTCTTTCAATGACATTTAGAAGTTGGTGAGATGAAGGAGAACGTGTTGTATGGATATACAACTTCTTTATTGCAGGAGTGCTACGTGTTGATTCTTTAGTGTAGATTCTAACACCGTTATCAAGCAAATGATGATTTGTCCATGATTTGTTGCAATCTAATGTTGAATCTAAATAGTAATGTAAAAGTGACATTTCCCAATGACACGTCATAATGCTTCCTTGAAACAGAAACGTAAGGTACACATTTCCTGGTTTAGTTAGTATTCTTCGAAATATGCTCATTGATTTTATAGTGATCATAAACATGCCAATAAATGAAGAAAACCAAATCAGGGACAAAAACCGAAACCGAAAACAGTCTATTTGTGCTATTTGCATCAGACATATTCGAAGGACAGATGCTTAAAAACAGTAACAGATACAGTATGAGCCTTGGGTATCCCTTTTTCCCCGCTAGGGAATTTTGCTGGAACCGAGATATATGGCATATTATTATATGATGGACGATTGTTCTGTTTTCTGATTGGCCGAGACGGATGGTCATCGACAATGATCAAACGTTATGTTGACCGCGGGAAGCGTCACGCGAGGTCGACATAACAATCCAATGACCTGGAGCCAAAAATAGATCACCGCTGCGAGGAGCGCTGTTTAGAGTTGCTTATATTAGTTGTATCCCCAAAATGTGACAATTTACGTTTCATGTTCATGTTAAGTTATTTAAGAATAACCTTTCTTGTTGTTCAATCAAAGTGTGTGTTGTCATTAATTTTAGGTTTACAAGTACAATTTTAAAAAAGAAACATTGTGTTAAAATAATAAATTTTTGGAAAAAAAAGAAGATTCTTTTTTAAAAATGGACACTTTTATTTATCATATAATAAAACAGGATTCACCGATAACTGAAGCCAATAACTGTATAAAAATAGATGACCGTTTGCGGGACACCGCAAAAGCAGAGCAGCCCCGAAACTTAGGGTCTCACCTTTCCCTGTTCGGCCTTCCCGTCAGCATCAATACAATCGGAATTCTTTTTAACAAAATTGTTTTCATTATTCGAGTTATTACTAATCATCACTGGGGTCACTTTTCACAAGTTTGTTTTTAAAACTTATTTCTTATTTCAAAATTTGATCAAAGGATTAACGTAGCCTTAACCAATATCTCATGACCTTGACCTTTGACCTTCAGAGTGACACCATCAATGATCACTTTTCATCGTGTATAACAATCATGCAATGACTCAAAGTGTTCATAGTTAAAATATTCACAAAAGCATGTTCAAGTTGTGACCTAGCTGTGACCTTGACCTTTGACAGATTTTAGGGAAAACCTTTTCAAATCTTGGTCTTTCTCCATAGTTCATATATACCAAATAAGAGCCTGATAGCACAAAAAAAGTTTGAAGTTATCATGTTTACAAGGATTGTTGTAGTGATTTCAGAACTCATGACCTTGATCTTTGACCTTGAATGTGAACGTGTCAAAATCATTCACCAGGTTTATAAGAAAGAAGCTATCTATATGAGGTGTTAATATCTTCATGGAAAAAAGTTACTTAGTGATTTCAGAACTGGTCAGCATGACCATATCTAGTGACCTTGACCGTTGATCTTCAAGGTCACACAGTCAATGACAACTTTTCATTGTCTGTAACAATCACGTAATGATTCAAAGTGTTAATAGTTGAAATTAGGCATGTTCGCAAATGCATGCTTAAGTTGTTACCTCGCTGTGACCTTGACCTTTGACGGATGTTAGCGAAAACCTTTTCAAATCTTGGCCTTTCTCCATTGTTGATATAAACCAAATAAGAGCCTGATAGCACAAACATTTTTCTAGTTATCATGTTGACAAGGTTTTTTAGCAATTTCAGAACTCATGACCTTGACCTCTGACCTTGAATGTGAACATGGCATAATCATTCACCAGGTGTATAAGAAAGAAGCTATGTATATGAGGTGTTGATATTTTTCTGGAAAAAAAGTTATTTAGTGATTTCAGAACTGGTGACCTAGACCCTATCTTGTGACCATGACCTTTGATATTCAAGGTCACACAATCAATGATCACTTTTCATTGTATATAACAATCATGTAATGATTCAAAGTGTTAATAGTTTAAATAAGACATTTTGGCAAAAGCATGCTTAATTCGTGACCTCGTTGTGACCTTGACCTTTGACGGACCTTAGCGAAAACCTTTTCAAATCTTAGCCTTTCTCCATAGTTAATATATACCAAAGAAGAGCCTGATAGCACAACTATTTTTCAAGTTATCGTGTTTAAAATGATTATTTTAGGAATTTCAGAACTCGTGACCTTGACCTTTGACCTTGAATATGATCATGTCAAAAGAATTTCCCAGGGGTATAAGTAAGAAGTTATATATATGAGTTCACAAAACCTTCTTGGAAAAAAGTTATAGTCAATACAAAACGCGGCAGCGACGGAAACTGCACAAAAACTGATAGCAGCTCCGACCGCAACCGATCAAGAACGTAGATGTAGATTCATTGTAAGTTAATTTGACAAAATATATATAGAAATTCACTGAATTACATCTCGCTCCATCAGAATATTTTCATCCGTTCATACTCCAAATCCCCCGATTGTGTTTAACGCATTTGAAAATAAATTATGATAATGTTATGAAATAATAGCATTGTGAATGTCACGAGATTGTCATTTTATCCACATAATCTGCTGACATTTGTGAACTGAATCCAACGAGTAAAGGTTTGATGTATATCCCTACATATTCAGTTGTGTATGGCATTTGGTGTATCCATGTAATGATATGAGACAGGGTTACCTGTTTTGTCACAAATTATGTATACATATAGCTTTATAAATATTGCAATTGGTTTATGCCACGGCACTTAATACGCATTCGCTGACACATCAGTTGACTTCCACAATAGTTGATGCCTAAATGAAACATTAGAATGTCATAATGTATTGAATACAAATGTTTTAAAAACAATGCCAATCTATCTGAATCATATACACGTGTGTATTTTCCATTTTTCAACGGCAAATAATCATATAATTTGCACTTTATTTCATTTTTATATCACATCGCCCATTATCTGACTGACATGTTTTTCTGGTACTCATTACAAGTAAACAAGTAATTCTTTCAATTATGCATTAATGATCTTTATATCGATACTCATTCACAGAAGTGGTATATAAAATGAAGGGCATATTAATTCACTTCATTATTTGCAACGTGAACAGAGTAAAAACACAAACTTGTGGCTGGATAATATTTTTTGCTGTGAAAAAACAAGGTGAAATCAACAACGATGGATGATAAAACCCTCTTCTATATTACAACTACATTGACAACCATTGGCATCTGCTTCAACGTGATAGAAGCAATTGTTTTGACGAAGCTGCAGAAGTCTCAGCCTGGAGTACGACTTCTAAAATTCCTGAGTTTCATCGACATCTCTGTGCTCCTGTGTGTCAGTGTCTTTGTCCTACCTTTTCAATACATGGGAATAATCCCTGATATTTTAAAACTTCGAGAAACATATGAACTATTTGTTGTCGGTTTTAACATTGGCAATACGTGTTACACGTTTGAGATCTACTTCACCATGCTGATCGCATGTCAGAGAGCCATTGCCATGGTCAAACCTTTGCAGTCAGTTCACTGGTTAAGGAAAACTGTCATTGACATTTTAATCATCGCATGTTTGGTTCTTTCTGTGGTTATAAACATGCCTTATTGGTTTGTCTTTAGACTATATGAAGACACCAATACAAATAACACATTAAATCGACAAATATTGACCAATCTGGTGGAATCTGTATTTTTCCAGGTTTACGATAATTATTTGATAGATGTACTTCGATTATTCATCCCTTTGGTAATTCTTGCTATTTGCAACATCATCATCGTCGTCTGTGCCAAGAAAAGTATGAAAAGTAGCCATGGCCGAAGACGCAGTGACCAATTTCTTCTTCCTAACATTGCTATCATAGTGATGTCCATCGTGACAAACGTTATGTTATCATGGACACGATATTCGCGTACCAGGCTTTGGATTTTGGATTATGCAATAGTGTTTCTTATGGTCATCAACTGTTCCTTTAATATCGTCTTCTATTGTGCCTTTGGACGTGCATTCCGAAACACTGTCAGAGACATGTGTAAAACCAGGTGTTCAAAATGAGCCAGAATGCCGAACTGATTCATGTGTGATGTTAATTGCTTGTACGTGAGTGGCGATATCTTGATTTGTGGGTTCCTTTTGTATTACTGCTTATGTACTGACAAAGGATTATCGTTTTTCCATGTGTACAATAATCACCAGTTTCCAAAGTATCAAGAAATACTTGACTATAAACCTGAACTTTACAAACAATGTACATTGTTTGCACAACCAATTAGAATCATAGTTACATTAAGACTGTTTGAGTCAGCTGTCAATCATTGGATGAACAAAGGAGGAACAGTCGGATCCTGTTTCAGTAAGTCGCTCATAAATGTTATCTTTCTGCTCAGTTTCTGTACTAGTTGTATGCCTACTGTCTACATATCTACGCTTATTTTCAAATATACACTACTTAAAAACAAGTGCCTAAGTGAAAAATAATAAACTGCTTCCATGAATTTTTCTCGGTGGAATCTTCATAGGATTGACTATATTAATGTACATTTAATTGCAAAAGAAATGTCACAATTTTTTTAACAGTGTAAAAACCGAAATACTGCTACCAGAGAAAGTTGATTTTGATAGTCTTAGATAGACACATGTTTGTAAAGAAGTAATCACAATTTCATGCATCAGAGTATGATACTTTGTTTTTATGTCTGTTCAAGTACACATTGGGTGGGGAAATCGCTTTTTCAAAATGGCTTTTGGCCAGAATGTTTCGTATTTAATTTAAACATTCATAAAACATCAAAATTTAAATAATAAAAGATGTTGTCGGCTTTAATAACATTCTTGTACTTAAATTTGTTGATGTGTGCACGTCATAAAACAAACCATAATCCATTTTGGACTCTCCCATCTCGTCCAGTTAATGAGATTCGAAAACGATTTCTTAAAAAGTTGTTTCTAAGAAATATGAACAGATAATATTTCAAAATGTCAAATTCAGTTTATTTGGCTTCTGAATACATGATATATTTCTGTTGCAGTCATGTTTATCACTCTTGGATTGAATTATCTTGTATTTTGTATGTGACATTTCCTTTGCGGTTGAGTGTATTTCTATGTATAAGATAACTACCAGTTTCCAAAGTATCATGTGATCGTCACATGCTTGATACAATTACTAGAACTTGGGTTTAAACTTAGAATTTACAAACCAAGTTCATTGTTTGCAAAACAATTAGAGTCATGGTTACTTCAATAAAATGGTTATAACACGTTTTCTAATGGAAATAAAGGGATCGCACAGCATGCAACAGAAATTTGCCAATTGCAAAACAATCCTACTCAATTAATAAATAGATTTATAAAACAAATTATAAAACAATGATTATAATACCCCCGAGTTAAAAAGGTCGGGGGTATATAGTAATACCAATGGTTCCGTCCTTCCGTCCTTCCGTCCTTCCGTCCTTTCGTCCTTCCGTCATTCCGTATGTCCGTCCTTCCGTCCGAAGACAATTATTGTCCGATCGATTACAGAAAAACTATTCATCTCGTCCTTTTCAAATTTGGTACATGTCTTCTTCACCAATAGGAGAGGTGCAGTTCGAAATTTAACTGAATTGGTGAATTTTAAATTTTTTGGCGATTTTCTTTATTTTTTAACTTAGTCATATTCTGAGCATTTTTTGTCCGATCGATTACAGAAAAAATCGAATAAATCATTATGATGGATTAATTTCCAAAATAAAGTTGAAATCAGTGGTAATGACAGTAGTGTATTATGTTACCCCTACCTTTTCAAGTTACTATTATTCCTACTTTTGCTTAAACCACCTTTTTTACATGAAGAGACTTGTCCTGCCCTTTTCACAAACAGTTTAATCTTAGCAATTACATTTCATAGCTTATCAATCCTTAAGTGTGCAGACACCTCTCTCTTTAAGAAAAATAAAAATGACAAATTTAACAGTCGGGGGTATTAGTGAGTCACGCTTACTTTTTTGCTTGTTTCTCATCCTCAAATTCATAAAATTCATATTTAAATCGCAATTTGCAGATTTTGTTTTATATGTAGCAGTGTTAGAAACATTTGATAATTACGACAATATTATGAAATAATCGCCTTATGAATGTTACGAGATGATATATTTATCCACAGAACCTGCTGACATTTGTGAACTGAATCCCACAGGTAAAGGCCGGACATTTCTCACTGCATATGCAGTTGCGTATGACATTTAGTTTGCCCATTTCATGGTGTCACCGTTATGCTTGTTGTGCCACAAATGGTGTAACCTTTTTTAAAATACTGCAATGGGATTATGTTGTGGCACTTAATATGCATTCGCTAACATACGAGTCGACTTTCACAATAATTGATGCCTCTAATGAAACATTAGAATGTCATTATGTATTGAAAACAAATGTTTTAAAAACATTGTCAAGAATCTATATGAATCCTATTACATGTGTGTTTTTCGTTAATTTTTCAACGGCGAATAATCAGATAATTTGCACTTTATTTCATGTTTTATATCACATCGCCCATTATCCAACTGACATGTTTTCTGATCCTCATTACATGTAAACGATTAGACCATATTCCCTGGAAAGTATTGTCTTACAGAAAGTTATAATTGTTTCAATTATACATTGATGATCTTTATATTAATAGTCCCAAATAGAAGTGGTATATAAAGTGAAAGCCAAACTAATTCACTTCATTATTTTCAACGTGAACAGAGTAAACACACCAACTTGTGGCTGGTTGATATTCTCTTGCTGTGAAAAAACAGAGTGAGCTCAGCAACAACGATGGATGATAAAACCCTCTTCTATATTACAACTACATTGACAACCATTGGCATCTGCTTCAACGTGATAGAAGCAATTGTGTTGACGAAGCTGCAGAAGTCTCAGCCTGGAGTACGACTTCTAAAATTCTTGAGTTTCATCGACATCTCTGTGCTCCTGTGTGTCAGTGTCTTTGTCCTACCTTTTCAATACATGGGAATGCTCGCTGATATTTTCAAACTTCGAGAAACATATGGACTTTTTATTGTCGGAATTCACCTAGGCATCACATGTTACACGTTTGAGGTCTACTTCACCATGCTGATCGCATGTCAGAGAGCCATTGCCATGGTCAAACCTTTGCAGTCAGTTCACTGGTTAAGGAAACCTGTCATTGACATTTTAATCATCATATGTTTGTTTTTTTCTGTGGTTATAAACATGCCTTATTGGTTTGTCTTTGGACCATTCGAAGAGACCAATACAAATGTCACACTAAATATAAGTCGACTGCCATTGACCAATTTTGTGCAGACATTGTATTTCGAGTATTACGATTCTTATCTGATAGATGTACTTCGATTATTCATCCCTTTGGTGATTCTTGCTGTTTGCAACATCATCATCGTCGTCTATGCAAAGAAAAGTATGAAAAGTAGCCATGGCCGAAGAAGCAGTGACCAATTTCTTTTTCCTAACATCGCTATCATTGTGATGTCAATCATAACAAACGTTCTTTTAGCAGGGTCGCGAAATGTGCATAGCCGGCTTTGGATGTTTGACTATTTAATAGTGTATCTCATGGTCATCAACTGTTCCTTTAATATCGTCTTCTATTGTGTCTTTGGACGTGCATTCCGAAACACTTTCAGAGACATGTGTAAAACCATGTGTTCAAAGTGAACAGTGATGTCATATTCATCAATATGTGATATTGTTTGTGTGTATAATAGAGCAAATATCATGAGTTGCGGATTTATTAAGTATCATCACCGTATTTCTATGTGTACGATAATTATATGTTTCCAACGTATCAAGCACATGTAATAGTCACATGTGTGATACTCTAGAACTTGGATATTAACCTTTACATTGTTTGCGCAACCAATAAGAATCATAGTTATTACATTAACACTGTTTGACTTGGGTGCCAACCAATGGATGAATAAGAGAGGAACCTGGATGTTGTTACAGTGGGTCTGTCTTAAATTTGTTTACTTTTTGTACTATTACAATGAGCTGTCGCACGTTTTTTGGCAATTTCTTTTTCAAATTTCCCATTTATAATGATAGTTTATGTAATTTAAATTTACCTTAGAGGGTAAACAAATCTTATTACACAAATCATTTATCTGTAGTGGTTATAACGATGTTGCGTATAAAGCAAATATTGCATGGCAGCCATTTTATTGTGAACACATTTTATTATTCCGAATTACAAAAACGATTCCCATGGCTTTACCAACCATGTACACTCATTTTTAACTTGATTTTACGAAGAGATGAGGGTGTTTTACTATTGTTGACATTATTTTTCAAATACACTTCATCGACTTATTTGAGCGAAAAAAGGTGCTGCCTCTTTTTTATGTCATTTTCGGTAATTTCAGAGTATACATTACTTAGAAATGTGTGCATAAGTTTAAAAATGTTGAACTCATTCCATGATGTTTTTGTCGATAGAATGTGTGTAGGATTATATCATTTTGTTACAAAAAATCATGTTAAAAATGTCATGACATTGCATGTAAGTCGTGTTACAATGTTCAGGTATGTATTTTGTGTATTCATTAAATCTGTTGGTAACTTTGAAATTAATTTGAATTGATTGATATGCAGTTTCCAATATTTCTGATACGTTGTAATTTTGGTTGCTTTTAATAACATTTAAATTTGGAAAGAAACATACATGTAGTCTTTATATGTATTTGATATGTATTTTTAATGCTGTGTATTTTGAATATTATACTTCATATATTTTTATGGGATTCGGCATGCACAATGTGAATATAAAATAGCTTAACTATCGATTGTTGGACGTCGATTTTTGTCGAGGCCACGTGGTCATAAAGTAATTTGTTGGTACGGTTAGTGCTGGCGATAGTTGCCTTGCTCTGAGTGTGTAGGTTCGAATTCTGCAATTTGTTGTGAAACAATGTTGGATTTGTTTACTATCCAAATGGCATGTATTTCTAATATGTAGAATTGACTTGATTAAATACATTGATGCCCTTCTACTATTTTGAAGCCTCTTTGACCAATGTTAGAAGCGGAGATAAATGAATGAGCTCTGCTAACAGGTTCTCCTGTATACTGTGGCATAATCTTCATAGGTATCATACAAATCAATAATTTATTTGTATGAGTAATTAGTCTGATTAAACATTAGACGTACAATAAATTGCCTAGACATACTTTGATCAATTAAAATTATAAATTGTATAAGCCACTTTCAAGATTATTTCACTTATATCACTGCTGCTAGTATTATTGCAGGGGGTAAGCCTGCAACACTATATTGGCTATGCACTGCGGTGAAACCTGCTAGCATTGGCTGCAACTAGCGAACCATGGGTGATACTGTGCTGAAATTCAGTGTAGCATTGCACCCAACCCTTACTCGGGTAGAACAGTTCTCTACTGCAAACACAGTTGCCGTGCCCCTTGCGAGATTCGAACATCGTACCTGTTGATCTGAATCCGGATGCGCTAACCACCAAGAGATTTATGAATGTTATATATGCAATACCAAAAGTCCTCTCAAGTCTGGTTTGTTTAATCCTTGATCCATTGTTTTAAAAGCAAATGGTCGTTCTGAATTTAAACTTAAACCACTGAAAATATAATCTTGGAATCAGATCAAAACCTATCTTATTGAAATCATATTGAACGTAAAAGTCTTGGGGTTGTCTTTTCACCACGGTTAATAGGCAACAAGGCTAGGAAATTGTGAATGAATGCAGGCATGTGAACGGTTGTATTATGGAGGGTTCACAGACATGATAATAACCAACGTTTGATCTGGTTTTAATGAGATTGGTTCAAAGAAAACTGTAAAAGTCCCCGTTCCCATACAAATTACTGTTTCTACAGTAGACTTGAATATAAGTGTACATGTACATGTTTTAGTTCCTTATCCTTTACACTGGGGGTAAGCCCTGTCCATGCTAAACCGGAAGTTGGCAGTCGTTAACAACCATTTTCTCGACAGACAGTAGCTTTTCAACTGGGGTGGGTCCCGAAATTGGTCAGTTTTGAACATTTTCCATTGAATGATGTTAGCAATATCAAGTTGTTTCAACTCTTGGACTGCTATAGTTTACAATCGCTATATCTTTGGAACATGACATGTTATTTATTTTTTAATTTTAACATTTCGGAACGAGTCAATCATCTTAACGAAGGCCCGGGAACCAGGATGCATATCAACATGGTTGTAGCCCATATTTTATGTGATTCTAAGTAGAACATGGTAATCTATTATCTAGGACTTGTATCAAAGTTATAGCTTTCACAGATTGATCGAAGACGAGATGTTAGCAAACTGGCGTGCTTAAAATAAATCTGATGTCATATGTCATATGAACAGATTGCTCTAACGATTGGCAACATAAGTATATAATGTTTCCCCAAAAATAGTTGATGGCTCATTAACCCCTTTCTCCACCTTGATATCATTTTGATTTTTTCGGGATTTCGCGATTTCGTGTTGGAAAGTTAACATGAAATCAAATGGCCCCTCTAAGCCATCATATGTAAATCACTCTTGGATTGAAACATATTGTTTTGTATATGGTGACGTTTCTTTTGCAGTTGAATGTATGTCTATGTATAAGATAACTACCAGTTTCCAAAGTATCGCATGATCGTCACATGTGTGATAAAATTACCAGAACTAGGATTTAAACTTGAACTTTATAAACAATGTACATTGTTTGCAAAACAAATAGAGTCATAGCTATTTCATTAAAGGGACTGACACGTTTTCTAATGGAAATAAAGGGATCCCACAGAATGCAAAAGATTTTCCAATTGCAAAACAATTCTACTCAATCAATAAATAGAGTATCAAAACGATGTTTAATTCTCAACCTCAAATTATAAAATTCACACTAAAATGGCAATTAGCTGATTTTGTTTTATATGTAGCAGTGTTAGAAACATTTGATAATTACGACAATATTATGAAATAATCGCATTGTGATTGTTACGAGATGATATCTTTATCCGCAGAACCTGCTGACATTTGTGAACTGAATCCCACAGGTAAAGGCCGGACATATCTCACTACATATGCAGTTGTGTATGACATTTAGTTTGCCCATGTAATGGTATGGCCGTGATGCTTGTTGTGCCACAAATGGTGTTAGCTTTTTAAAGAATACTGCAATGGGCTTATGTGGTGGCACTTAATATGCATTTGCTGACATATGAGTCGACTTTCGTAATAATTGATGCCTCTAATAAAACATATAATGTCATTATGTATTGAAAACACATGTTTTAAAAACATTGTCAAGAATCTATATTAATCCTATTACATGTGTGTTTTTCCTTCATTTTTCAACGGCGAATAATCAGATAATTTGCACTTTATTTCATGTTTTATATCACATCGCCAATTATCCAACTGACATGTTTTCTGATCCTCATTACATGTAAACGATTAGACCATATTCCCTGGAAAGTATTGTCTTACAGAAAGTTATAATTGTTTCAAGTATACATTGATGATCTTTATATTAATAGTCCCAAATAGAAGTGGTATATAAAGTGAAAGCCAAACTAATTCACTTCATTATTTTCAAACTTTAACAGAGTAAACACACCAACTTGTGGCTGGATGATATTTTTTTGCTCTGAAAAACAGAGTGAACTCAGCAACAACGATGGATGATAAATCGCCCTTCTATATTACAACTACATTGACAACCATTGGCATCTGCTTCAACGTGATAGAAGCAATTGTTTTGACGAAGCTGCAGAAGTCTCAGCCTGGAGTACGACTTCTGAAATTCCTGAGTTTCATCGACATCTCTGTGCTCCTGTGTGTCGGTGTCTTTGTCCTACCTTTTCAATACATGGGAATTACAATAACTCATATTATGAAACATCGAGAACTATATGGACTATTTATTGTTGGACTTCACCTAGGCATCACGTGTTACACGTTTGAGATCTACTTCACCATGCTGATCGCATGTCAGAGAGCCATTGCCATGGTCAAACCTTTGCAGTCAGTTCACTGGTTAAGGAAACCTGTCATTAACATTTTAATCATCATATGTTTGGTACTTTCTGTGCTGATAAACATGCCTTATTGGTTTGTCTTTGGACCATACGAAGAGACCAATACAAATGTCACACTAAGTCAACTGCCATTGACCAATTTTGTAAAGACAGTGTATTTCGTGTATTACGATGCTTATCTGATAGATGCACTTCGATTATTCATCCCTTTGGTGATTCTTGCTGTTTGCAACATCATCATCGTCGTCTGTGCCAAGAAAAGTATGAATAGTAGCCATGGCCGAAGAAACAGTGACCAATTTCTTTTTCCTAACATCGCTATCATTGTGATGTCCATCGTAACAAATGTTCTTTTAGCAGGGGTGCGACTTATGAATACCCGGGTTTGGATGTTTGATTATGATATAGTGTTTCTCATGGTCATCAACTGTTCCTTTAATACCGTCTTCTATTGTGCCTTTGGACGTGCATTCCGAAACACTTTCAGAGACATGTGTAAAACCATGTGTTCAAAATGAGCCAGAATGCCAAACTCATTCACGCATGATGTTAATTGCTTGTACCTGAGTGCCGATATCGTGATTTGTGGGTTCCTTTTGTACTACTGCTTATGTACTGACAAAGGATAATCGTTTGTCCATGTGTACAATAACCACCAGTTTCGAAAGTATCAAGAAATCGTCACATGTGTGATGCAATTACTGGAACTTGAGTCAAAGTCAGTCAGTCAAAGTAGTTTATTTGTATAAACCTGAACTTTACAAACAATGTACATTGTTTGCACAACTAATTAGATTCATAGTTATATTAACCCTGTTTGAGTCAGCTGTCTATCATTGGATGATTAAGAGAGGAACAGTCGGATCCTGTTTCAGTAAGTCGCTCATAAATGTTATCTATCTGCTTAGTTTCTGTACTAGTTGTATGCCTACTGCATACATATCTACTTATATTTTCGAGTATATATAAAGACTTACATGTGAGTAAGTTAAAAATATTGAACTGCTTTCATGTATTTTTTCTCGGTGGAAACTTCATAAGATTGACTATGTGAATGTACATTTAACTGCAAAAGAAATGTCACAATTTTTTCATTTCATTTTCGATTTTGATAGTCTTAGATAGACACATGTTTGTAAAGAAGTACTCACAATTTCATGCATCAGAGTATGATACTTTGTTTTTATGTCTGTTAAAGTACACTTTTGTTGGGGAAATAGCTTTTTCAAAATGGTTTTTGGCCAGAATGTTTCGCATTTAATTTAAAAAGTCATAAAGCATCGAAATTTAAATAATAAAATATGACTTGATTAAATACATTGATGCCCTTCTACTATTTTGAAGCCTCTTTGACCAATGTTTGAAGCGGGGATAAATGAATGAGATTTGGTAACAGGTTCTCCTGTACACGGTGACATAATCTTCACAGGTATCATACAATCAAATCTTAAGATAATTTATTTGTATTAGTAATTAGTCTTATTAAACATTAGACGTACAATAAATTGCCTAGACATACTTTGATCAATGAGAATTATAAATTGTATTTTTGGATGAGGTGTGATGGGTTAGGTTTCAAAGCATTTATTATTATTGCAGGGGGTAAACCTGCTACACCATTATGACTATGCATTGCAGTGAAACCTGTTTACGTTGCCTGGAACTAGGTGTAACTGCGCTTAAAATTCAGTGTATGATTGCACCTGAACCTAACTGCACGTAGAATTGTTCTTTTCTACAGACAGAATTGCCGAACCACTGACGAGATTCGAACCTCTTGATCCGCTAGCCACTGCACTATCCCGCCCCTATGGTCTAGGGAGCGTAATGAACTGTTACATGTGCAATACCAAAAGTCCTGTCATGTCTTGTTCATTACACCGTTTTTATCACAAAAATTAAATATCACTTTCGTTGTAAAGACTTTATATCAGGAGTCTATAGTTTATCAACTGCTGTTTAAAACAATAGTATGACGACAAAGAGGAAGATTGAACGGTTCATAAATAGTATGTTCATATACGTTGAAGACAATCGCAGTTGAATTTTAAATTTTCAAGGTTCATGTTGCTTATAGATGACTGAAGCTAGTTTTCTGTACACATATATAAACTGTTTTCTGGTGTGCTAAATCCTTGATCGATTGTTTTAAAATCAAATGGTCGTTCTGAATTTAATATTTAATCACTGAATATATTACCTTTTGAATTGGTTGCATCAGTGGAAAACCAATCTCATTAAATCAGATTGAACGTAAAACTCTTACTTCGTCTTTTCACCCAGGTTAATATGTAAAAAGGCTAGGAAATTATGAATGAATGCAGGCCTGTGATTGGTTGTATTATGGAAACTTAACAGACATGATCGCTATCGAACAGTTATCACAAACACAAGTTTAACAACTGCCACGTTCGATCTGGCTTCATGAGATTTGTTCAAGGCAAAGAGTAAAAGTTAAACAAGGAAAATAAATGATTAACAAATTCAAACGCCTTTTTAATGTCAAGTATCATCTAACAAAATCATTTGCATACATGTTAACATTGATCTAATGGAAGGTCGTCCAAAAACATCCGGTGCTGCTCGTCCAGGATTTTTGCGACCCACATTTTGCGAATGCATAGACAATTGGAGACTGCTGCGATGAAGGTCAGAGCAGGAATCATCCTTGAGTACAAACACCACGGAATACTCAGTTTTGCAACGTCTTTTGGGAAGTGAGGCAGGGTTTAACGCCGCTTTCGAGATTATTTCAGTTATATCACGGCTGCTTGTATCTTTGCATGGAGAAAGCCCACAACGCAATGGTTGTGCATTGCGGTGAAACCTTCGAGCATCGGCTGGCGAACAACTGGTGACACTGCGCCGAAATTCAGTGTAGCATTGCTCCCAAACGTCAATGCGTTTAGAACAGTTCTCTATAGTCAGGTTCACTATGTATTTTTGTTCAAAGTTTTTGGAGATTAGCAAAACTATATATTTTTAGAATCATCAAAGCATAGTGTATCCAAAAACCAAGGTTGGCATTTGCACAGACATCGTTGATGGCGGCCATCTTGGATTTCAAAATGGCCGCCGTTAAAATACAAATTTTGCGATATATCGGCTTCAAGTCAACTTAGAAACTAAAATAAACATGCTAATTCTATGTTTTCCTGGTCTGGGATGCGAATGGTGGTAGCAAAATAGAGATCAGAGTCATTGAAAAGTACCGTTTCATTGGTGTTTAATATTATAACCAAGATGGCGCGAAAATTGGTGAAAAAGCAACCAAAAATCGGTTACATGAACCAATATAAGGTGTCTATATATTTTCATTTGATTTATTATTTATTGTGTTCATTTGAATATAAATAAAATTTAAAAAAAAAATTTTTTTAAAAAAATGTTGTTCCATTTAGAACCATTCTGTTACATAACTTGTTGTCATGTGAGTAGTACCGGAAGTGCAGTGTCACTAAACCTCCAAGTCAGGGCGCTCTACCTCCGATTGGCTCTATGGTAGTGGCCCTGCCGTCTTTTACGGGGGCATTGTTGTCAACCCAGTTGACAACAATTGAATATGACGTCACGTATAGCTAAGAACCAAAGGCTTAGTCAACATACCAAGCAATCGGTTCAAGGGTATGTTTTATGCGTTAGGTGTATGAATATAAGTATTGTTCATGTTTTTGGTTAATTATATCATGTCTAATGACCTGGGTAATGAAAGGAAAAACATATTATTTCAATAACGCGATGGAAAACGTAATACAATCGCAACAATATTAGTTTGACGGTCTCTTTCGTTGTGTCGCTGTACGGAGCTGTATTGCGAATCCTACGATTTAGAAGTTTATATTTGGAGCGTGACAGCAATCAACGGCTGCACGCGCTGTGTTGGAGCTTTCTCACCCGAACACCTTCTGATGGCAGCGAGTATATTAGTGACGTCACGGAGCGGTTGCTCGCTGTCTGGAGCTAGCAGTGTCACTATGTCAACACCCTTACAATGTGGACATGCTTTTGATGAATTTCTGCACAATTTTGTGAATTTCGGTGAGTACCCGTTTGTATTCCTCTACAATATAAACTTGTGCATTCATAAATGTCAATAATTCATGCCTTAAGTAGTTAAAAAAAGCAAAATCATGAATTAAAAAACAACCCTTTTGAAGTTCCCTCCCTGCAAATTTTTCTATAATGATACTACTCTCTCAACAACATATATTTGTAAAGTGAACCTGAGACGAACCATCCAGTTAAATGTGGATCACAGTAACATTTCAAATTATAACCTTTTTCAAAAATTCCCTCCTTACGAACATTTAGATAAAGATACTACTTTCTTAACAACATAATAAAACATATATTTGTTAAGTGAACCTGAGAAGAATCAACCAGTTAAATGTGAATCACAGTAACATTTCATATTATAACCTTTTTTAAAAATTCCCTCCTAACGAACATAGATATAAAGATACTACTTTCTCAACAACATATATTTGTAAAGTGGACCTGAGACGAACCATCCAGTTTAAGTTAAATAAGATCAGAATTACATCAACATTTGATTACATGAAATTGGTGGAAGTGCACAGGAAGATAATGGTACTTCTTTTTCCGAAATTTCAGAGCAGAAGTCATGATGAATGAAAACCCTAATGACAACAACTCAAGGGAAACTGTCGACTGGAGATTGTGTATCTTATGTCAGGAGAGTGACACCAGCAAAGGAGCAGTTGTTCTGAATCCTAGCACAGGACTACAGCAGACAAAGTTGCCTATCCCTGGCGGGATTCAAATCTCAGACCTTGTGATCCGAAGACGTACGCACTAACCACTGCGCTCTCCCGCCCCCGACGTCATAATAGAGGGAAGATCAATCTTTGTGTGCTGAATAGTTCCTGTTCACAGCCCGTCTTAAGGAGAGATGGGACGAAGAAATCGTACACACTTGCGGTAACATTTTGCAGCAACAATTTATTGTAGTGAATAAGTCTCAAAATATATGCATTAAAACTTTTTAAGCATTGATTTATCAATAAACTAATGGAAAGCGCTTACATTTACCGCAACGTCTTTTTAAGCGGCCATTTTACGACATGCCGCATGTCGTTACCGTCACCTATATTCGCAGTAAATATGTTACTATGTGTGTTATTTCAATCACATACTTATCTCCAGTAAGTGGTGAATATAAGTCGCCTTGTATTATCAACTGATAGTTGTTCTTCCATCAAGCATTCTTAGATTGATAGTATATTAAAAAATAATTACACGGTAGGCTGTCAAAGTTACACTTGAATTGATCAAAACGGCCGTGACGTAATGTTTTGACGTTTATGTAGGTAATTTTAAAAATGACGTTTAAGTGATGAAAACCGTTCGGTGACCGACTATTATTATTTCTGAATTCATTTGTCTAGCAAATGCGCACATCATATTACAGTTTTAGCAATATCTAAAATATGTGTGTCACTGAAAAATCCTATTGAATATGCGAAAAACGATGATTAAAAAAATATAAACTTGCTATGTATCCGCGTTTGTGATAAAATTGCATCTGAAAGGATTCTGAGTTTAATTGTTGAAAGCGCACACTTTATTTAAGTAGGTGAAAATGGTACAAAAATAGCATAATTTGCTGACAGGGGTGTTGCTATCGATACCAATAACTCTTTAAATTATTCGCTGACCCCCAAATTTTCTTACATTTTTTAACAAAAGACAAGATAAACTTGCTATTTTGCTGCTGTTTGACCAGTCGTCATCCCTCTGCTTCTTTTTCTGCTCCTTGATGGATCTGACCGTCTTAGCCTACAAAAGATAAAAAGTGATAACATAATTTCATTAAAATTACGATAATCCTTAAGATAATAAAGGTGATGAAGAAACATATATTCAGGATTCAGAGAAATCCAGAATAACACATCAACGTTGTAGAACTTTTCGAAGTCAATCTAGACAAAAATGAACTAGGTGTTATACCACAATGATGAATGGTTATCAAAATGATTAAAGTTAGTCCGCTTCAGTTCCAACCTGAAAAACGAACCATCAAATGAAGTACAAGAGACAACCTCAGTTCGCATTGTCCTCATCTTTCTACGGTAAACTGGGGTGTCTGTTGGTGAGGCATCACCAACAAGTCATTCTTACACTTCACCACAGTCGCGGAGGGATATTCTGTCCAGCTACTCGGAGCGCGCTAACTAGCAAAACCCTCCCCCTTGATCTACTGGCTGGCCCTTCACAAGACAGACCAACGAACTGTGACTTTCTCAGAATGGAGCCCGCATGACCACGGACAAGGACAATGCATTACCCATGCCCGGTAACTGAAGTGTTTAAACACTGCATATATCAATCGACCTCTGAAAAATCGCAATCACACATTAAATGGCAAACTGGGGACATTGCATTAATGACGGATATTATATTTATATTTGGTTAGTTGACCTACCTAGTGCATGCTATGGTAATGTTCAATCATCTAAATTTACTCTTAAATGAGATAGTTGACAAATCTAGTGCATGCTATGGAAACATTAAATGTTTTAAAGTTGTCATTACATAGTGTAGACCTGCCTAGTGCATGCTATGATACTTTTCAAATCATTTAAAATTTGGGCAAAAAGGTGTAGTTGGTATTTCTAGTGCATGCTATGGTACTGTTAAATATATTTAAAGTTGCTAAATAAATTGGCGTGTTGACTTATCTAATGTCTTCTATATCAATGTTAAAAGAATTTAAAATTAATTCTAGATTTGGTTAGTTGAAATATACTACCTACATGTATTACAGGTTAAGTAATAAGATAAAAGTTGACTTTAATATTGTTAATATAAATGAGTTGATCTCAGTACAGTCACTGGCTACTGTTACTTCAAATGGTTAGTTGACCTAAATGCGCCCAAGAAATAAACATCCTACAAATTCTTCTGAAAACCAAATACTTCAAATACACTTTATTAAAAGCAATTCCGGGAATGGGTTAGTTAACGAGTATTATTGAAATGGGTTAGCTAACCTAGTGCACGCTATGTTAATACCAGAACATTTGAATTATTGATAAAAGGGCAAGTTAATCTTAATTTAAATTAAAAATGAACATGTTGCAAATCGAAATGAAAACAGTTCTCTACTGCAGACGAAGTTGCCGAGCCCGTGACACGATTCGAACCCCGGAACACTTGATCTGAAACCAAACTACTGCACTATCCCACCCCTATTGATAAAACCGCAAGTAAATTTTAATGTAAATTCAAAATGAACATGCTGAAAATCAAAATGAAAACACAACAAGCAAAAAACAAATATTCTATAACGACATTGTTGAAAAGGGTTATTCGATCTAACTAGAGCACATGGTTAGAATGAAAGAGTTAACTTATTAATTGAAGAATTTAAGAAATGATTAAAGCAGGCAAAACGTGACCGTGCTGCAAATCAAGACAAACAACCAGAAAAAGCATAAATGCTCAAAATGAAAACACAATAAGCAAAAACAAATATTCTATAACGACATTGTTGAAAAGGGTTATTCGATCTAACTAGAGCACATGGTTAGAATGAAAGAGTTGAATTATTAATTGAAGAATTTAAGAAATAATTAAAGCAGGCAAAAAGTGACCATGCTGCAAATCAAGACAAGAAACAACCAGAAAAAGCAGACAAGCTTAAAATGACAGTAATATTTGGTTAGTTGACCTACCTAGTGCATGCTATGGTAATGTTCAATCATCTAAATTTACTCTTAAATGAGATAGTTGACAAATCTAGTGCATGCTATGGAAACATTAACTGTTTTAAAGTTTTCATTCTAGTGCATGCTATGGTACTGTTAAATATATTTAAAGTTTCTAAATAAATTGGCGTGTTGACTTATCTAATGTCTTCTATATCAATGTTAAAAGAATTTAAAATTAATTCTAGATTTGGTTAGTTGAGATTACTACCTACATGTATTACAGGTTAAGTAATAAGAAAAAAGTTGACTTTAATATTGTTAATATAAATGAGTTGATCTCAGTGCAGTCACTGGCTACTGTTACTGCAAACGGTTAGTTGACCTGAATGGGCCGAAGAAATAAACATCCTACATATATTATTTAATATATAATATATATTTCTAAATAGTTTAGTAAAAAAGTGTGAGTGAGTTATCGTTTAAATCCACTTGGGCAATATTGAAGTCGTTAGCGGATTTTCTAAATAGTTTATCCAAAAAAGTGAGTGAGTTATCTTTTAAATCCACTTGGGCAATATTGAAGCCGGTAGCGGAGTTTGTAAATAGTTTAGTCGAAAAGAGTGAGTGAGCAAAGGTTATTGTTTAGCGCCGCTTGGGTAGTATCACAGAAATTTGCAGCGAATGTCTCAAAGATTAGTTTCTGGAATGAAATGAATGAAATACGTTCAGAATTTAACACAAGACGCGGTGCAAGGTGACGTCGATATATATATATTTTGTTTATATATATTTACGTTTCCAAACCTGTGTTCTCTAGGACGCTCTAATTCTTCTCTAATGATGCTCATTAGGACAGATTTCGGGACCCACACCAGTTGAAAAGCTACTGTCTGTCGAGAAAATGACACTCAAGAAATCCGTGCATCACGAGATGAAATGTACACGCCCGTGCTCTCCGTTCTCGTACTCTTCTCGTGCAACTTGATCTTTCTTTACCTGTTAGAACAATAATGGAGGTAAGGTGAGTTGGGGTTTAACGCCGCTTTCGAGAGTATTTGACTTATCACTACTCGTATTACTGCAGGAAGAAAGCCCGCAACGTCATATTCGCTATATATTGCGGTGAAACCTGCGAACATTAATTTGAACTAGCAAACCGTGGGCAGTACTAAACTGATATTCAGTGAAGCATTGCACCCAAACCTTACTGCGTGTAGAACAGTTATCTACTGAAGACAAAGTTTCCGAGTCCCTGGCGGGATTCGAACCCCGAACCACGAATCAAGGCATATCACTTACACGAGATTGTCTTTATTGCCACTCCACAGATTAAACCAGAAACTTCAGGTAGATCTAACAGATTTTTTAACTTAACGTTTCCCTCTGACAGAGCTATTTTTAAAGTAGCCATGATCATACAAACCAACAAAATGTCAAGGCATTATGTAGTATTTTACACATTATTTGTCTAACTTATTCAAACATCAGTCATGAACTTCATTGTATAGCTTCCATCTAATTTTAATAATGCAGCTATGATAATACTTAAAGATGGCGTCATACTGTATTTTCCTCGTCATTTGAAATGTTAATGAATTGGTTAAATATGAAATTCCTAATACTTTAAAAAATGACAACAAAATGTCCAAAATATTGAAAATAACATTGTTGTATAATATTCAATGACGCAAAATAACTGGATGTGTTAAAAAAAACTCCTTCAAAAACTTTTAAAAATAAGTCTAAATAAGGACAACTTACTCTGTCTCAACATAGAGTGAGTGAGTTATGTTTAAACGCTTCGGCAGTATCGCAGCCATAAGCGTCGACTGGCTCAACAAAAAGAACACTGCAATAAGTCAACCTCTCACGGTGAACACTGAAATCTGAATAGTCAGTCCACGAAAAGCAGCAACCCCAAAATCAAATACCAAGCCCGAAAAAAATGGGACACCAATCTTACCACACTCGTAATGCCTTTGTCTATGAACTACAAGCATGTCCAAGGTCAAAGTCTCACCACACCAAACCCTAAATGGTGACCTTCGTACAATTAAAGGTGAAAAGCTGTGAAAACTGGGCAGCTGAAAAGTTGGAAAACTTCTTCATTAAAATCCTGACAAACTTGTCATTTTTAAAGGCGCTGTAGCACGTTTTTTGCATATTATTATTTCTCAAGTTTGTCATTTATTATCAAAGTTTATAGAACACATGTATAGTGTTACATTAGAGGGTAAAACACACCCTATGCATAGAACACGGTTATCGGTATTGGTATATGGTAGAAAATGGTGCGACGTAGGAAGCGACAATTTTGTGGAACTCGTCAGTGTGAGAGGTAGATTTGAACGTCATATGCGGTTTTGAGAGTGAAAACAGTCAGATGATTTACCATTCCATCATTGATCAATACTAACAACTCTCATTTGAGTGTTTGGATATACCTACATTTGGAAATTGAATCGCATGGCTCCATAAAACCATGTGCATTCGTTTTAGAACTCTTTTTATTCTTTCGGGGGGTATTATTTAGCCATTGGTAACACTTATTTACCTTTTTGTGGGAGCACTTTATTTCAGAAAGAACGGCCTGTTATACAGCACCTTTAAGTCCATCCATAATTTGAATATCATATCCAAAGTGACTGCTTCGCTTGCTTCAGAATTGATATTTTTATCAGTTTTATTTTGTTAAAAGAGTTGTAATGCTTGGGTGAACTCGCTCCAAAACACCGCTTCAACTTCTTTTAACATCTTTTCAATTGCAAAATGAATGATCCCCTATTTATAAAGAAGACAATTACATGAGGTTAACAACTGTACTTGAGTCATCTCTAATTCAGTATCACGTCTTCATTGAATTTATATAAAACAAAGGTGAAATTAAACGTTAACATTTTTTTAAAGGGGCAGTAGCACGTTTTTTGCAAAATTTATTTTTTCAAATTTCCCATCTAAAATGATAGTTTGTGTTATGTATATTTACTTTAGAGGTTAAAACATCTCATTACACAAACCAATTATCCGTAGCGGTAATTACGGTGTTATGTATAAAGCAAAAATTGCATGGCGGCCATTTTATTGAGAACACATTTTATTATTTCGAATGATAAAAACGATTCCCATGGCATTACAGAACAATGTACACTCATTTTTATCTTAATTTTCGGAAAAGAGAGAAGGGTGTTTGACTCTTTGTGACATTATTTTTCAAATACATATCATCGACTAATTTCAGCGAAAAAACGTGCTACTGCCCCTTTAAAGTATTTTGGAAAACAAATAATGGTCTTCAACTAAATCAAAGTCACTATCCAGTCTTTGTCGACGTTTCGACCAGTTGCAAACAAAATATGTGACTGCATGGAGAACACGGGCGTGTACATTTCATCTCTTGATGCACGGGTTTCTTGAGTGTCATTTTCTCGACAGACAGTAGCTTTTCAACTGGGGTGGGTCCCGAAATTGGTCAGTTTTGAACATTTTCTATTGAATGATGTTAGCAATATCAAGTTGTTTCAACCCTTGGACTGCTATAGTTTACAATCGCTATATCTTTGGAACATAAGGTGTTATTTATGTTTTAATGTTAACATTTCGGAACGAGTCAATCGTCTTAACGAAGGCCCGGGAACCAGGATGCATATCAACATGGTTGTAGCCCATATGTTATGTGATTCTAAGTAGAACATGGTAATCTATTATCTAGGACTTGTATCAAAGTTATAGCTTTCACAGATTGATCAAAGACGTCAGCAAAATTAAAAACTGGCGTGCGTCAATATAATCTGACGTCATATGTCATATGAACAGATTGCTCTAGCGATTGGCAACATAAGTATATAATATTTTCCCAAAAATACTTGATGGCTCATTAACCCCTTTCTCCACCTTGATTTGCGCTTTCGATTATGCGTTTCACTAGTTAGTACGAACTGGCACCATGACACTCAAGAAATCCGTGCATCACGAGATGAAATGTACACGCCCGTGCTCTCCGTGCAGTCACTTATTTTGTTTGCAACTGGTCGAAACCTCGAGAAAGACTGGATTGTGACTTTGATTTAGTTGAAGACCATTATTTTTATTTTTTTTTAAAATGTTAATGTTTAGTTTCACCGGTTACCTTTGTTTGATATAAATTCAATGAAGACATGACCTAGCTTCTAAAGTAGAGGAGACTCGAAACAGTTGTTACCCCCATAGAAGTGTTAGTTTTTTATAAACAGGGGATCATTCATTTTGCAATTGAATGACCTTGTTAAAAGAAGTAAAAGCGGTGTTTGGAAGCGAGTTCACCCAAGCATTACAACTCTTTAAAAAACAAAATTCTGAAGCAGTAGCAGTCACATTGGACATAATATTTATGGAGGAAATTTGACTTATAGGCGCAAAAGCAGGCAGTTCTCGCTGAAATAAGGTGCTCTTACAGAAAGGTAAGCAAGAGTTGGCAATGGCTAAGTAATACTCCTGAAACAATAGAAAGGATTCTAAAACGAATGTACATGGTTCACGGAAGCCATGCGAGTACATTTCCCATCGAGCGGCCATGTGTTCACATTAAAATGGCCGCTCGAAGGTAGTTCAAGTGAATTGACTGATGTATCAATACCTAAACACTCAAAGTAGAGTTTTAAATAAAGTACAATGATGGAATGTCCAACCATCTTGCTGTGTGAACTCTCAAAATCGCGTGGAACTACAAATCAACCTGGTCAAGAGGTTCGTGGTTTGAATCCCGCCAGGGGTACGGCAACTTTGTCTGCAGTAGAGAACTGTTCTACACGCAGTAAGGTTTTGGGTGCAATACTACAGTGAATTTCACACCTCTTTTTGAGAGAGAAAATATCAGCGACATAAAGCACATGAAGTTGACATCCAGCCCCTACACAAAATTAAAGAGATGTAATGAGGTCAATACCCCATGTCTGTTTGAATTTCAGAATGTTGTCATCATATTTTCCTTTAATATCATATACCAAGTAACAGCCAATACATTTTCCTTTAAATAAAGCCTTCCAGCATAAAAATCCAACGCTTTTTAAAAAATAAAGATATGAATTTTCAACACTTTAATTATTAACATATTGCTGAAGTAAGCCCACCAAATTAATAAAACAGAATTACTTGAATTATTTTATATAAAATCACTTAAAATATATCATCAATTAAAAAGTTTCAATGCCCAGTACTTGGCGCATCAGATCATGCAAGAATTATAACATGACTGACACTTTTTCGACAATACTGACCTCTGTGGCCGAGAACAAATTGGAACTGCATATTTTCTCAAAAAGTTCTGTGAAATTATTTTATAGAGTTTAACGTGTACACCCACTTTCAAATGTCTTATTTAATAAGCCCACATTTGGCTATGAGGTGTAAACTACAGGATTATTGAATAGAGGATAGAGCTATGCACACATTCTTTTTTCAAAAACACTGAATAAGAATAACGTTTTGATTCAGAAATAATGATTTTAGTAGTGAGGTGAAACAACTTTTCACCTAACATGCTACAATAAAACTCAAGCCAGCATGTGATAAAAACATTCATTCCCAACTATTCTCGGTCTGATATTAGTTGGCAAAATTATAATTTGACTGAAGTAAATGACATTTAAATGAAGTATTTCATTGACAGGTACAATGAATAGGGGAATTGTTACCTGTCTTCCAAAACCTAATAAGGATAGAAAAATGCTACCAATCTGGCGCCAAATCCCATTGCTTAATGCTTTATATAAGATAATAAGTCATTGTATTGCAAATAGACTGAAACAAATTTGAATACAATTATACATGAGAATCAAACAGGATTTATTCCAGGGAGATGTATCAGTTAAAACACTTTATGATATTATATTTGAAGCCAAAAAGCTAAAACAAACTTGATTGCTTCTCCTAATTGACTTTGAAAACACGTTTGATACTATCTCTAAACCTGTTATAACGCAGATAATGTTAAAGCTTGGTTTCGGGCCTAACATAATCAAATTGGTAGAAATTTTAACTTTGAAATTTCAGGAATCACTTATTGACAAAACAATAGTTATTAAATATTTGTCAATATCAACCTTAGTTTTCTCGGAAACTATTAAATCTAGGTGAATGTAATTTCGGTTGTGAGTACTCATGAACATCGAGTTCTAAAACCAGTTCAGAAATATTATTTTTGTATGGAGTTGTGGCCCTTGAATCCGAAATTGAACTTAGTACCAACATCGCTGTGATGCTCCAATTCGGACAAGTTTTCTCAGAAACTGTTACATATAGGTGAATGAAATTTAATATGTAGGTAATCCAGATGATACTCTTCATCGAGTTCAAATTCCAGTTCAGAAATATTATTTTTTACGGGTGAATGTTTTTTTTTATAATAACAAAGCCAGTTCCCAAAATAATTTTGAAGAATATTATGATGCTCGAAACTGTTTTTAAAATATTGTACCCTTGACATCAATAATGCTCAGTGGACGGATAGCGGATGGCGGGGGTATGTGAGCCATGCTCACACTTTTTCTTGTTTACCCATTTTAACAATACCGCAATAACCGCCCCGAAACGTTTTGAAAAGAATCATTGAGGCGTGACTGATTAACCACAGACGATCCGCCTCAATCACTAAACTGTTAAATCACAAAAACACATGTTTATGCAATAATTATGTAATTGTCACCTGCGGAATTACCTAGTTGAATATCTAAACAGTCCAAATTTAAGTTGTGAGATTGAAGATTTGTTAGTGAAATTAACAATCAAAATGTTGCGAAATTACGTTGAATTATGACTATCACCGATAATGAGATAACTCCAGTGACGTCACAGGAGTCATCGCTTCAGGGATCACACCCCCGCAGATTTTCATTCTGGTCGCCGGGGCAAAATAAGCCGGGGTTCTTTTTTTTTTTTAAAAGCCGTATATAAGTAATTCATGGACCGATTTCAGAAATTTAAAATCGAGCAATTGTCAAATTGCATCCAATTTTAATGAAGCCGATTTTGACAATAAGTCATTACAGCTATCCTTTAAAACATCTCCTCAAACTAGGCTGTAATGGGGTCGACCTTATCTGATCATGACAATCGTTTAGGAAAGATGTATTATCTACATGGATCATATTCTATAAGAACATTACCATTACTGTTTCGACATGATGCTTGAAATGGAATAAAAGGAATTAAAAAGATTCCCTTTAACATTAAAACAATACGATAACCATATCAGTCCTTATTTATGAGAGGGTACTATATTGAAGTCTGAACGGCGTTTCCGATTTAAACTCAAAGGGGGATTTTTAAATTTGAATTTCTTTGAATGTCTTCTTATTTTACTGTGAGAAAGCTTTCAAGCAATTAAAAAGGAAGATAAATATATGCTTAGTGAATGTAGTTATATTTTAATCACATATTCATTCATTTAACCGAAAATAGAAACGCATGTGTCTAACAAATAAACTTCATAAACTGCCAGGCAAAAGGAAGTACTCACTTCTGTTGATTGGTTTGATTTTTTAAAAATAAATTAAAAATGAAATTTCAAATTTTAATTTTCTTTAAAAACTTTGTTTGTTCTATGTGAAAATAAATAAATGTGCCTGATTCTTAACACATTGACAACATTTTAAGCAATGGTGTAAATTTAATTCCTTATCCCTGTCTTCACTAAACAGGTATTTTAACTAAAATTTAACCACAGTCACCAATTAATTCATTCAAACCACTGCAGATAAGTATATAAGAAGATAAGGTGAAACAATGGCTGTTAGGCAAACATGATACAAATGTATGTGCACATATGAATGAATCGAAAATATTGACTAGATTATTTTCAACCATATGGGTAATAAAAAGAGGTTTTATGCATTAAACTGGCTTAGCACGTTTTTTGCAAAATTTACTATTTCACATTTCACATTTTTAATGATAGTTTATGTCATTTAAATTTACTTTAGAGGGTAAAACATCTTATTATACAAACCAATTATCCCTAGTGGTAATAACAATGTTGCGTTTAAAACAAAAATTGCATGGCGGCCATTTTATTGTCAACCTATTTTATTATTTCGAATAACAAAAACCATTCCCATGGCTTTAACGAACCACGTATACTCATTTTTTAACTTGATTTTCCAAAGAAAGCGGGGTGTTTTACCAATGCGGACATCTTTTTTCAAATATATTTTATCGACTTATTTGAGTGAAAATAAACTGCTACTGCCCCTTTAAGATATAAAATAATCAATCTGTGTAGAAGACATCGCCAGTACAGCCATATACAGTTTTGGAATGGTATTTATCTTCGATGTATTATCATTTGTATGGCATGTGGTTGTATTGTTTGATGTACGATACGAGATGTGTGATGTGTGTTGACTTGTGTGTGATGTCAGGTACATCGTGTGTGATGTGTGATGAATTGTGTGTGATGTCAGGTACATAGTGTGTGATGTTAGGTACATTGTGTTAGGTGTGCATGGTGCGGTGCGTGATTTGTGATGTGCGGTTTGTGATGTGGTGAGTGATATGTGATTAATGGTTTATGGTGTATGGTTTCTTCTTCATGAACTGTAATGTATGTGACTGAAGTTATGTGGGGTGTTATTTGTGATGTGTAGTGTATTCTGTATGGAGTGTGGCCTGTCCTGTGCATTGTATGCGATGTGTAGTACTTTCTGTGTCAAGCGTGGAGCATGGAGAATGGGGGTTGGAGCTTGGAGCGTGGGGAGTGGAGCTTGGAGCGAGGAGATTGGAGCTTGGAGCGTGGGGGTGGAGCTTGGAGGGTGGGGAGTGGAGCTTGGAGCGTTGGGATTGGAGCTTGGAGCGTGGTGCTTTGAGTGTGGAGTATGTAGCGTAGAGGGTGGAATGTGGAGCATGTAGCGTGGAGGGTAGAATATGGAATATTGAAATTGGAGTGTGGAACGTGGTGCGTGGAACGTGGTGCTTGGAGTGTGGAACGTGGTGTTTGGAGTATTGAGCGTGGATTGTGGTGTTTGGAGGGTGGAGCGTGGAGCTTGGAGTTTGGAGGGTGGAGCGTGGAGCTCGGAGTTTGGAGCGTGAAGCTTGGAGCGTTGAATGTTGAGCGTGGAGGATAGAATTTTTAGCATGGAATGTGGTTGTGGAGCATTTAGTGTAAAGGGTGTTTCGAGTGTTAAGCTTGGAGCGTGGAGCGTATATTTTGGAGTTAGAAGAGTGGAGCGTGGAAGTGGAAGTAGAATGGAGCGTGGAAGTGGAAGTAGAGTGGAGTTGGAAGTGGAAGTAGAGTTGAGCTTGGAAGTGGAAGTAGAGTGGAGCGTGGAAGTGAAAGTAGGGTGGAGCGTGGAAGTGAAAGTAGTGTGGCGCTAGGAAGTGGAAGTAGAGTGGAGCGTGGAAGTGGAAGTAGAGTGGATTGTTGAAGTGGAAGTAGAGTTGAGCGTGGGAAATCGAAGTAGAGTGGAGCGTGGGAGTGGAAGTAGAGTAGAGCTTGGAAGTGGAAGTAGAGTGGATTGTTGAAGTGGAAGTAGAGTGGATTGTGGAAGTGGAAGTAGAGAGGATTGTGGAAGTGAAAGCGTGGAGCGTGGGAAGTGGAAGTAGAGTGAAGCGTGGGAAGTGGAAGTAGAGCGTAGCAGGGGAATGGGAAGTAGAGCGAAGCAGGGGAAGTGGAAGTAGAGTGGAGCGTGGAAGTGGAAGTAGAATGGAGCGTGGAAGTGGAAGTAGAGTGGAGCTTGGAAGTGGAAGTAGAGTGGAGCTTGGAAGTGGAAGTATAGTAGAGCGTGGAAGTGAAAGTAGTGTGGAGCTAGGAAGTGGAAGTAGAGTGGAGCGTTGTAGTTGAAGTAGAGTGGTGCGTGGAAGTGGAAGTAGAAGTAGAGTGGAGCTTGGAAGTGGAAGTAGAGTGGAGCGTGGAAGTGGAAGTAGCGTGGAACGCGGGAGTGGAAGTAGAGTGGATCGTGGAAGTGGAAGTAGAGAGGAGCGTGGAAGTGGATTTAGAGTGGATTGTGGAAGTGGAAGTAGATTGGAGCGAAGTAGTGGAAGTAGAGTGGAGCGTGCAAGAGGAAGTAGAGTGCACGAGGAGCGTGGAATTGAAAGTAGAGTGGATTGCGGAAGTGGAAGTAGAGTGGAGCGTTAAAGTGGAAGTAGAGTGGAGCTTGGAAGTGTAGGTGGAAGTAGAATGGATTGTGCAAGTGGTTGTAAAGTGGAGCGTGGAAGCGGAAGTAGAGTGGATTGTGGAAGTGGAAGTAGAGGGGAGCTTGGAAGTAGAGCGGAGCTTGGAAGTGGAAAGTAGAGGGGAGCGTAGAAGTGGAAGTAGAGTGGATTGTGGAAGTGGAAGTAGAGGGGAGCTTGGAAGTGAAATTGAAAGTAGAGTGAATTTTGGAAGTGGAAGTAGAGTGGAGTGTTAAAGTGGAAGTAGAGTGGACCGTGGAAGTGGGAGTGGAAGTAGAATGGATTGTGCAAGTGGTTGTAGAGCGGAGCGTGAAAGTGGAAGTAGAGTGGAACTTGGAAGTGGAAGTAGAGCGGAGTGTGGAAGTGGAAGTAGAGCGGATTGTTGAATCGGAAGTAGAGTGGAGCTTGGAAGTGGAATTGAAAGTAGAGTGAATTGCGGAAGTGGAAGTAGAGTGGAGTGTTAAAGTGGAAGTAGAGGGGAGCGTGGAAGTGGGAGTGGAAATAGAATGGATTGTGCAAGTGGTTGTAGAGTGGAGCGTGGAAGTGGAAGTAGAGTGGAGCGTGGAAGTGGAAGTAGAGTGGAGCGTGGGAAGTGGAAGTAGAATGGAACGTGGGATGTGGAGTGTGGAGAGTGCAGCGTGGTTCGTTGAGTATTGAGTGTGGAGCATGAGTGGAGTGACAGCGTGGTGTTTGGAGTTGATGTTGTATCTTTTGTTGTAATGTGAGAACACTACGTTATTAACGATCAAGTTCCTGATAGCAGAGTCTTAAACCTATTACAAAATGCATTTTCTGTTTTCTCTATATCAACAATTGAATCTACAGTTAATGATAAAAGGCTTTCGTTATTTAATTGCAGTTGTTAGTTCCTATAAGGAAGGACTACATATAAACTGGCAGTTAAAAGTATTTGGTCGTTCAGGGTTTCATCGCTAGGCGTGTTCTTTACCTGACAAATATGATTTTTATTTTCGTCACATATCTTGTGATATTTGAATTTTCACAAAGAGTTTGCTCTGTCCTGATGACGCCCTATCAATGTAGCAAAAACAAGGAATTTCATGACAATAGCATCATCGATCAATCAGATCTTTTGAGTTGTGCTGTCCTAGCTGGATCCAGAGAATCAAGAAGCTTTGAAGTCGATTCTTCAGGACGCTGCAGACCGGAATATTCCGGGCACGTATCCGGTCTTGTTGCTTACCATTGTGAGTCTGAAAACAGAAGAACCAAAGGAAAGAAAAAAATGCATAAGGTGTGTATATTTGTATGAAAAAGGTTATGTAATAATGTATACTACCTTGTCTTTGTACAAGCCATTTACGTCGCATAATTAAAAGTAATTTTGATTTTAGTAGTTTGCAGTTTTTACCTTACAAATAAGTTCACTTAACATATGGTTTATAAATAAGAATTAACATGAACGATTACTTTAAAATATTTACAATGATCAATCGTAATTTCCGTTATAAAGCGAACGAAATTACATATACATTAAATGTCTTTCATGACACTTCAACGCTTTTGTTTAAATTGAGAATTTGTTTTCAAATTAGATTTTAAAGCTGTTTTACATGGTTTTTATATTCTCAAAAATATATTTGATAAACGCTATTGAAAAAGGCTCTAGTATGAAGGGTTATCGTTAAGTACCATACACGTATGTGGATAACAGCTCTAATTTCATGTCCATGTCATGTCAAGATTCATCTTGTAATACATACATAAATACATACATATAAACATTTGTATAGGGCCAATATCCAGCTAAGCTAAGCTGATTATAATGGACAAATAATTATCAACTATACAGACTATACAGAAATGTTCTTAGATATAAGTATTTCGTGAATGAAAACACACACGATATGTCTGGTTTGAAAATAAATATGCACAAAACCAAAGAAGATTCTCTTAAGACAAAGGCTGGCAATGGCGTGTTATCCGAGGATATCTCATAAGAAATATATTTTTTGCTGACGCTTCTCCTATACTTATCACACCTCAAATCGTGAAAATGTATTTGTATACCTGTTAGCGTAGGTATGTAAAGTATGATTTCATACAAAGATAATTGTATTGAATCGTATGAAAATTTCGAAAATTAAACCGGAAATACTTGAGAAAAAAATACTGTTTAAATGTTTAGATTCTAATTTATAATTATATGATCTCAGGCAAGGTGTTTTCTTTGTTTGTTTGCATGTGAATCTGTTTGTACGTGTTTGTACTTTAGGCCCGAGACCTCTCAGTATTATTAGGGAGTGCTCAATGTCATTCCCAGACGATGGCGAGTAACTGATCAGGTCTGATGTGTACTATCTTCCTTCGGCAAGGGGATTAATAAAACGAATCGAGACCACTCTACCCATGTTTTACCTTGCCTTCAACGATTGCAAGATCCGTGAAACGTAGCAGCGACATCTATTGTGATCACGAGTTACGCCCCTTACCAGTTTTTTATATACAGCCAATGAAATCGCCGTTTACATTCGGTACCAATTCATAATTGCGACGCTCGATACAGTTGTAGAGGATATACAAGTGTTTTAAACGTATTTTATTCCATGAAAAGTCATTGTAAAGGGGATCATAGCAGAGGACTTGAGAAAGAGTTAGAAAAGATTTGTCTCCGTAAAGTATACATATGTAGGTGGCAACGTTTCGCTGCAAACGCAACACGTTACTGCCGCGGAGGTTCAATTTGCAAACCGTCTTTTGATTGGCCTATCCAATTAGCCTGCAGTACGCTAAAATCTAAGCATGGAAATTGCGTGGGTTGAAGTCAAGGGCGGAGATAGCAGATTTTGAAATCTTTTCGTTACGCCAGTGATGTTATGAAGATGGATGTGTACATTGCATGTGTTTCATTTCCTTTAGTTTTATCCTGTTAAATACTATTTTATTATGATTATACGCAGTGGTTACCGCGTTCGGCTTCGGATCAAGAGGTCCGGGGTTCGAATCCCGCCAGGCAACTTTGTCTGCAGTAGATAACTGTTCTACAAGCAGTAAGGTTTTGGTGCAATGCTACACCGAATTTCAGCGTACATGTAGTACCACCCATGGTTCGCTAGGTCAAGCCGATGCTCGCAGGTTTCATCGCAATGCATATCCACATGGCGTTGCAGGCTTTCTCCCTGCCATAATACTAGCAGCCGCGGTATAAGTGAAATACTCTTGAAAGCGGTGTTAAACCCAAACTCACTCACTCACTCACTAACTTGTAATTTTAGAAACATCATCTGCTCATGTTACTGAAAAACACGGCTTTTAAAATCGTTTTGAAATATCCTAAACCAGGCGAGATAGCAAAGAGAAGTATCGTTGTTTTCTGGCTTGTTTTATGACATCCAACAGTCACGATACGTCATCGATTTAAAGTCCAAGAAGGTCTACTATGTCGGCAACATTTACTAACTTATACTAACATAATGTTCATAGTTCATACAAGTTTACCTTAAATACCAAACATTATTTAAAACAAACTTACAGCAGCCCGTGTGTTTGTGTTTGAACTGATAGGTACTCTCATTAATGTAATTTTTATAACGAGATATATCCTCGTCACAGACATTCACATTTTTCCGGTAGAATATTTGTTTTGGTGTGTATTTGAGTTTTTTTAACATTCTGAATCTTTTCTTTTTCCCCTCGGTATAGTGGGAAGTATTGTAGAGACAGTGGTTGTCAGGCAAACGAGAAATGTGCACACAAACACATATGATAGTTATGAATATGTTTTACCTTATCGAAAATTAATTTTCTTTTCCCCTGTGTTGTAGACTCCCCCGAACACCGTTGCTCTGAATGATATTTCTTCCAACTCTGATAAAAAGCAAACACAATCAGTGAAGATAACTAATCAAGGTAAATATAACTGTTTACCATATATCATGATTTTGTTTGTATTATATATATATATATATATACTATATATATACTAAATGTCTATATTATTATCATCATCATCATCATTATTATTATTAATATTATTAGTCTTATTCTTATTATTATTATTAATTTTTTTTTTTTTTTTTTTTTTTTTTATCATTATTATCAGTGTTCATGGGGATTCAATTTAAATCAGGAAAAACCATACATGCCATATACACTGTCACGATCTGGCATATATTGCAATATTGTATATGTGCCACTTGATATTCTATTGAATATATGAGTCAATGACATATTATATATGGTATTGATATTCATCCTGATTTCCTCAATTACTTTCCAATAGATTTAACTGAGAATATCTTTAATTAACAGGTAACGAAAGGCAAATTGCAAGCACATTTCTGCTGGTTGAAGTTACCACTCAGTTATGTGTGTTCACTTTCCAAGAAGGGGACAACAAATTAAACCTGACAACAGCCCTAAACGTCACAACCTCAAAAGATAGTCTCCAATATGATCCAAAAAGGAAACTCTTATATTTCGTTGTGGGAGATGGAAGACAGCAAAAAATATTATTCACTAATATCTACACGAAACACATCAAGACTATCATAAATGCGACGCATAAAGGTAAGACCAGATATTCCTTCGTTCAACAACATTGGCTTTCCATTTACAGTCACTTGTGTTCAGTGTTTACACTATGCAACGGTAACTGCAATCGTTGTTTTAGTAGATCTTCAAAGTCATAGAATGTCTCGATTTGACGACCATCAAAAGCGCTGTAGCACGATGTTCTTACTGAAATGAAATGATCACACAAAAAGGTAAATAAATGTAACTAGTGACTAAATAATACCCATAAATAAATAAACGAATGTACATGGTTTGCTTATTGCATGCGAGTCCATTTTCCTTCGCGCAGCCCATTTGAATGTGTTCACATCAAAATGGCCGCTTGAAAGTAGTTCAAGTGATCTTACTGAAGTAGCGATTGATGTAGAGTTTAAAATATTGCGCACTGATGTAATGGTCATCTTGCAGCCTGAACTCTCACATGAAGCCTACAAATCTACCTCTCGCACTGAAGAGTTCCACAAAACTGTTGCTCTATAGTTCGCTCCACTTCTTTCAATACGATAACCGTTTCCTATGGATATGGCTTATCGGGTCGTGCAATGAGATTTTGTACTCTCTATCGTAACCGTATATTGTATCAGCTTTAATAATAAATGGCAATTTTGAGAAAACATAATACGCAAAAAACGTGCTACAGCGCCTTTAAGCGTACAATCTATAGCACAGGCTAGATTATATGATTGAAGATTCAAGGATCTCTATGAATATGGCAACATATAGTTTTAAAATATATATCTTTAATCATGCGAGGTACGTAATGGTTACCTTAAAAATGAAAAGCATATATCAATTAAAGGGGCAGTAGCACGTTTTTTCGCTCAAATAAGTTGAAGAAATTTATTTGAAAAATAATGTCTGTAATAGTAAAACATCATTCCCTCTTCGGAAAATCAAGTTAAACAATAAATGTATATGGTTTGGTAAACCCATGAGAATCGTTTTTGTAATTCGAATTAATAAAACGTGTTCACAATTAATTTGCCGCCTTGCAATTTTTTTTTTATATGCAACACCGTTATTACCACTAATGATAATTGATTTGTGTAATAAGATTTGTTACTCTTCAAAGTAAATATGAATGATATAAACTATCATTATAAATGGGAAATTTGAAAAAATAAAATTTGCAAAAAACGTGCTACAGCCCCTTTAAAGTGTGCTTGATTGATTAACATTAAAATGAAAATAACATTACAGACACGTTTCACACCATGAGATGTGACTTTGAAAGAAATATCTGGTTCCTGGCAAGTATGACTCGTCTTATTCGTGTACGTGTTGTCAGAGGCTCAATAACCACAAAAAAAGAAAAATATAAGAGGAATACGTCAGATGGAAATATCTGGACCAAACAGGTAATACAACTTACTTATTATGACTTATTTACATACACTCACCCACGAAAGAAACGTCACCATACAAAATACAAGATAGTGCAATCCACGAGTGATGAACACAACCGAAACAGAGATACACCTTGTCTTCAGAAGCCAATTAAAATAAAATCTCAAAACGTTATATGTTCATATTTCTGAGAAACACATGCTTGAAGAAATCTTCGTTTTGAATCTCATGAACAAAACATGATAGGAGAGTCAAAAATGGCTTTCTTGACTTGTTCCATGATATCTTACAGTACAAATGTAAGTCCAATAAGGTTATATGTGTTGACAACATCTTTTATTTGTCAAAATTATACAATTTATGAATGTTTAGGTCAAATGCCAAATATTCTGGCCAAAAACCATTTTGAAAAAGCGATTTCATCACCCCAAGTTTACTTGAAAAGGCATAACAAAAATAAAGGTAATATACTCTGATGTATGGAATTGCGGGTTCATGTCAAATTATGTCTTAATACAAGGCATTCAAAATCGACTTTCACCTGTGGCAGTATTTCGTTTTTTAGACGTTTGAAAATGTAGTGACGTTTCTTTTGCGGTTGGGTGTATGGTATTGTATGAAAATTAAGCAGGTACATGTACTATAAGTTGATTGTATTATGTTGGCCTAGTGCTGACACTTACATGAAGCCATTATACTTTCGGTGAAGAAGAACACGGTAAATGTTCACTATTCGCTTACGCATATTCAACAGGATCTTTCAAAGAGATAGATTTTTTTTTTTTTAAAATAAACATAGTCTGATTAAAATCGACCCTGCTCCGAGATATAAAATCGGAAAAATAGTGCATATCGGCATACGACATGATTCTATAGATTCCTTGCCACAAGCTCTGGGGGGTAGTTTTGACATTAGTTTTTATTTTTGTACTTAGCTAAGTCTGATGTGGGAATTCCCTCCAATTATTCCAATATGGCTGAAGAGGAAATAAAATGGCAAATTATTGACTGACATGTGCTGTCTTGACAAAAAAGCACAAACACTTTTAAATGATAAAAATATTCAATTGCAAACATTATGTTTAAGTGTAAAACAGCCATATTAATTTAATGATTTAAGTCAAGAACTAAAAGTTAAGCCTACCCTTTGGCAGGCTTTGAATTTAATATAAAAAATAGAGCCACTGGCTCTGTAGCTCATCAGGCTTTATATACATTAACTTATTCAAAATGTCAACTTCTAGGTGAGAGGTACAACAAATAGAAAGTATTTTAAATAGAGAAGATGAAATTGGTATTAAGGTCCTAACCCCTCTGACCTGTCTTTGAAGCCTGAGATAATAAAAAAATACCCTACAAATAAAGACACACTTGAAGATTTAATTCATCACTGTTATTTCCTTTAAATTACCTCCCTTTGAAGAGCACATATAATCTTAAGACGAAAATAGCTTTTTAGGTCATGACCTCAGTGACCTATATTTGGAGTTGCATGATCATGAAATCTACAATTTAGAATCTTCATTGGCCAAGGAGTCTGCACACAACTTTTCAGCTCTCTAGACCTTTTGGAACTGGAGAAGAAGATGAAAATAGGTTTTTAAGGTCGTGACCCTTGTGACCCTATTTTGGGTCAGGGGGTCACGAAATCTACAATTTAGAATCCCCATTGGCCAAGGAGTTTGTACACAAGATTTCAGCTCCCAAGACCAAGTGGTTCTGGAGAAGAAGACGAAAAAGCGAAAAGTTTACAGACGGACGGACAGAATTTTTGCCATTTAACTTAAAGGTTAGATGAAATGACATATGGTCACATTCGGATTCTTTGAAAGGGGGCTTCAATTTGACAATTGCTCAATTTTAAATTTCTGAAATCGACCCATAAATTACTTATATACGGCTTTTTAAAAAACTGCCTAATTAAGCCCCGGCGACCAGAATGAAAGTGGGCGGGGGTGGTCGCTGAAGCGTATCGTGTTGTGACGTACGTAGAGGAGCCTCATCATGGCCGCTAATCATAATTTAACGCGTTTTCCCCACTTTTGAAATGCTCATATAAGATAGAAAACTTCATCAAAACAACCCCAATTTTCGATAAACGGATTACTTAACTATTCAACTAGCGATTTCATATGGTTACAACAACTGGGGCGTGTTTAATTAGGGTGCATTCTGCGCTTTTGTATAGTATGTTTGTAGCAATTAATCGCGGAACTAGAAGGGAAGGTATGACAGTTCAAGTGACACTGAAACAAGGGAAGAAGACTATCGCGGGAATCGGGTGAAGAGAGATTAAGTAGCATCAATTGATCAAATTATGTTGAATAATCGGCATGTTAATTTTGTTTTGTATGTATTAATAAATAAATATATATGGTAGGTATAATTTCATATACACTGAACGATTGACTGTTCAAACAAGCGAGACAACATTGCAGATTTATAAATAACATTGTGTATTTAATATAAAAGATTACTGTATTTTAAGTTTGTCAATTAAGATATTCTATGTATGATGTAATGCAATGCAAACCATTTTCACTTCACTTTCATGAATAAATAAATGAACTGGATTGGTCAACAAGCTCAATGAAATTTACATGAAGATTGCTCTATTGTACACGCTAAACATATGGTTTGTTCTCACTGTGCAGGCAGCCTGTAGGGGATTAGGATTAGCTGTGTAGTTTTAAGGAAAGGGGCCGTGTCAGCAGTTCCTTGAGTGAGCACAGTTAGCCTTCTACTATTTAACCTGTACCTTGGCAGCTGATAAGTGTTCACCGTTGGGTGATGATATATGAAATCTGTTCAATTCTACAATAAATGATATTGATTAGTGATTACAATAATTAGACTAACCTCTATATATATGGAGGTAAATAACCGACACCGTATCATTCATCATGGCTAATGTTCAGGTCAATGTTGAGTTCATCCCAAATTCTCAAGGTGGTCGTAACCTAGTGTATCAAGGTTACAAGTTTAGAATACAAAAGAGACGTAACACAAGTAATCACTGGAGATGTTGTAAGGCAGGATGTCCTGCAACTATTAACACCGCCTGCACTCTGAGAACCCCCCATAACACATTATGATACACAGATTGATATAGACAACGAACATTATCGAATAAAAGAATTATGTTAACAGAAGCATTTTAATGCACATCTCATTAATGAAAACGAAATAGTTTAATTAATAGTCTGATAGCTTTTATGTGTCACTTCTGCACATCAACACACAATTCTCAGTTTAGCGGACCGTGTAGATGTTTCTTCAAGATCAAAGTTGAGTAGTGTTGTTACAGCAAATTAGTTTACGCAATTAAGAAGCTGAGTATATATATGTGGGAAGGAAGGAGTGTAATTATGTTTGTACAGATAACAGGTTTACTGGACCGATTCAATTATATAACAAATGGCAAGTCGGTGACCAGCATGTCATACATTGTTATTGTCAAACGTCCTGTCTTGGTGACACAAAGGAAATACGCAATAAACATTAACGCGACATTCAGTCTAGATGTTGTCAGCCAATGAAATTACTTTTAGTGTAAAATCGTCATAACTATTTGGTTTTCTATCTTGCCATTTGCAAAAAGACTTTTGCTGAAAGCGGGTTATTGTTTGACCATCTTCTGTTTCCAAGTACTGTCATTGATGGAATTATAGGTTTACATTTTGTGTCTAATGTGCATTTGGATATTCACATTGTCCTTTAGGATACGTTTATAAGGTAAGTTTCTTACATTAATTGACACTCTTGATGAAATGTCAATTTAATACGATGTTTATTTGATTATATTTGATTAACCACACATTTTATTGAAAACATTAACTTATTATCTATTAGATTCTGAATGTTTTAATGTGTAATAAGTGATAACTAAATCGTAAAATGTAACATTTGAATGCGATGTTTTCGTAGGTGGATTTGTAGACGTATTATTATCGTTGCTAATGAAATTCTTTTGATGTTTTAAAATATGTGGTTTACTTTGATTGTTGTTATGTACAGTTAGTAAATTAGGTTGTCGGTTGATTAACGACGTTTAAAAATAGGATGTTGTGAAGTGCTTTTATTGTCGATGGCTTACAATAGGGCCTCTTCGCCGGCGTGCTTATCTCACGTTTGTTGTTTTATTTTAAACACAAACATTCTCTAACAAAAAATAACAACAACACCGACTATCTGATTTCGTTGTCTCGTTCATATTATCATATCTTGGTTTCATTTTGTCATCTTATATATCATTAGCATTGATTTATCCTATGTCTACGAACGTCTATGAATCCACCGTCTCTCACTAGTTATATCAATTATATTTGATATATATATAACGATATTTTGGTACATTTGTAAATTGAAACTTGATAACGAACATTACTCGAACAGTTTACAGCAGAACAGCGATGTGGCATTATTGCAAAGCGTAGATATAACAGATTAACTGACCGATTCCCCAGTGTTTGCCATTGTAAATAGTAAGCAAATGTTTACACCCCGTCCCTTCACGTACGTCACTTCCGGTATCTTCAAACTCTCTAAGCCCCGCCCCATTTTTGGTTTATTTGTCACGGGTGAAAAGCAGACGATGTTTTTCGGTGTTTTTAAGTCGCTCTAGTTTAATATAGGAACAACATATGGACTTTTTTTTGGTCTCGTTTTTCACAAAATAGTCTAATGAACCAATTGTAGTTAAGAATTCAATAGAAAATAATTTATTTCAGCCTTCCTTTAAACAGTCATAAACTGTCGAAATTTAATTAATAAAAGATGCTATCGACATAAATGACATTCTTGGACTTATTTTATTTTATCGTAGGACGTAATAAACAAGCCAAAAAAGCTCTAAAGCTTTCCATACTCGTAGTGCCAAGGATTGCTTATTGCACAATCCAGGTGAAACATATTACTGAGGGTAGTGTGCTCTAACTTTGAACATTTGACAACGTTTAGCGTATATTCATTGAAAAATGAAAACAATGATAAGTGAACTCATTCATCGGCGCTCCTAGTGTGGAAAGCTTTGCTACGGCACAAGAAGACAAAGTTGATAAGTTTAATGATAAAGTATTTGTTAATATGTGAATATTCTATTAATAGATATGCTTATAATTTTACATAATATTTTAAAGCAATTACAATTAGTGAAAATACAGCATGTTTTGCATTTCACGGAATGCAAAACAGCAAGATTGCGAACAGTCGGCGATAGAACTCCTTCTTTAAGAACTGTTTGTTAAAAAGCAAAATTGAACCCTTTTATATCCTACAGGTTTATCTTCATTTGCACTTTCAACGGCGCCATGTCAACTTACAGTACACTATCCTACAAAGGAGGAATGTTTCAGGTGCATCAGACAAGGTCGCATTGCAGTTCCGTTTTTATTTTGGAAGGTGATTAGAACACGAAAAACCCGAACGCATTTCTGGGCTAATTATTTTGTTTTTAGATCCCAATTTTACTTTAGATTAAGGTTACACAAAATTAGAACTGCCTCTATAGCGATAAAATTATAACATGTATCTCTTAAATATGATTGGGAAAGGATGTAAATTGTTAGTTTTTTAAAAAGATAGATTTCTATCCTTTATATCCTATTTCGATGCAACTTATCGACATATTAATACAGGTTTTTATTTACTGAAACTGTTCAATTATATTTTTTTAAATATCGAGATTATCACAATATTATCAATACCATTTTAACCAACTTCAAAATTAATTTCCAAGAATAATTGTTGTAACTTCTTTTTTCAAGAACTTTGGGAAAATGAAAAGAAAATTAACCAGCAACGAAACAGAAATTTAAAAAAAAAAACATATAATCTATACATATAAAATATTGAACTTAGAAAAATATAGTGATGATATTGTTTGATTGACCAAATATGTAATAATTCATTCACTTCTTACAGTGTAAATGTAAGAACATCAACTAATGCTCTTATTGGTATTTTAATTCAATTGAAGGGCATCTATACATCCTCAAAGATGTACTCCTGAAGTTCAATACAGTCACCTTAAAGTCTGAGGGCAGTTTAAAATGTAGAGCGCCACCCGGGGCGTACTTCGTACTAAATGAACTCCTCTATGTGGTCGACACAAAAGCAAAGTAAGTTCTAAAGCTGTTAATTATACAACAACCGCACACAACATACAAATCACTGAAGCCCATATCGGGTGTAATTTGGGGTAGAATATGGTTGTTTAGGGCTTGCACCAAAGTCATTCACAGCATTCACTGATTGATCGAAGACGAGATATTAGCAAAATTAAAAACTGTACACATTGATGGTAGTTTCTCCTGCTGACAAACACACTGTACAGGTTGTTGAAAATGAACTGGTAGTTAGTCTGATAGTTGTTAGCAGGTCATCCTCGGTTACCCAGGGTTTTATATATGCTCCGTTACTCTCCACTATCCTCGGTTACCCAGGGTTTTATATATGCTCCGTTACTCTCCACTATATCACCCATGGGAAACCTTATCAGAAAAATCTGTACCCGCCCTTGGCCGGCGTGAGGCAATCAAACTGCTACGCAGCTTGGACCTGCGAGCCAATGACAATTCATATCACTTCGTTGCAAAGCATGCGAGGTCATTTTGTTAGCCATCCGTCACCGGTTATCTCCCTTGACCATTTCCGCCTTATCCTATTGAGCATTTTCTTTGGTTACTGACTTCGTCACGCCGGTCAAGGACGGGTAATTTTAGTACAGATTTCTCTGATAGAGTTTCCCATGGGTGATATAGTGGAGAGTAACGGAGCATATATAAAACCATGGGTAACCGAGGATGTTAGCAGGTAAGAGAAAACAGTTATGGCTTGATGACCTGTGGTTGATAGAGTCCCTCATAAAATCATTGTTACAACTGTTTACTGTCCCGCTATACAAGTTGCTTATATTCTGATTGTCTTTGTGTGCCTAGGTCAGTAGTCTTAAGATTTAGCTCACATACCACAGATGTAAGCGGATACGGGTTCGAGACGCCCTTTCGTCAAAACATTTGCTGTATATGTTCATATATGTTCTTGACAAATTTCTCAAAATTAGTCTATGATAGTTTCTTCAGATGTTTAGTTTCACATTTCTTACACAGTATATATCAGGGTTTACAATCGTTGTAATTTCTTCTGACATGGTTTACAATTCTCTCTGTAAACCCTCCATGAGGGACATGTTGTATTCCCTCGGTACCGAGCGATATGGTTTACAAAGGCCGTTTCAAGCATCACGTTATATGGCTAATAGGTTGATAATTAAAAAAAAACAATCCATGGTAAGACAGGGGGATTACTTAACCCGTAATTCTTTTGGTTTTCTTACAGACGGATACAGAACATACAGTCCCTTACGTGTGGATCTCGCAAGCCAATCACCATCTTCAAATCAGCAAAACTGTCCAACTCGGATTGGTTTCTATCGGTACGTACATTTGATAACTGGTGAAATACCTGATTGAAGAAAAGTTTAAAGAAACCCATCCTTACATTTAAACCATACACTCTATTGAACTTTCTTTCAACGGCATTTAAAGTTGGTTAGATCAAGGAAAATGAGTTCTAACACCTTTATCAAGCAAATTAAGTGTTAGAAGCTACACCGAAACGTCGCGCTACTGCAATAAAGAAGTTGTATATCCATTGAACTCGTTCTCCTTTACTCAACTTTAAATGACTATAATTGTTAACTTAAGAATAACAAATTAATAAAGTCAATAAATTGATATTTTCGCAAAAGTACAAGACCACTTTCATATTTTCGTAGCTGTTCTGAAACCGACTGGACCTGTGCAGCAACACAGATGAAGAAATGGTCGACACACCACTGGTAAAGCAGGACATGCTCCCTATGCAGTATACATGTCTATCATTTATCGTCCAGGGGATCGTTCCACTAACCGAGCTTAGTTCAAAGATCAATCGTAAGCCCATCTCCTATCATTAGCTAAGATTGATCTTAGGGCTAAGATTGGCTTGTGGAACGGCATCCAAATCTACTGTTGAGTGTTGACCATTTTCTTTGGTATCTCAAGCGTTTGAACCAATTTAGGGAACTTAAATCCAAAAAGATACATTCAATAAATGTGGAGATTGACGATTAACTCTTAACCATTTAATGATTTCGCATTCTCATGAAAATCTAAGGGTGACCTCATATTAACAATGTTTATGTTACACACTGTTTTTAGAGAGGAAGTAGTGATTTTCTAATATAATTCTATTTCTAACATTGGATTTACGTGTCACATAATGTATTATACACTTAATTACTCATTGTGAGCCCAAGGTCATAGTGTGCACTAGAGGGTGTTTTACTCTTAAAAACAGATGTCTACCCCTTCCCCCAATTCAGTTATTACCTTTTTTTTTTAAAAGTCCAAATTGTTGCCATGGAAACAGAAGAAAACAAGTTAAAAGGCACATCTGCTTGATATGGGGAGGGTGTCTACCAAATTTGGTGAAGATTGGTCAAATAGTTTTAGAGGTATGCTCCGGAAACAATGGGAACGCCGACGGAAATCAACCAAAAACAATATGTCTGTCGAACCTTCAGGGGTAGAAATAAATACAAAGACTCGAGTCCTGAATCCCGAAGTGGTCTGACCTGACTGAGGCCGCAAATCGAGGTCAGGTCAACCCCTCGAGGGAGTCAGGTCCTAATGTCCTTGTATTTCACATGATGACCTCACCATGAGTAATTTTGGGTTTTATTATAACGAAAATCGTTTTAGGTGTTGTACAACACATAGTCATACTGGTAAAGCGAAAACATTGTGCCATTTTGAAAGCAAACGTCAAAACAAACATTCGCTGGACAAATCACGTGACGAGTCAGATCAGTGACAGAAATTTCTGTCAGTGACATCAACGCTGGTAGCAGGGGTCAGTGTACAAATATATTTTTCGATCACGTGATGTGAACTGATCAATGACATTCTTACAAATTTGATAGAAGTATTAAAAAAAAAAATATACTAGTCATTGTCATATGAAATATGATATTTAAAAAAAACCAGCATCAAGTCACAAGGCTTACGAGACACGATATGAAAATAAAATAAATAGTTTGAGTACTGTTTTAACCAAGGATGTGTTTTTATTAAACTCGTGTTTGACGTACATTGTAGTGCAAAATAAGCTCAGCTTGGAAGCGCTCGTAAAATCTCCAACATTGTAGTGCAAAATAGTGTGGTAAATATTTGATGAGAAATGTTTTACTAAACTACCCGGCAAAAGAAAGTACTCACCTCAGTTGGTTTTGACTAATGCAATATTTAAAAGAAATCAGATGCATTTGACTGTGATACAATAATACTTATCTGGAGTAGTTTGGATGAATTAATTGGTGACTGTGGTTACATTTTAGTTAAAATGTATTTGTTTAATGAAGACAGGGGTAAGAATGAAATTTCCACCAATCTGACCCCTGCCATGTTTAAAATGATGTAAATGTGCGCAGAATCCGGCACATTTATACATTTTTACATCGAATATGTCTTATATGTCAATGAACAATTGTGTATCATCAAAATAGTTTTTGAAGAAGTTTAAAATTCAAAAAATAATTTTTTAACTAAAAAGACACGTAGAAGTATTCTTTGACGGCTGACTAAACACCTGTACTTTTCAGTTTTAGATTATCATTTCGAAAACTTTTGATATTTGCAATTGAAAATCATACATATGATAAAATCAACTGAGGTGATAAGTTTCTTTTGCCGTAAGTTTAGTATGGTTATAAGAGACTGAAACAGGATTCTGTATATACTTATTATTGTTAGAGCACAGTCAAATGCTTTCGTCCAATCATATGAGTGTATTGTGGTCACGTGGAGTACATTTATATCCCGATAGATGTACGGTTGTCTGGTTCCGTTCGGGTATCATGCTCATAAACTGGTTCACAGACTTTCATAAAAACAACAAACACTGTCAACTGATTGTTTTATTTATGGAGATAACACACAGTTAAACACGTATTACATTGACAAATGACCTGCTGTGTTCCCTTTCCGAAAGGAAATAGTCGCTTCTGTTGATGGGGGTCTTCTATATTAAGGAGCTTGATATTCCTAAAAGAAGAATAAAAGCACGTAAATAAAGAAAGTAATGTGAGTTCAATTGGGATTTTTCAAGTGTATTTCATTTATATCATGAGTAAGTGAAACAATGACAAGCATCAAACCATGTTACCAATGTTTCATATATTTTCAACCACGATATAAAAAATAATATCAAAAGTTTTATAGAACGACATAAAAATGAGAAATAAGAAAGTGATATAAAATTACCTTCTTGGAGTGTTAGAGGATGGAGACTGCATTGTCGTCTCACTGAATCTCCTGTATCGTCACACAGCGTCCGCGATGTCCAGTACGACGTTACATTCTTTCCTACAGACAGTTCCTTTGCTACAGTAAGCTAAAATAATTTATATGCAATAAAGACGGGATGCACACTAGCATATGCAACAATAGATATAACAACTCGCATATTGATAAATACAGCTCAACAACCAACTTAACGTGTTGGTAAAAAAATTGAAATACAAAAAAAACAATAACTGTTATTAAATAAACCAATTTAATGAAAATTAGTTTGAATCTTTAAATTACAGAGTTTGAAAAGTAAGGAGTAAAAAAGTAAAGTTACCTTTCCTGAATGAATAGTGTACTTGTCCTTGGACTGTCCATGATGAAGCCATTGTGTGAACTGATTCATTCCACAAACCACTCAGTCTTTATAGGCAATGAAATGTATTACTGCTCAATGTTGCTGAATAAAAACGTGCTTAAATCATGCATGTGCGTGATTCAAGCACGACGCTTATGCTGTAGCACGACTCGTACGCTTTATATAAAATGTACGCATCATGCCCCTCGGACAATTTCAGAAATTCAGTGCTCACAGTGCCGAGGATGACGTCAATGTCCCTAACATTTGCATATGAAAATGAGAGATGTCAATGTTTTGCATGTTGCGTTCGAGAGAATGTTTCCCAAATTTGTTGACAAAATATTTGAAATAAATTCATTTTAAGACATTTTCTTGACGGCTGACGCCTCGCCCAACCCTCTCAAACCCGTACATTTATATCCCGATAATGTACTGCTACTCGTCCTCTATCTATTACTTGGTATGTCACTTGATATAGTGTTAATTTTCCTTATTTTGACTTTCTTGTTACCCTGTTTTACAAAAATAGGGTTCAAGATAATTATTGATGATGCACACGTTTTCACAATATAATATATCACATGTGTCAGTATGTTCGTATATCTTTCGTAAAAAGTAACGTTCTGCAAAGGCATAGGCTTAGGCTTATTTTCCTCTTTTTGTTTGTTTTATTTATGATTTTTGTGGTATTCGTACGCTAACAGATGAAGGAGTTGGTCCCGTTTAACCCCCGAAAAAAAGTTCATGGCGTGTAGCAGCTAGTCCGTCCGTTCTGAATGGGGTACCTGTATTCTGAAAGCAACTCCCTCCATAGTGTTGTATCACTCTTTCTGGAACTTGTGGTTTTGGGGGCGAATCACATAACTATTTTCAGAGTTATGGCCCTTTACTTAGAGCGTTTAATTGGCTTTCCTTAATTCGACTGACAGAACTTGTGTTCTGAAATCAAGGCTTACATCAGTTTTGATCAATCTTTCTGAAACTTTACACATGTTTTGGATATACATCGGTGATACACATCTGTTTTTCCCTGGCCAAATCGGATGAATATTTTCAGAGTTATGGCCCTTGACTTTCTTATTTCAGACTGTGGGTTAAACTTTAACCTAGATTTGCTCTAACTTTTGATGCATTAATGATATGTCTTTGGAACTTGACATGTGTTTCCTTTGATATGAAGCCGTTGAAATAAAGTCATAATCTTTTACTTCTAACCTTGACTTTGATGGCAGAAGTAATTTTTGTAAATCACCCTTGCATTTAAAATGTTTATTCAAAGGATAATTTAATTTGTGCATCAACAGGACAAGTCCCGGGATTATTGTGCTCTCGACGCACTCTTGTTATCTTGAGATATCAAAACATTACTCAAAACCTTATAATATGTGTGTTTTCTATTTATAATAGATGTGTTATGTATCAAAACAACACCTTTTACCTTATTGTATGTTTGATATCTACTATAGATATCCAATATCCAATTCAATACTGTTTATCTTTGAATAATCGCCTACCTTGACTTATTGCCGGGTTTAATTTAATAAAGTCACCAAACTTGTGAATATTTCCTTTTTGCTAAGTATTTCAGCAAATGAACATTTTTATGCGACGTTTAACCTAAAAGTGGGAACGTCTTTTAAAATATTCAAGACAAGAAATTGCCGATGATGACGTTTCGTTTATTCCGTACATATATTAGTGTTTCGAAAGAATAATCGCCTGTCTTGAATAATCTCCCTGTCAAATCGGTGTTTGAAATCAATAATGACCGATCAACTATTCAAAGATTTACGAGGGTGGCTGATTTTCCATTGACCAAGATTTATGTGGTGTAAAGGTTACCAAATGTTGTATGTTTTGCAAACTGTCAATAAAACACTAGAGTGGAATTGTGTTGCTTTTGTATTATCTTGAAGAATAGTAGTTCATAAGGATAGGATAATATTGTTGATATCCTTTGTTGAAAAGAACTCTTTTTTTTTAAATCGTTAGCAATCTGTGGAATTGTAGGTCGTCAATGAGCGGCCATTGCCAGTCGAATTTATTGTTTTTAATATCCGTATGTCCCGTTCTATTAACATATGCTTCTATAATATTTTATACTTAGGTTCAGCCTATAAGTTCTTGGGATTTGGTAACAAAAATATACAATAGTTTTAAATTCATTTCGTTTCTCCATTTCATAATGTGTGTAAATATTATACATATGTGGCTAAAAATTGATCTCTCGGTATGAGAATATAAGGAAATATCACAATGGTCGTCTTTTTTGTTAGTTTAAACAACAATCAATCAGATTAAAATAGACAGTTTCCGAGGAATAAAAGTTGCAAAATAATATACTCTCCGAAAAAATAAACGCATAACTGATATGATTTTCTGAGTACGTGTTTTGGGGGCGTTTTGTAAGATATTTACAAAACCGTTTATTTAAAATATGATTCATATGGAGTTTCTTTCCGGAACATCGCACCCAAACGCATCTCACAAAATTATGTTTGTATTTAAGAGCATGACTTCCATTTGAGGCATGCAGTATGAGGGACAACACACTTCATGTGCAGTCCACATGAATATAAGACACTACGTCATATAATGGGTATAAAAAGCCAATCCCTTTCCTTGGTTTGTTCACCATATTTTTAATTTTTTGGTAGAAGAAAATGCCTTGTCTGACTACCGCCGATAGAAATATCGCCAAAGGTCTACTTGAAGTTGGACAATCACAGCTAGCAGTTGCCCGCCGCATGCACATCCACCAAAGTACGATTTCTCGTCTCTGGGATAGGTACATTCTCGGTTACCCAGGGTTTTATATATGCTCCGTTACTCTCAACAATATCACCCCTGGGAAACTTCATCAGAGAATCTGTTCTCAAATTACCCGCCCTTGGCCAGCATGAGCCAATCAAACTGCTACGCAGCTTGGATCTGCGAGCCAATGACAATTGATATCACTTTGTTGCAAAGCACGCGAGGTCATTTTGTTAGCCTTCCGTCACCAGTTATCTCCCTTGACCATTTCCGTCTTATCACATTGAGCATTTTCTTTGGTTACTGACTTTGTCACGCCGGCCAAGGGTGGGTAATTTTAGTACAGATTTCTCTGATAGAGTTTCCCAGGGGTTATATATAAGGGAGCAAAGGAGAGTAACGGAGCATATATAAAACCCTGGGTAACCGAGGATGTGATAGGTAATACCAACAGAATTCTGTGGAAGATAGAACTAGAAGTGGGCGACCTAGAATTACCACTGCAGCGAAGGATCAGTATATTCAGCTACACCACCTACGTCACCTACGGCTACTGCGACCAGTACAGCTAGACACATACCTGGATTGAGAAAAATTTCAGCAAGGAGCAAAGAGACCGTACTTTGGACCTGTGCTGCATCAGCAGCATCGACGACAACGGGATGCATGGTGCATGAATGTAAAGCCCTGGGACCTAGTTAATTGGCTTCGAATCTGGTTCAGTGATGAATCAAGATTTCTTTTGGAATGACGCGATGGAATAATCCGTGTATACAGACGCCGCCATGCGTTCCCCAGGTTGACAGATTCGGCAGGGGGAGCGTGATGATGTGGGGAGTCATATCCTATACTAGTAGGAGTGAGTTGATGTTGATCCAAGGCAATCTGACAGCGCAGCGCTACTGTGATGAAGTCCTTCGCCCACAATTCATTCCTATTGTACGCCGCCAGAGGGAGCTATTACAACAAGACACCGCTAGACCACAGCACGCGTAACAAGAGACTTCCTGCAGAATCTCAACATCAATATGCTACCCTGGCCCTCGATCTAGATCGCCAGACATGAACCCGATAGAACATCTTCGAGATGCTCTGGACAGACGGGTACGACAGCGTAACCCACCGCCCCAGACACTACCACAACTCGCAGATGCACTATGGACAGCATGGACTACGATACCCCAACATCAAATTCAGAGACTGATTCGCTCTGTGCCGAGACGATGTCACGCAGCTCTTGGTGCCAATGGTGGTCACACGAGGTACTGACTTCAGCGCCACCAGGTTTCTTCGTGGGATCCACTATGAGACTTTTCTCGAGCTCTCATCCTGAAGGGATAACTTAACTTTAACCATGTGGAATTTCGTTTGATTCAGTGATCTAATAAACTCAACATTTTGTATCAAAATAATGGAATTTTTTTTTTTATATGAGAGAGTATACATTTATCGGGATACGAACGAAGGGTTTCCTCGCAAAATCGTCTGATAACAGCCCGTAGACTCCTATGTTCTGACGCAATTAAGTTAACCAATCACAGGACCGCCAACAAAAGTTTTCGGTGCGAGAAGCTAGGGGCAGATAACTCAAAACAGCTATCCTTTCGTTTGTTACGAATGCTGTCAAAAAGGCGACCGTTTAAAAACTATGATGTGATTGGTCAGCTATTTGACTTGGCTTTGACTCCGCTACACTGGTTTCAGAACACGGGGTGTTCTAAGACCTTGTGGCGAGGAATCTATAGAATTTGTTCGTATCCCGAAATGAACTATTTTGTAGACTTAATTCCTCGAAACTAGGTTTTAATCAGACTGAATTAAAATCAGCACGAGCGATACACTCGTACCTGAGTTCTTGATCTGAGTACTGTTCGGCTTGTGTCATGTCTTGCCATGTGTTGTCCAATCAGCCATGTTTAGATTTCAAATCGTTGAGACAACGTCCTAGCGGGGCCAGTGATTGGATAAAGTGCAGGGTCACAAGACAGGCCCTTGGGTCATTGCTTTTCACACCATTTAATAAAATAAAAATAAAAATAAAACATTTTTAAAAGTTTTAGATGATCCCCGCGTTAAAATGGGGGTGTCATCTTTTTAAACGATGTTTTTTTAAATGGCGGGAAAAGCAATGACTCAAGGGACTGTGGGTCACATGACACTGCTCAAGAGATTGCTGAAACACCTTTTCCTGTTTATACATTTATAACATTGTAAAACTTTCAACAGGTAATTTTAAAGCCTGCAGATAATATTGTGTAACATTTGTGTTTAAATGAACTGATATTCCAATGGTAATAAGAGGTATATTTCATTTACATGTGGTTGATGAGTACTATTTCCCGCTTACATTTATTAAGTTTCATAGTTGCCATGGCAACCAACAGAATTTTTCTCATTCATCACAAACGAATTGTCAACTTTCGCCTGAATTAATGGTTGTTGATACATTGTTCATACATTACAACCGTATTGGCAAAATAAACATTTTTCAATAAACCCAGCGTTAAATCTGTAGCAGGTGGAAAGGAGTTAAGAGGACGAGATGGTCAAACATTTCTCATTAGCTTCTCTACATACAAGCTGGACACTATTATGTGTAATACATTCCCTTATATTTTATACCGTTTTGTAGCATGATTTCGGGCATATACCTTCATCAGTTGAATGTGATAGATTTCCGTGAGGATTTATTCAAGATCAATTTTATTTATATTTAGTGTCAAATCATATTGGGTTCATTCATTGACACTTGACAATTTTGGTGATCTTTGTTTTATTCATGTTTGTTAAGTTATGGCAAGGGATTGTGCTGAGAACTATTTAGTTTACTCTACAACATCAAACTGTAAAAGCCTTAGATAATAAATCATGCGAATCCTGATGAGCTGCAGAGGCAATGGCTCTATTTTGTGAAGTATTCTATCTTAAATTATTTGAAGAATTCTCTCTTAAATAATGTGAAACATTCTTTCTGAAAGTACTCAAAAGTGGTATCGATGAAGTATGTGAATTATTCTTACTATGTGAAATGTTCTCTCAAAACGAATTGAAGTGATTGCTTATCTTAAACTGTGTGTGACTGATCATGAAGTATGTGAAGTTCCAGTTAGGTCATACATATGTTTCTCTCTAATGTGTAGCGTTTAAGCATTTCTCTCTCTTAAAGGAGCAGTAGCTCGTTTTTTCGCTTAAATAGGTCGATGATGTGTTCGAAAAATAATGTCACCAATAGAAAAATACCATTCTCTTCAAATTGAAAATGAGTATACAATGTTTTGTAAAGCCATGGTAATCGTTTTTGTATTGCGAAATAATTGAATTGTGTTCACAATAAAATGCATTTTTTGCTTTATACACAACACCTTTATTACCACTATGGCATCTTCCAACGGCGAGGTGAAAATGTATCGAGATCTCTCCATTTATTACCTTGCCAACCTAGGCAGAAGTGGTGAAACGAATAATTATGATCACGAGTTACGTCCCTTACTATTTGCTAACATACAGCCAATGAAATCGCCGTTTACATTCGGAACCAATTCAAAATAAGCGATGATCGACTCAGTCACGGACGCAATACAACTGTCTTCTGATTGGCTTATCCGATTAGGCTGCAGTACATTAAAATCTTAGCACTGAAAATGCGAAGGTTGAGGTCAAGGGCGGAAGGAGAAGATATGGAAATCTTTTCGTTACGCATGTGACCTTGTGAAGATGCCACTTTGGATAATTGGTTTGTATAATAAGATGTTTTACCCTCTAAAGTTAATATAAACTAGAAAGTGTTTTTACCCGTAAAAACAGATGTCTCCCCCTTCCTCAAATGCTCCAAACCTCTAAACAATACTATCATAAAGCACCATTAATGTTCTCTGTATAATTCAACTTGAATAAATAACCTATCAACTCCACAATTGTAGCAAACAAACTATTCAAAATTCTAAATGATTTGATGCTGAAATAAAAGCCAGTTTTTTTTAAAAGACTAAGTCAAAATCGATGAGGTGGAAATAAAAAAAAAAAAATTTAATTTTAAAATCTCTAACCCCCAAAAAGGCACATCTATATGATGATGAGAGACAGAATACCAAGTTTGGTGATGATTGGTCACATAGTTTTAGAGATCTGCTCCGGAAACGAACACTACCCTTGAAATAGACTAAGTCCAAATCGTTGCCATGGAAATAAAAAAAAAATAATTTTAAAAAATCTCTCACCCCCAAAAGGCACATCTACATGATATGGAGAGACAGTATACCAAGTTTGGTGATGATTTGTCACATAGTTTTAGAGATCTGCTCTGGAAACGAAATGGGAACGCCAACGCCAATGCCAACGCCAACGCCAACGCCGACGGGAACTCAGCTAAAACCAATATGTCTCCCGACCCTTCGGGGGGAGACATAATGACATAAGCTTTCATTAAAAAATGGAAATTTGCAAAAATAAAATTTGCAAAAAAACGTGCTACTGCCCCTTTAAGGAGAGATGGGACCCAGAAATCGAACTCGCTTACGGTAACATTTTGTGACAACTATTTATTGTTGTGAATAAGTCTCAAAGTATATGGATTACGTTGTTTTGGGTATAGGATAATCGGTGCACTAACGGGAAGCGCTTAAATTTACCGTAACGCTGCCGCATAACGTTACCGTCACCTATATTCGCGGTAAATATATTACTATGTGTGTTTTTCGAAAATGGCGTAATTTGCCGACGGGAGTATTATTATTAATGCCGATAAATTTTTAAAACTTTCGGTGACCCCCAAATTTTCGTAAAATTTTTTTATAAAAGAAACAATAAACCTGCTATTTTGAAAAAATAAACGAATTCTAAAAAAATGTGTTTCATCGTCCCATCTCTCCTTAATGGATGACATATTTACTCTATAAGTCTTCTCTCTTAAAGAATATGTGTATCTCAAAATGATTTTTCTCAGGATTTCATTGAATTTCAGTGTTTTCTGGAAGAATTTTTTAAAATATCTTGAGAATTATCTCTATACGGATTTCATGTTATCTTTCTCTCTCTAAAACATGTGCAGAATTTACCCTAAATTAAGTGCTTGTCTTCAAATGATGGTATAGATGATTATTGCAAAATTTGAAAAGAATTGGATGAATAGTTTTTTCTGTAAATGTTCAAACAAAAAATGACAAAGTCAAAGTTTTCGTAACAAATTAAAAAATCACGAAAGTGCTCGTTATTTTGCACCTTCCCTGATGGTGTGGAAAACTTGTGTGAAAAGTCAAAAGTATTGGATGAACAGTTTTTCTGTAAGAAGGACGGACTGACAGACTCCTTGGTATTACTCTATACCCAGGACCGTTGGTCGGGGTATAATATTTTTTTCTCAACTGGTTTAAGTACAAACTTCAACTGCAACTTCAATCATCAAATAACAAACACCTTAACTTAACTTAATTGATTTATTCAAAATATGGCATAGAATGCAAAATAAAGTTTACAATAATTCTTGAAATAAACATATTTTAGTGAGTACAAGTTTACTATATCAATGATCACATTTATACTATTAAAACGAGGCCTCCTCCTCCCCTTACAGCCTCCTTAACCACCTCATGTCATGTGAAATATATAAGTATAAGTATATTTAATTAGGTTAGTATGACCAACATTGTAATCTTGGAGAATACCTGAAATATTGGCACTAGTATTCTAACACAATAACCTATGCAACTTAATCTGAAGGTCAACTGAAATACGTTATTATTTGACACTAGTTACTCTAATACCACATGGCACAATATGTACAATTTAATTTGAATAATATCTGAAATATGTTTTTATTGGCACTAGGTATTCAAACACAATAATCTCTGCAACTTAATCTGAAGAATATCTGAAATGTGACTACTTAGAACTAGTTATTCTCTAACACAATAATCTCTGCCACTTAATCTGAACGATATCTGAAATAGTTTATTTATTGGCACTAGGTATTCTATCACAATAACCTCTACAACTTAATCTAAAGGATATCTGAAATATTGTATTACTATCTTTACTTTATTTACTATCCTAACACCATAAATTATTAAACTTAACCCGTTCCATTATTCAACTTCATATCAAATAAATAACTTAATTCGAAGGATATCTGAAATATGTTATAACCTGGCACTAGCTATTCTATCATCATAATATATGCAGCTTAATTTGAGGGATATCTAAAATATGTTATTACTTGGCACTAGCTATTCTAACTCAATAATCTATGCAACTTAATCTGAAGAATATCTGAAATATTTTATTAATTGGCACTTGTTACTATAGCAGACTGACAATAATCTATGTAACTTAGTTTGCAGGGTATCTAAAATACGTTATTGCTTGGCACTAGTTTTTGTAACACCTTAATTTAAGCATCCCTCTCTAGTCCATAGTATGCTATACTCATCATCTAGTCTTGTTCCACTTCATGTCAAAGTTTAGAATTTTAAGATAATGTTTGTAACTCTAGGATCTCTCCTCTTAAGAATAATAAGAAAAAGGTTTTTATTATTCTGGGATCCCACATCTTAGAATTTACCACACAACCTACTCCATACTTACGACACACATCCTCCTGTGTTTGTGCATCCCCTCCTTCTCCTCCTCCCCCTCCCTCTTCCTCTTCCTGTCCTGTTGAGTAACCGAGAACCTCTCCTCAGACTCCTCGAAGTGTTCACAGGACGTACAGCTTTCGAACAGAGGAATTACTGATGTCCTCTTGTCATCGCTGGAGTCATCAGCCGGAAAGAAGAGATTTGTGTAACTCACAGAGGGACTGACTGGGCTGAAGGCAGGATCCTCGAGATCCTGGTCCAAGAGTGGGATCACTGGGGTAGATTGGCCAAGTTCTTCAACTGGGAGGAACAGGTCCGTGTAGCTCAGTGAAGGACTAGCTGGGGAGGAGGCAGATTCTTCAGAACATGAAAGGTCATCATAGTCGGAGATGTCCAAGAAGACATCGCTGGAGAATGAGTTGTAACTGTCCACTGATGTGTAGCTGTAGCTGCAGATGATGGAGACGTCACTGACAGAAGCTGTAACAGATTCGCTCCAGTGCACATCATACAGGCCAGCATTCCTTCCCACTGGACCGATGTAATCCTGTTCATCTTCCGGGTACAGCCTACAGAGAGAAGAAAATACATCATAAGTTTGGTAGCCTGGGTACAGGAAGCTCGCTGTGGGACTTACCTGGTACCTCATACCTGACTGGACACTGTCCAGGGAGTTGCTGGGGGTGGGGTCAAGGTCGTGGGTCGTGATGGAAGACCAAACATGGCTGGGGGAGACAGGGAAGGGTAGGGGCAAGATGGCGGACAGACTAGATGAACTGGAGGATGGGGTGACATCAGGGAAAGCAGGCTCCGGCCAGCAGACCTCACTAATGTCCAGACACACCATACTGACAAAAAAGGTGGATCTCAGTAATGCAAAGAAGTCACAAAAGTGAATTATAAATGTTTTACATATATGATCGCAAATAACGATAAATTTGTTTCATGGATCTTATACTGCAATATAGTGCTAGCGCTAAGATTTATGATCTACGTAATAATGACATTGCTGCCAAGTATTAATTTAATTCACTACCTACACAGTGCTGTCGGGTAAAGCTACGCACTTAAGATATCAGACAATTTATACAAGTAAAATATTTCACCCGTGAAAAATCTATTTCAAGATGAAAGTTTAGGCTTTTAATTGTAACATTAATGCAGTTTTTTAAGTAGAAATATTAATGCATTGTCTCTGAGAGTAATCTGATAGCAAGAGTTCCCCGTACATGTGTGGGTACGGGATAGCTCAGTCGGCAAGAGCGCCGGTCTCACGTTGCTGAGGTCCGGGGTTCGAATCCCATCCAGGCCAAGGTGTAAAAACCTAGAGTTCACCTCTGTTAGAACTCTATAAGTGTCACCCTGGAGCCCTAGTGTGTGGTGCAACAAAAACTGCGCACTTAAAAGATCCCACGAATTCATGTCAGTGGCTGAATGGTGGATACATGAACAGTTGAACACGTGCATACGCCGAGCTGTCGGTTATCAGCGTTCAGCAGTGTTGGACAAACTGCTGTGACTATGTGTCTCAGTTCACCCAGCTGGAAATGGGTACCCTGTGAGGCATAGAATGGTCCCTAAACTGAGCGCCACATATGGCTGCTGGTTGAATACTCCCCAGGGAGTTGAATTGGAAAAAATGATTGGACGGTGAAAGAATGCCATTGACCAGGGGAAACAATGTAAGCGCCTTGAGCAACCACTAGTGGATGGATATGTGCGCTATATAAATATCCTAATAATAATAATGTGTATTTCCATTGGTCAATAAGTGTGGGCTAAAGATACTCAGTTTGACTACACGATACATCGAATTTTACGATGATTCTAATTGTTAAAAGAATTTCCCGAAGCTGATGAAAGGTCTAGTAGATATGTGGTAGTACTACAATTATATTTTGGTTTCCTTTGACATTTGGTATGTGAGAGAGCAACATATTTTATGATGTCTTGTTTGTACGATTTTTGTAAAAATCATTCTAAAAACGTTCAAATAATGCTACAAATAATAATAACTAAATACTTTCTACAATGTCCAAAAGCAACAATAAATGAAGCCAATAGACTCTCTACATTTACTAATGCTGTATCTGTTGAAGTTCTTAGTCAGTGATTACCTTTACCGGACACAGCTGTACTAGTTAGTAGTTACAGAACTATAGGCAACATATATACATGATCATTTGTTGGTAAATTGCCAATTTGATGCATTTTCGTAATTTCAAGGATGGATGAACTAAATCGTAACATTGTTTCAAACTAGTTTTTCCAAAACAATCTATTTATTTAAAGCATTGGTAAAATTGGAACATTGCATATCAGTGCACAATGAGTACAGTGGTACAAGGGGAAACAAGAACACTAATTTGATCAAAGAAAATAAGAAATGAAGTCTAAAACTTGGTTGCTAGGTCGGACTGTCAAGATTCTAACAATCATGGCTACATCTTGACAACAACAAACGGGTTCCTTAAAATGTAAAACAAACTGTTTATAGCTCTGTTTTCTATTAGTTTTTGTTACATACTGATTCTCTGTATTGTTACGTACCTGCAGTAGAGAATTGGACCTTGCTCAAACTCTGAATACCGGGAAAGAAGCGTTGAAAACAGCAATGAACGAGAGTCGACCTTCTACAGCTAAGCGCAGAAATCGGAAGGAAGTCTTGCACAATGCTTCTAGATATCATTACGACGTCAAATAGTGCACATTTCACAACGTTATTGCTCGTCTGATTTTGACGAATTTTGAATTAATATATATATACGACTTTGAACAGGTAAACGTGACGTTTTGGACCATTTAGTTGATTATCACACGTAAAATCTGCGATATAATACATTATAGTTCCATGTGGCCTTAGCAACGTACTGTTCAAAATGGCCGACAATAGGAGAGGGAGATAACTCTCAAATTTCTTGTCAAATGAATAGCCGCTAGTAAATTCTTTCCACAAACTCCTCACAGTGATGTTACGTCACCCTGTGCACCGAGCTTTCAGCTCTTTCGGGACGAGGATGGGATCGCTCCTAAATGTAGTTTTGTTTTGATGAATTCAGGGGATTCTATTTCCGTTTCTTTTCCTATTTATAACTGTCATGTTAATTATTAAAATCCTTTATTAAAAATCTGGATGTTCATATTCAAATGGTATTTTCTTTCTTAAAAATTCCTATATGAAAATAGTGCTGAGAAGGTGCGGAATTTGAAAATGAATGGCAAAGGATATGTTTAAATGAATTTACATTGTAATTTTTTTGTCAAGTCCATTTAATATCTTAATCTCATCGTGTTCAAGTTTCTCAGGTCTTTGTCCTTTTCAGATAGATATACATATGTATATCTTACCCTAAATATGTCACTTTCATAAGAGTAACTCCACCCCCCAGAAATTGAGAATTGAAACTTGCAAGAAAGTCATACTTCTTAAATTGTCGTGATGATAATATGTAAATGTCATTTTACGGGTAATTTCATTCTATAATTTCAAGCCTCTATCATTTTATAGGCCTATTGAAGTTGTGACGTTAACACTAACGTGCGATTTGACATTTTATGAGCGCATCACTCAGTTATAGCTGTGCAGTACATGTATCCACTTAGTAGTAAAATTGTAAAGGACTTGTCTCCCATGAACAACAAAGTTGCATGTTGACTGTAAATTGGATTGTTTTAAAGTAACATCCTCTGCCTTGAAGTATGCTTTTATGATATCAGAAGTAACATAATTCTTATCAATGATGTTTGATAACTTCTCATGCATATATTTTGTTTACATAGAGCACTTATTATCCTTTATATTTCATAAAATATTCTGCAATTAAATGAACTATTTTGTAGATTTAATTCCTCGAAAATAGGTCGATTTTAATCAGACTGAATTAAAATCAGCACAGGCCTGTCTTGTGACCCTGCACTTGTCGCACCGATTTGATATCTAAACGTGGCTGATTGGACAAGACATGGCAAGACATGACACAAGCCGAACAGTACTCAGATCAAGAACTCAGCTAGGTACGAGTGTATCGCTCGTGCTGATTTTAATTCAGTCTGATTAAAATCGACCTAGTTTGGAGGATTTAAATCTACAAAATAGTTCATTTAATTGCAGAATATTTTATGAACTCTTGGGAGAGTTTAAGCCACTTTGAAGTAAGGAAACTAAAATTGCCAATTATTGACATGAGTGCACTAGAAAATGGTCTGTAGAAAAGGATGTGACATGTTCAGGTTTAAAGGTCATCAAATGTCTCTTTGAAAGGAGATAAAATATACGCTTTTGAGAATCTCTTATTTTGTTGACTTTAAAGTATTCACTCGGAAATTATGAACTCATAAGTGTTTAAATCTTACAATTTGAGATGTAACAGCTCCTATCGGGTCGAACAATTCATAAATAAAACCTACCGAGAGGGATTTTACAATAAATACATCTGCCCGATAGCGAATATAGAAAATCTTAAATATGTTTTTACCAAGAGAAAGACAAACCTATTTCCCGTGAGAGAGAATGGACCACGAGTTTTATTATGTAATAGACAAAACGGATCGGATCGCCGGAAGGAAATAGCTCGTGCAGCTCGTACAATCAAAGTATTGAGTGCTCGTGCAACTTGTGTAGCTCGTGCAATTGATCGTTATGCAATGCTTCTGTAATAGCACAAATTGCACGTGCATCCCGTGCACTCATTAATGCTTTAGGAACGCTTGGTCTTTATATTTTCATGCGATGAGACAGATCGATAGGCACACATTATTAGGATAAAACAGTTGTAATGTATGAACAATGTATCAACAACCATTAATTCAGGCGAGAGTTGACAATTCGTTTGTCATTAATAAGAAAAATTATGTTGGTTGCCATGGCAACTATGAAACTTAATAAATGTCAGCGGGAAATAGTACTCATAATCAACCACATGTAAATGAAATATACCTCTTATTACCATTGGAATATCCGTTCATTTAAGCATAAATGTTACACAAAATTATCTGCAGGCTTTAAAATTACCCGTTGAAAGTTTTACAATGTTATAAATGTATAAACAGAAAAAGGTGTTCAAATTTTGTAAATATCTTACAAAAAAACTCAAAACGCGTACTCAGAAAGTTATATCAGTTATACGTTGTTTTTTGGGGGGGAGAGTATATTATTTTGCAACTTTTATTCCTCGGAAACTGTCTATTTTAATCTGACTGATTGTTGTTTAAACTAACAAAAAAGACGACCATTATGATATTCTCATACCGAGAGATCAATATTTAGCTACATATGTATAATATTTACACACATTATGAAATGGAGAAACAAAATGAATTTAAAACTATTGTATATTTTTATTAACAAATCCCAAGAACCTTTAGGCTGAACCTGTAAGTTCAAAATATTATAGAAGCATATGTTAATAGAACGGGACATACGGATAGTAAAAACAATAAATTCGACTGGCAATGACCGCTGATTGACGAACTTAAAATTCCACAGATTGCTAATGATTAAAAAAAAGAGTTCTTTACAACAAAGGATGTCAACAATATACTCCTATCCTTATGCATGTATGAACTACTATTCTTCAAGATAATACAAAAGCAACACAATTCCACTCTAGCGTTTTATTGACAGTTTGCAAAACATACAACATTTGATAACCTTTACACCACATAAATCTTGGTCAATGGAAAATCAGCCACCATCGTAAATCTTTGGATAGTCGATCGGTGATTATAAATTTCAAACACCGATTTGACAGGGAGATTATTCAAGACAGGCGATTATTTTTTCGAAGCACTAATATATGAATGGAATCAAACAAAACGTCATCATCGGCAATTTCTTGTCGTGAATATTTTAAAAGACGTTCCTACTTTTAGGTTAAACATCCATTAAAAATGTCCATTTGCTGAAATACTTAGCAAAAAGGAAATATTCACAAGTTTGGTGACTTTATTAAATTAAACCCGGCAATAAGTCAAGGTAGGCGATTATTCAAGGATATACAGTATTCAATTGGATATTGGATATCTATAGTAGATATCAAACATACAATAAGGTATAATAGGTGTTGTTTTGATACATAACACATCTATAATAAATAGAAAACATACATATTATAAGGTTTTGAGTAATGTTTTGATATCTCAGTCATTTTAGACATCATGAATTGTTGAAAGATAACATTACTAACAAATTAACAAGATAACAAGAGTGCTCCGAGAGCACAATAATCCCGGGACTTGTCCTGTTGATGCACACATTAAATTATCCTTTGAATAAACATTTTAAATGCAAGGGTGATTTACAATAATTGCTTCTGCCATCAAGGTCAAGGTTATAAGTAAAAGATTATGACTTTATTTCAACGGCTTCATATCAAGGGAAACGCATGACAAGTTCCAAAGACATATCATTATTGCATCAAAAATTAAACCCACAGTCTGAAATAAGAAAGTCAAGGGCCATAACTCTAAAAATATTCATCCGATTTGGCCGGGAGAAAACAGATGTATATCACCGATGTATATCCAAAGCGTGTGTAGAGTGTCAGAAAGATTGATCAAAACTGATGGAAGCGTTGATTTCAGAACACAAGTTCTGTCAGTCGAATTAAGGAAAACCAATTAAGCCTCTAAGTCAAGGGCCATAACTCTGAAAATAGTTATCTGATTCGCCCCCAAAACCACAAGTTCCAGAAAGAGTGATAAAACACTATAGGAGGAGTTGCTTTCAGAATACAGGTACCCCATTCAGAACGGACGGACTAGCTGCTACACGCCATGAACTTTTTTGGGGGGTTAAACGGGACAAACTCCTTCATCTGTTAGCGTACGAATACCACAAAAATCATACATGAAACAAACAAAAAGAGGAAAATAAGCCTAACCCTATGCCTTAGCAGAACGTTACTTTTTACGAAAGATATACGAACATAGTGACACATGTGATACCAACTATATTGTGAAAACGTGTGCATCATCAATAATTATCTTGAACCCTATTTTTGTAAAACAGGGTAACAAGAATGTCCAAATAAGGAAAATTAACACTATATCAAGTGACATACAAATGTACAAAGAACAATAAATATATACAGAATCCTGTTTCAGTCTCTTATAAACATACTAAACTCATCGGCAAAAGAAACTTATCACCTCAGTTGATTTTATCATATGTATGATTTTCAATTGTAACAACTCAAGTTTTCGAAATGATAATCTAAAACTGAAAAGGTGTTTAGTCAGCCGTCAAAGAATACTTCTACATGTCTTTTTCATCTAAAAAAATACAATTTTGAATTTTAAACTTCTTCAAAAAATATGTTTGATGATACACAGTTGTCCATTGACATATAATACACATTCCTGATTCTCCACACATTTACAACATTTTAAACATGGTAGGGATCAGGTTGGTGGAAATTTCAATTCTTACCCCTGTCTTCATTTAACAAAGAAATTTTAACTAAAATGTAACCACAGTCACCAATTGCAATTAATTCATCCAAGCTACTGCAGATAAGTATTATTGTATCTTGTCACAGTCAAATGCAACTGATTTCTTTTAAATATTGCATTAATCAAAACCAACTGAGGTGATAACTTTCTTTTGCTGGGTAGTTTAGTAAAATATTTCTCTTCAAAATTTCGCCACATGATTTTGCACTACAATGTTGGAGATTTTACGAGCGCTTCCAAGCTGAGTTTATTTTGCACTACAATGTACGTCAAACAAGAGTTTAATAAAAACACGTCCTTGGTTAAAACAACACTCAAACTATTTATTTTAATTTCATATCGTGTCTCGTAATCCTTGTGACTTGATGCTGTTTTTTTTTTAATATCATATTTCATATGACTATGACTTGTATATAATTTTTGTGTTATACCTTTATTAAATTTGTAAGAATGTGACTGATCAGTTCACATCACATGATCGAAAAATATATTTGTACACTGACCCCTGCTACCAGCGATGACGTCACTGACAGAAATTTATGTCACTGATCTGAGGTATTGACTTGTCACGTGATTTGTCAAGCGACTGTTTGTTTTGACGCATGCTTTCAAAATGGCATAATGTTTTCGCTTTACCAGTATGACTATGTGTAGTACAACACCAAAAACGATTTTCGCTATAATAAAACCCCAAATTACTCATGGTGAGGTCATCATGTGAAATACAAGGACTTTAGGACCTGACTCCCTCGAGGGGCTGACCTGACCTCGACCTGCGGCCTCAGTCAGGTCAGGCCACTTCGGGAGTCAGAGGCGTGTTCAGAACCATGAGTACTCGCGAGCATTCGCAAGTACGCACTTCTGAACGACAACATGTTCGCGCATACTCGCGAATACATGCGTGACCACTTTTGAGCAGTCTCGCCAAGCGAGTATTTACGATCCAGTCTCGCCAAAAATTTGATAACCTCATTTTTCTTTCTTTAATGAAATTTGGTCAATTGCTTTGTGCAAGGCATCTATTTTTTTCAAAATGTTGATGATATTCTGAAATTATACTCGCGACCTCAGGTTTCCGTTTAGGAGACGTTCGCGGGTACGCGCGTACACGCCAAGCGAGTACTCGCGGTCCTGAACACGCCTCAGGTCTCGAGTCTTGTATTTATGTCTAACCCCGAAGGGTCGGCAGACATATTGTTTTTGGTCGATTTACGCCAGATCATTCTTCTAATACTATTTGACCAATCTTCATCAAATTTGGTAAACAGCCTCCCCATACCATGTAGATGTGTCTTTGGAGGGTTTCAACATTTAATTTTAAAATGATTTTTCTTTATTTCCATGGTTACAATTTTGACTTTGTCCATTTGAAGGATGGGGTTTGTTTCCGGAGCAGATCTCTAAAACTACTTGACCTAACCTTCACTAAATTTGGTAGGCAGCCTCCCCGTATCATGCAGATGTGCCTTTTAGGGGTTTTAATTTGTTTTGTTTTGTTTCCATGGCAACAATTTAGACTTCGCTTTTTAGAAGGGTAATAACTGAATTTGGGGAAGTGGTTGACATCTGTTTTTACGAGTAAAACACCTTCTAGTTCACATAATGACCTTGGGCTCACAATGAGTAATTAAGTGTATATTACATACTGTGACACGTAAATACATTATTAGAAAAATCACTACTTCCTCTCTAAAAACAATGTGTAACATGAACATTGTTAATATTAGGTCACCCTTAGATTTTAAAAAATGAAAATGACAAAACATTGATTGGTTAAGAGTTAATCGTCAATCAGCCATATTTATTGAATGTATCTTTTTGGATTTAAGTTCCCTAAATTGGTTTAATCGCTTGAGATACCAAAGAAAATGGTCAACACTCAACAGTAGATCTGGGTGCCGTTCCACAAACCAATTTTAGCCCTAAGATCAATCTTAGCCAATTAGAGGAGATGGGATTTACGATTGATCTTACAAATAAGATCAGTAAGTGAAACGACCCCCTGGACGATAAATGATAGACATGTATACTGCATAGGGAGCATGTCCTGCTTTACCGGTGGTGTGTCGACCATTTCTTCATCTGTGTTGGTGCACAGGTCCAGTCGGTTTCAGAACAGCTACAAATATATGAAAGTGGTCTTGTATTGTTGCGAAAATATCAATTTATTGACTTTATTAACTTGTTATTCTTAAGTTAACAGTCACAGTCATTTAAAATTGAGTAAAGGAGAACGAGTTCAATGGATATACGACTTCTTTATTGCAGGAGTGTGACGTTTCGGTGTAGCTTCTAACACTTAATTTGCTTGATAAAGGTGTTAGATTTCATTTTCCTTAATTTAACCAACTTTAAATGCCGTTGAAAGAAATTTCAATAGAGTGTATGGTTTAAACGTAAGGATGGGTTTCTTTAAACTTTTCTCCAATCAGGTAGTTCACCAGTTATCAAATGTACGTACCGATAGAAACCAATCCGAGTTGGACAGTTTTGCTGATTTGAAGATGGTGATTGGCTTGCGAGATCCACACGTGAGGGACTGTATGTGATGTATCTGTCTGTAAGAAAACCAAAGAAATAACGGGTTAAGTAATACCCCTGTCTTACCATGGATAGTTTCTTTTAATTATCAACCTATTAGCCATATAACGTGATGCTTGAAACGGCCGTGGTAAACCATATCGCTCGGTACCGAGGGAATACAACATTGTCCCTCCAGGAGGGTTTACAGAGAGAATTGTAAACCTATCAGAAGGAATTACAACGATTGTAAACCCTGATATATACTGTGTAAGAAATGTGAAAGTAAACATCTGAAGAAACTATCATAGACTAATTTTGAGAAATTTTTCAAGAACATATATGAACATATACAGCAAATGTTTTGACGAAAGGGCGTCTCGAACCCGTATCCTCTTACATCTGTGGTATGTGAGCTAAATCTTAAGACTACTGACCTAGGCACACAAAGACAATCAGTATATAAGCAACTTGTATAGCGGGACAGTAAACAGTTGTAACAATGATTTTATGAGGGACTCTATCAACCACAGGTCATCACTGCATAACTGTTTTCTCTTACCTGCTAACAACTATCAGACTAACTATCAGTTCATTTTCAACAACCTGGACAGTGTGTTTGTCAGCAGGAGAAACTACCATCGATGTGTACAGTTTTTTAATTTTGCTAATATCTCGTCTTCGATCAATCTGTGAATGCTTATACTTTGGTGCAAGCTCTTCTATCAATCTGTGAATGCTGTGAATAATTTTGGTGCAAGCCCTATATAACCATATTCTACCCCAAATTACACCCGATATGGGCTTCAGTGATTTGTATGTGATGTGCGGTTGTTGTATAATTAACAGCTTTAGAACTTACCTTGCTTTTGTGTCGATCACATAGAGGAGTTCATTTAGTACGAAGTACGCCCCGGGTGGAGCTCTACATTTTAAACTGCCCTCAGACTTCAAGGTGACTGCATTGAACTTCAGGAGTACATCTTTGACGATGTATAGATGCCCTTCAATTGAATAAAATACCAATAAGAGCATTAGTTGATGTTCTTACATTTACACTGTAATAAGTGAATGAATTACTACATATTTGGTCAGTCAAACAATATCATCACTATATTTTACTTTGAAAGTTCAATATGTTAGATGTTTAAATTATATGGGTTTCTTTTTTAAATTTCTGTTTCGTTGCTGGTTAATTTTCTTTTCATTTTCCCAAAGTTCTTGAAAAAAGAAGTTACAACAATTATTCTTAGAAATTAATTTTGGAGTTGGTTAAAATGGTATTGATAATATTGTGATAATCTCGATATTTTATAAAAATATAATTGAACAGTTTCCATTAAAAAAAACCCGTATTAAATATGTCGAAAAGTTGCATCGAAATAAGATATGAAGGATAGAAATCTACCTTTTTAAAAACTAACAATTTACATCCTTTCCCAATCATATTTAAGACATAAAAGTCAGTTCTAATTTTGTGTAACCTTAATCTAAAGTAAAATTGGGATCTAAAAACAAAATAATTAGCACAGAAATGCGTTCGGGTTGGTCTTGTCCTAATTACCTTCAAAAATAAAAACGGAACTGCAATGCGATCTTGTCTGATGCACTTGAAACCTTTTTGCTTTGTAGGATAGTGTACTGTAAGTTGACATGGCGCCGTTGAACGTGCAAATGAAGATAAACCTGTAGGATATAAAAGGGTTCAATTTTGCTTTTTAACGCCGACTGGTCGCCATTTTGCTGTTTTGCATTCCACTAATTTTAATTATAAGCATATCTATTAATAGAATATTCACATATTAACATATACTTTATCAATAAACTTATCAACTTCGTCTTCTTTCCACACTAGGAGCGCCGATGAATGATTTCACTTTTCATTGTTTTCATTTTTCAATGAATATACGCTAGACGTTGCCAAATGTTCAAATATACAGTTAAAGCACACTACCCTCAGTAATATGTTTCACCTGGATTGTGCAATAAGCATTCCTCGGCGCTACGGGTATGGTTGAGAAATAGAAGACGTGTTGGCGTGCTTTATCTTTGAATAAAACATAGCAGGGAGCACAACAACGAGTCTTCTATTTCTTATATGAGATGCCCTTAAATAGATACTCGCTTTTCTATAAAAACCGCGGAGATATAATGTTGTTTGCATAAACTATATTTTGAAAATATTAATGCCTCCCGTTATAGAACACATTCTCTAGCATTGGACAATCAAAGTGACGTAAAATATGACGTCATTTGTTTAGCGACGCTCTAACTGTCGTCTAAAATCACGAGCATGTTTCATTGTCTAATAAAGCACGCTATCGGTCCCATTGACCGTTTGTGTTTTATTGCCGTAGGTATCTTATATAAAGCTTTCCAGCTTTTTTGGCTTGTTTCATTACGTCCTATGATAAAATTAAATAAGTCCAAGAATGTTATTTATCATCCAAAACTGGGTTCCACAGGAGATATCGCTTGTATGAGATCAAGCGATATCTCCTAGGAGATATCGTTTTGACAGTAGATTTTGAACAATGCCCTGTTGGCGTCAGCTACATGACATCACAATGGTTTTGCATCATCAAGTAATGACATCACAGTGCTATGATGTAATAATCATGATGACGTCACAATGTCATGACATCACGGCACTGGAAGCCTAATGGCAGTTTTGTGTTCAGATATGTTCATTTTTCATTAAAAACTAATGAAGAATGATTTTGGATGATAAATAGAATCTCACCCTCGTGTCTTCTGATATCAAATATATCAACACTCGTTGATAAAAGTCAAATTATCCTCGGCAAGCCTCGGATATTTGTAACTTTTATCAACTCGTGTTGATATATTTGATATCAGAAGACACTTGGGTGAGATTCTCTATTTATGTCGATAGCATCTTTTATTAATTAAATTTCGACAGTTTATGACTGTTTAAGTTAAACGGCAAAAATTTACAAACAATAACTCCATGAAAATTATTCCCGCAAGAGCTATTTAACATGTAAGTCTATGAGATGACGTCACATGTACGTAATAAAATGGCCACCCGCTGTAGGTGTCAGCACTAGACCAACATAATACAATCAACTTATAGTACATGTACTTGCTTAATTTTAATACAATAACATACACCCAACCGCATTTTCAACCGTCTAAAACACGAAATACTGCCACAGGTGAAAGTCGATTTTGAATGCCTTGTATTAGGACATGATTTGAAATGTACCCGCAATTCCATACATCAGAGTATAATACTTTTTTTATGCCTGTTCAAGTAAACTTGGGGTGATGAAATCGCTTTTTCAAAATGGTTTTTGGCCAGAATATTTGGCCTTTGATCTAAACATTCATAAATTGTATAATTTTGATAAATAAAAGATGTTGTCAACACATACACCTTATTAAACTTACATTTGTACTGTAAGACATCATGGAACAAGTCGAAGTCGAAGTCGAAAATGTCTTCAAGCGCGTGTTTCTCAGAAATATGAACATATAATGTTTTGAGATTTTATTTTAATTGGCTTCTGAAGACAAGTTGTAGCTCTGTTTCGGATTGTGTTCATCACTCGTGGATTGCATCTTGTATTTTGTATGGTGACGTTTCTTTCGTGGTTGAGTGTATGTAAATAAGTCATAATAAGTAAATTGTATTACCTGTTTGGTCTAGATATTTCCATCTGACGTATTCCTTTTATACTTTTCCTTTTTATGGTTCCTGAGCCTCTGACAACACGTAGACGACTAAGATGAGACATACTTGCCATGAACCACATACTTCTTTCAAAGTCACATCTCATGGTGTGATACGTGTCTGTAATGTTATTTTTAGGTAATGATGTTAATTAATCAAGCACCCTTTAATATATATATGCTTTTCATTGTTAAGGTAACCATTACGTACCTCGCATGATTAAAGATATATATTTTAAAACTATATGTTGCCATAATCATAAAGATCCTTGAATCTTCAATCACATAATCTACCCTGTGCTATAGATTGTACGCTTAAAGGCGCTGTTGCACGTTTTTTTGCATATTATGTTTTCTCAAAATTGCCATTTATTATTAAAGCTGATACAATATACGGTGACGATAGAGAGTACAAAATCTCACTGCATGACCCGATAAGCCATATCCATAGGAAACGGTTATCGTATTGAAAGAAATGGAGCCAACTATAGAGCAACAGATTTGTGGAATTCTTCAGTGCGGGAGGTAGATTTGTAGGCTTCATGTGAGAGTTCAGGCAACAGGATGACCATGCGCCATATTTTAAACTCTACATCAATCGCTACATCAGTAAGATCACTTGAACTACTTTCAAGCGGCCATTTTAATGTGAACACATTCAAATGGGCTGCGCGAAGGGAAATGGACTCGCATGCCTTAAGCAAACCATGTACATTCGTTTATTTATTTATGGGTAGTATTTAGTCACTAGTAACATTTATTTACCTTTTTGTGTGATCATTTCATTTCAGTAAGAACATCGTGCTACAGTCAAATCGAGACATTCTTTGACTTTGAAGATCTACTAAAACAACGATCGCAGTTACCGTTGCATAGTGTAAACATATTGAACACAAGTGACTGTAAATGGAAAGCCAATGTTGTTGAACGAAGGAATATCTGGTCTTACCTTTATGCTTCGCATTTATAATAGTCTTGATGTGTTTCTTGTAGATATTAGTGAATACTATTTTTTGCTGTCTTCCATCTCCCACAGCGAAATATAAGAGTTTCCTTTTTGGATCATATTGGAGACTATCTTTTGAGGTTGTGACGTTTAGGGCTGTTGTCAGGTTTAATTTGTTGTCCCCTTCTTGGAAAGTAAACACACATAACTGAGTGGTAACTTCAACCAGCAGAAATGTGCTTGCAATTTGCCTTTCGTTACCTGTTAATTACAGATATTCTCAGTTAAATCTATTGGAATGTAATTGAGGAAATCGGGATGAATAGCAATGCCATATATAATATGTCATATATTCAATAGAATATCAAGTGGCACATATACAATATTGCAATATATGCCAGATCATGACAGTGTATATGGCATGTAATTTATGGTGTTTCCTGATTTTAGTTGAATCCCCATGAACACTAATAATTATAATAATAACAGCAACAGCAACAACAACAACAACAACAATAATAATAATAATAATAATAATAATAATAATATTGATGATAATGATGATGATGATGATGATGTTGATATAGACATTTAGTTAGAGATATTTCATATATATATATATATATATATATATATATATATATATATATATATATATATATATATATATATATATATATATATATATATATATATATATATATATATATATATATATATATATATAAATAAGATGAGTTGCTTCTCACGTGAAGTAAGGTTATATATAGAAAAGAGTAAACATCAGATGGTTTTGACTGGATCAATCTTCTTTCAAAAGAAGATTGATCCAGTCAAAACCATCTGATGTTTACTCTTTTCTATATATATATATATATATATATGTGTGTGTGTGTGTTAATTATAATGTAATATAAAAACAAGAGTCATCAGAAGATGACATATCCCACCGGTCCAACATAATTTGTAAAAATAAAAAATAAAAATTTAAAAATCTGAAAATTTCGAAAGGCACCACTCCAGTAAATGTGTAATACATATGTGAAGTTTCAGAAAGATATGATAAATGGTTTTCGAGTTATGCTCCGGAAACTAAATGATTACGGACGGACAGACGGACGGACGGACAGACGGACGGACGGGATGATGACTATATCCCACGGTATTACATACCGGTGGGATACAAAGAGGCATGATACATGGTTAACAGCTACATTTACCTTGTTTGGTGATCTTCACTGATTGTGTTGGCTTTTTATCAGAGTTGGAAGAAATATCATTCAGAGCAACGGTGTTCGGGGGAGTCTACAACACAGGTGAAAAGAAAATTAATTTTCGATAAGGTAAAACATATTCATAACTATCATATGTGTTTGTGTGCACATTTCTCGTTTGCCTGACAACCACTGTCTCTACAATACTTCCCACTATACCGAAGGGCAAAAGAAAAGATTCAAAATGTTCAAAAGACTCAAACACACACCAAAACAAAAATTCTACCGGATAAATGTGAATGTCTGTGACGAGGATATATCTCGTTAGAAAAATTTCATTATGAGAGTACCATACTTAATAGTTCATATCAGTTCAAACACAAATACACGGGCTGCTGTAAGTTTGTTTGAAATAATGCTTGGTATTTAATGTAAACTTGTATAAATAAATAGCAATTGCTTTGCGTGGATCTGATTCGCTGAACACTGTCACAGACATTCAGTTCATACCTGCATAAACTTAATTTCATGACGTCACATCACATTTAGCCACGTCCCCATGAAGTGAGGTTCATGTCTAGTTGCATTGTGCATTTTCATTTGCTGATGAACACGTTGTAGGCGGGGCTAATATTTGGTGTCTTCATACGCGTAAATAGTAAAGCTCTTATTGTCAATTCTTAAATGAACTATGAACATTATGTTAGTATAAGTTAGTAAATGTTGACGACATAGTAGACCTTCTTGGACTTTAAATCGATGGCGTATCGTGACTGTAGGATGTCATAAAACAAGCCAGAAAACAACGATATTTCTCTTTGCTATCTCGCCTGGTTTAGGATATTTCAAAACGATTTTGAAAAGCCGTGTTTTCAGTAACATGAGTAGATAATGTTTCTAAAATTACAAGTTAGTGAGTGAGTGAGTGAGTTGGGGTTTAACGCAGCTTTCAAGAGTATTTCACTTATATCGCGGCTGCTAGTATTATGGCAGGGAGAAAGCCCGCTTGACCTAGCGAACCATGGGTGGTTCTACGCTGAAATTCGGTGTAGCATTGCACCAAAACCTTATACTGCCTGTAAAACAGTTCTCTACTGCAGACAAAGTTGCCTGGCGGGATTCGAACCCCGGACCTCTTGATCCGAAGCCGAACGCGCTAACCCCCTTGCCTGGGATCACATAATCATAAATTAGAATTTAAACATTTTAAACAGTATTTTTTTCTCAAGTATTTCCGGTTTAATTTCCGAATTTTTCATACCATTCAATTCAATTATCCTGGTATGAAGTCATACTTAACATACCTACGCTAACAGGTATACAATTACCTTTTCACGATTTGAGGTGTGAGCGTGAAGCGTCAGAAAATTATATATTTCTTCTGAGATATCCTCGGAAAACACGCCATTGCTAGCCATTGTCTTTGGAGAATCTTCTTTGGTTTTGTGCATATTTATTTTCAAACCAGACATATCGTGAGTGTTTTCATTCACGAAATACTTATATCTAAGAATAGTTCTGTATAGTCTGTTTACTTGATACTTATTCGTCGAAGATTACAAGATGAATCGTGACATGACATGGACATGAAATTAAAGCTTTTGTCCACATGGTATTTAACGATAACCCTTCATATTAGAGCCTTTTTCAATAGCGTTTATTAAATATATTTTTTTAGAATTTAAAAAACATATAAAACAGCTTTAAAATCTAATTTGAAAACACATTCTAAATTCTTTTTTTTAAAGCATTAACGTCATTGTTTAGGTGTCATGAAAGACATTTAATTTATTTGTAATTTTGTTCGCTTTAAAACAGAAATTATGATTGATCATTGTAAAATATTTCAAGGTAATCGTTCATGTTAATTCTTATTTATAAATCCTCTGTTAAGTGTAATAATTTGTAAGGTAAAAACTGCAAGCTACTAAAATCAAAATTACATTTAATTATGCGACGTGAAGGCCTTGTACAAAGACAAGCTAGTATAGATTATAACATATCCTTTTTCATACAAATATACACACCTTATGTATTTTTTTCTTTCCTTCGGTTCTTCTGTTTTCAGACTCACAATGGTAAGCAATATGATCAGATACGTGCCCGGAATATTCCGGTCTGCAGCGTCCTGAAGAATCGACTTCAAAGCTTCTTGATTCTCTGGATCCAGCTTGGACAGCACAACTCAAAAGACCTGATTGATCGATGATGCTATTGTCAAGAACTTTCTTGTTTTTGCTGCATTGATATGACGTCATCAGGACAGAGCAAAGGCTTTGTGAAAATTCAAATATCACAAGATATGTGACGAAAATAAAAATCATATTTGTCAGGTAAAGAACACGCCTAGCGATGAAACCCTGAATGACCAAATACTTTTAACTGCCAGTTTATATGTAGTCTTTCGCTCATATAGGAACAAACAACTGCAATTAAATACCGAAAGCCTTTTATCATTAACTGTATATTCAATTGTTGATATAGAGAAAAGAGAAAATGCATTTTGTAATAGGTTTATGAATCTGCTATCAGGAACTTGATCGTTAATAACGTAGTGTTCTCACATTAAACACTTAAACATAACAGATCGCACAAAAGATACAACTCACATCAACTCCAAACACCACGCTGTCACTCTCCACACTCCACATCCCACGCTCCGCTCTACTTTCACTGTTATACTTCCACTTCCACGCCCCACTCTACTTCCACTTCCACAATCCACTCTACTTCCACTTCCAAGCTCAACTCTACTTCCACTTCCACGCTCCACTCTAATTCCACTTCCACGCTTCACTCTACTTCCATTTCCATGCTCCACTCTACTTCCACTTCCACGCTCCGCTCTACTTCCACTTCCCAATCTCCTCTCTACTTCCACTTTCACGCTCAACTCTACTTCCACTTTCACGCTCAACTCTACTTCCACTACCACGCTCCACTCTACTTCCACTTCCAAGCTCCACTCTCCTAACTCAACGCTCTACACACGCTACACACACCACGCTACATATTCCAGGCTCCATCCTTCACACTAAATGCTCCACACTCCACATTCCATGCTCAAAATTCAATCCTCCACACTCCATCCTCCAAACTCCAAGCTCCACACTCCACCCTCCACCCTCCAAACTCCAAGCTCCACGCTCCACCCTCCAAACACCTAACTCTAAGCTCAATACTCAAAACACCACGTTCCACGTTCCACGTTCCACGCTCCTCTCGCCATTCTCCATATTCCACATTCTACCCTCCACGCTACATGCTCCACATTCCACCCTCCACGCTACATACTCCACATTCTACGCTTCACACTCCAAGCACCACGTTCCACGCACCATGTTCCACACTCCAATTTCCATATTCCATATTCTACCCTCCACGCTACATGCTCCATATTCTCCCCTCCACGCTACATACTCGACATTCGACGCTTCACACTCCACTCACACTTCAAGCTCCAAATAAAACGCTCAACACTCCACACTCCATATTCCACATTCAAAACTCCACCCACCACGCTCCACATTCCACCCTCCACGCTACATACTTCGCACTCCAAGCACCACGCTCCAAGCTCCAATCCCCACGCTCCAAGCTCCAATCCCCACGCTCCAAGCTCCAATCCCCACGCTCCAAGCTCCAATCCCCACGCTCCAAGCTCCAATCCCCACGCTCCAAGCTCCAATCCCCATGCTCCAAGCTCCACTCCCCACGCTCCAAGCTCCTACCCCCACGCTCCAAGCTCCACGCTTGACACAGAAAGTACTACAAATCGCATACAATGCCCAGGACAGGCCACACTCCATACATAATACACTACACATCACAAATAACGTAACTCCCCTCATAACTCCCGTCACATACATTACAGTTCAGGGAGAAGAAACCATAAACCATAAACCATAAACCATTAACCACATATCATTCGCCACATCACATCACGAACCGCACAACACACATCACGAACCGCACACTGCACATCAAACACAATGTACCCAAAATCACACACAATGTACCTGATATCACACACAATTCACCATACATCACACACAATTCATCACACATCACACACAATGTACCTGACATCACACACAATTCAACACACATCACACATCTCGTATCATACATCAAACAATACAACCACATGCCATACAAATGATAATACATGGAAGATAAATACCATTCCAAACTGTATACGGCTGTACTGGCGATGTCTTCTACACAATCTGATTATTTTATATCTTAAAGGGGTAGTAGCAGTTTTTTTTCGCTCAAATAAGTCGATGAAATGTATTTGAAAAATGATGTCCCCATTGGTAAAACACCCAGTCTGATTAAAATCGACGGTTTTTCGTGGAATAAAAATTGCAAAATAGTGCATCTACCGGGATACGAACTCATATCAGTCGTAGGTTCCACGCCAAACCGTCTGAAAACAGCCCGTAGACTCGCGTGTTCGAGCGCAATTCAGGTATCCAATCAAAAGATGCCCAACAAATGCTTTCGGTGCGAGAAGCTAGGGGCAGATAACTCCAAACAGCTATCCTTTTGTCTGTTCCGAATTTTTCAAAACAGCGACCGTTTAAATACTATGATGTGATTGGTCAGCTATTTGACTGGGCTTTGGCTGCGCTAAACTGGTTCGGAACACACGCCCATACGGGATGTTCTCAGACCTTGTGGCGAGGAATCTACAGAACCTGTTCGTATCCCGGTAGAGATCAGTAGATATTATTTTGCAAATTTTATTCCTCGGAACAAGGTCGATTTTAATCAGACTGGTAAAACACCCTGCTTTCTTCGGAAAATCAAGTTAAAAAATGAGTATACGTGGTTCGTTAAATGGGACTCGTTTTTGTTCGAAATAATAAAATGTGTTCACAATAAAATGGCCGCCATGCAAGTTTTGCTTTATACGCAACATCGTAATTACTACTACGTATACTATTTTTGTATAATAAGATGTCTTACCCTCTAAAGTAAATTTAAATGACATAAACCATCATTAAAAATGGGAAATGGGAAATATTAAATTTTGCAAAAAACAGGCTAAGCCCGTTTAATGCATAAAACCTCTTTTTATTACCCATATGGTTGAAAATAATCTAGTTAATGTTTTCGATAAATTCATATGTGCACATACATTTGTATCATGTTTGCCCAACAGCCATTGTTTCACCTTAACTTCCCGTATATAGTCGTCTTATACGTAATCAAAACAATTGTATAACGCCACTCTCGCTTGTCCTCCTCCTGGCTATTTTTCACGATTCAAAAGAAATAGAATAGATGATATAGAAATCATTATCCTCGAAAAAGTGACACGAAACTCGTGAAAATGTGTATGTAACACTCGATCACTCGGGTAAAACAAACATTCACAGTCCTCGGGTAGATATATATTTATATAAACTGCCAGTCAAAAGAAAGTACTCACCTCAGTTGGTTTCGATTAATTCAATATTTAAAAGAAGCCAGATGCAGATGACTTTGGCACGATACAATGATACTTATCTGCAGTAGTTTGAATGAATTAATTGGTGACTGTGGTTAAATTTTAGTTTAAATACCTTTGTTTAGTGAAGACAGGGATAAGGAACGAAATTTACACCAACATGACCCATGCTTAAAATGTTGTAAATGTGTTTAGAATCAGGCACATTTATCAATGTTCACATAGAACATGTCTTATATGTCGATGAACAGTTGTATATCATCAAACAAAGTTTTTGAAGAAATTTTAAATTTAAAATTTCATTTTTAATTTTCTTTTTAAAAAAAACAATCAACAGAAGTAAGTACTTCCTTTTGCCTGGCAGTTTATGAAGTTTATTTGACATATGAGTTTCTATTTTCGGTTAAATGAATGAATATATGATTAAAAGATAACTACATTCACTAAGCATATATTTATCTTCCTTTATAATTGCTTGTAAGTAAAATAAGAAGACATTCAAAGAAATTCAGCCAGAGTTTGCAGTCGAATAGTTTGTATCTTTGTTTCAATTGTTCAAAACTAAGAAAGCCATTTTCGTCACATATATTTAATAATATGACATTAAATCAGTTTTGAATTATATATGATGATTTAAACAAATGGTTAAACCATAGTGGTTGAGTTATGAATTTGGTCCATATCATTTTCATCAAAAGTAATTCATGTAGATAAAGCATCTTTCCTAAACGATTGTCATGATCAGATAAGGTCGACCCCATTACAGCCTAGTTTGGGGAGATGTTTTAAAGGATAGCTGATTCATTAAAATGGGATGTCCATTTGACAATTGCTCGATTTTAAATTTCTGAAATCGGTCCATGAATTACTTATATACGGCTTTTTAAAAAACAAAACAAACAAAAACCCGTCTAATTTAGCCGCGGCGACCAGTATGAAAATCTGCGGGGGTGTGATCCCTGAAGCGATGACGTAATTTCGCAACATTTTGATTGTTAATTTAACTAACAAACCTTCAATCTAACAACTTAAATTTGCCATATATGGACTGTTTAGATATTCAACTCGGTAATTCCGCAGATGACAATTACATAATTTTTGCATAAACATGTGTTTTTGGTGATTTAACACACCTCATAAGGTCATCCAGCGGCAGTGATAATCATCATTAATTAGTTAATGAGGCTCCATGGAGCGGGTCTCAGACGATCCGTCGTCTGTGGTAAATCAGTCACACCTCAATGATTCTTTTCAAAACGTTTCGGGGCGGTTATTGCGGCATTGTTAAAATGGGTAAACAAGAAAAGGTGAGCTTGGTTCACATACCTCCGCCATCCGCTATCCGTCCACTGAGCATGATTGATGTCAAGGCTACAATGTTTTAAAAACAGATTCAAGCATCATAATATTCTTAAACATAATTTTGGGAACTGGCTTTGATATTAAAAAAATCATTCACCCATATGTAATATTTTTCAGGTAACTTAATTGTTCCCATTAGAGTGTCGATCACAGCGGTAAGTTGTTCCAATTCCAATAACAGATTCAAGGGCAATAACTCCGTAAAAAAATAAAATATTTCGGAACTGGACTTTGAACTCAATGAAGAGTATCATCTGGATTACCTACATATTAAATTTCATTCACCTAGATGTAATAGTTTCTGAGTTTCCCAATTGGAGCATCACAGCGACGTTGGTATTAAGTTCAATTTCGGATTAAAAAAATAATATTTCATTATAATATGTCTTTTCTTGGAGAAAACCTGCTGTATGGTGACATTCAAAGAGCCCTTTTAGATTACGTATGCAATACGGGCAAATAACCTCTTTTTAACCTCTTGTATAATTATTTTCTAATCTTTTTAATCCTTTTATATGCCGGGCGCATATAAGCCATTTGTTGGCCCAACGTCGCCCTTAATTCCACCTACCTATACCTACCTAATATTTCAGAACTTGTTTTCGAACTCGATTTTTCATTCACCTAGATTTAATAGTTTCCTAGAAAACTAAGGTTGTTATTGACAAATATTTAATAACTATTGTTTTGCCAGTAAGTGTTAAATTTCTTGTACGCGAGTAGTATGTTGATATGATGAAGGCGATTACCTGCGTTGACCCCCACAAACACAGGAACTCGATATCGTAGGTAAAATGTAGGTAAAACATAGGTAAAACAAACCTACCCCCTATATAACACAGAGTACTCTATGTTAAATAGGGGGTAGGTTTGTTTTATCTATGTTTTACCTACATTTTACTTACGATATCGAGTTCCTGTGCCCACAACTCACTTATGAAGCATATAGTGCGATTCCGGAAATGTCAAAGTTTAAATTTCTACCCATTTGATTATGTTAGGCCCGAAACCAAACTTTTACATTATCTGCGTTATAAAAGGTTTAGAGATAGTATCAAAGTTTTTTCAAAGTCAATTAGGAGAAGCAATCAAGTTTGTTTTAGCTTTTTGGCTTCAAATATAATATCATAAAGTGTGTTTCACTGATACATCTTCCTGGAATAAATCATGTTTGATTCTCATGTATAATTGTTTTAAAATTTGTGTCAGTCTATTTGCAATACAATAACTTATTATCTTATATAAAGCATTAAGCAATGGGATTGGGCGCCAAATTGGTAGCATTTTTCTATCCGTATTAGGTTTTGGAAGACAGGTAATAATTCCCCTATTCTATGTACCTGTCAATCAAATACTAGCAAAAGCCTCCTTAAGAGACCTAAAATCAATTGGCCTAGGTCTTTCCAAAATAATTTAAAAATTCAATAGCATAACCATCAATCCCTGGACTTTGTTTGTGAAGATGTCCGTTTCTTACATTTTTAAAGGAAAGAGGTTTTGAACTTTCTGTGACGGGGGGTGTCTCACTTTATGGAATTTTTTTAAGGCTAAGCGAACAGTTTTATGATGAGGGCTATGTTTGCCAAAAAATGTCATTTACTTCATTCACATTACATGTACAATTCTGCAAACTAATATCAGATCGAGAATAGTTGGGAATGAATTTTTTTATCACATGCTGGCTTGAGTTTATTGTAGCATGTTAGGTGAAAAGTTGTTTCACCTCACTACTAAAATCTAAAATTATTTCTGAATTAAAACGTTATTCTTATTCAGTGGTTTTGAAAAAAGAATATTTGCAAAGCTCTATGGAATCCTGTAGTTTACACCTCATAGCCAAACGTGGGCTTATTAAATAAGACATTTGAAATTGGGTGTACACGTTAAACTCTATAAAATAATTTCACAGAACTTTTTGAGAAAATATGCAGTTACAATTTGTTCTCGACCACAGAGGTCAGTATTGTCGCAAAAGTGTCAGTCATGTTATAATTCTTGCATGATGTGATGCGCCAAGTACTGGGCATTGAAACTTGGTCACATTTTTATTGATGAGATATTCTAAGTGATTTTATATAAAGTAATTCTGTTTTATCAATTTGGTGGGCTTACTTCAGCAATTTGTTAATATTTAAAGCTTTGAAAATTCATATCTTTATAAAATAATAAGCGTTGGATTTTTATGCTGGAAGGCTTTATTTAAAGGAAAATGTATTGGCTGTGACTTGGTATATGATATTAAAGGAAAATATGATGACAACATTCTGAAATTCAAACAGACATGGGGTATTGACCTCATTACATCTCTTTAATATTTTGTAGGGGCTGGATGTAAACTTCATGTGCTTTATGTCGCTGATATTTTCTCTCTCAAAAAGAGGTGTGAAATTCACTTTATAACCGTGGTGAGATCACTCATTAGATAACAATGAGTTGGTTACACACATGTGTGATACCACCGCGTGCTGCCGTAACGTCATAATCGGCGCGTGACGTCATAGTCGTTTTTAGTTGACGTCACAATGTAAGCCGCCGACTGCAATAGCGGGTTACCTTTTTGCAAGTAAGAGTCACTAAAAGCGATTTTCTTGCAATTCAGCGCTATTTACATCATTGAGTAATAAATAAAATACTAAACTCGGTCCCGGTTGATAACATGTTTATGAAACTCGTGAATGGCATTGGTATTTAACTCGCTTTCGCTCGTTAAAATACCAAACCATCCACTCGTTTCATAAACATGTTATCAAACGGGACGTCGTTTAGTATTCTATATGTAGCATTGCACCCAAACCTTACTGCGTGTAGAACAGTTCTCTAGTGCAGACACAGTTGCCGTACCCCTGGCGGGATTCAAACCACGGACCTCTTGACCAGGTAGTTCCACGCGATTTTGAGAGTTCACACAGCAAGTTGGTTGGACATTCCATCATTGTACTTTATTTAAAACTCTACTTTGAGTGTTTAGGTATTGATACATCAGTCAATTCACTTGAACTACCTTCGAGCGGTCATTTTAGTGTGAACACATGGCCGCTCGATGGGAAATGGACTCGCATGGCTTCCGTGAACCATGTACAATTCTTTCTATTGTTTCAGGAGTATTACTTAGCCATTGCCAACACTTGCTTACCTTTCTGTAAGAGCACTTTATTTCAGCGAGAACGGCCTGTTATAGCGCCTGTAAGTCAATTTTTCTCCATAAAATGTATGTCCAATGTGACTGCTACGCTTGCTTCAGAATTTTGTTATTTAAAGAGTTGCAATGCTTCAGTGAACTCGCTTCCAAACACCGCTTTAACTTCTTTAAAGGGGCAGTTGCACGTTTTTTCTCTCAAATAAGTTGATGAAATGTATTTGAAAAATAATTTTACCAATAGTAAAACATCCTTCTCTCTTCGGAAAATCAAGTTTAAAATGAGTGTACATGTTTTGGTAAAACTATGGGAATCGTTTTTGTAATACAAAATAATAAATTGTGTTCACAATAAAATGGCCGCCATGCAATTTTTGCTTTATGCGCAACATAGTTTTTACCACTACAGATAATTGGTTTGTGTAATAAGATGTTTTACCCTCTTAAGTTAATTTAAATGACATAAACTATCATTATAAATGGGAAATTTGAAAAAATAAATTTTGCAAAAAACGTGCTACTGCCCCTTTAAGGTCATTCAATTGCAAAATGAATGATTCCCAATTTACAAAAACTAACAACATTGCTATGGGGGTTACAACTGTTTCGAGTCACTGTCTCCTCTACTTTAGAAGCTAGGTCACGTCTTCATTGAATTTATATCAAACAAAGGTAACCGGAGAAACTAAACGTTAACATTAAACACATTTTAAACAAATAATGGTCTTCAACTAAATCAAAGTCACTATCCAGTCTTTGTCGACATTTCGCCCAATTGCAAACAAAATATGCACGGAGAGCACGGGCGTGTAGATTTCAGCTTGTGATGCACGGACTTCTTGAGTGTCATGGTGCCAGTTCGTACTAACTCGTGAAACGCATAATCGAAAGCACATATCAAGGTGGAGAAAGGGGTTAATGAGTCATCAAGTATTTTTGGGAAAACATTATATACTTATGTTGCCAATCGCTTGAGCAATCTGTTCATATGACATATGACGTCAGATTCTATTGACGCACGCCAGTTTTTAATTTTGCTAACATCTCATCTTCGATCAATCTGTGAAAGCTAAAAATTTGATATAAGTCCTAGATAATAGATTACCATGTTCTACTTAGAATCACATAAAATATGGGCTACAACCATTTTGATATTCATCCCGATTGACTCGTCCCGAAATGTTAAAATTAAAACATAAATAACATGTCATGTTCCAAAGATATAGCGATTGTAAACTATAGCAGTCCAAGAGTTGAAACAATTTGATATTGCTTACATCATTCAATGGAAAATGTTCAAAACTGACCAATTTCGGGACCCACCCCAGTTAAAAAGCTACTGTCTGTCGAGAAAATGGTTGTTAACGACTGCCAACTTCCGGTTTAGCATGGACAGGGCTTACCCCATGTGTAAAGGATAAGGAACTAAAACATGTACATGTACACTTATATTCTACTGTAGAAACAGTAACTTGTATGGGAACGGGGGCGCTGTTTTTAAAAAAAAACTTTTACTGTTTTCTTTGTACCAATCTCATTAAAACCAGATCGAACGTTGGTTAAGTTATTATCATGTCTGTGAACCCTCCAACCGGTCACATGCCTGCATTCATTCACAATTTCCTAGCCTTGTTACCTATTAACCGGGGTGAAGAGACGACCCCAAGACTTTTACGTTCAATATGATTTAATAAGATAGATTTTGATCTGATTCAAACATTATATTTTCAGTGATTAAAGTTTAAATTCAGAACGACCATTTGCTTTTAAAACAATCGATCAAAGATTTAACACACCAGCATGACAGGACTTTTGATATTGCATATATAGTATTCATAACGCTCTCTTGGTGGTTAGCGCATTCGGATTCAGATCAACAGGTCCGAGGTTCGAACCTCGCCAGGGGCACGGCAACTTTGTTTGCTGTAGAGAACTGTTCTATATGCAGTAAGGTTTGGGTGCAGTGCTACACTGAATTTCAGCGCAGTACCACCCATGGTTCGCTAGTTCCAGCCGTTGCTCGCCGGTTTCATCGCAGTGCATAGCCATTATAGTGTTGCAGGCTTACCCCCTACAATAATACTAGCAGCAGTGATATAAGTGAAATAATCTAAAAAGTGGCTTTGAACCTAACTCACCAAACCTCATCCAAAAATGATAATAATTCCAATTGATCATAGTATGTCTAGATAATTTATTGAACGTCTAATGTTTAATCAGACTAATTACTAACACAAATAAATTATCTTAAAGGGGCAGTAGCACGTCTTTTGCAAATTTGATTTTTGCAAATTTCCCATTTATAATGGTAGTTTATTTCATTTATATTTACTTTAGAGGGTAAAACATAGTATTACACAAACCAATTATCCGTAGTGGTAATAACAGTGTTGTGTATGAAGCCAAACTTGCATGGCGGCCATTTTATTTTGAACACATTTTATTATTTCGAATGACAAAAACGATTCCCATGGCTTTACGGAACCATGTACATTCATTTTTAACTAGACTTTCCGAAGAGAGAAGGGTGTTTTACTATTGGTGACATTATTTTTTAAATATATTTCAACGACTTATTTCAGCGATAAAAACGTGCTACCGGCCCTTTAAGATTTGATGTGTATGATACCCATGGAGAATATGCCACAGTATACAGGAGAACATGTTAGCAAAGCTCATTCATTTATCCCAGCTTCTAACATTGGTCAAAGAGGCTTCAAAATAGTAGAAGGGCATCAATGTATTTAATCAAGTCTATTCTACAGATTAGAAATACATGCCATTTGGATAGTAAACAAATCTAACATTGGTTCACAACACTACCTTCAATAGTACAAATTATTGTACTTTCTCAGACCGAGCCCCTTGCTGAATTCGAACCTACACGCTCAGAGCAAGGCAACTATCGCCAGCACTAACCGTACCAACAGATTACTTTATGACCACGGGGCCTCGACAAAAATCGACGTCCAACAATCGATAGTGAAGCTATTTTCTATTCACATTGTGCATGCCGAATCCCATGAAATACGAGGGGCGTTCAATAAGTGTTGCAAGCGGGGCATTGGTGTTTACATAAACAGTGTCAGCTTATAGCAGGTGTTACTATAGTCAAAACATAACATTGACACATGTCAAAACAATTTCTAGACATAACAATTATTTAGATATAATAGCTGCGCTGACCTAGGGGTCTCCATAATCATGGATTCTCTCAAACATGAACAACGCGCTGTGATCAAGTTCCTTACTAAAGAGGGATGCAAAGCTACAGAAATACATAATCGTATGTGTAATGTGATGGGTAAGGATGCTCCTAACTTTTCAACAGTTTGTCGCTGGTCTCTTCAGTTCAAGCGGGGCAGGGAGTCCTTAGACGATGACCCACGGTCAGGCAGGCCATCTGAAGTCACCCGACCGGAAGTTATTGCCGCTATCGAAAGACGAATTTTAGCTGACCGCCGTGTTAAAGTTTCTGAACTGTCTTTGGAATTCCAGATATCAGTTGGAAGTGTTGAAAAAATAATTCATGACCATCTTGGTATGTCCAAGGTATCTGCAAGATGGGTACCCAGAAACCTCACAGCACAAGATCGCCAGAAAAGAACCGAAAGTTGCATGGAGCTCCTGGATCGGTTTAATGCGGATGAAGCCAGGTTTTTGTCTCGTCTGGTGACAGGTGACGAAACCTGGATCCACCACTGGGACCCGGAAACTAAACTGGAATCCAAGCAATGGAAGCACCCGAGTTCACCGCCTCCCCTGAAGTTTCGCACTCAACCATCAGCTGGCAAGGTAATGGCGACAATCTTTTGGGATGCAAAAGGCATATTATTAATTGATTACTTGCCAACCACAACTACAATGAATGGTCAATATTATGCCAACCTAATGCAAGAATTGCGAAAGACAATTCGACAGAAAAGCCGTGGAATGTTGACACATGGTGTTCTGATTTTGCATGACAACGCTTCAGTCCACAAGTCAAGAGTTGCACAGGCCGCTATACGTGATTGTGGATTCGAACAGCTTAACCACCCACCCTACAGCCCAGACCTAGCCCCCAGTGACTATTTCCTGTTCAGAAACCTGAAATCCGCCCTACGTGGAAGGCACTTCCGGGATGACGAAGACGTCAAAGCTTCCACAGAGGCGTGGTTAGGGGGGCAAACGGAAGGCTTCTACAAAAGCGGCATCAAAAGTCTTAAAGAGACAAGATCAAGAGGTCAATAGCTTGTAAATCCCTCAAGGATGGTGGTCTTGGCATGGTTGATGTTTATGATTTTATTCGAGCCCTCAAGCTGAGGTGGGTCAGGTGTCTGTTTGTTAATGTTGAGAATCCTCCTAAATGGAAATCCCTACTGCTCAGTTCTTTTCCAGATTGTGTGAATATTTCCAGTTTTGGTTCTGTCTTTCCTAAACAATGCAGTGATGAGATAAATAATTACTTTTGGAAAGATTGTATGTTGACACTTAAAACATTTGCTGATATGGTTCCACCAAAGTCTTTTGAAGACTTTATCACTGAGCCTGTGTTTTATAATATTGGTATATCTGTCGCCAACAATCCTGTTTTTATATCATCATGGTTTGATAGGGGTATAAGCAGAATATCAGACTTCATGAATGCTGATGGGAGCTATTTGTCGCCATCAGAGTTTGAAGGAAGGTTCGATCTGAAGGTTAATTTTATTACATATTACGGCATTGTAAGTGCAATTAAGAGTTTCTTTAAGAAACTTTCTATTGAAAAACCTGTTTCGTATAAACTTTTGGATGATAATCCAATTGTCAGAAATATTCTTTCAGTCAAAAAGGGAGCAAAATTTTATTATAATATACTATCCAATTCAAAAGAGACCTTCAAGTCGAAAATAAAATGGGAGAACCTATTCTCAATTACATTCAATTTGGATGATATATTCACAAAAGCAGTAAAGACAACACCTGACACCAAACGTAGGTGGTTCCAGTTTAGAATACTTCATCATTTGTTACCAACCAATTCCTATTTGGTCAAGATTAAGATGGCATCTAGTGACAAATGCTCATTTTGCGGTGACAGTGTTGAAACTCTTGTACATTTGTTCTGGGAGTGTAGTATTGTTCAAGCTTTTTGGAAATCACTTACAGAAGTATTGCTTGAAAAATGTTCTCATGTTTGTAACCTGGCTTTTACATCAGAGCTTGTTATCTTTGGATGTAAAGAAAGCTTTATCTCTGATGAGGTCTTTGATCTCATTTTATTACTTGCTAAATTCCATATTTATAAATGTAAACTTAATGCTTCCACTCCAAATATGAAATATTTTAAGAGCATATTGATTGAGAGATACAATATTGAAAAGACAAGATATTTTTGTAAAAGCCAAAACATTAAGTTCTATCAAAAATGGATGATGTATCATGGTCTTGTAGACCAGTAACAATTTGTAGTTTATTCTTTATCTGTTGAATATCCTTCCAACAACTTACTTGTATATGCTATTATTATTCATGAGTTTAATTAAGAAGCCTCTCAGTATGCTTTTGTCATTTGTCCATCCTTTCTGTGCATAATGTGTGAAAGTGTGAGTGAGTGAACTGTCCTTGTCTTGTGTAGAAAAACAAAAAAACTCAGAAATGTCTTTATTTCAAAGGGTAAATGGGTTCATGCTACCCTGGGCATGTTCTCCTTTTTGTAACAGGCACTTCTGAAATAAAAATTTAATTTAAAAAAAAAAAGTCTTAAAGAGAAATGGAATAAGTGTATTGAGGTGAAGGGTAACTATATTGAAAAATAAAAGTAAAGAATTGACTACGCGAGTTGGTTTTATATTGAAGTTGCAACACTTATTGAACGCCCCTCGTATATATGAAGTGTAATATTCAAAATACACAGCATTAAAAATATATAACAAATACATATACAGACTACATGTATATTTCTTTCCAAATTTAAATGATATTTAAAAAAAACAAAATTACAATGTATCAGAAATATTGGAAACTGTATATCAATTAATTCAAATTAATTTCAAAGTTACCAACAGATTTAATGAATACACAAAATACATACCTGAACATTGTAACATGAGTTACATGCAATGTCATGACATTTTTAACATGATCTTTTGCAACAAAATAATATAATCCTACACACATTCTATCGACAAAAACATCATGGAAGGAGTTCAACATTTTAAAACTTATGCACACATTTCTAAGTAATGTATACTCTGAAATTAACGAAAATGACATTAAAAAAAAGAGGCAGCACTTTTTTTCGCTCAAATAAATCGATGAAGTGTATTTGAAAAGTAATGTCAACAATAGTAAAACACACTCCTGTCTTCGGAAAATCAAGTTAAAAATGAGTGTACATGGTCGGTAAAGCCATGGGAATCGTTTTTATAATTCGGAATAATAAAATGTGTTCACAATAAAATGGCCGCCATGCAATTTTTGCTTTATACGCAACATCGTTATTACCACTACAGATAAATGGTTTGTGTAATAAGATGTTTTACCCTGGAAGTAAATTTAAATTACATAAACTATCATTATAAATGGGAAATTTGAAAAAGAAATTGCCAAAAAATGTGCGACAGCTCATTGTAATAGTACAAAAAGTAAACAAAGTTAAGCCAGTCTCACTGTAACAACATCCAGGTTCCTCTCTTAGTCATCCAATGGTTGGCACCCAAGTCAAACAGTGTTAATGTAATAACTATGATTCTTATTGGTTGGGCAAACAATGTAAAGGTTTATATCCATGTTCTAGAGAATCACTCATGTGACTTTCACATGTGCTTGATACGTTGGAAATATATAATTATCGTACACATAGAAATACGGTGATGATACTAAATAAATCCGCAGCTCATGATAGTTGCTCTATTATGCACACAAACAATATCACATAGTGATGAATATGACATCATTGTTCACTTTGAACACATGGTTTTACACATGTCTCTGAAAGTGTTTCGGAATGCACGTCCAAAGGCACAATAGAAGACGATATTAAAAGAACAGTTGATGACCATGAGAAACACTATTCCTTAATCAAACATCAACATTCGGATGCTCTTAAACGGAGCCCATGCTAAAGTAACGTTTGTTATGATGGACATCACTATGATAGCAATGTTAGGAAAAAGAAATTGATCACTGCTTCTTCGGCCATTGCTACTATTCATACGTTTCTTGGCATAGACGATGATGATGTTGCAAACAGAAAGAATCACCAAAGGCATGAATAATCCAATTGCATCTATCAGATAAGCATCATAATACACGAAATACAATGTCTTCACAAAATTGGTCAATGGCAGTAGATTTAGTGTGACATTTTTATTGATCTCTTCGTATGGTCCAAAGACAAACCAATACGGCATGTTTATAACCACAGAAAGTACCAAACATGAGATGATTAAAATGTCAATGACAGGTTTCCTTAACCAGTGAACTGATTGCAAAGGTTTGACAATAGCAATGGCTCTCTGACATGCGATCAGCATGGTGAAGTAGACCTCAAACGTGTAAAATGTGATGCCTAGGTGAAGTCCGACAATAAATAGTCCATATGTTTCTCGGCGTTTCATTATATGAGTGATTCTAATTCCCATGTATTGAAAAGGTAGGACAAAGACACTGACACACAGGAGCACAGAGATGTCGATGAAACTCAGGAATTTTAGAAGTCTGAGACTGAGACTTCTGCAGCTTCGTCAACACAATTGCTTCTATCACGTTGGGGCAGATGCCAATGGTTGTCAATGTAGTTTTAGTATGTCAGAGCGTTTTATCATCAATCGTTGTTGTTGATTTTCAATCTCTTTTTCACAGCAGACAAGTTCTAAGTTCACTCTGTTCACATTGTCAGGAATGTAATACATTAAATTGCTTTTCGTTTTATATACTAGCACATCTACATGTATGTAAAGGTCATTGATGCATATATTAAAAAATATATAACTTTGTGTAAGACAATACACCCCAGGGCATTCATTCTAAATAAATTTAGTACGAGTATCCGAAATAAATGATATTGAATTGCTGAACAATTTCATTCTTGGTATTTATAAAAGAGTAAAAACTATAATGAGGATGTAACTAAATCCATGATGACCTTTACATAGACCACTTTGCACATGCAAATGTCATGCTAGAATGTCAATCAGACACTGCGGTGTGTGTTGTGTTTTCAACTGTTGTAAGGCTAAATTCATGAAATCATAATACGAGCAGTGAAAGATTGTACATTAACTCACATGAAAAGACAGTATATGAATGAGATATAGAAAATTACATATATAAATCTGTTGGCACTCAATAGTCACTACCATGTACTCAAACATTAAACAAATATATAAAAATCTACCACCTTTTTTTCAGAACTTATATAAATGCATACACTTATGCCATAATGTATACAATATAATATGAAAGTCGTTAACAGGTTTTAGGATTAACCTGGGATTTGTTTCAGAATACAATTATTTTAAAACAATTCCATCAAAAAAAGTATCTCAATTTCATAATGTATATAAATATTACATATGTCGCTAAATTAAATCTCTTGGCATTTTGAGATTAAAACGGTCTTCCCTGTTGTGGCTGTCAGCAGCAATTTGCAATCTCGCTGATTTCTTGATCTGAGTAGTGCTCGCCAGGGTTATGTTATGCGACCGTGGTTGTAACCTAACTAAATCAAACCAACCACAGCAACGTTCAGATTTCAAATCGATTCCATGACTTTGAAGTCTCGTCACTGATTGGCTGGAGTAAAGTGTCAAGCACTACTCAGATCAAGAGATTACTGAGTTTGAAAAGAATGTGTTTGTTTTTGTACATTGATTTCTAGTTTGTGGGCGGTGTATCCTCGATAATTTTCACAATACAAGTTACTACGTTCAAAGTCTGCATATAATAGTGTGTGACATATGTGCTTTAATGAAAAAATACTCCAATGGTAATAAGAGTAGTGAGGTCTATTTCATTTACAGGTGGTCAACTATAAGAAGGTCCCAGCTTGTTTATACTTACATTGATTATATTTGATCGTTGCCATGGCAACTAAAATAATAAGCTTTTTCTCAATCATGTTAACCCCAGCCTGAATGAATTATTGTTGGTACATTACAACTGTTGTCTTGACGGTGAGCATATGTCTACATTTCTTATCACGTAAAAATGTGTTTATTGATTGGTCCATTAGGAGAGGACCCAGCATCCATAACCATTAATTGGTGCACGAGATGCACGAGCAATTCCGAGGGGAGTTTCCTCTGTGGGAAGAGAATGGTACTTCGCAGGAAACACATACCCTTGGTCAGTTCTCAGGCAACTATCTACATAGTTATAGATTTAGACTCTAATGTATATATAGTTGACTATTACGTAGGACTTACTATCTCCTACGCAAAACTATCTCATACCTAGCAGCCCCCTCCCTACGATCCCCTATTCTCGATCAGTTGACAGGAAAGCTAAATATTACACTATCATTCCCCAGAATACACACGTATCTAAGATCATTTTAGACAGACCATTTGTTTTGCACCTACCATTTTTTAAATTATATTTTACCTTTAATGACATACTGTATTATAACATTTAAGAAATAGTTACTATTAGTTAGTGTCATTTTTATTTTTAAAAGCAAACTAAGAGGGAAGTGAGTTAACTTTTAACTAATTTACCGTCATCAGGCAACACTGCGTCAGTGTGGTTCAAGGGAGACAACTTCTCTTCTGTTTTACTCCTCGGTAGAATGTACCTGTACTACATACCAGATGACTGAAATGAGTGATGCGCTCATAAAATCACATAATGTTAATGTTACAACTCTAATGGCCTAGCTTACAAAAGCTTGAAAGTATAGAATGAAATGACTCTTAGAATGACCATAGACATTTACATTTATCATCAAGTCTGACTTTCTTGCAAGTTTGATGTATATTTATATATTCACAACTTCTGGAAGCTGGAGTTACTTTTATGATAGTGACATATCCAGACAGGAACTCTATATACATTAGATGGGTAAGATGGATACATATCTTGAAAGGGACAAAGACGTGAGAAAACTGATTCCGATGAGATTAAACTAGTCAATTTAGATATTACAGGGGCTGTAGCACGTTCTTGTTGCAAATTTTATTTTTTCAAATTTCCCATTTATAATGATAGTGGATTTCATTTTTATTTACTTTAGAAGGTAAAATATCTTATTACACAAACCTTTTACCCGTATTATTATTATTATTATTAGTAGTAGTAGTAGTAGTAGTAGTAGTAGTAATAGTAGTAGTAGTAGTAGTAGTAGTAGTAGTAGTAGTAGTAGTAGTAGTAACAGTGTTGCGTATTAGGCAAACAAAATGCATGATTTCCATTTTAATGTGAACCAATTATAGTATTTTAAATTACAAAATCGATTCAAATGGCTTCACCAAAACCATGTATGCTTAGTTTTAACTTGATTTCCCGATGAGAGAATTCTAGGGTGTTTAACTATTAGTGACAATATTTTTCAAATACATTCCATCAACTCATTTGAGCTAAAAAACGTGCTACTGCCCCTTTAAATGGACTTGACAAAGAATGACAACATAAACTATTACCTCATTTAAGCAGATCCATTGCCACTTTAACAAATTTTGAGACAATATTATAATATAATTTCATGTTCTTTTTTAAGAAAGTATATATGGCAATTGAGAAATGGAAATGAAGATTTTTTAATTTTGGAATTCGATAGACTGTTGAAAATAGGAGGAGGATCCCCCTGAATTCATCAAAACAAAACTGCATTTATTAACAATCATAACCTCTTTCCGAGGGTTAAAAGCTCAATATCACTTAGTGACGTAACATCACTGTGAGGAGTTTGCGGAAAGAATTCACTAACGGCTATCTATTTCACAAGAAATTTGAGAGTTATCTCCCTCTCCTATTGTCGGCCATTTTGAGCAGTACGTTGCTACGGCCACAGGGAACTATAATGTATTATATCGCAGATTTTACGCATGATGATCAACTACATGGTCCAAAACGTAATGTTTATTTGTTCAAACTCTGTACATATACATGAAACCAAAATTAGTCAAAATCACACGAGCGAAAACGCTGTGAAATGTGCACTATTTGACGTCGTCATGATATCTAGAAGGATTGTGCAAGACTTCCTTCCGATTTCTGCGCTTGGCTGTAGAAGGTCGACTCTCGTTCATTGCTGTTTTCAACTCTTCTTTCGCGGTATTCAGAGTTTGAGCAAGGTTCATTTATCTACTGTAGGTACGTAACAATACAGAGGATCAGTAGGTAACAACAAATAATCGAAAACAGAGCTATAATCAATTTGTTTTACATTTTAAGGAACCCGTTTGTTGTTGTCAAGATGTAGCCATGATTGTTAGAATCTTGACAGTCCTAGCAACCAAGTTTTAGACTTCATTTCTTATTTTCTTTGATCAAATTAGTGTTCTTGTGTTCCCTTGTACCACTGTACTCATTGTGCACTGATATGCAATGTTCAAATTTTACCAATGCTTTAAATAAATAGATTGTTTTGGAAAAACTAGTTTGAAACAATGTTACGATTTAGTTCATCCATCCTTGAAATTACGAAAATGCATCAAATGGGCAATATACCAACAAATGATCATGTATATGTGTAACTACTAACTAGTACAGCTTTGTCGGGTAAAGATACTCACTGACTAAGAAATTGCACAGATACAACATTAGTAAATGTACAGAGTGTATTGACTTCATTTATTGTTGTTTTTGGAAATTGTAGAAAATATTACATTATAATTATTCGTAGAAACAAGACATCATAAAATACGTTGCTCTCTCACATACTAAATGTCAAAGGAAACCAACATATACTTGTAGAACTAATACGTATCTACTAGTCATTTAATCAGCTTCGGGAAATTGTTTTAACATTTATAATCATCGTAAAATTCGATGTATCTGTAGTCAAACTGAGTATCTTTAGCCCACACTTATTGACCTATGGAAATACACATGTACGGGGTACTCTTGTTATCAGATTACTCTCATTAATATTTCTACTTTAAAAAATAAATTAATGTTACAATTAAAAGCCTAAACTTTCATCTTGAGATATATTTTTCACAGGTGAAATATTTTACTGGTATAAATTGTCTGTTATCTTAAGTGCGTAGCTTTACCCGACAGCACTGTGTAGGTAGTGGTGAATTAAATTAATACTTGGCAGCAATGTCTTTATAAACAAGTAGATCGTTTCATAAATCTTAGATCTAGGGCTATATTGCAGTACAAGATGAAACAAATTTATTGTTATTTGCGATCCTATAAGTAAAACATTTATAATTCACTTTTTGCATTACTGAGATCACCCTTTTTTTGTCAGTATGGTGTGTCTGGACATTAGTGAGGTCTGCTGGACAGAGCCTGCTTTCCCTGATGTCACCCCATCCTCCAGTTCATCTAGTCTGTCCGCCATCTTGCCCCCACCCTTCCCTGTCTCCCCCAGCCATGTTTGGTCTTCCATCACGACGCACGACCTTGACCCCCACCCCCAGCAGCTCTCTGGGCAGTGTCCAATCAGGTATGAGGTACCAGGTAAGTCCCACAGCGAGCTTCCTGTACCCAGAATACCAAACTTATGATGTGTTTTCTTCTCTTTGTAGGTTGTACCCAGAAGATGAACATGATTACATCGGTCCAGTGGGAAGGAATGCTGACCTGTATGATGTGGACTGGAGCGGATCTGTTACATCTTCTGTCAGTGACGTCTCCATCACCTGCAGCTATAGCTACACATCAATGGACATTTACAACTCATTCTCCGACTATGATGACCTTACTTATTCTATAGAATCTGCCTCCTCCCCAGCTAGTCCTTCGCTGAGCTACACGGACCTGTTCCTCCCAGTTGAAGAACTTGGCCAATCTACCCCAGTGATCCCACTCTTGGACCAGGATCTCGAGGAACCTGCCTTCAGCCCAGTCAGTCCCTCTGTGAGTTACACAAATCTCTTCTTTCCGGCTGATGACTCCAGCGATGACAGGAAGACACCAGTAATTCCTCTGTTCGAAAGCTGGATGTCATGTGAACACTTCGAGGAGTCTGAGGAGAGGTTCTCGGGTACTCAACAAGGTAGAAAGAGGAAGAGGGAGGAGGAGGAGGAGGAGGAGGAGGAGGAGGAGGAGGAGAAGGGGATGCACAAACACAAGAGGTAGTGTTTGCAAGTATGAAGTAGGTATTGTGGTAAAGTCTAAGAAGTGGGATCCCAGAATAACAAATACTACCTTTTCTTATCTTTGATGGAACAGATTAAGTTATGGTGATAGGAAGTGCTAATTAAAAAGATATTTCAGATATCCTTCAGATTAAGTTGCATAGATTATGGTGTTAGATAACTAGTGTCCAGTAATTACACGTTTCAGATATTCTTCAGATTAAGTTGCACAATATAAACACTTTCAGATTTACTTAAAAAATAACTACTGCTAAGTATTAAGATATTTCAGATATTCTTTACATTGACCAGATTATTGAATTAGAATAATTAATGCTAAGTATAAAGAACATGTTTCCGATACCCTGGCTTCAGATTAACTTACATAATGGTACAATGTAAACAATATTTCAGATTTCCTTCAGATTAAATTGCATAGATAATTACATTAGAATTAGTGCCAAGTTATGTAATATTTCAGACATCCTTCAGATTAGAAGTTTGATGATATTGACCTGTATACTGTACATTAGTTTGTCCATGACATGAGGTGGTTAGGGAGGCTGTAAGGGGAGGAGGAGGCCTCAGTTAAATAGTATAAATGTGACCATTGATATACTAGTAGTTAACTTGTACACAGTAAAATATGTTTCATTCAATATTTTTGTAAGCTTTAATTTGCATAGTAACTGTATGCCATATTTTGAATAAATAAATTAAATTAAGTTCATGTGTTTGTTATTTGATGATTGAGGTTGCACTTTAGAATATGACATTGTACTGGAATCAGTTGAGAGAAGATTATTATACCCCTGACCAACTGTCCAGGGTATATACACACAGGGACCAAAAGTTTTACCCCACACTAGTCCATCTACCTGTCCTTCCATCTATCCAAAGACATTTTTTAAGGATGATTACAGAACAAATATTCATCGGATTATTGCAAAAGTTTGCACAAACCTTCTTCACCACCAGGTGTGGTGCAGTGCAGAATCACAAGCGATTGAAGCGATATTGTGAATTTTTGCTCATCAGGCCTGAAAGGCCCGATGAGCTTATGGCATGGCATCATGCTTTCGTTCTTCCATATGTCTGTAAAGATTCTGCTTTTTTTGGCCACAGGGTGACCAAATCTACAGTTTAGAATTTCCATTGGCCAAAGGGTTTGTACACAAAATTTAAGATTGCTAGATCATTTCGCACAGTAGATGAAATCACATTTGGGGTCACAAGGTCACCAACTCTACTGTTTGGAATCTCCATTAGCAAAGGAGTCTGTACACATAGTTGTAGCTCCAAATTTGTCACACACACAAGTAAAAGTGATGCTCCGATGTCTGAGAAATATTTTATGTTTTTTATTTAACTTGATGTATACAATAGCTTGCATGGTTAGTTACAGAAACAAAAACTCTAGTACATGCATTATGTAATGTTCATCGTGTCAGTTGATTATTATGGCCCACTACAATGTAGTCGGGGTATATAGCGCTCCTCGTGTCCTTTCCCTGTGTGTGTGTCAAACTATGGGAACTTCAAATTTGGTATGGAAGTATCCTTTATGGTGCTGTTGTGCCTGTTACGGGTTAAAACTGAGTTTAACTCCAAGGTTCTAATAATTTTGAATTTTTAACCAAAAACGGTCATATTTTAGGACTTTGTTAAGTGTCTGGACCATAACGTTAAAACTTCAAAGTTGAATGGGGAATAAAACAATGTGATGAAATTTCACCTGCAGGATGTTCATTCAAAAGTAGTGTTATTCATTGACGTGATTGACTACAGGTTTGAAATTTATCAATGAAAGCAGTCGCACAAAAAGCGGGGGTATGTGAGCTATGCTCACTTTTGTCTGATCTACCACAATCTAATTAATAAAGAAGAATGGTGAAATATGAAGCAATGTTCAAACATCGACTTCAAAGAATAACGAAGTTGTCTATCCATAAAATGTATCCATCCTTCATCAACTCCTAGAATTCCAAAGAAAGAAGTATTCGAATTAATGGTCTGATCTATTCTAGTCGTCAATTGCCAAAGGGAAGTAATTGGTCATTAACATATGCAATCCCAACCCCAGGAAAATTTGAACATAAAATTAATCTAGCTTGAAATAAACATTCACATTAAAACCCCATAATATATAAGAACTCTCACATTCAAAGTACACACCATTACAAATACATATCAAATATATGTAAACTCCACGTATTATCTTAAAACTTAAGGATGTTCGCTCCTCAAATTTATAGTATTAAACTTTTTTTCTAACTTATATTTTGTAAAAGATCAAAGTATATAATTGGAAAATCAGCATTAAAAAATAGGGGGTATAGTAGTGTGGGTTTTTTCGAGATATGACCCCTGTAAGAAGTACAATTTTAACATGGGAGTCTATGGGAAAATGAGAAAAAAAACTTTAAAATACTACATTTCTAGAATTTTTTTCCTTTTTTGATATGTTACAAAGTTCATTTTACCCTACCGAAATCAATGAAAAAGTATATATGGTAGTGTGGGTTTTTTTTAGCTTTGACACAAAATGTACCTGAAAACCCCCTTTTTTTTGGTCAAATTTAGGCCATTTATGCTGTTTAAACACTTTTTAGAGGTTCTAAAGTCACATTTTCTTTATTTCATATATTTTTTAAAAGTATGTAGATGATGTAGAATATCATGAAATAAATAAAGATGAGAAAAAATCTTTTCTTAATCATATTTCATTTTTGAAGTTCAACCGGAAGGAGCGGACATCCTTAAATGGTATTGAATGCCATCAACGTGCACAAAATATCAAAAACATTCATGAATACACTAATACATACATGAACAATGTAACATGAGAAACTTTTTATGTTTTAAAATTTTGAAAGTGGAATGTTTTGTAACAAAATGACGTTTAAATATACATTCAATTAGGCAATCATATGAACATTCTATCGAGATATACACAATGGCAGATGTGTAACACTTTTTTAAAACTTCGTCGCATGTATTATGTAGTGTATACTCTAAAACTCTGAGTCAAACAGTATAAATGCAACTATGATTCTAATTGGTTGTGCCAACAATGAACATTGTTTGTAAAGTTCAGGTTTATACTCAAGTTACGGTAATTGTATCACATATGTGACGTTAACTTGATATTTTGGAAACTGATGATTATTGTACACATAGAAATATGACGACCCTAGTTCCCTAGGAACCCATAAATCATGAAGTTTGCACTTAGATACACAAACTTCATATCATGCATTGATCTATTTGTCATCATGGCTCATTTTGAACACATGGTCTCTGAAAGTGTTTCGGAATGCACGTCCAAAGGCACAATAGAAGACGATATTAAAAGAACAGTTGATGACCATGAGGAACAATATTACATAGTCAAACATCCAAATCCGGGTATTCACAAGTCGCAACCCTGCTAAAAGAACGTTTGTAACAATGGACATCACTATGATAGCGATGTTAGGAAAAAGAAATTGATCACTGCTTCTTCAGCCAAGGCTACTTATCATACGTTTCTTGGCACAGACGACGATGATGATGTTGCAATCAGCAAGAATCACCAAAGGGATGAATAATCGGAGTGCATCTATCAGATAAGCATCATAATACACGAAATACAATGTCTTCACAAAATTGGTCAACGGTAATCGATTTACTGTGTAATTTGTATTGGTCTCTTCATATGGTCCAAAGACAAACCAATAAGGCATGTTTATCAGCAAAGAAAGAACCAAACATATGCTGATTAAAATGTCAATGACAGGTTTCCTTAACCAGTGAACTGACTGCAAAGGTTTGACCATGGCAACGGCTCTCTGACATGCGATCAGCATGGTGAAGTAGATCTCAAACGTGTAACACGTAATGCCCAGGTGAAGTCCGACAATAAATAGTTCATATGTTTCTCAGCAATTCATAATATGAGTTATTCTAATTCCCATGTATTGAAAAGGTAGGACAAAGACACTGACACACAGGAGCACAGAGATGTCGATGAAACTCAAAAATTTTAGAAGTCGTACTCCAGGCTGAGACTTCTGCAGCTTCGTCAACACAATTGCTTCTATCACGTTGAAGCAGATGCCAATGGTTGTCAATGTAGTTATAATATAGAAGAGCGTTTTATCATCCATCGCTGTTGTTCACAGCAGAATGTATACTATCATCTGGCAACAAGTTCCAAGTTCACTCTGTTCACACTGTTACTAATGCAACACATTAAGTTACCTTTCGTTTTTTATACTAGCACATCTATGTAAAGGTCATTGATGCATATTCAAACATGTATAACTTTGTGTAAGACAATACACCCCAGGGCATTCGTTCTCAATAAATTCATGTTATGAGTATCAGAAACACATGGCATTCAACTGTCACTATCACATTTAGTATTTGTAAACATGTAAAACGTTATAATGATGGTGAAAGATAAATCATCCAATGTAGCTAAATCTATGATGACCTTTACATGGACCACTTTATACATGCAAATGTCATGCTGGAATGTCACACTGCAGTGTGTGTAGTGTTTTCAACTGTTGTAAAGCTCAATTCAAAAAATATACCCACGAGTCTATCGGGGAACGAATGTACAACAACTCGCAAGACTTGATATCTGATAATAAAGAATGTGAGACAAGTCTGTTTGGGGGATCAAATCAGACGAATAACCTTGAGTCTTCACGTGACAAAGATGTTCAATTTAACTTTCTGTGTCTTGAGTCTCCATTTATAATAATAATAATAATAATAATAGACCATTTATATAGCGCATATATCCATGCACATTGCATGTTCAAAGCGCTGGCGGACATATTACCCCAATCAACGAGTACAGAATTCGAACACTCAAATTCAGACTACCATCGTATCATACCAGGTACCCAATTTACTGCTGGGTGGACAGAGGCACATTTCGAACTAAGTCACTTACCCAGGGTGACACCACAAGTCTTTCAACTCATGTCCTGTCACACCCTCCAAACTCTCAGTTTATCCAGCAATAAGCGGGTAACCCACCCATACAGGGAGCCGCGCCCATTGTTGCTGAACACTGATAGCGGTTTAGTGAGGTATGCACAGGACCACCTGCCGCCACAAATATGTTAATCTGAAAAGTACAGCTATTTATAACAACCGGTTTCGGAGAACCAAATGAACAAACTTTGATCCGCTCGTTGCTTGCTACCTTCACACAAAATTCAAGCATATGGATACAACAGTTGTTTCTGATGAAGTTGAAAATGTGAAAAGTTTATGGACGACAGATGACTGACAGATGACGACCCATGCTTTTCCGGTTGTTGAGCTAATAATCCATTCCAAAGTAGAGATGATTTGATTGTTATGGCCTTGAAAAAATTATTTCAAAAGAGTAAGAGTATATGTTTGAGTTTCTTTATTGTAGAGAACTTTGTTTTAGAAATCGTCAGCAAGCTATGGTACGTGAAGTTCGTCAATTAAGTTATTGTGTCCCATTATATGAACATATGATTTGTGTGACATTCAGACAATAATTCAGATTTATAGGTTCAGTCTACAGGATCATGAGACTTGTTTTCAGATAACAATTATGTTTAAATTTAAATAATTTTGTGAACTGAAGTTTATCCATTTCATAATGTATGTAAATATATGTCGCTAGATTAAATTTCTCTTTGTCATTTTGAGAATTGGGAGAGAAATATTACAACGTTTGTCCCTGCAATCGCCGTTAAATTCATTAAAATCAACACGAAGGTAACACTCGTACCTGGCTGAGTTCTTGACCTGAGTGATGCTCGGCTGTGATCTTCCTTATATAAACCAACAGCCACTTTCAGATTTCCAAGGGATTTCACGACTCTCAAACCTAGTCGCTGATTGATAATACACCAGCCAGGCAGTACTCAGATCAAGAGATTGCTGAATTTTTTTTAAAAGTAGAGCCATTGGCTCTGAAGCTCATAGGAATTGTGTTATTCATTATCTCAAAGGAAAAGATTAAGATATCACATAATAAGGTATTGCCCCGTCATCAAACCTAAAATTTATTATCAAATTGGTTACATCATTAATCCACATTCATTTAGATATTATAGACTTTTGCATTTTATTGTTTTAGTTCTTATTTGTATACTAGACATGTCAGTGTCTGTTTCTGAAAGTCCTGTTTCTCAGAGGCTCATTTTCAATATTCAATAAAATGTTGATATTTTATGAATAAATTCTCTTGAGCATCTGAGTCTAAGACTAAACCAGCCTCACACCTAGACTGTAAAAGAGCTAAGAAAGTTGAAGTAACCTGAAGCCGCTGTGTATTAGCAATGACAGCTGCTGTTTGCATCTCTCTACCAGGGAGTGGTCACTGCCCAGGTCAACAAAATGTAATTACACAACATGCAGACCCTGGACTCACAGCTAGTGAATTATATATTTTAATTGTTGTTTTCCCCATACTCAAATATTTTTCTGTACTGGAGAAGAAGAGTTGGTGTCAGGGTCTCATGAAGCTACTTTTAATAGTCTTATCATTTTATCATCATTCATATTCAGTTCACATATCTCATGTAAATAAATATTTCTTAACTCCTCTTTAATGTATTCCTTTGCCGCCTGTCACAATATTCAGTTGATAGGCTATTCATCAGCTCTCATTTCATATTGATTACATCAAACATGTCTAGAATGTAGATATTAGTCGACATATATTTCACATTCCTTCTGAAGAAGATTAACTGCAAAGTTGTTCTTTTCTCAATTTCTGCATTCCTCAAACCACATGTTAGGACTCTCACATGAAAAAGATGAGATGACCTTCATGTCTTTATAAGTGATAACTTCTATTCAATGAATCACGCATAAAATATCAGTTCAAACCTTATTACAACATGTTTTTTGTTGTGGCCCATGTTTGGGGTCACAGGTTCACCAAATCTACAATTTAGAATTCCCATTGGCTGAAGAGTCTGCACATAACATTTCAGCTTTCTATAGCTTTTGTGACTGGAGAAGAAGATGAAAATATTTTTTAGCTCATGACCCCTGTGCACCAAATCTACAATTTAGAATCCCCATAGGCAAAGGAGGCTGCACATACAATTTCAGTTCTCTATAGTTATTGGTTCTGGAGAAGAAGTCGAAAAAGCAAAAAGTTTCCAGAGGGACCGATAGACGGACGGGCGCCGGACACCATGCCATGCCATAGCCCATCGGTCCTTTCAGACCTGATGAGCTAAACATGTTTTCGTTTTTGTCAATTAATTTCTAGTTCGTGAATAGTGTATGTTACTAGTTTCAAAGCCTGCAGATAATATTGTGTGACAAATGTGTTTTAACGAATACTTCAAAATAACATGATTATATTTGGAATAACTCTGTCTTCAATAGTACAAATTATTGTACATTTCTGGGCCAAGCTCTTGCGGGATTCGAACCCACATCCTCAGAGTAAGGCAACTATTGCTAGCACTGACCCTACGAGCAGCTTATCACACGACCATTTCGCCTCGGCGAAAAGCGAGGTCCAAAAATCGATAGTTTATCTAATTTTACAATAATACACAATACACGTTACTTTTTTCAAAGCCTGCATATTACATAGTGGGACAAATGTGTTTTAATGAACGAATACTTCAATGGTAATAAGAGAAGCGAGGTCTATTTCATTCACAGGTGGTCAATTATGAGAAGTCCCTACTATAGTTCTTACTTTGATCGCATTTCATAGTTGCCATGACAACAAACATGATTAGCTTTTTCTCAATCGTGTTAACCAATTATCAACCCCAGCCTTAATTCGTTATTGTTGATACATTTCAATTTTTTACAACTATTTTCCTCATTAAGAGCATATATCTACATTTCTCATACGTGAAAATGTTTATTGATACTTCAAACATAATGATCTACGGTGAATGTGGCAGATTTCTTTTACATTTGGAATCAAAAGTGAAAGCAGTAAAGTACTGCTTGAAAACATTAGATATGCCGGGTTATAGATTACTGAAGAAATGTTATAATATGAAATGAAATAATATGATGATGTATGATAAAAATGGAAAACATAATTGGGTCACAGATGTTAAAGATCTATTAAATTCTACTGGGTTTGGTAATGTATGTCTTGAGCAATGTACATACTCTCACAGAAATTTTCTCATGTCCTTTAAACAAAGGTTGCAAGATATGTATCTCCAAGATTGGCTTTACCACTTATCTGTATCAAGTAAATGCTTATATTTCAGAATGTTTAAACAATCTATATGCAATGAAAGTTATTTTTTCATCGTTGAATGTTAGGAAATTTAGAATCTCGCTTACAAGATTTCGCTGCTCTTCTCATGATTTGTTGATTGAAACAGGCAGATATATTGGCTTAGAAAAAGAAGATAGATTATGTAAAATGGGTATGTAATTGAAGATGAGTACAATTTTCTTTGTGTTTGTCCAGCCTACCTCGATTTGAGACAAATGTGTTTTAAACAATATTATTTTACTAATCATAATATCCATAAATTCATATCTTTACTAAGATGTTCTAGCAAAATACATGTTGAAAATCAATGTTTCTATATCATGCCTTTAGATTAAGAAAAAGTGCACTCTCTACTACCTAATAATGTTTCTGTAAATATGTACTATAGGACGTGAACAGACGTGAGAAAACTGATCACAAAGAGATTAAAATAGTCAATTAAGATCTTAATTGGACTCGACAAAGAATGACAACGTCAACTGTTACCTCATTTTTAAAGCATACCCATTGCCACTTTAACACATTTTTCAACAACATTTTAATATATTTTCATGTTAATTTTTAAGAAAGTAAATATCAATTGAGGAATGGACATGAAAACTATTTAATTTTGGATTTTGATAATTAACAAGACTGTTGAAAATAAGAGAATTCATCAATACAAAACTGCATTTATAGGAGCAATCACAACCTCATCCCGAAAGGGCTGAAAGCTCGGTGCACAGGGTGACGTAACGTCACTGTGAGGAGTTTGTCGACAGAATTTACTAACGGCTATCTATTTCACAAGAGAAGTTAGAATTATCTCCCTCTCCTATTGTCGGCCATTTTGAGCAGTACGTTGCTACGGTCACAGGGAACTATAATGAATTATTTCTCAGATTTTACGTGGGATAATCAACTACATGGTCCAAAACGTCACGAATATTTGTTGAAACTCTGTACATATACATGAAACCAAATTTGGTCAAAATCTCACGAGCGAAAACGCTGTGAAATGTGCACTATTTGACGTCGTTATGATATCTAGAAGCATTGTGCAAGACTTCCTTCCGATTTCTGCGCTTGTCTGTAGAAGGTCGACCCTCGTTCATTGCTGTTTTCAACGCTTCTTTCCCGGTATTCAGAGTTTGAGCAAGGTTCAATTCTCTACTGCAGGTACGTAACAATACAGAGAATCAGTAGGTAACAAAACATAATCGAAAACAGAGCTTCAATCAATTTGTTTTACATTTTAAGGAACCCGTTTGTTGTTGTCAAGTTGTAGCCATGATTGTTAGAATCTTGACAGTCCTAGCAACCAAGTTTTAGACTTCATTTCTTATTTTCTTTGTTCAAATAAATGCTCTTGTGATTCCGAAGAGGGGTACTCATGTAATTTAGACCTATGATCATTTGTGTACAGTTAGTAGTCAAAATGTATTGATATTATCATGTGAATAGATCAACGATTCAGTCACAAATAAAATATACCAATTGAAGATGGCGATTTTGACCTTATGTTGCCCATTGTTCTCATTGTCAAAATGTTATTGTGGTCCCTAAGAGGGACAGTCCTGTTATTTAGAATTAAAATGTTTCAATTCTCGATAAGTTTTCATAAATCACGTAAACAACGATTTAGTCACAAATACACATAAAAAGGAAAAAAAACTAGAGCCAGTAAATATTGACGGGCAGGAAGTTGAAATAGTAGACGAGTATAAATATCTGGGTACGATAATTGACAACAAACTTTCATGGAAATCTAATTCACACCGTGTACAATGCTAAGACACAACAAAGGCTTTTCTTCCTGCGAAAATTACCATCTTTCGATGTAGACTTCAGTATTCTGAGATTATTCTACCACACTTTTATCAATAGCATTCTGCTTATATCGCTTCATGGTATGGAAATCTTCCTCTAAGACAAACAAACAAAATTGACAAAATTGTAAACACCTCCAGTAAAATTTGCCGCTTCAATTTTGAGCATCTTTCATTCCAGTTTGATTCTAGAGTTTAAAACAAGACTCTAGCCATTCAATCGGACCCATCTTACTTTCTAAATGAATATTATGAATTTCTACCATCTGGATGTCGTTTCAAAATCTGGCATTCAAATCAAATCAAACTAACAGAGCATCAAATTCGTTTGTCCCATACAGTATAAACATTATAAACCTCCAGACCAAATAGCAAGTATGTAACTCTTGAAACACGACATGGCTGATTAAAATATGGCATATGTCATATTTAGTACCCATCAAAACAATGTATGTTATTATTGTTTTGTTTTTGTATATATTGTATTCATGTATTGTATTGTTATTTTGTATTGTATATATATACTACCAAAGACTCTTTGAATGTAAGACGAATTTCCCATCTGGGATAATAAAGTTTATTTTATCTTATTTTATCTTATCAAATGAAGATGATGATTTTCACTTCATTTTGCCTATTGTTTTCTTTGTGCATTGATATGTTCAAATTTGAGCAAGGCTTAGATTATATTTTTGAAATGCTTTAGTTTGAAAACAAAAATAGTTTTGTGCCTTACCTCATCCATACTTTATGAAATAAACATGCATTGTGAAAATATATACCAGCAATATGATGCCTTCAGTTGTGCACTTAGTATAGGTAGTGGTAAATGAAATTAATACTTGGCAGTAATAAATGAACAGACAGATAGTATCATGAATCTTAGAATTAGTACTATATTTAGATTAGAATGCCTGGTTAAGAGTTATCGTTATTCGCCATCATATTAGTAATGGATTTATAATTAAAATGAGAAAACTTAAATTGAATATGCTCCACCTTTGTGGCCTGTAAATTCATTTCTCAAATCCACCTTTTTTGTCAGTATGGTGTGTCTGGACATTAGTGAGGTCTGCTGGACAGAGCCTGCTTTCCCTGATGTCACCCCATCCTCCAGTTCATCTAGTCTGTCCGCCATCTTGCCCCCACCCTTCCCTGTCTCCCCCAGCCATGTTTGGTCTTCCATCACGACCCACGACCTTGACCCCACCCCAAGCAGCTCTGTGGACAGTGTCCAATCAGGTATGAGGTACCAGGTAAGTCCCACAGCGAGCTTCCTGTACCCAGAATACCAAACTTATGATGTATTTTCTTCTCTCTGTAGGTTGTACCCGGAAGATGAACAGGATTACATCGGTCCAGTGGGAAGGAATGCTGACCTATATGATGTGGACTGGAGCGGATCTGTTACAACTTCTGTCAGCGACGTCTCCATCACCTGCAGCTACAGCTACACATCAGTGGAAAGTTACAACTCATTCTCCAGCGATGTTTTCTTGGACATCTCCGACTATGATGACCTTTCTTATTCTGAAGATCTGCCTCCTCCCCAGCTAGTCCTTCGCTGAGCTACACGGACCTGTTCCTCCCAGTCGAAGAACTTGGCCAATCTACCCCAGTGATCCCACTCTTGGACCAGGATCTCGAGGAACCTGCCTTCAGCCCAGTCAGTCCCTCTGTGAGTTACACAAATCTTTTCTTTCCGGCTGATAACTCCAGCGATGACAGGAAGACACCAGTAATTCCTCTGTTAGAAAGCTGGGCGTCATGTGAACACTTCATTGAGGAGTCTGAAGAGAGGTTCTCGGTTACTCAACAAGATAGAAAGAGGAAGAGGGAGGAGGAGGAGGAGATGCACAAGCACAAGAGGTGCTGTTTGTAAGTAGTGAGTAGCTAGTGTGGTCCACTGGTAAATTCTAAAATGTGGGATCCTAGAATAACAAATACTACCTTTTCTTATCTTTGATATGAAGTGGAATGATAATGGAACAGTTTAAGTTATGGTGATAGGAAGTGCTAATTAATAACATGTTTCAGATATCCTTCAGATCAAGTTGCATAGATTATGGTGTTATAATAACTAGTGCCAACTGCCAAGTAATACTATCTTTTCTTATCTTTGATATGAAGTGGAATAATAATGGAAGAGATTAAGTTATGGTGATAGGAAGTGCTAATTAATAACATATTTCAGATATCCTTCAGATTAAGTTACATAGATTATGGTGTTAGAATAACTAGTGCAAAGTTATAACATATTTCAGATATCCTTCAGATTAAGTTACATAGATTATGGTGTTAGAATAACTAGTGCAAAGTTATAACATATTTCAGATATCCTTCAGATTAAGTTGCACAGATTATGGTGTTAAAATAACTAGTGCTAAGTATTAAACTATTTCAGATATTCTTTACATTGACCAGATTATTGAATTAGAATAATTAATGCTAAGTATAAAGAACATGTTTCCGATACCCTGGCTTCAGATTAACTTACATAATGGTACAATGTAAACAATATTTCAGATTTCCTTCAGATTAAATTGCATAGATAATTACATTAGAATTAGTGCCAAGTTATGTAATATTTCAGATATCCTTCAGATTAGAAGTTTGATGATATTGACCTATATACTGTACATTAGTTTGTTCATGACATGAGGTGGTTAGGGAGGCTGTAAGGGGAGGAGGAGGCCTCAGTTAAATAGTATAAATGTGACCATTGATATACTAGTAGTTAACTTGTACACAGTAAAATATGTTTCATTCAATCTTTTTGTAATCTTTAATTTGCATAGTATGCCATATTTCGAATAAATAAATTGAATTAAGTTCATGTGTTTGTTATTTGATGATTGAGGTTGCACTATAGTATAAGACGTTTGTACTGGAATCAGTTGAGAGAAGTTTATTATTATAACCCCTGACCAACGGTCCAGGGTATAAACACACAGGGACCAAAAGGTTTACCCCACATTTTTTAAGGATGATCACAGAAAAAATATTCTTCCGATTATTGCAAAATTTTGCACAAATCTTCTTCAAATCCACCTGAAAGGCCCGATGAGCTTATGGCATGGCGTTCGTCCTTCCATCTGTCTGACTGTAAATATTCTCCTTTTTTGGCCACAGGGTCACCAAATCTACAGTTTAGAAACTCCATTGGCCAAGGAGTTTGTACACAACATTTAAGCTTTCTAGACCATTTCGTACTGGAGATGAAACCACATTTGTGGTCATAGGGTAACCAACTCTACTGTATAGAATCTCCATTGGCAAAGGTGTCTGTATACATAATTTTAGAAAAAGTGAAAAGTTAAAAGACAAACAGACGTCGGATGCCGGACACCATGCCATGTCATAAGCTATTAAGCCCATCGTGCCTTTTCGGCCAGATGAGCTAAACATGTAAGGCTCATCTTCCCACGGCAAAAACTTTTTCACTCGGAAACTTCAAATTTGGTATGGAAGTAGCCCATATAGTGCTAATGTGCCTTTTAGCGGTCTTCACTCCAAGTTCAAATAATATTTGAAATTTTGACCAAAAACGCGCCAATTTTGGTCTTTGTCTCGTTTCCGGACCATATCTCAAAAACTATTTTCCTTCAAAACTTCAAATTCGATATCGAAGTAACCTATATGGTGCTGTTGTGCCCTTTGATGGTCCCAAGGTCCAAATAGTTTCTGAAATTCTGACCAAAAACGGTTACACTCTGTGTCATTTGTGTTATCTGGGGCATAACTAAAAAAACTAATAAAAAACTTGAAATCTTTACTTTTGGAAGTTCATTTTGAAGTTCATTTTATTTTTTTTGTCAAAAGATAGCTTGGAAATGGTAGAAGTATACAAAACGGAAACATATGTGTTCCTGCACACCCACATTTTTGGTGGACAAATGGATTAGCTTTTGGCTTTAGCAAAACTGTTCAGTCAAATTATTAATTTAATTTTTTAAGTGACCATAACAAATTGTCACGAGCAAAAATAAAAGTGATGCTCTGATGCCCAAGAAATATTTTATGTTTTTATTTAACTTGATATATACAATAGCTTGCATGGTTACAGAAACAAAAACCCTGGTACATGCATTATGTAATGTTCATCGTGTCAGTTGATTATTATGGTCCACTACAATGTAGTCGGGGTATATAGCGCTCTTCGTGTCCTTTCCCTGCGTGTGTATCAAACTACAGCTGCTGAACAAAAGTTTGTTTAACTGTTCCCCCAACTCAGTGAAAATATCATGTAATTCTGTGTTCATTTAAGTTTCATTTATACCCCAATTCCGGTCTCGTTGACATGGTTTCTTTTTTACAACAGTAGGTGTATTTCTGATATACCTTGTTTGATACACCTACAATTTTAATTCAAATTCTTTAGAGTCAAATTACTTTCTTAACACATTTTACACAATTATATCTATACACGATTTAAATCGAAGTCAAGATACTCTACAAAATTTTGCATGTTTCAATCGAAACCTGGGATCGAACCAGTGAACTCTATCTTTCCTGCCCAGAGGTCTACCCACCCAGCCATGAGACCAATTGATAAAGGTTTGTTTCCGAGGGTATTGGCTGATATCCAATAAGGCATGTTTATCAGCACAGAAAGTGCCAAACATATGATGATTAAAATGTTAATGACAGGTTTCCTTAACCAGTGAACTGACTGCAAAGGTCTGACCATGGCAATGGCTCTCTGACATGCGATCAGCATGGTGAAGTATATCTCAAACGTGTAACATGTGATGCCTAGATGAAGTCCATCGTTGTTGCTAAGTTCATTCTGTTTTTTCACAGCAACAAAAATATCATCCAGCCACAAGTTGGTGTGTTTACTCTGTTCACGTTGAAAATAATGAAGTGAATTAGTTTGGCTTTCACTTTATATACCACTTTTATTTGGGACTATTAATATAAAGATCATCACTGAATAATTTAAACAGTTACAACTTTCTGTAAGACAATACTTTCCAGGGAATATGTTCTAATCGTTTACCTGTAATGAGGATCAGAAAACATGTCAGTTAGATAATGGGCGATGTGATATAAAACATGAAATAAAGTGCACATTATCTGATTATTCGCCATTGAAAAATTTACGAAAAACACACATGTAATAGGATTCATATAGATTCTTGACAATGTTTTTAAAACATTTGTTTTCAATACATAATGACATTCTAATGTTTCATTAGAGGCATCAATTATTGTGAAAGTCGACTCGTATGTCAGCGAATGCATATTAAGTGCCACCACATAAGCCCATTGCAGTTTTCTTTACAAAGCTAATACCATTTGTGGCACAACAAGCATCGCGGTCATACCATTACATGGGCAAACTAAATGTCATACACAACTGAATATGCAGTGAGATATGTCGGGCCTTTACCTGTGGGATTCAGTTCACAAATGTCAGCAGATTCTGTGGAAGAAAATATCATCTCGTAACATTCATAATGCGATTATTTCATAATATTGTCGTAATTATCAAATGTTTCTAACAATGCTACATGTAAAACAAAATCTTCAAATTGCGATTTAAATGTGAATTTTATAATTTTCGGATGAGAAATAAGGATCGTTTTTAGAACTATATTTATTAATTGAGTAGGATTGTTTTGCAATTGGCAAATTTCTTTTGCATTCTGTGGGATCCCTTTATTTCCATTAGAAAACGTGTTACTACCCTTTTATTGAAATTACTATGACTCTAATTGTTTTGCAAACAATGAACTTGGTTTGAAAAGTTTAAGTTTAAACCCTAGTTGTAGTAATTGTATCAAACATGTGACGATCACATGATACTTTGGAAACTGGTAGTTATTTTATACATATAAATACACTCAACCGCAAAGGAAATGTCACATAGAAAATACAAGATAATTCAATCCATGAGTGATAAACATGACTCCAACAGAAATATACCATGTCTTCAGAAGCCAAATAAACTGAATTTGACATTTTGAACTATTATTTGTTCATATTTCTGAGAAACAACTTTTTAAGAAATCGTTTTCGAATCTCGTTAACTGGACGAGATGGGAGAGTCCAAAAGGGATTATGGCTTGTTTTATTACATGCGCACATCAACACATTTAAGTACAAGAAGGTTATTTTAGCCGACAACATCTTTTACTAATCAAATTTCTACGTTTTATGAATTTTTGAATTAAATCCGAAACATTCTGGCCAAAACACATTTTGAAAAAGCGATTTCCCCACCCAAGGTGTACTTGAACAGACATAAAAACAAAGTATCATACTCTGATGCATGAAATTGTGAGTACTTCTTTACAAACATATGTCTATCTAAGACAATCAAAATCGAAAATGAAATGAAAACATTGTGACATTTCCTTTGCGGTTAAATGTACTTTAACATAGTCAATCCTATGAACATTCCACCGAGAGAAAAAAACATGGAAGCAGTTCAATATTTTTAACTTACGCACATGTTTTTTAGTAGTGTATACTCGAAAATAAAAGTAGATATGTAGGTAGTAGGCAAACAACTAGTACAGAAACTGAGCAGATAGAAGAACATTTATGAGCGACTTACTGAAACAGGATTCGAGTATTCCTCTCTTAATCATCCAATGATAGACAGCTGACTCAAACAGTGTTAATGTAACTATGAATCTAATTGGTTGTGCATATTAAACAATGTACATTGTTTGTAAAGTTCAGGTTTATACCGAAATTCTAGTAGGTGTATCACACATGTGACGTTTTCTAGATACCTATCAAACTGATGATGATTGTACACATGGACAAACGATTATCATTTGTCAGTTCATAAGCAGTAGTACAAAAGGAACCCACACATCACGATATCGGCAGTCAGGTACAAGCAATTAACATCACTCATGAATGAGTTTGGCATTCTGGCTCATTTTGAACACATGGTTTTACACATGTCTCTGAAAGTGTTTCGGAATGCACGTCCAAAGGCACAATAGAAGACGATATTAAAGGAACAGTTGATGATCATGAGAAACACTATTGCATAATCCAAATTCCAAAGCCTGGTACGCGAATATCGTGTCCATGATAACATAACGTTTGTCACGATGGACATCACTATGATAGCAATGTTAGGAAGAAGAAATTGGTCACTGCGTCTTCGGCCATGGCTACTTTTCATACTTTTCTTGGCACAGACGACGATGATGATGTTGCAAACAGCAAGAATTACCAAAGGGATGAATAATCGAAATACATCTATCAAATAGTTATCGTAAACCTTGAAAAATACAGATCCCATCAGATTGGTGGCTAGTTGTGGATTTAGTGTGTTATTTGTATTGGTGTCTACATATGGTCCAAAGACAAACCAATAAGGCATGTTTATAACCACAGAAAGAACCAAACATGCGATAATCAAAATGTCAATGACATGTTTCCTTAACCAGTGAACTGACTGCAAAGGTTTGACCATGGCAACGGCTCTCTGACATGCGATCAGCATGGTGAAGTAGATCTCAAACGTGTAACATGTATTGCCAATGTTAAAACCGACAAGTAGTAGTTCATATGTTTCTCGAAGTTTAAAAATATCAGGGATTATTCCCATGTATTGAAAAGGTAGGACAAAGACACTGACACACAGGAGCACAGAGATGTCGATGAAACTCAGGAATTTTAGAAGTCGTACTCCAGGCTGAGACTTCTGAAGCTTCGTCAACACAATTGCTTCTATCACGTTGAAGCAGATGCCAATGGTTGTCAATGTAGTTGTAATATAGAAGAGGGTTTTATCATCCATCGTTGTTGCTGATTTTAAGTCTCTTTTCCACAGCAGAAATGTTTATTCTCATCTAGCAACAAGTTCTAAGTTCACTCTGTTCACAATGTCAATTGCCACATGTTCCCAATGTCCCGTTGTAAATGACGAAATAACTTAATATGCCTTTCTTTTTTATACTCTAGAACTCAGTATAGTATCTATGTAAAGGTCATTGGTGCATATACTCAAACATTTATAACTTTGTGTAAGGCAATACACCCCAGAGCATTCGTTCTCAATACATTCATGCTACGAGTATCAGAAATATATGGCATTAAATTGATTAACTTAATGCGTGAAAACTATGATAGGGATACAACCTCCATTCAATGTAACTAAATCCATGATGACCTTTACATAGACCACTTTGCACATGCAAATGTCATGCTAGAATGTCAATCAGACAATGCAGTGTGTGTTGTGTTTTCAATTGCTGTATAGCTCAGTTCATTAAAGGTACATCCATTGTGTTGTTGGGGGTCAAATATTCCAAACGTTAGAAATTATGTTACTTTATCGAGAAGTACCGACTGTTACCGAAAATTACCATTTTGGTGATAGTCGACTCATTATATTGACGATAAGAAGGTAAAAGTAGTGATTTCTGATCGAAAACTGGACAATGCATCGCGTGTGGCGCTCGCCAATGAGTCAAACGTAATTTTGGAATCTTATTTACAACAGATAAAATGACAAATTTGGTGTGATAATGTTAATAGGTCATATAATCACTCTGCATGTAAATGGGACGTGCAGTTTCGGTTTCTGCACAAGTATGATGATGTTACTCGATCTAGTAATTATGATATATTTGGCGATTGGGGATGAACATGCAAGCTAAGTTATTTTATTTGCACTGTAAACAGCACATATGGTGAGTCGGAACGTATTAAAGCCGAATAAACTTTTATCAAACACAATGGACGCACCTTTAAATATTACGAGTTTGTCAACGAATGTGTATCCATCGTATCTGAATGGTATAAAGAATAATAAACTACCTGGAAAAGAAAGTACTCACCTTAGTTGGTTTCAATTAATTCAATACTTAAAAGAAATGAGATTCATTTGACTGTGGAACGATACGATAATACTTATCTGCAGTGGTTTGAATGAATTAATTGGTGACTGTGGTTAAATTTTAATTAAAACATCTTTGTTTAACGAAGCCAACATGACCCCTACTATGTTTAAAATGTTGTAAATGTGTGAAGAATCAGGCACATTTATTAATTTTCACGTAGAATATGTCTTATATGACGATGAACAGTTTCATTTTTTTAAATTAAAAAACATGTAGAAGTTTTCTTTGACTGCTGACTTAACACCTGTACTTTTCATTTTTAGATTATGACATGGACAACTTGGGATATTTACAATTGAAAATCATACATATGATAAAATCAATAGAAGTGAGTACTTTCTTGTAGGGTATCTGAAGGGTGATTAAGACCAAACGAATAAACTCGAGTCTTCATGTAATAAAGAGTAATTCAGAATAATTTTTTTTATCTTTCTCTGTCAAGTGGTTTCAGAGTAGTAGTAGGTTTTGGCATACTGCTTGCCACGGCCATATTTAAAGGGAAGGGGATCGATCACTGTTATACACGCAGTAAGGTTTGGGTCCATAGCTACACTAAATTTCAGCGTCGTACCACCCATGGTTCGCTAGTTCCAGCCGATGCTCGCAGGTTTCACCGCAATGCATAGCCACATGGCGTTGGGGGCTTTCTCCCTGCCAAAATACTAGCAGCCACGATACAAGTGAAATACTCCTGAAAGTGGCGTTAAACCCCAACTCACGTCGATCATGATGAAATGAACAATTCCAGGTAATAAAGATGACCATCTCAAAACTTCAGCTTTCTTTGCCAAAGGGTCTCGGAGGACCAGAAGAACACCCTTTGATACCCTGGGTGAAATGTACCTCCCCACAAAATTTGGGCTTGGGGGGTGCAGCAGTTTTTCTGAAAAAGTCAAATGTGAAAACAAATACTCCAATGGTGATAAGAGCAGCGAGGTCTATTTTATGTACAGTGGTCAACTATGAGAAAGTCCCTACTAGTTTCACTTTCATTGATTACATTTCATAGTTGCCATGGCAACTAAAATAATGAGCTTTTTCTCAGTCATGTTAACTACTTATCAATTCCCGCCTGAAATAATGATTGTTGATACATTACAGTTATTATCCTGACAACAAGCATATGTTTATATTTCTCATCACGTGAAAATGTGTTTATTGATTGGTCCATTGGGAGAGGACCCAGCATCCACAATCGTTAATGAGTGCACGAGATGCACGTGCAATGTGTGTCTATTGTAGCGTCATTACTTTTCACGAGCTGCACGAGCCCGCAATACTTTGATTGCACGAGCTGCACGAGTTATTTGATCTCGTATTCCAGAGAGTCGTGACTCGTCTTGTTTTGTCTATTACACGGCTAAACTCGTAGTCCTTTCTCTCTCACGGTGATCAGGAACTATCGTTTTGTATGAGTGAAAAGGATAGAGTTTGCATGGGCTTGGGTTTAAAAAAAAACAAAACACTCTTGATTTATAATTGTACCAAGCAAGGGACACAGGGGCTTGTATTGCCGAAAAATAGAGCCAATTACTCTGTGGTTCATCATAAATTGCATGATTTAATATCTCAGGTTGACGACTTGGTGAATGAATTGTTTAACAACTGCTTAAGTCAGAAAGAGAGATTTATATTATGTGATTATATATAACTGCTTCAAAAGATATATCTACACAGGATTTAACCATTCTGGTGCTTTTTGTTCATTTAAAGTAGAAAAAATAGAACTGATGCTGTAGCTATTGTTATAGTGATTGAACTTGCAGACTAAAATAAATAGTTCAGATAAAGAACAATTCAGCCATAAATTTAAAACAAAAACGTGTAAAACTGATCAGAGTCAGTGCATGACACCAACATGACTGTATCACATGGTTGTCTAAATAACAACATTCCTACAATGAACTAGAACAAATTCTCAAAGTAACCTATAAAATTCAATTATATTTCCCACATCATGATACATGATACAAAACAGTCCAATCTTTGAAGAAATTTATTACATATAATTGCGTCCTGGGTTCCCTGACACCATGACATCCATCCCACTGACAACCCGTCCCTCCTCTCTTAGTCTTTCTGACCTAATCCCCTCACAAAAATACAAATCCCACCCCTATGCCTACTAACTCCCCTGAACACTTGATCCCTCCTTGCAAGCAAGACTCTCTCCCAGTGCAGGGCTTGAAACTAACATGCTAGGGTAAGAGAAATACCCTGAATTTTATAACAGCTCTAAAATCTTTATATTTCACAGAAAAATGGAAATTAAAGGTCTTGGTCTCCATCATTCAACGATAAAAAAAATAGAGCCATGGGCTCTGTAGCTCATCAGGATTTCATTGATTTACTTTCTAAAGTTGAATATTTAAGTTATTTAAGTTATTGTTTACAAGCAAAAGATAGGTTCTTAGATCATGACCACTGTGACCCCATTTGGGGTCATGGGGTCACGAAATCTACAATTTAGAATCCACATTGGCCAAGGAGTCTGCACACAACTTTTCAGCTCTCTAGACCTTTTGGAACTGGAGAAGCAGATGAAAATAGGTTTTTAAGGATGTGACCCCTGTGACCCCATTTGGGGTCATGGGGTCACGAAATCTACAATTTAGAATCCACATTGGCCAAGGAGTCTGCACACAACTTTTCAGCTCTCTAGACCTTTTGGAACTGGAGAAGAAGATGAAAATAGGTTTTTAAGGATGTGACCCCTGTGACCCCATTTGAGTCCACGGGGTCACAAAATCTACAATTTAGAATCCCCATTGGCCAAGGAGTCTGCACACAACTTTTCAGCTCTCTAGACCTTTTGGAACTGAAGAAGAAGATGAAAATAGGTTTTTAAGGATGTGACCCCTGTGACCCGATTTGGGGTCATGGGGTCACGAAATCTACAATTTAGAATCCCCATTGGCCAAGGAATCTGCACACAACTTTTCAGCTCTCTAGACCTTTTGGAACTGGAGAAGAAGATGAAAATAGGTTTTTAAGGATGTGACCCCTGTGACCCCATTTGGGGTCATGGGGTCACGAAATCTACAATTTAGAATCCCCATTGGCCAAGGAGTCTGCACACAACTTTTCAGCTCTCTAGACCTTTTGGAACTGGAGAAGAAGATGAAAATAGGTTTTTAAGGATGTGACCCCTGTGACCCCATTTGGGGTCATGGGGTCAAGAAATCTACAATTTATATTACCCATTTGCCAAGGAGTCTGCACATAAAATTTCAGCTCTGTGGAGTCATTGGTTCTGGAGAAGAAGTCGAAAAAGTGAAAAGTTTACGGATGGACAAACGCCGGACACCATGCCATGCCATAAGCCCATCGGGCCTTTCAGGCCTGATGAGCTCAAAATGAGTGTCCCAGTATTACTAGTTCATTGAGTGAAATTTAAGGTTTGAGTTTAACACCCTGCCACGCCCATATATGAGGGAAGATTTGACCAAATGAACATACTGAAGTCTACATGTTATAAAGGTGTTTTTCTGAAAATGTTAGCTCTCTGTATCATGTTTTTGGAAAGTCGTTTAAAGATTTAAGGGTTGACCCCAAGCCACGCCCATATTTGAAGGGGGTCAGGTCCAAATGAACAAACTTGAATCTACATGCAATAAAGATGTTATTCTGAAAATGAGTGGTACTGCACTGAAATTCAGTGTAGCATTGCACCCAACCGATAGTTGCCGTGCAGCTGGTGGGATTCAAACCACAGACTTCATGATCTGAAGCTGAATGCGCTTACCACTGAGCTATCACAGATAAGTTTTTGATTTTGTGATAATTGTGTACCTGGTCAAAAGCATTCCATGAGTTCTAAACATTTACCTGAACCATGACACCAAATATTCTCATTTATTTTAACAGTATGGTTCCATTTGCAGGGTAGCATCATTAGGTGTAAGGAACAATCCAATAATCAAAACAGAAAAACAGTTCTGTTATTTTATAGAGCCATATTTGTTTTTACTATCTTGGGGCATGAGGTTTATAAACATTTTCTTTCTCAAAATTACCATGACCGTTTTGCGGATAAGAGACCCAAAAAGAAGAGGGAAAAGTGTAAAATACAAAATTCTTTATTTACAAATAATAGCATTAAAAGCAAGCAATCAACAACTGGAGCAGTCCTGTAAGTTCCTTGAGAATGAATTGTGGTCAATCTTAGTAATGAATGGTTTCTTTCACTGTTATACGATCAAGTTCTATCAACACTCAGTCAAAGAAGATGTTTGATTCTTCATAAACAAATAACATCAATATAAAAGCAAATTCAAGAACACAATTTGCATAGAAAGTTTAAGACTTCTATACAAAGTCTTCAGGAAATGACACTGAAATTATTTTTACAGAAACAAAATATTATTGGTGTATCTGTGAGAGTATGAGTGTAAATGTACATATTTTGTTTTATTCACCACATACCTTATTAAAAATAAATACTAATTTATGAATGATATAATCACACAGTGAACAGGAATGATAATAGTATAAAAACTAAAAAGTGCCAAAAAATAATCTTTTTGGGTTTAAAATGGGAAATGAATATAAAATCATGCATATACAGGTATTTACAGTGTAAAAATAGCAATCAGCATTTTAGCAAAGTAATGAACATACATCAAGTAATTCCAAGGTAATGTAAGCACCTAAGTTGAAAAACCTTAATCACTTGAATATTAATATAAGAAGAAAAAAAACCAAACTAAAACAATCAAATTATAAAATAAATCAAAATTTCGTTGAAGCTTTAGAAAAACAGATAAATCATATCAGTGGGGAAATACTGCTTCGATGTTTTTTTCTTAAGTTTTCTTTATTTAAGTCTAAATTGAAAATGCATGTTCTATTACTACTATCAGAACATAAAAGGAAGTCAGTGGGAAAATATTGCTTCGATGTTTTTTTGGCTTATTCTTTTTTTTACTACAATCTAAATTGACACAAAGAAAGTTGCAATTCAAATTATGCAGACAAATTAGTTAAAAATTTATAAATTTAAGACACTTTTTTTTAGTGGATCAAAAATTCTTGTTGCAAAATTTTACTGCTTGAAGCATTTCTGAAGAAACCAGTAAACCAAACAGAGGTTATGTTGAAAGTTATAACTTGAGGATTGGGGAGAGAATATTCCTTTTGTGAAGATTTACAATGTGTCATCTCATTGTCATTTTTTAGGAAACCAATGATATAAATCAATAAAACTGAGGCTATGTGGGAAAAATTGCTTGAGTAAACTATCAGTCTGTGGATGATACACATCATCAAAATGTCATCAAAATGTCTAAAGAATTTGATTCTTCTTCAGTGTCATGATATATGCAACTGAAGTCAACTTGTCACACAGTCTGATTAAAATCAACCTTGTTCCGAGGAATAAAATTGGCAAAATAATATATCTACCAGGATACGAACGGGTTCTGTAGATTCCTCGCCACAAGATCTGAAAACACCCCGTAAAGGCGCATGTTCCGAACCAGTTTAGCACAGCCAAAGCCCAGTCAAATAGCTGACCAATCACAACATAGTATTTAAACGGTCACTGTTTTGAAAGCATTCGGAACAGACCAAAGGATAGCTGTTTGGAGTTATCTGCCCCTAGCTTCTCGCACCGAAAGCATTTGTTGGGTGTTTTTTTATTGGCTACCTGAATTGCGCTCGAACAAGCTAGTCTACGGGCTGTTTTCAGACGGTTTGGCGTGGAACCTACGACTGATATGAGTTCGTATCCCGGTAGATGAACTATTTTGCAATTTTTATTCCACGGAAAACCGTCGATTTTAATCAGACTGACTTGTCACAAAAATTGGTGAGGTGAGTTAAAACGCTGCTTTCAAGAGTATTTCACATCATGGCTGCTAGTATTATGGTAGGGAGAAAGCCCACAACGCCATGTGGCTATGCATTGCATTGAAGCCTGCGAGCATCGGCTGGAACTAGCGAACCATGGGTGGTACAACGCTGAAATTCAGTGTAGCATTGCACCCAAACCTAACTGCGTGTAGAACAGTTCTCTACTGCCGACAAAGTTGCCGTGCCCCTGGCGGGATTCCACAAAAATAGAAAGTGGTGGTTAAACAGCCCAACTAAAATCAAAACAACTTTCTACTGTTCTTAATATTACTATAAAGCGTTCTAGTGCAACTTGGCGTAAAACAACCGTCTACTGCTTCTAAAATAAACTAAATGGCTTTAGAATGTTTATGTTCAAGTGTGTCATTCACGTTAATGATACATGACTCTGAAACTGAGTGTATTTTTTTTACAAATTTAAGAAAACATTAAAAATAAGATTTACAACTTCAAAGATTAATGTACAAAAACAAAACTGTTTTTAAACTCCATAAAACATGTCAATAGTTGGTGATCATTCTCGCAAATTGTCAAACTTTCATCCATTAAATGTCATAATCATAATAATATTATAGAGGAAAGTACTTTAAAACATTATTGCGTAACGAAAACATTACCATATTTACTGGATCAACATTCTCAATAAAAAATATATATTTATCCGAATACTACTTTCTGCATTCAATTCATCATTTTGTGAAAATCTTCATTGAATGTTCTTTCATAGAACTGGTAAAACACTAAAGGCTTTATAATTATCAGAAATCTTCATGCAGAAATTACTACAAAATAATAACAGGTCCTGGTTTTGTTTACTGTAAAAAGAATTTTTACAGTATCGAAATCTGTCACACAATAATATTTTGTCTTTAAACCCTAATCAAAATTATGAAGAGAAAACAGCACTTATAAAATTATATCACATTTTCACAAATTTTCCATTATCTTGATGCTGAAAATGCTAAAAATATTACAAATTATCTCATTCACCAATTTGTATCATTCATTTCAGTGTGTCAATAATCATTCATCAGTGCATCATTCATCACAATGTATTATTCAACATTCATCACAGTGTATCATTCATTCACTTCACTGTATCATTCAACCTTCAGTTCATTCATCACAGAGCACCACACGAACTGATCAAGTGTATTTTACACCATTCTTTCCACTACATACATTATTGCAAACACATGACAACAACGATCAGTCAGCTTTTTTAGGGCGACGTTTCCTCGTGGTTGATTCTTCCCCCTCTCCTTCATTGCTTTGTTTTGTGTCGTCCAAAATGTCAGATTCATCTCCCTGCAAAAAAAGGGTGTTTAAAAGGTTTAAGTACATCCATTTTGTCGTTTGTGCCAAACGTTATGAATGCTGTTATTTTATTAAGAAGTGCTGACTGTTGCCGAAAATTACCATTTTGATGTTAGTCGACTCAATATAGTAGCAATATAAAGGTAGAAGTAGTGATTTCTGATCGAAAACCAGACAATGCATCCCGATTGACACGCGTCAAATTAGTCAAACGTAATATTTGAAACTGATTTACAAAAGACAAATTTGGGTTGAAAATGTTAGATAGGTCACACAACTACAGAGGTAAGTATATCTGAACCGTAATTTGTTTTGTCAAATATATGTAAAAAAAATTCTATGTACACTTGAAGTATTTGGTCTAGATACTTACTAGATTACTTAAGATTCCTTCAGGGTCATAATTGTGTAGCATATTGAGCATTGACATGTGCGCATTATAAATACGCTATCATTATTACTTTATTACCTCGTAAGAAATTCATTTTTTATTCATATCATGCCCACCTTCTCCTCCTGTTTGCCTGCTTCGTCTTTCTCTGGGGGTTGTCGCATCTCGATAGTCTGGTACTTCGGAGGGAAGAGAATGTCACAACAGCACACAATCATCTGGCAAAGAAAATACAACACAAAATTAATTTTCATCTTTAAAATGTTTGACTGAAATTACTTCAAACCTAAATTTTCAGGGATGAGGTGAGGTGAGGTGACTTGGGGTTTAACACAACTTTAAAGAGTATTTCACTTATATCGCGGCTGCTAGTATTATGGCAGGGAGAAAGCCCGCAACGCCATGTGGCTATGCATTGCGGTGAAACCTGTGAGCATCAGCTGGAACTAGCTAACCATGGGTGGTACTGCACTGAAATTCAGTGTAGCATTGCACCCAAACCTTACTGCGTGTAGAACAGTTCTCTACTGCAGACAAAGTTGCCGTGACCCTGGCGGGATTCGAACGCCGGATTTCTTGATCTGAAGCCAAACACGCTAACCACTGCGCTATCCCGCCCCCATCAGGGATGAGATGTACAGTTTTGGAAACATAATGACTACGAAAAGTAACTGGGGAATGGTGGGATCCACATTTTCAATTGAAACTAAGAGTAAATGTTTATGGTAAAAATTTCTTAAAAATGCAGATAAAATATCATTGATGCAATCTCATTTAAATAAGATTGATCGAAACATGCATACCGCGTTCGTCGATATGAGTACTACGACATGAGTATCACAATGATTTTATTTTCAACCATCTTGTCACCTTTAGTTACATAACCCAAGTATTAACTCAAACTTGCAAGTAAACCACACAGTTATGTGTCCTCACAAGCTGTTCTTTTACCCCAAAGCCAATGTAACTCTGTTTACACAAAAAGATCCAGAAACTTAGAAAGGGCGTCGATTCCTCCTCTGCATCCGCCATTGCAATCTACATTGTTGTTTATAAGTGCCCCTCAAATTGGTATCCTCAACAAAGTCCCCTTTAAATACTATTTACCTCAGCACTTATTTCTATGACAAAGTATATGAGAAAAACATGTAACTCACCAGACCAAGTAGAAGTCCTGTGATAATAGTGAGCACAGCAAATATCAGATAGCAGCCCCACTCTGGGATTCCATACTCTGTCGTCATCATGTTATAGAAGGACTGAAAATAAACACAAACACCAAATCAAAATTTACTGATTTCTGAGGAATAAAAGTTGCAAAATAGTTCATCTACCAGGATACAGACTCACACCGTTTGCCATTCGGAGGTTCCCTCTCCAAACAGTTTAATGAACACCCGTACGCTTGTATGTTCTGGCGCAATTAGCGGTGTTACGATGATCGATTACAATAAAGTTCAGCTTACCCGTATAACCATTGCAGCTTTGAAGAACAATCCAACGGTTGCCATCCTACAAAGAAAAGTTATTGTCCCAATGAACTATTGCAGCAAGTTCTAAATACTACATAAGTTTTAGTGTAAGGTGAATTTCATGCTAGGTAAAGGCAGTGGACGAAATAAACTTTACTGGCAGTGCAGGGCAAGTAGTTAGAAAGATTAAACAGTCCTCAGAATGTGCTAGGCCCATCCATGTTTAAACTGTCAGTTTATGCTTGGCATCTGGCCGTATCAAAACTTACCAACAAATGTGCAGACGGGCCAACTTCCAAATGCAAGGCACAACTCTTACCAGTCTCCATTACTGACTGATTTAGGCCTTTCAGTATTTCCTCGAGATGTGTGCTTGGAATTCCAGGCCCACTATGCATTTCTGGTGCAGCAATTCACTATCTTGACACAACAAAGCGAGGGAAATACTGCAAGGCTTAAATCAGCCAGTAATGGAGACTGGCAAGAGTTATGCCTTGCATTTGGAAGTTGCAGACGGGCAGGCAGTTACTAGGTTAGTGACAAGCACAGGTTTCTTATCTCGCTTTATAAATTTCCTTCGTTATTTATAGGAAAACAAGGAATTGTAACTAAGGTGACATGATCAGTAATGATAACGTCATCCTGCTCTATCAGTGTATTTGTATCAGCTAAACTACTTTATCTTTCCTTACAGTAAAATACTGGTTTCTGATTGGCTAACGGTCGGTACATTTTTATTCATGTACCCCGTCAGTCTCACAGTGTACAAATTTCATGTACCCCGCTGCCATAGTAACAGCTCCTAGCTGAGAATAGGTGTCGCATTATGGTGAGATGACGTTATAAAATGACGCACGCGGTGTACAGAGTTTGAACAGTTCATTCAGCTGTTTGCGGGTCTATTACTTACAGACTTATTTTCCCAATAGTTGCTGCTTTGTTGGGAAACAAATCTTATTTTGCATTGTTTGCACACTCAATTAAATAAAGAATAACTCGTTTTAAGTCATTTAAAAGTTTGTAATAATACGTTATACGACTTTTAACATTTCAGTCGAAACGGGCGACGCCATTTTGTTTTCGTTTAGGGTCAAGGTCATTCAAACGATATCAGCTGATCGGGCTTCGGCAGACAAAAGGCAATGAATATAATAATAATAATTTTATTGACATGACGGAAAGATAAATACGTTGTATACTTCTCCCTCGGGTAATACGGTCTCGATCATGTACCATCTTTGTACCAGTGTCACCCTCGCCTGAAGGCATGTAAATTTTTCAATTAATGAAATGTCGTGATTTGAATGAGGAAAATCGACTGTCCTCTCATTTGGCACCACACTTCTGCTTGAAAAGGGGCTGTAGCATGTTTTTGCAAAATTTATTTTTTTCAAATTTCCCATTTATGACAGTTTGTGTCATTAAAATTTACTTTAGAGGGTAAAACATTTTATTACACAAACCAATTTTCTATAGAGGTAATAAAGCTGATGCGTATAAAGCAAAACTTGCATGGCGGCCATTTTATTGTGAACATATTTTATTTTTTCGAATTACAAAAACGATTCCCATGGCTTTACTGAGCCATGTACACTCGTTTTTAACTTCATTGTCGAAGAGAGAAGGGTGTTACTTTAGCTATTGGCAAGATTATTTTTCAAATAAATTTTCATTGACTTTTCTGAGTGAAAAAACGTGCTACTGCTCCTTTAAGTTCTTTTATTGACTGGTAATTTATAGTCATATGAGAGTTATTGGACTCAAGGAATCCCGGTATTGTAGTCGCCCAGCGGATACAAATAAACAGATTGGGCGGGATGTAATGATAAATGTTGGCTATTCATCTTATAAACTCACTGTATAGAGTTGGGAGTAAACCACCAAGACACTGGCTCAATGTCTCTCCATCGCTTCTCGTCAATAAAGCTCACGAGATCCGTTTCTTTCCTCGAACCATGGTACTGGCGGAATATACCATCACGCACACTGAAATTCAATAATTTTTTCTATTATCAGTAACGTGTGATAAAACAGCTCATTGCACATTGGATGTGCAGAGGTGCTATTTTTTGTTTTTGTACCGATTAAATAATACTAAATTATCATAAATTGGATGTGCGTATGTGCTCCAATTTTATGTTTTTGTACCAAATATAATACTAAATTTGTAAATAAATTATAAATAATTTTTCTTTACTCTGTATGAATTTAATGCTTTTGGTGAAAGACACGTTACAACACAAAATATATTAATGTATCAGGCAATGAAAATTGCAAGATATATTTATTTTTAAATATTTCACTGCAGTTGAAAGCATTATTTTGAAATATTGAGTGGTAGTGGGGTTTGTGATTTGACAAAAGCATTCAGCTCTTATATTTACAAATATTACCAGTCCTACAGTGTGTAAACAATGAATTCATCAAAAATCAACAGACATATTTGCTGACAGTTTTGGGCAATTAGCAACATCTTTATCTTACCAGCTATTGCCTGAGGGCGGGTATTAAATTGAATGCTTGACTTGAACCAACTAATTGTTTAAATAATATCACAAAAATAGGATGACTTACTAGTAGATTGAAGGGAGTGCAGTCACAAAGAAGCGACCACTCAAACCTGCAACAGATGGACAGTGAAATCATTTTCTTTCTTACATTCCCGATATTGAGTCAGTATCATAGGCTAGTCCAACGTCCCAATGCAAGGCATTACTCTTGCCAGTCTACATCATTGGCCGATTTAAGCCTTGCAGTATTTCCCTTGCTTTTCAGTGCCAAGATAGTGGATTGGTGTACATGAAAAGCATAGTGGGCTCTGATTTCCTGTCACGAAAACCTTAAGGAAATACGGCAAGGCTTTAATCAGCTAGTAATGGAGACTGAAAGTTATGCCTTGCGTAGGGTTGTTGAGGCTAGTCGGGCATTTTATTAAATAGTAAATATACACAATATTTTAAAAGCTGCGACCAATTTTTTCAGCATCAACTAACGGCGCAAAAGTTTAAACAATAACCATTGTGAAGAGAGGGTTTATCTTTACATGCATAAAATAATGTTTGGATATGTGTCTTTCTTTGACTATTGTTTATCTCATCTCATCTCATCTATTGAAACGGTTAAGAAAACTATTTCCATTTACGCAATATATCATATTAATATTTAAAGAACAAGAGTTCATTTGAAAGACTTGACAGAGGATATTATTTTATGAACATTGAAGGACAAACACAAACACAACCAATAATTTCCCTTTGAATTTCATTTCCACAAAAATATGTTGTTTGTACTATCACATCAATATGAGCGGCAAATCATACCAGGATTATCTGTAACGTCAACCACTCCCACACCAACATCGAGATCCTTGCCCCACTTGGCAAAACTTGTCCATGTTTCCTTGAAGGATCGACAGGCCGGACACCACGGCGCCATACTGCAACAAGAACTTGAATGTACTCAAAGGACTTTTGTTCTATTGATAAGGAGAGGTGAGAAGAGGTCACTGGGGTTTAACGGCGCTTTCAAGAGGATTTCACGGTTGCTAGTATTATAGCAGGTAGCAAGCCTGCAACACCATTGGCTATGCATTGCGTTGAAAACTGCAAGCATCGGCTAGAACTAGCAAGCCATAGAAGATGGTACTACTCTGAAATTCAGTGCAGTATTGCACCTAAACCTAACTGCAAGTAGAACAGTTCTCTTCAGCAGATGAAGTTGCCAAGTCAGTGGCAGGGTTCGAACCAATGACCTCTTGATCTGAAGCCAAATACGCTGACCACTACGCTATCCCACCAACAAGAAGACCTTTTAGAGATAGTCCAGCATACTTTACTAGAGTCTTGCTTGGGTAGACCTAAGGACTCAGGAGGGTCTCGAACAGACTTGTGGAGCACAGAGGTTTGGTAGTTTAGCGTTCTGGCCTCTCACACCCAAGGCCCGGGATAGAATCCCAGTGGGCCGGGTGGAGACACCAAAAATTTTAGATCTTGGTCTCATACTGTGCTGTGTCCCTGGGCAAGGCACTTCATCCACATTGCACTCTGTCTCAGTCCACCTGATTCATAAATGTGTTAAGGCTTGTATTTCCCTCGCTTTGTTGTGCCCAGATAGTGAATCGCTGCACCAGAAATGCATAGTGGTCAAGGATTTCTAAGCACAGATTTCTTAAGGAAATACTGCAAGGCCTAAATCAGCAAGTAATGAAGACTGGCAAGAGTTATGCCTTGCATTGGGAAGTTGGGTTTATAATGTGAAACGCATTAATCATGCATTCGTGTGTGGATAACTTGCGCAGTATAAATATCCATTATTATTATTAGGGACAGAAGGAACCATAGTCTAGTTCTCGTTCACAAACAGTGAACTCAGCTTGAGAATGTTTCATTGGGAATACAGAGATTGTCTTCAAATTTGGTGGAATTGTTAAATATTTTTTGTGACTTATTGAATGATTGTTACCCATTTAAGATCTTTACAAAAAACATAACCGGCTACACTGTTGTTCACAACCACATGTTTGAAGCATCATAAAATCACAGAAGTTTTTACGAACTCGTCAGCTTGAAAAATCGTCCGAAACCCTGTAATATAGTATCTTTTCTAGAATAAAGATGGGCATTCATAAAATTAATTTCAATGAAGTTCAGAACAAAAGTTACGGACGATTGGGAACGTTGAGTTATTTATTTAGTTATTTTACAAAGTTTGTGCATGTTGTTTTTTAATCTTTAAGAATGGTGAAAAATGGGATGCAAAATTTATTTAATTTGCTGTGCAAAAATGCTCTGCAGAATCCAGGAGACCTGAGAATGATTTGGAAAAGATAAAGTTTTGTAAGGGATGGAAATGACTATTTAATTGCTTCATATTGTATATTTTTACCATTCACACCTATTTAAGCAGTACAGTAGACATCATTTTCTCTGAAATTTCTGAAAGGATGTCTTACATTTTCAAAATTATTGTGATCCACCTTATTTGCACTGGTGACAATTTTCCAGAAATGTGCTGTAGAATTCTAACTGAGCCAAATTAATTCATCTGTTTTGATTGTCAATAACTAAGCCAATGGCAACATGATAGAAACGGTAAGAATCATAGCTAAGAACATAGCACAATCTCCTGAAATCACAGCAACGTGTCACACATTTATCTCATATAACGAAATTGGGAGACACTTCAAACATTACTGAACACCGTGCTTGAACTTCCTGCTCAAACTTACAACTCAACCATCCATTCTCCTTCCAGTATTTCCGTCCAATTGTCCTCCGTTAAATCGACAGGCTTGTCCGATTCCTTGCCGTGAACAAAACTGCATAAACACAACAGAACCGCAACGACCAACGCTCTCACTCCCTCCATGATGCCGACGACTGAGCCTACAGGTGTCACCCAAAGTTGCTTCCCCTGAAAATTTGTTCCGCTCACCTGGGACACTTTGCGCTTGCGCATTTGATTTGACGATGTGGCGTTCCGTTACAGGTTCTATATATTCTCTGGTTGAGCGATTTCTAATATTAGTGTGCATCGATATGTGACATACCTACATTTATAATGCAAAGTGCGAGATCGCTGAATAAATGCATTTTAGTTATTTCTTTGTTCCGTAAGTTCACATGACGTATGACTTATGATATGAATGTCAGATACGGCGTTTCCTTATCAAGCTTTTAGTCGCCTAGTGTTCTATTGTATTTGTAAGCTACCATACACACATTTGTTTGGACACGACTTTATAACATTGTGATAGCGTTCCACAAAAGAATTATAAAACAATTTAAATACATTTCTTTTGACCCAGGATCATATTCAAAATGGTTAATGTATGGCATTTTCAGGTCACTTAAGAAATATATTTCTGAGGTAACAGACATCTGTCTAATGATCATATCTACCTTGTGAAATACACCAATAATAGTTTCATAAAATCGACTATGCTCTCTATAGATCTCGTGGGCATATATACTTATTACAATCTTACCATTCCGTCCATAACCTAGAGGCATGGAGCGTTTTGTCTAAAGAGAGAGAGAGAGAGAGAGAGAGAGAGAGAGAGAGAGAGAGAGAGAGAGAGAGAGAGAGAGAGAGAGAGAGAGAGACAGACAGACAGACAGACAGACAGACAGACAGAGAGAGAGAGAGACAGAGAGAGAGAGAAAGAGGGATGACAGAGGGAGAGAGACACATAGAGAGACAGAGAGAGAGAGACACAGAAAGAGAGAGAGAGAGACAGAGAGAGATATTTATTACAGTCGCGCCCAATACAATTAATGGTTAAAATATCGTGTTAACTAAACGGTTACGAACACCGTGCTTTATGAACAATTCCTTCATATATCGATATATACTTTATAATATATCTATCAGATATAGGTTTTTTTTAAAAGGTTAAGAGATATATAGCGTTAAGTAGACTAAAATGTTCTTCACATGATTTATTCATCGTAAGTGAAAGATTCAAATCAGTCCAAAAGGGAAATCGAATTTTCAGACTTTGCAATCTAGAAGATGGATATCTCTTGATATGTTATTCAGAACAAAAATGATCTCAAAACATTATATGAGCTACCCCTAACTGATGTTATGTCATCTTCATGTGTATATTACATATACCCTGGCTTATCTGTTTTTGCAAGTGATAGGCCTACTGAGCAAGTGTCAATGGATTGGCTGTACATCTTTTGATTTGGACCAGTAATTTAATAAGCAAAGGTAATAGACCAGTAAACATCAGCGCAACCAACCGAAACGAATGGTGTTTTAATGTGTGTGGTACGTCTGAGTTATAACACGCAAAGATCAATTTATATATGTACAGAAACGGAATACATCCTGTTACAGAGCCCCAAATCCTCATTTATCGTAACTTAAAAAATAATTTGAATTTTGAGAGCTTTATTTTTCTTCCAAAAGACATATAGATCCCTATTTTACGATTTAGAAGTAGCAATCACTACCTACCTGTAGAAGTTGGTCGTTTGGAAAATATTACAAGAGAAAATGTGTATGTATTCTGTTACCCTCGTTGTCAAAACATTAAATACTAGAATTTCTGTAAGCTTAGCCAGTTGCACAGTCGATGCTTTTGATGAAAAATCGTTTGACAAAATTTATATACAGTCGCTTAAAATATCCAGTCAGCTGTAAGTGACCCAGGTACAAAGTCCATTATTTGTTGGTGTGACATTTTGTGTGACATTCTCTGAAACATGCAACAGCATCTCTGATCAAAGACGCCGGACCTTGTCCAACTTCCCAATGCAAGGCATAACTCTTGCCAGTCTCCATTACTGGCTGATTTAGGCCTTGCAGTATTTCCTTAAGAAATCTGTGTTTAGACATCAAGGCCCGCTATGCATTTCCAGTGCAGCGATTCACTGCCTCGACACAAGAAAGAGAGGGAAATACCGCAAGGGTTAAATCAGCCAGTAATGCAGACTGGCAAGAGTTATGCCTTGCGTTTGTAAGCTGGACCTTGTCGTAATGCCTTGATACTAGTCTATAGATCCTTATTCAGCAAGACTAGATAAACTGAATACACAACTGGTAGTATTGAAAAGTATAGATTCATAAGAATGTAGGTACAGTAATTTAAAATGTTCCATAAAATTTAGTCTAAACATGTTCGTAAATATAAGTAGTTTCAATATTATTTACTGACGGTCGACTCTATACACAATACTTCGTTCAAAATGTAGTGGTTTAGTGCGTTAGTTACAAATAGAATATTGTTCATGGTGAATTAATCCGAATTTTGAGATGAACATCCCATTGTTAGATGGTTGACAGCAGAGACAGACTATTCTGCAGAGCCAAAATTATACATTTTTAGACTAATTCACCATATGTCTGTTATAAGAGAATATACAATGCTATGTCGATCTTTTGGGGTTTGGGGAAGTCTTACGGGAAGCATTTGAACCTGAATTGCTATCATATGACTCATATTATATCCATCTTTTCGCAAATTTAAAGTTCGAATGAACCCAACTCTTTCGGAAATTGGTGTATCACAAGGTAGCCTTCCATCCGCCACATTATTTAGCATAAAAATCAACAACTTGGCTTAAGTTTTAAAAGGTCCAGATGACCTTTTTCGGAGTTCCTGCAAAGACAAACATTTGTCATCAACTGAGAAATGTTCAAAAACAACACTAACTTTGTGTAATTCTCCAGAATTATTTCTGGATCAACTATCAATCAAGGCCATCCCTGAGGACATGTATTCAAATCTCACTTTTGACAATAAGCATATTTCTCCCACATATTAAAGGTACATCCATTGTGTTGTTGGGGGTCAAATATGACAAACGTTATAAATGGTCTTATTTTATCGAGAAGTACCAACTGATACCGAAAACAACCATTTTACTGATACTCGACTTAGTATATTGACGATATGAAGGTAACAGTAGTGATTTCTGATCGAAAACCGGACAATGCATCGCGTGTGGCGCGCGCCAATGAGTCAAACGTAATTTTGGAATCTTATTTACCACAGACAAAATAACAAATTTGGGTTAATAATGTTCAATAGCTCATATAACTACTTTGCATGTAAATAGGACGTTCACTTTCAATTTCTACACATGCCTAACGATGTCACTCGATTTTAATTGGAAAATAGTAATTATGATATGTTTGGCGATTGGGGATGAATATGCAAGATAAGTGAATTTATTTGTATTGTAAACAACACATATTGTGTGTTGGAACGTATAAAAGCCAAATAAAATTTTATGAAACACAATGGATGCACCTTTAATCATTTTAAAGCTAAATGTTTAAAGGCATTCATTACAATCGTATAACATAACCAATCCTGTTTTGGAACGTAGTTTGGCTTACATACTACAGTGATACATGTAATCGATTTTGACTGTATTGTTGGGCACCTGGTCGGTGTGATGACTGTATACATCCTCTTAAAAAGTACTCTGGGCCCATATTTTCGAAGCTATCTTAGCGATAAGATAGTCGTAAGTGCCATACATTAACATTGACTTACGGCTATCTTAGCGCTAAGAGAGCTTCGAAAATATGGCCCCAGGTTTTTATCTATTCATCTGACAAGCACTTGCTGGCTATAGACGTTGCTTGAAGCTAACACATAATGTATACATTCTCCATTGACATTTCGCTCAAAATTCAGTTGTAACCACCTGTCGTTTCTAGACAGGAGATTACTGGAGATACGGCGCCTGGTCTTGAACGGATGCTTTACTGAGGCGTTTATTAGCGTCAGATCATGTATTCTTGAGGATCTAGGAATAGGAATATGAAGTGTAGGCCTCAAAATAGCAACCAATTTAGAAGCATTTGATCCTTATATTTCCAATGCTCCACTAAACAAATCTGTTTCTCCACCAAATATAACCATTGGCCTTAAACACAATTGCTTCAAAACGGTATTACATATGAGCTAGCTTACAGTTTTCTTCTTGCATTCATTGACACACAGGGGCGTGTATCGCTTAGAAACAGCAATCTTCCCACGGCAAGGTGAAAATGTATCGAGATCTCTCCATTTTTTAAAAGATATGGACATCTTTTCGTTATGCCTGTGACGTTGTGAAGATGGTTTTACTAAGGCGTTTATTAGAGTCAGATCATGTATTCTTGAGGATCAAAAAATAGGAATATGAAGTGTGGGCCTCAAAATAGCAACCAATTTAGGAGCATTTGCTCCCTATATTTTCAGTTAGGAACAGAATGCTCCACTACAAAAATCGGTTTCTCCACCAAATATTACCATTGGCCTTAAACACAATTGTATTACGGTATTACATATTAGTTAGCTTCAGTTTTCTATTTGTATTCATTGACACACAGGGGGGTGTATCGCTTAGAAACAGCGTTTGAAAGACATACACCTAAATTTATATAGACCCTACCCTTTTACTATATTAATAGGGTAGGGTCTATAGAGGTATATGTCTTTCAAACGCTGTTTCTAAGCGATACACGCCCCTGTGCATTTACATAATTATAGGTAATCTTACAATCTTATTTTATTTGTGCTCCTTGCAATTTCCTTTGCTCCTAATAATAATGTGTTAGGAGCGTGTCTGCTCCTTGCAAAATGTTTTACTTTGAGGCCTGTAAGTGAATTGAAAGTTTCTTTGAAAATAAATTGAAAATAATGAAAAGTCCTATCTCTCATCAGGCATTGACGTCAATGACGCACGTTCCCTCCCGTGTAAGTGGCAAATATGAAGAGACAGAACCAATGTGAAATGCCTTTAATAACAAACACGTAACAACACATTTGGCAAGCATAAAACTGCTAAAATCACACAATACAAAACAACACAACAAAAGATAATGACGAATCAAATAAACATTTAAACATACAATTTAAAATATGTATACATAGCAAGTAATTCCAAAAGCATAGTGCCGCAGCAACGTACATCTGTTACATATATATATTAATATACGGCTATAAAATATAAGTTATGCTTTGTAGATTTGTACATTTCATCAATTGCAATGACATAAATGGTACATTGTATTTATGTATTGAATTGCTTACATGCTTTTGGCTCTTGAATATAGGTAAATGATTGTAAATTAATACTGAAACAATAAACAACTGCATGATTAATAAAGAATACTTTCAGGTATTTTAAATGCTAATCAAACCACGATTGTACATGTAATAATACTTTTATGTTTAAAAGAACCTACTATAACACTTTTATCAACTAAATACTAAAATCACAATGTTATCAAACAAAATTTTCGAACAAACATAATTTCAATTGTTAACAATAAAATATCAAAGATAAATTAAATTTTACCAAATAACTCAACTCTTCGAATAAGATTTCAAATGTTCCTATTGTAAATTGTAAATTAAAAAATGCTTTGGGCAGAGAATTTGACGATGAAAACACATAATACTGTGATGCTTATCAAGTCCGAATCAAAGACCGCCATCATCTCGTCTTTGGCTCTAATGCCGACTTTCAAATCAAGCGAAGTCCTTATCGTCCGTCCTGTACATGAGCGCCGACTGATATTTTGAGGTCTCGTGGTGGAAACGCGGTCGAAGTAATGCTGCCCTGTCTGGCATGGGACATTTGGTCTCTACTCGATTCCGCACCTCCACGTTGTACGCCATCTGTTCTCGTTTCTCCAGGAACAAGTTCTCGTCATGCTCGTAGTGTGGGATGCCGCCAAGATCGGCATTCTGAAACACATCATTTACACACGTTGTTTTACAAATTATGGTTGCTAACAAGATACATTATCCACGGTTTTGTGCTGTGACACCTTCATGGACAAATTTCACGTGAAGCTCTCGTAAAATACACAAATCATTATTGCTCGATGTTGGTTCAGTTCAAAAATGAAACTATTCCATTTTCACAAACATTTAACTGTATGTCTTCTTTTTGGCCTTATAAAAAACGAAAATTCACTCAAATACGGCAAACTGTAACAGCCTTATAGAAAATGAACGTTCACGGACACGTGCAAAGTACATAAAAAAAACCTTCACACGGGGTATTTGAACGAGAAATTTTGTGTGGTGGCAATATGGATTTATCAATGTATATCCATTAAGAATGAAACACTATCTAAACACACTTAACTTCAATATACCTTTGTAAAATGTTCAGTTTAAGATCATTATAATTATGGTCATGTGACAACTACTTTTCTCTTGTTCAAATACAATTGCCATGTGGCCTGCACTACTGAATAAACATGATTGACCTAATGAAACACTATCCAGTAGTAACAGTAGCTATAGAAAATATTACATTTTCCTAAATAACGAAGAACTTTTAAAATTCTAATATAGTTTCATATTCACAAGATAACAGGCAGACTGATTGTTTATAAGATTTTCACCTCAACATAGAATATTTACGATATGTAACATATTTGAATCATATTCTCTAAGGTTTAGGGATTGCGTCTTACCTTTACGATAAGCTCCCTATTGCGCATGTCTGTTTTCCACTCCTGTGTGGAAAGTCGAGGAACCATGGGGTGTTGCCGAGAATAGGCCGGGACCCTGCAACACGCGATGTATACAAGTTACCCATGCGACATTTCTTCAAACAGGAACTCTCTAATTAATTAATTAGTTCCTGGTTCAAGTAACCATTCAATGATCACCACTTGGTTTTATGGCACAGGAACTCGATATCGAAATTACAACGTAGGTAAAACGTAGGTTAAACAAAAATACCCCCTATATAACATAGAGTACTTTACTCTATGTTATATAGGGGGGTAGATTTTTAACCTACGTTATAATTACGATATCGAGTTCCTGTGGGCAATGGTCTTTTCGGAACAACTGCAGTAAAAGTATATTTTTGGAAATATAAAATCACCAATCGGCCCTAGAGGTTACTCCAATACATTTCTTAAATGAATAAAATATGTTTTCAATCAATCAATCAAGAGGTTACCGCCTTCATATTTTCTTAACCTTAACCTTAACTGTGGGAAGAGAATGCGTTTATTGTGACACTGCAACGAAAACTATTTTTAATTTAACATGTGAACCATTCTCTTCCCACAGAAGTTACTCCCTTCAGATTAGTATCGCTTTTAGATGGGATGTAGCTCTGGCGATTAGTTTATACACAGAAGACAAAACGCAGAGGGTCTCTCACATCCATTGTTTATATATGAATCATCTTATTACAGGTGAACGTGGACCTAGAGAGCACACTAGCCCAAAGGTTCCCCCGCTCTGAGAGAAGCTCTATTGCTTCACGTTTATATAGTCTAAAATTGCATAGGAATTTCATGTTCTAGAATTGCCATTGATTATCTGTACCTATGATGCCAAGAATATATTTCTAGCTACTCGTCTTTTCCGACTGATACTCTCATATGGTTATTCCTCCCCTAGAGTTAAATATAGGGAACTTCCGACTCAGTGTGCAAAAATGTTGATTGTAGGAACGGAAAGATTTTCTTACTAATACTAGTGAAACTAACATTCATATACTATTATAAAACATTGAATCACACACTTTATATGTTAATAAATATTTCACATTATGGCATCATTTTTTATCAATCGTTTACCTTATTATATCACTGTTCACAATTCATAAACATTTTATATCAATATGCATTTATTATAAGTTCAAGCATAAATGCATTATTTTATATAGGCGATATTAGGATCAGAAATCAGGAATAACCTTGTGGGAAGAGAATGGTGGACACCCGACGCTAGCTCATTAAGAAATTCGTTTCGTATTATAGTAAATACGATAAGAATCTTAAAAAAATTAATAGGCAAACAACTCGTTATAGAAATATATAAACAAATGCGTCTCTAAAAAAACTGTATTTCAATAATAAAAAAGCAACTTTATTGTAAACAGTAGGCCTAAATGGATTAAACAACTGCTCTGTAGCTTTTCTTTTTTCAGTAAGATTGTTTTCGTTTCCATAGAAATAAGCTACTTAGTAAATGGTAACCATGGAAACAGATATCGCGTTTAAAACTAATCATTTAATCCATTTTTGCTATAACACACAATTTCAAGAAGAATACTGTTGTTTAATCAGGTACGTCTAAATTCATACGACCTCTTCCCTTTTTTAGAGGACATATATATTATAGATCTAATCACGAAATAACAAAATCAAATCAAACCGAGCAATATAATATTGGCTGAATATTCTAGATTTGCTTCATAAGTCTAGTGAAGAAACACAATTTAAAAAACAAATAAATATGAACATCGAAACAGCAAACAATAGCTCAACTTCATAAATGTTTCTACATATCCATTTTGATATCTAGCCTACAACTGCAAATCAAACGAAGAATCATGAAAAATAACATTATCGTTATAACAAGCTGTTTGCATATAGGCCTATTTATGTTCATCATCTAAACTATGTATATACATTTTGTTGAACTGAAATCGATATTACAAATAAAGTTGAGAAATAGCCATGGCAGATAAAATGGCCGATAAGCTTAAACATGCAAATCATATAATTTCTATTAGAAATCATGCATTATAAATAACAAATAAATTTAATGAAATTACTTGCTTTAGGCTAAAAATATTCTCATCACTTTTTCCTAACGACACTTTTTATTTAGTTTTAAGGAATCTGCAAAGCCGACTCATAAGAGTAGGCCCTATAAATTACCCGAGGAAAACATTACTTAAAGCAAGAAGTGTCCCAAATTTATTAGAAAGGCCTACGGTTTGAGAGTTATGGGCCTATGTGAAATTCCTATAGATTAAAAACAAATCTTTCAAATTAGAAAGTCGGATGGGAATGAGAAATGTTTATGATAAGGCTTAGGCTATGTCGTCCTACATTCCTAAATATTTAACGAATGTAGGCCTATAGGTTAGATATTTTGGTTTAGTTATATCTACCGACACCTATGTAACAAAATAAATTGTAAGAATTTATATGTATGAACTGTCTGTTGAAATCGATGCCATTTTTGGAATAAAATCACGCTTTTATAAGCCGGCATAACAGTTGCCATTAGCAACCGTTAGTTATTTTGTCTCTTGAACAAACACTGCGCGTTATTAGTCAAACGTTTCAATGCATTAATAAACAGTTTGAGAACATGATTTCATCTCACCTCTGTTTGCTGTACGTGAAGCAGTTCTTGGCGAAGTTAGCGGGGTCCATGATTCTCTCTTGTTGCGATCTCGAGTCCCAGTGCAGAATATAAACAAACGATGGTGATCACGTGATTCACTTCCAGTCACGTGATCATAATACATCTCGCGAGATTTTCTACCAAAACAATCATGGCGTGCATGTGTCTAAATTCATTGTCAAAAACTTTCGACAATGATTGTTGTCGGTAGGGATGAAATGGAACATTGATTTGATGTTCGTTTTAATTATGTATACCGTAAGTATCTTAACACTAAGTCAATAATTTCATTGGGAGATTCGTTGCGCGACAAACGTGTCCGTCTGGAGTGCCCTAATTTCATTCCCATCTTGTCAATATTGACCATTTGACGTGTGCATAAGGAAATATTATTGTGATATTAATACACCATACATGGTGAGATTTTTATATGCTACCGCTTCCTAGACATAAAATGATAATGTTAACATGTTTATTATGTTAAAATTGTTAATATTCAGGTTAAGTGAGCATGATGCATTGTAAAAAAAATTGGCCAAGATAAGCTGAAATTGATTTAGCCGCCCTAACCTATAGTCAGTGGACATAAGTATTCGTCACTAGAGCTGCAACGATACATTCGTATATTCGGTGAACCGAACCGTGGCAGTGTGTGAATCGTGAATCGTATTCGTTACAATGAAAACCGAATATTTTCGATTTTTTAAATTTTTGTTACTATTCACAATAACGTAATTATTATGCAAGAATTTTGTATTTAATCTGAATAAAAATACGTTTTTATTTATGTTCACAAAGTGTTTTATGCGTGAATTATATTTCACATCGTCTCAACCTGTCAACAGGAAGTAATGCGAGATCTATGTTCCATCTCGTTGTTATAAAAATCGATACCTTGCTCGTCAAAGTAAACATCACGAGAGTCAAAATGAATGAAAACATTATTCAATACGGCAACACACAAACGATATGTTTATTTTATTTGTTGATTAACTGTTGTAATTTGTCTTTCAACGTCAACAAGTTAAAATAAAAATCTTCGCTCCCGGAACGAGCATAAATAAATGTAAACTTCGATGACCCCATTATGGCTTAGCCACTCGCTGGCGTGGAAAAGACTGGCTCGACCAATGGAAAGGCCAGAAAGGTTTCGTGGGGATTTTTCATCCAGCCCTTATCGAAGCTATTCAACGAGAATTCGTAAACAATTGGAGAGTATTTTGTACACCTATTGCAACATTTTACGTCAGTTTAATGTAATTGTTCCAGGAAATGAACTATTTAGGCTTGGAAAGATATCAAGACACGAAAATAACATCGTTTTTAATGTTGATAGTTGACACAACTCACAAGCTGAACTTAATTTGTTGCTATTTTTATCTCTTATCATATTCGTGAATAATTATTCGTATTCGCTACCCCATATTCGTGATACGTATCGTATTCGCCTGGTAGTGTATTCGTTGCAGCTCTATAATCGTCACTTGATGTTATTTCCATAGACTTGCATGTTAATTTAGTGTAGCCTAAATAATTGTCATTAGATGAGTTCTGAATGGATCGTTGTTAAACTTTTCAGGTTGAATTGAAATCATCTCAGCTTGAAGTACATAATTTCCGTTAAATTTTCGGACTAATATTTAATAATTGGCATTAGATATAGCGAACTATGTACATAAAATAAAAACATTCCCCATAGACGGCGATGTTAAACGTTATCACTATTATGTATTTATGTCAATCAAATTGCCGTCATTCCTTCGATAACCAATGGAAAATTAAGTTTAAATTATGAGATTTTAGCCAAGATGATTATTCACAAGTGTAGACAATTTCAATAGTATACGTAGAAAATAAAATCCATGACAATTATTTAGGCTACACTAAATTACCATGCAAGTCTATGGAAATAACGTCAAGTGATGAATACTTATGTCCAGTGACTGTACCTAAATTAATTTCATCATTGAATCTTCCACTAAACCTTAAAGGAGGACTATGCGGGATAATTAAAACGATCCACAAGTAATTACCACCACAGCGTGCCGAGCCGGAAATTTCAATTAGCGTTCTCTCTACTCAGCGTAGTTTTGTCTGCGCAATCCTACGCGCTCCTAATCTTCTCGCGTCTGACCCCTCTCTCGCTTTACTCAACGGTGAAACGGAGTGTCTATAATTCGAGCTCGTAATAATAGCGTTATTTACCTTTTTGCGTTGTGTTCATAATAATAATAATTAGCCCATAATGAACCAAGTTCCAATGTGGATATAGTGATATACTGATATGAGCTTATATTTATTACAATGCAGACCATTTCCCTTTTCTATTATTGATATCAAACTCATATGTGTATCGCAAAATAAAAGAATTATATCAAATTGGTTCGCTTATCTGATATTTAACTACATTAAACCTATTTCACCCATAAAAGGTTTCAGACATAAAAGGTTAGAGTAGCGCAAACTGACCGAAGCTTGGACACTGATCCGATTCAAATATTATGAAAGACTGTATAATAAATAATAATCTTTAAAATGTCAATTTCAGCAAATCAAAATATTGGATAAAAAGTATTTTACTCGATTTTACATAGATATTTCAGAATTGCTTTAGATTAACCGAAAAAAACCCGATTAAAGTTGCGTATATCAGTTCGGACAAGATTGACCTTACTTCGGACCCTACAACCCAAATGTTCTGGCATGCGTCAGTGGTTTAAACTATTCACCAAACTGATTCTTTATATCCTTAAACACATGGATAATATTCCAGGAACAATACATTATCCCTAGTTAAACTGCTTGAAGTAATTTGTCATTTATTGAATGAGAGCATGCTTTCCTATTTAAATTTCAGCAACTGCCGCAAACTTTGTTAGAATAAATGATGTCGCAATCATTTTCGCAGGTATGCTGCTGCATACACGATGTGAGCGCTAAACTGATAATTAATTAACTTAATGTTGTTGTCATATGTGATTATGTAATATTTCTACATATTTCCATATTTTTTCCGCGGTCATTTAAAACTTTACAAGTGGTTACAAAGAAAATGTAATAGTGTCCAAATTATTTTATGAAACCGTTAATTGAACCTCACGCAATTGCTAGTTTTGATAAAACAAAAATATATCAAACTATCAATAATTCATAAAAAGAAAATACAAATAAAACATATTAAAAAGGAACATTTGGAAACAAACAGATTGCATTTATTGCAGATATTATAGCGTCAGCTGGAAGTGAAAAGTCGCCGAAGTTCGGGCGACTTCTACAGCTGGTGACTTCTTTCAGTTTGCCCTATGCGTAACTTATAAAAAATCAAATATTTTAAAATGTGGTAGAAATGAAAATATCACCAAAAGACTTCATTACAGGGACATAGCAATGCTAATTGAATGCTAATTGAAAGGTATCTGGCTCCGTGTAATGATGTGATCACAATCTGCGACGTTACATAATTGTGGTATTTGGTAGTGTCAGTGGAGACGACAACTGCTAATATACAGGAAATGCTGCTGACATAACAGACAATGTGTATTGAACAGTGTTATTTGTACATAGATTCAAGTAGAACCCTGGGGATGAAACTTCAAAGCATTATATGTAAGCTTTCTATTGCCAAATCGCATTGCAATTGTCTCCAGTCTGGCTAGACAATTTGTCGATTGCAAAGTTTCTCTGCACGTTGTATACACTACTGACTAGATAAATGACACACGACTTGCATGTCAATATATTGTACATTTAATTTGTTATAAGAAGGTTTATGTGAACAGTATTAACAATTCAATGACTATTTAGCAATACATTTATAAAACATGTATTAAACATTGTCGGGATAATCTATGTCAAAACAAATTTGTATATTTATTGACATTGACAGAGTATATTTATATGTCCAAGTTGGGGTTTATATATTTCAGGATTAAAACATCACTATCAATAAATATATCACTATGGAATAATTTCAAAATGCCACTGTTTTGTCCAGTATGTATGATGTACATTCATAGAGACTGAGTGACATGAAAAATGCTGGGTTTTTTTTTACAATATTGAAGTTGTTACCTACAAAACTTGTTTAACATGTTTTATGAGTTAAAATACATCTTTTACATATATTTTACTACAATGGTTTCTTATATTAAATATCTGTCATTCCTTACGAAAACAGTTTTGCTTTATGAAGAATACCAAATGAATTAATAGTAATACATGTTAGGATTTTTTTTATTTATTGTAATCGTTTCCCTCCCCCCTCCCTATTGATAAATACACGTCCCTATTTGTGTCAACTATACAAATGTATATCCAAATATAATATTCATTGACATCTCAATATCCCTTTCAGGATCTTATACAGGTTTTAAGCAGATGGATCACAATATAGTGAAAGATTTTCAGAACTTGCGAGTGTTTTCCAACTGTAACATCATCAGGATGGATGAGCTGGTCAAGGATCTCACCAACGCCTTGGAGGAGACATCTAAAGCTCACAAATCCCAGACGGAAAACCTCGCACCGGGAGTATTCGCTCGCAGATTACACAAGAAGAGGCGAGGAAAGAGGCGTCGATCAGATCCCAGTCCTCTGTGGAAATGTGGCACTATTAGTGAAGCCTCGGAGAGCAGCATCGATGAAGCGCTGAAAGATTACATTGATACAGTCGCGCTGCTAAGCGACTCGGACGAAATCGCATCAAGGAGAATCCATCGATTGACAGTCCCCCTTACAGACCCAACACCACCAGTTGAATCGGATTCTGTAACTGAAAACGTCTCCCCAATTCGGCCTCCGAGAAGAAGAAGAAAATTTAAAAGTATGGCTTTGGACTCGCCCAGTGCAGAGGACTTTGTTGAGCCAAGTTTTGAACGGTACAAAATGACTAAACATAAAACTCTTCATGATACGATTACAAACATGGTAGTGAATGAGGAAATGACAACAATGGGTGCCGGATGTGGACTAACAGCGGAGGGAACTCTTCCAGGAAAGAGGAAAAGGAGTACAAAAAGTCGGAGTGATTTTGTGAAGCCTGCAGGCGGGGGGAGCCAAGAGGGAGACACTGATGGAATGGATGTTGCTTCTTACTCACAGTGAGTTAGAAATCATCAATATTTTAATTTCTCGAATCATCAAAAATGATGGTACAAAAGCTCTAATAAGATAAAGAAAGTAGTTTTACAATGTGGTAAAACAGCAGAGATACACTATTTAACAAAAATCATCATATTTCATATACATAGTCTCAAATCATCAAAAACCTTGGTACAAAAGCTTTGACTAGATAAAGAAGTATTTATACAATATGGTCAAGACAGCAGAGGTATACTTTATAAAACCTTATTTGGTCTAAAAGAATTATTATAATAAATGTTAAAATCATTAATTGAAAGTTAAATATTAAAGATCTTCTTGTATAGACTTTAACAGTTATAAAATACAACATACTTATTTTGTTCCATTCCTTGGCAATTTTGTTCTTCCACATACAAATTTTAAAACATTAAATAGTAATTCTTAAAAATTATGTTAATACATTTTGTAAGATGCTTCAGCATAATATTGTTATTAGTGACATTTCAGTTTTCATTACAGCAATATGCATATATATATATATATCTAAATATGAAATTATGATAAATATTTAGGATACCTTTTATTGACTTGAGGTCATATTGAATGCACTAATTTCATAAATTGACAAATGATAACCACTTAGTGAAGGTCCCACGTATTTCCGGGACCCGCAGCGGTGCATGATTCAAGCAATCGTATTTATATTTCAGAGAGAGTAGCTCACTGAGTAGCAGCGAGAGTGAGGGTCTCATCACCAACGATGAAGGACGAGAAGGTGAGACTTGTTTTCTAGGGCTGCAACGATTCACTACGATGTATCGAAAATCGATACAATATAAAGACATCGAAAATCGATTCATGATTCAAAATTTCGATTTGATTCACATTCATTATTTTCATGCTAAAATAATAAAATGTCACCTGATTTTATTACAATTAGATCGTGAAATTGCATTCGCGAGCGATGACAAGTCACATGTGAACGGGAGACCAAGTTCAGTGTCTACAATATGTAACGTAGTCAATGATTGGTTTATATCCTCACCTTTCAAGATTCTCAACCAATCAGCGTGGCTTATACATTTCTCTTAGCAATGCCACATAGCAACGATCAAAATGGCGGATTTTTGTTTTTCTGAAGTGTTAAAAATCGAATAGAAATAAATCGAATCGAACTGTTAAAATAAAAAAAATCAAATCGAACTTGTCTAGGTGAATCGTTGCAGCCCTATTGTTTTCACAACTGTCACTTTGTGAATTTATATAATATTTATATTTAGAGCCAACTTCCCCGCAAGTCTGTCTGCATCACTGGCAAATATAAGCCTTGCTGCATTTCCTTTACTTTCATGTGCTAATGTAGCTGAACTCACTATCAGCTGATTTCAACTGTTTTGGGTTGGTCATAGCTGCAGCTTTATTAATAAATTACCACCCTGGAACCTTAATTCCATGCATTTCAGCTGTTTTCCAAAACCTCCATTGCCATCCCTGCACTATGCAGTTTATTTATTCAGGCTGACATACTAGCACACGGAAGTAAAGGAAATGTGGCAATGTTTAAATTAGCCAGTGATGGAAATTGGCACGAGATATGCTTTGCGGGAGAAGTTGAGTTAGAGCGAATGACCAGAATTCTGAAAACACATGTTGACAACTTGACATAATATAAAAAAGTCGTTCTATTAGATACAAGGTTACATGTTACGTATGAGTTGAGAATTTGATTACATATATTATTTGTATTATCTCATATGATTAGTAGGAAATTGTTGTAGACTATTTCAAGATTTTTTGAACAAATTTAAAAATAAGCCATCTGTGTTGATATTCAGCTGATGACGAGCAGAGTGATTTCTTCCTGGAGCCGGGTCCCTCGTGTGGTATTGCTGGTATCATCCCTTGGTGGGAGAACGAGCGTGTCACAGACTCTGACATGGTGATGGACAAACAGCTTGAGAACATCCTCTCAGGGACCTTCGATCACATGCCCGAGTCGTCTAAACAGAGCTTCAAGTCACGTGTCAGCAGGCTGATGGCTTCGGTGAGTTTCTTTCTATGAACCATATATACTTTTAAAAATTGGAGCTTTCATCATCAGTGTGATCACATTGGGTAAGCCCTGTCCATGCTAAACCGGAAGTTGGCAGTCGTCAACAACCATTTTCTCGACAGACAGTACTTTTTCAACTCGGGATGGTCCCGAAATTGGTTAGTTTTGAACATTTTCAATTGAATGATGTTAACGATATCAACTTGTTTCAACTCTTGAATAGCTATAGTTTACAAACGCTACATCTGTGGAACATGACATGTAATATATAATTTAGAATTTTAACATTTTGGAGCCAGTCAATTTTGGTCAGGGAGAAAATCCGCGAAAAGGCGGCTTTCTACATGAATACAGCAAATCTACATGGATCAAGCCCATGTTTTGTGTAATTCTATGTCAAATGTGATAATTTAGGACTTGCATCAAAGTTACATCTTTCACATATTGATCGAAACCGAGATATTACCCCCTGTGGTGATGCCAAAATTTTCATGATACAATAGTTTTGACTTCATCTCAGAACGATAAGATCTTATTTGATTAATAGAACTTTGTTCTTTTAGCTAAGTTCTTGCCATAGCTTTCATCATATGAAGCAGTGTAAATTTTGACATAGTTCTTAAATCTGAGTGAATGTGAGCAATTTAAAGATGACAGAAATGTTTCACATTACGTAAAAAAAAATATCTTAATTATCAGTTAGATTACCAGTTTTCACGATTATCAATAACAAGGAAATCTTCATAACTCTATAAAGTTTATTGAGTGATATTTATGCATATTCAAAGTATCTGTTCTTACTTTATTCTTAACCTCCTTAATGCAAGCCATTCTGAATGGCCAATTTACAGGAGTTTCAAGCCCCTCTTTTGAAAATAAAACCAATTGTACAGAAGTTGGGTGAACCCATTTACACTATATAAACCCCTCAACCACCCATGAAAATTCATGTATTCACCTTTTAAAATTTGGGTAGATAATGATTTCTATACAATATTGCATTGTGGCATATGATTCTAATACGGTAGTATAGTTTGCTTATTCAAGTGAACAATTGCAGGTATAATGGCAAAACTGTCTGTCTCCTTACAGATCAAGGATAACCAAAATCATCTTGAAAAATTTCAGCTTTCAAATATGTTTGTCATGATTCTCATCTTCAGAGTGGAAGAGAAATCCGTCTTGGACGAAGAAAGCTCCGTGGAAAGGTGAGTATGGTGAGTTGTGTCAGAAACCTTTGTTGAAATATTTCCTTATAAGAGATTGAGAGTTGACTAGGATTAAAACAAAGTAATGTGAATACAAACATACCGGCAGAACTTGTGAAAATGGATCCAGAGTGGGGTTTCAGGGTGCCCACCCCTTGAAAACTGAAAATTTGAAAATTCCTGGATTGGCCTATGAGTGCAAATTTAATGGACCCCCAAGGTGAATCCTCCTTTTACAACTGAAATTCTCCTTTAAAGGGGCGGTAGCACATTTTCGATGAAATGTATTTGAAAAAAAATGTCACAAATAGTAAAACGCCCTTCTCTCTTCGGAAAATCAAGTTAAAAATTGGGTGTACATGGTTCCGAAATGTCTCTCGAAATAATGAAAAATGTTCACACTAAAATCGCTGCCATGCAATTTTTGCTTTATATGCAACATCATTATTACTACTATGGATAATTGGTTTGTGTAATTAGATGTTTTAACCTCTAAAGTAAATATAAATGACATAAACTATCATTATAAATGGGAAATTTGCAAAAAATAAAATTTGCAAAAAATGAGCTACTGCCCCTTTAAAACTTGTTGATCTGCCTATGAGTGATGAAAGCCAAAATTTTGTTTAAAAATGGTGGTATCCAATTCCTAAATGTAAAGATTTTGTCTCAGATGCCGAGTTACACGATGACCCGGTTCCTACAGGACAGGCAGAAGTGGAGTCAGATGCAGGGTCGGTGTCTGCAGTCTCGCACCGCCGCACCGACCTCCTCTCACTCCTGCGACTTCAAGCGGCAACGCAAGACTCCACCGTCTAGTCCGCAGGATGAAGGTTAGTAGCACTAGTGTGTTGGGACCAGCAGAATCATATATAGAGGATATCTGTCTTTTCTTGAATGATACTATGCAGCCACGAGTGAAAATGTTTAACTTTTCTACCTCACGAGATGAGATAAACATGGCATTTGTCAAGAATTAACAGATATTGTATTTATTATATGATGTTATCCTTGTATTTATGCCACAACAGGGTAGTTTTCATGTAGAGCGTTCATTTGGAACACCCTGTCACAAAAGTGACAATGTGACATCATAAGTGTATTCATTACTTTGCACCATTGTTTTATGACGTCAAACTCTTGAACTTTGAGAAGTGATATATTATGTCAGTCCCTGGTCACAGTGAAACTGTAAATATCTTTTCACTGTAGCTTGATAGATAGTTTATTTCACTGATAAGTCCCAGTATTTCATTGTTCGTTATATAATAAACTGAAATAGCCACAGACTACCTGTTGGATAATATAACAATTAATGATGTCATTGGCTATTTTGTCTTATCGAATATTGACAAAATGTAAGAGCATTGACTTTGACCAACTTTCCCGTCTTGTTATCCCCCGCCGCACGGTTAGCATGAAGCAGGGGATATAGTATTTGGCTCCGTCCGTCCGTCCGTCAAGGTGGAACTTGGAACAGTGGAACTTTGAATTTTTCGACATGTTAATGTACATGTAAAGCTTGTCAGCAGGATATCTCAAGAACCATTCACTGTAATTTCATCATATCTTACACAAAGCACCTCCTAGGGAAGACCAAGGGCTGATTAGATTTTGGTGACCTTCACATTATTCTCAAGGTCACAGTGTAACTTTGAATTTTTCGACATGTTCGACAGTTGATTTTGCTGATCTTGACATTATCTTTCAATTTTGAAGCATTAATTTGCGGCAGGGGATCATGTCACCTTAGTGACAACTACTTGTTATCTTATTGTTTTACAATGGTTACTAAACTTCCAATGCAGGATATGTGGGAGACTGCGCCGAACCAATCCCGGAGGACAACATCGGGAACAAGATGTTACAGAGCATGGGCTGGAACCCAGGGTCAGGGCTTGGGAGCAACGGGGACGGAATACAAGACCCCATACAGGCTTATGTGCGCATGGGTCGTAAAGGACTGGGCTACGGCTCTAACAGTCTCTCTGACACATAGATATGTCGAACCGATGTCCTGGAACATAGAGCTGTCGAGAGGGATGGGAGACTGTGGTGCAAAATGGTGGTTGTAGTCACTATGGCAACCATAGTAAAATATTGCAGAATGGAGATCGTGGTGCCCTTTCACAAAGCTAACGGTGGTCGGAGTAACTATGACAACCTTAGTAAAATAGTGCAGAAAGGAGATCATGGTGCCCTTTCACAAAACAAAATGGTTGTTGTAGTCACTATGGCAACCATAGAAAATATTTTAAAATGGGAGTTACGGTTAACCTTAGGTTTTGTGACTTTGAGGCCCGACTTTTATCAATCATGGACTACAAAATTTAACACGGAGACCTACCATTTATTAAAAGCCAAAACAAAGATGAAGCTCCTGCAGTCAGAAATGATTTTGCTTATGGGGCAGTATTGTCAAGGTTCTTATAACCACAGCGTCTTCTCTTTCTGGGGGGAGAGGAAAAGGGGACAAGATCTTCTTAATCTTGGACTTTTAGTTTTAGTCATGAATTCATAACAGTCGTCTCATAATAGGCTTAGAAGTGTTTTATCGTAAAATTTGTCAGCGATCATTACTCATAAACCAACCTTTCATTTGTTCATCAATGTTTATCATGTTTTGAGATAATGATTAGAGGGTTAGTGATGTTTAGCAAGATATTTCTGTTTAGGGAGTTATACTGTTTAAAGAGATATTAATGTTAAGAAATGTTTTAGTGTGTTATCATCAAAATTGTCCATGAACTTTTCGATTGAAGACCGTAGGCAGATTTCTGTAAACATTCATTTGTTCATCAAAATGTCATTTTATTAGAGAATTTGAAAACTGTCATCATCCAAAGTTATCAAGACCTTATTTCATTGCGTCATCACAATGTCATTTTACAAGAGAGTTTGAAATTTGTCATCTTATTGCTTAGTAAACAAGAGCTTATTTCATTTTGCCAACAGAGTTTCATCTTGTAATAGAGTAAGAACTCATTTAATTATTCTAAATCAAGATATGATAGCTTCATCAAAATGTTACCTTTGATGGATGTTACCTTATGAGAGAGTTTGATGGATGTCAGCATTCAATTGATTATTCAAAATCAAGACCAAATATCTTAATTTTATCTTATAAGAGAGCTTGGTGTATGTCATCATCTAATTGATCCACATTCATCAAAACGTTACCTTTGATGGATGTTACCTTATGAGAGAGTTTGATGGATGTCAGCATTCAATTGATTATTCAAAATCAAGACCAAATATCCAAATTTTATCTTATAAGAGAGCTTGGTGTATGTCATCATCTAATTGATTATTCTAAGTCATTAATTCATATTTTCATCTAAATGTCGTCAAGAGTTGAAAATGTCATTGTTATTTTAAATCAATACCTTACATACTTACATACATATTTCATTGGTTTAATCATCCCTGTATTATTGCATCCAAAAATCTGTATTAATTTCAACATTGATTACATAGATGGGATCAAACTTGTTTACCTTTGATTCCAGACAACTTATGCTTGTCTTGGCAATCTCCATTAGACCCCAAAAGCATAGGGGACTGCAGCTTCCCCCTCATAACTCGCGCCAGTCTCCATCACTGGCTAATTTAAGCCTTGTTACATTTCCTTAACTTTTCCAAGTTAGTGTAGCGAAGTGCTGCTTCTGAACTTCATAATGCGCTTTTCTATGCTAGTACAGGAAAGTTATGGAAATGCAGGAAGGCTTAAATTAGCCAGTGATGGAGACTGGCGGGAATTATGCCTTGAAGCAGACTGTGAGGGGACCGAGGCAAGCATGATTGTCTGATTCATGACGATTTTCTATTAAATATTTGTTATCAATGAAGTAAGTATATGACCAAACAGACGCATATATATTGATAACATGATTTTTATGTAATGGTCTAACTAACTGCCTGAAAAGTAATTATGTCGAATGTCAAATTCAAGAAAACCTATTGGTTTCCTATCCAGACGAAAATTGGCTGTCGGACAGGTTTTATTTTATACACTGATGTTGATATTTTATCATGATTAAAATCGGGTAGTTCGATCAAGCTTTATCTCATTGGCAGCTTTGATGTATCTTAAAATTTTTCAACAAAGAGCTTTAAGCATTAAACTAATCATGCTGTTATTGATTGTTGGATTTGTCAAATTTCAATATTTGAATATATGATTAAACAAGACTATATTTCTCAAGGCCTGGTTGTTCAAAGTGCCGACGGCAACTTTGTCTGTAGTAGAGAACTGTTCTACATGCAGTACGGTTTGGGTGCAATGCTACACTGAATTTCAGCGTAGTACCACCCATGGTTCGCTAGTTCCAGCCGATGCTCGCAGGTTTCACCGCAATGCATAGCCACATGGCGTTGCGGGCTTTCTCCCTGCCATAATACTAGCAGACGCAATATGGGTGAAATAATCTTGAAAGCGGCTAAACCCCAACTCACCTCACTTCAAAGTGCCGTTATTTTAACGGACAGTTATGATAACTTATCTTGGAGAAACCTCAGTAAAGTTTTGTTTAATCATTGCAGTAACAAACACGTTCAGATATAATCCAGGCCCGTAGCAACAGGGGGGGGCTAGGGGGAGCTCAGCCCCCCACAAATTTTAGGGAGAAATTTTTTTTGCTCTCTATTCCAAAGTGTTTTTCAACCTGTGAGAGAAAAAAATCATTTTCACTTATAGAAAATTCTGATAATGTACGTAACGTTTGCATAAGTTACAAGTATCGTGTCTGACGTATCTAAATAGACAATGACAATAAACACAACTGGCTCTAAATACTTTGTAAGAAGTGAAGAAAATTCTGATAGTGCAAGTGGATGTTTGAGTATAACACATACTGCAAGTATACAAGTACAAGTAATGCAACGTTTACCCAGCGTACCTTTAGAGTATGAGTAAGTTTAGGTACAAAGCTTTATTAACCCCCCCCCCCCCCCCCAAATTCCAGCCCCCCTGCTACGGGCCTGTAATCCATCAATTATTCTAGCTTCAGAGAGTATAGTGGTGTTTTATGATGACTTCGTAATTGATGAATATTGTTTAACATGTTTATGTTCATTTCTTGTTTCTTCTTTTGGAATTTTAGAAACTGTTGTGATGAAGGAGAACAAGTTTTATGGATAGTCAACTTCTTTATTGCAATAGATGTGACATTTCGGTGCATATACTAGCACCGTACCAAGTACATCTTTTGCATGAGAACTGTTGAAAGCGGCGTTAAACCCCAAATCACCTCACCTCACTTCACCTCGCTAGTTCCAGCTGCTGCCTGGAGGTTTCACCGCAATGCATAGCCACATGGTGTTGCAGGCTGTCTCCCTGTAAAAATACTAGCAGCCGTGATAAAAGTGAAATACTCTTAAAAACGGTGTCAAACCTAACTCACTAAACCTCTGACATGATTACAGTGCTAATATCTGCACCGAAATTTCGCAATAAAGAAGTTGACTTTCCATGGATCTTGTTCTCCTCCACTTCTTGTTCTTTTCAAATGTAGAAAATTATTTAGATCCGTAATGCAATAACATTTTTCCGCAAATACCATTGTAAGATTTATTTGTAGATATTGCTATCAAATTGTAATACTTCAAATTGGAGTGTCTGTATCTGTTTTCAATTGTCCAGATATTTGCTGAGATTGCATATTTTCTTTTGTATAATTGTATACTTTCAAAATGGTTATGGTGTTTGACAACTTCCCGACGCAAGGCATTACTCTTGCCAATCTCCATTACTGGCTGATTTAAGGATTGCAGTATCTCCTTAGAGTTTCTCTGCTAGGAAATCAGAGCCCTCTATGCATTTCACGTACAGCGCTCCAATATCTCAGCATGGAAAAGCGTGAGAAATACTGCAAGGCCTAAATCGGCCAGTAATGGAGACTGGCAAGAGTTATGCCTTCATTGGTAAGTTGGTTGTTGGATGGTGGTGTCTGTCTTTGTCAGACTTTAACTTTGCGGGTGCACAGAGCCCTGGTCATTTCAGAATTACGTCTGGTGCAAACTAGAAATATTTCTAGACTTAAAGGGGCAGTAGCACGTTTTTCCCGTGAAATAAGTCGATGAATGTAATTGAAAAATAATCTCACCAACAGTAAAACACCCTTCCCACTTCGGAAATCAATCTAAAAAATGAGTGTACATGGTTCGTAAAGCCATGGGCATCGTTTTTTGTCATTCGAAATAATAAATTGTGTTCACAATAAAATGGCCGCCATGCAATTTTTGCTTTCTACGCAACACTGTTTTTACCACTACAGGAAATTGGTTTGGTTATAAGATATTTTACCCTTTAAAGTAAATATAAATGACATAAACTATCATTATAAATGGGAAATTAGAAAAATAAAATTTGCAAAAAAACGTGCTACTGCCCCTTTAAGGAACATTCAGGGTTTTCATATTTTATTTGACTTGGATACATGTAAAAATACATGTGATTTCAAGCAACAGCAGTATAAAGATGAGAAACTGATACTACATACCTCATCAACATGCACAGTAGCTTATGACCTTTTTAACATTACCAACCCAAATTTGTATTTTGGTCTGTTGAAGATAAGTTTCCAATTTTACATTTGACTAATTGACAGGCACATGCTGATGTGCATTGACCAGAAATCACTATTTTCACTTTTATATCGTGACTATAGTGAATTGACCAGCATTTTAAAGGGTACAACACAAATCCCAAACAGCATTATCAGTGGTAGGAGCTAAAGGAAGGGAAGTAACTCTAACATTTGATATAGTGCACTTACATTTTGTTAATTCAAAGCGGAATATGCACTAAACACGTCGCAAGTATCCATGTGCGCGTGAATACGTGAATAAATAGCATAGCTCTGTATAGGGAAACTCCTTGAGAGTTACTTCCCTTGCATATCGGCAAACCACTGATAATACTGTTATTGTACCCTTTAAAATGTACCCTTATTGTGTTAACGTTTGGGATTTTTTATTCCAACAACACACTGAATGTCCCTTTAAGGCCCTGGATATATTTTTATTCCTGAGTCAGGGAATCAGGGAGATGGAAAACATGTAGAATTGTCTTGAAATGGATTTGTCAGATATATACTAGTTAGCTCATCAGGCCTGAAAGGCCCGATGGGCTTATGGTATGGCATGGTGTCCGGCGTCCGTCCATCCGTCCATCCGTCCATCCGTCCATCCGTCCTTCCGTCCATCCGTCCATCCGTCCATCCGTAAACTTTTTGCTTTTTCGACTTCTTCTCCAGAACCAATGACTCCACAGAGCTGAAATTTTATGTGCAGACTCCTTGGCCAATGGGGATTCTAAATTGTAGATTTTGTGACCCCATGACCCCAAATGGGGTCACAGGGGTCACATCCTTAAAAACCTATTTTCATCTTCTTCTTCAGTTCCAAAAGGTCTAGAGAGCTGAAAAGTTGTGTGCAGACTCCTTGGCCAAAGGGGATTCTAAATTGTAGATTTTGTGACCCCGAGACCCCAAATGGGGTCACAGGGGTCACATCCTTTAAAACCTATTTTCATCTTCTTCTCCAGTTCCAAAAGGTCTAGAGAGCTGAAAAGTTGTGTGCAGACTCCTTGGCCAAAGGGGATTCTAAATTGTAGATTTTGTGACTCTGTGACCCCAAATGGGGTCACCAGGGTCACATCCCTAAAAACCTATTTTCATCTTCTTCTCCAGTTCCAAAAGGTCTAGAGAGCTGAAAAGTTGTGTGCAGACTCCTTGGCCAATGGGGATTCTAAAGTGTAGATTATGTGACCCTGTGACCCCAAATGGGGTCACCGGGGTCTCATCCTTAAAAACCTATTTTCATCTTCTTCTCCAGTTCCAAAAGGTCTAGAGAGCTGAAAAGTTGTGTGCAGACTCCTTGGCCAATGGGGATTCTAAAGTGTAGATTATGTGACCCTGTGACCCCAAATGGGGTCACCAGGGTCACATCCCTAAAAACCTATTTTCATCTTCTTCTCCAGTTCCAAAAGGTCTAGAGAGCTGAAAAGTTGTGTGCAGACTCCTTGGCCAATGGGGATTCTAAAGTGTAGATTATGTGACCCTGTGACCCCAAATGGGGTCACCGGGGTCACATCCTTAAAAACTTATTTTCATCTTCTTCTCCAGTTCCAAAAGGTCTAGAGAGCTGAAAAGTTGTGTGCAGACTCCTTAGCCAATGGGGATTCTAAATTGTAGATTATGTGACCCTGTGACCCCAAATGGGGTCACCGGGGTCACATCCTTAAAAACCTATTTTCATCTTCTTCTCCAGTTCCAAAAGGTCTAGAGAGCTGAAAAGTTGTGTGCAGACTCCTTGGCCAATGGGGATTTTAAATTTTAGATTTTGTGACCCGTGACCCCAAATGGGGTCACAGTGGTTATGATCTAAGAACCTATCTTTTGCTTGTAAACAATAACTCAAATAACATAAATATTCAACTTTAGATAGTAAATCATAAAACCCTGATGAGCTACAGAGCCCATGGCTCTATTTTTGTATATTGTGTACCCCACTTTAGCGACTTATCTAAAAGTCTTGTTTACATCACTATAGCAACCTACCTGTAAGTTTTGTGTACCCTGCTTCAGCGACCTACCTAAGTATTGTGTACCCCCTACATTAGTGACCTACTTGAAAGTCTTGTGTACCCCAGTTTAGTGGCTTATCTGAAAGTTTTGTGTCTTAAAGGGGCAGTAACACGTTTTTTCGCTCAAATAAGTTGATGAAATGTGTTTGAAAAATAATGTCACCAATAGTAAAACACCCTTCTGTCTTCGGAAAATCAGGTTAAAAAATTTACATGGTTCAGTAAAGCCGTGGGAATCGTTTTTGTAAATCGAAATAATAAATTGTGTTCACAATAAAATGGCCGCCATGCAATTTTTGCTCTATACGCAGCATCGTCATTACCACTACGGATAATTGGGTTGTGTAATAAGATGTTTTACCCTCTAAAAGTTAATTTAAATAACATAAACTATCATTATAAATGGGAATGGGAAAAAATCAATTCTGCAAAAATGTGCTACGGCCCCTTTAACCCCTTACCTACTGATACTAACTTACAAGCAGGGCTGTGACAGGAAGGATGGAAGTTGATACTTGCGTGTAATCAGAATAAAGCACAAATACAGAAATATTCAAGATTCAAGATTTGAAAGTGACTTTCAAGAAAGAAATTGAAAGAATCTTGTTATTAGGTTTATTCATGATGTAAAAGTAAAGACCATCAAATTTGTTTCATCTGGGGACTCCAATCCTGTCAATGTAGAAGAGTTTGTTTCCAGACTTATAAACCTAGGTCTTATTTTGCCTATTGTTTTGTAGGTTACTTGAAATAACCTCTTGTGAGTTTTTCTTCTAAGAATAACCCTGTATGAGGTTTCACATTCGATAGTAAGACTTTGTAGGAGGTTTTACTTTTGAAAGTAAGACCTTCAGGTAGACTTAGAAAGAATGAACCAAGAACACAATTTCATCACAAGTCCAGTCTCAACAATTATTATCGAAAAGTATACAAAGATAAATTTTCAGTGTGGAGATTGGAGGACTCAAACTTAAAACCCTTTGCTTTTAACGTGGACACTCTACCTCAAAGCTGTATAGGTAGGCTGAAAGATGAGGCTTCAATACCGTCGCTGCCTCAGTTTAACACCAGTCAGCGAAACATACTCTTTATAACGCAGGATTTGGGAATCAAAACTTTTAGAACGTTAATCTTGACATGTGATGGTTTATAATTTGGAGAAAACACTCCTCTGTCTTCTGTTCTAAGAAAAACCTCAGATTTTTTCTTGAGCAGAATAACCTGCACAGAAAAACCTGTACACGCCTACATTAAACATTAAAATAGTGACCTTAACACAGTGAAAGCATAACTGCCACAGTCCAACAGAGAATATGCACAACCCAGTATTGATGTCAGTATGTTATCCTTAGTGTCATTTATTCAGCACTTTCCCTAGAATGTCCTTACGTGTTTTAAATTGTAATGTAATGTATGTTGTCATAATAATAAGAAGACAACTAACTTCTGGTTAGGTATGTGGATTTGATTATACATTTGTATATATTGGTCAATTTTAAGCACTTCTAACTTGAACCTTTTTCTTTTACAATCATTTGGAACATTATCATGAAAACATAAGAATATGTTAAGATTTTTTGTGGGAGAGATCAGAGTCGGATCCAGGATGTTATTGGGGGGAGGGGTGGAGGGGGAATGGGAATGTTCACATATTGAAAAGGGGTTTACATGTAAAATTACGACATAAAAAATTCTGGATCCGGCACTGAATTTAGATAGTCCCCAAAGCAAGGCAGCATTCATTTAGTCGATCATGATCGTAAAACTGTTAATTGATAATAACAAAGTACTCTTGGAAACGGTTTCAAACCACTTGAATTCCCACTTGAAAATACACACATTTCCCCTTTGCCTCAAGTTTCCCCGAATGGCAAACTTACACCAGTCTCTGTCACTGCCCATTTGAAGCCTTGCATCAGTATTCCGTAATTTCTTACAGATAATCATTGTTGTGTAACCCTAAATCTCCTGTGACTGAAACAATTTTGATGCTAAATTTGTGCTTTATTGCTTTTTGAGACCATAGTCGAAATATAAAGAATTAAGAATCTACCGGTAGTTAATCAAAGTGTTATTTTGCAAAGATGGAAAATTGTAATTATATTTAGCCAGGTTTGGTTTCTATTAAAAGCATCAAATATAAATTGTAATTTGTAGGAAGATTTTAAAAATAATGTTATGAAAAACTTCTTATCTGGCTATATTTTCATCCAAGGTATCAAAACTTTGATATTAGAATGAGCATGTTGCAAGGTTATATTTTCCATCTTTGCCTCTTGATACATTTTTGTAACAGATGATTTTAGGATGCTATAAATAATGGTACATTTTCACTCAATATGTGGAATAAAATCCGCTGTGAAATTCTTGATGATCATTTTAGATTAATATACATACATTTTATAGAATGTCAGCACATGATTTCCCCCTAAATAAAATCTTTGCTCATATGTCTGTTTTGTGTATTTTTTTAAAGATTTATGTTTAGAAAATTGATAAGCAAGGAGAAAGACGGTTAGCACACGCAGCTCCAGTGTAAGACATGCGTTGCAAGCGTATAGAACTCGAGATCGAGGCTGTGCTCTCCTCGCAATACAACTGATCCCAATAGTAAATACCATTGAATTCGTGAGGAGGTTATAATATTAAATTATATATATCATTATAGCCTTGGTTGGTTCATAAGTTAGATCAAAACCTCCCCTTCGGTTTTGTTTTCTTGCAATACATCTCCATAGTAAATACTATTGAATCCATGAGGATTTAAAAATATTGAATTTCATCTTAAATATAGCCTCATTCAGTTAATAATTAAGATCAAAACCTCCCCCTTTTGTTTTGTTTGAGAAAGAAAGCCCTCGGCAGAGGGAAATTGGGGAGGGCCTTTAGGTTTTCCTTAACATTTATCATCCAAAACTGGGTTCCACAGGAGATATCGCTTGTATGAGATCAAGCGATATCTCCTAGGAGATATCGTTTTGACAGTAGATTTTGAACAATGCCCTGTTGGCATCAGCTACATGACATCACAATGGTTTTGCATCATAAAGTAATGACATCACAGTGCTATGACGTCATAATCATGATGACGTCACAATGCCATTACATCACGGCACTGGAAGCCAAATGGCAGTTTTGTGTTCAGATATATGTTCATTTTTCATTAAAAACTAATGAAGAATGATTTTGGATGATAAATAGAATCTCACCCTCATGTCTTCTGATATCAAATATATCAACTCGTGTTGATATATTTGATATCAGAAGACACTTGGATGAGATTCTCTATATATACTCCGAAATGTCATGTATTTTCAAATTAAAGAAGAGTATCCGCAAGAATAGGATAGGTTTATCATGGGATAGGTGAGGCGCCTGGATCATCTGAGAGTTTGAAAAGTTGATTTCCTGCCCAACACAAGACCATCCTCTACCCACAGATGATACTCCCTTCAGACTTTCTATCATAACCCCTGTTACATATTGAGCCATTTCTCTGCAAGAAAGATGATCCGGATTGGTTGCATCAGATGTGCAATCACCAACGTTGTTTCAAAATGTGCATTCTCTATCAAATTGACCAGGGCTGCTTCATATGTACGATGCACATATATTGTTTCAAGACAAAATTATGTCCAAATGTAAAATGTTTGATTGGACAAAAAATAAGGATGTTGCAAACTTTCACCGCCAGGGGATTATGCGAGAATAGTGAAATATCGCCTGTATGTAACAGGTTATGATAGAAAATCTGAAGGGAGAAAAACCTCCGAGGGAAGAGAATGATTTGAGATATGTGAAGTGAAAACCTGCCTCAATTTACCAAGTAGAACCATTGAATCCCGGTTGGGAAGTGAAGACATTGTTGACGTTACTGAGAGCATTTGTGTAGCTTCAGTTGCATGATCCCAAGGGTGATAAGAATTAAAAAGAATATTATCCTTAAAGGGGCAGTAGCACATTTTTTCGCTCAAATAAGTTGATGGCATGTATTTGAATAATATTGTCACTAATAGTAAAACACCTTTCTCTTTGCTGAAAATCATTTTTAAAATGAGTGTAGGCCTACATGGTTCCATAAAGCCATGGGAATCATTTTTGTCATTAAAAATAATAAAATGTGTTCACAATAAAATGGCTGCCATGCAATTTTTGCTTTATACGCAACACTGTTATTACCACTACAGATAATTGGCTTGTGTAATAAGATGTTTTACCCTCTAAAGTAATTATAAATGACATAAACTATCATTAAAAATGGGAAATTTGAAAAAAATTGTTTCCAAAAAACGTGCTACTGCCCCTTTAAAACCCTGGTAATACTAATAATGTGTAACACCCTGAATATTCACGATTACTTTCATAGGATGAAAAGTGAAAATTATGACATGACGCAAACAAATGTAAGAACATTTTATATTCCAATAAATTACAAGTAATGATTATATTGTAGAATTTACAATTGATGGATACAAAAATGTTCAGTTACAGGCATGAAATGAATGTCATTTATCAAAATATCCATTAACTTTATTCACTAAACATCATTCGTACACTAAAAAAAAAACTTTTTCAGCCATAACATACTGAAAATTAACATCTTTGAATGAAGAATGAAGACGCTATTTATGGATATAGAACTTCTTTATTCTGCATAGGCAACATTTCGACATAGGTTCTCATGTCAACTTCTTAAAAGTCTAACATTGAATTAATTCTTCAAACAGCTCACAACATTTTGTAAAAGTGCTCCCAAATGAGAAAGTTCTTTCACAAAGGGACTCGTCAGAATAGATTGAGGTGAGGTTTAACACCGCTCTCAAGAGTGTTTGACTTATTTTACTGCTGCTAGTATTATTGCAGGAAGAAAGCCTGCAATACCAATGTGGCTATGCATTGTGGTGAAACCTGCATCGGCTGGAACTAGCGAACCATGGGTGGTACTGTGTTGAAATTCATTGTAGCATTGTGTACCCAAACCTTACTGCATGTAGAACAGTTCTCTAACGCAGAGGAGTTTGCCGAACCCTGGAATGAAGTCAAACGTGCTAACCACTGTTATCCCGCCCCGATCCCGAGTAGATTGAGGTAGATGTTTCATCTTTCCATTGACTGCTCAGGTCAAATCAAGTTGATCACTTGTTTCTTCCATAGATGATAGTCAAACACCCGAGGCTACAGACTACACACTAGTTCCTTATTACACAACATTTGTATCCTGGGCTGTTAAATCATTGATTGTGCATGTTGAAAACATTTAAGAATTGCTGGGCACACTTGATTTATTATCCCACCGGTATGTAATACCGTGGGATATAGTCATCACCCCGTCCATCTGTCCGTCCGTCCGTCCGTCCCTCCGTAATCATTCCGTTTCCGAAAACCATTTATCATATCTTTCTGAAACTTCACATTTGTATTACACATTTACTGGAGTGGTGCCTTTTGATATTTTCAGATTTTTTAAATTTTAATTTTTTTTCAAGATGTGTTTTACAAATTATGTGGGACCGGTGGGATATGTCATCTTCTGATGACTCTTGTTCTAATTCTGCTAATAGACGGTGTTGAGCTGCATGCACTAACAAGTGACCGGCCAGCCGGCGGCTCACTGGAAAAATTCACTGGATAAAACAAATGAGCCCGACCACAAACGCTCAACTTCAAACCGGCTCATTTCACAGACAGCCGGGGCCTTAACCTTGTTCATCCATTCCAAAACATTATCTCAGCTGCTGAGGCGAACATGATCCTGGCTGGCTGGCTGGCTGATCAGTTGAAGTGCAAATCAAGTGTACCCGTATCTTTTCTTTGCCAGATTATGGACCAAACGAATTTGGACATGGCTGCAAATGTTAAAAATATAATAATATAAGAGCTAAGCAACCTTGGGCTATGTCACACTGAGGACGATCTTTGTGAGAATTCCGCCAGCAAACATAGCAGGGACGCAGGCCAGAGAATGGAGAGACAGGAAGCCCATACCAGATATACCATGTCCGCTGAAACAGATAACTTACAATAAAAAACACGAGAGATAATCAACATCAACATTTTAAGTGGGTGAGTATTCTCTTCCCACAGAGGAGGAAATCTGAAGGTAGTAAGAATGATGGGTGAGATAATATTGTCTCTTTATATTCAACCATAATCTATTTCAATAGTATTGCCGCAATTTCATAAGTAAAGACAACTTCCCAATGCAAGGCATAACTCTTGCCAGTCTCCATTACTGGCTGATTTAGGCCTTGCAGTATTTCCTTAAGAAATCTGTATTTAGAAATCCAGACCGGCTATGCATTTCTGGTGTAGCGATTCACTATTTCGACACAACAAAGCGAGGGAATTACCGCAGACTGGCAAGAGTTATGCCTTGCATTTGGAAGTTGAAGTAAAGATGAAATAGCTTAAAAGCATATCAATTCAAATGTACACATTAGCTGGAATTTATTAGTGCCAAACCAATCGGGAGGGGCCAATAGGTCACAGGAATCACAACCGTGTGAGGCCGCTTTACGGACAGGCGGACCCCATTTTAATGTTGTTGTCACATGTGGAGATAAAGAGAACTGTAGTTACCTTGTACATCCTGCAGCGAGTCGAGCTCCGAACACCATGATTAAACCCCCAAGGAACCCAGCACTCACACTGACACCTGGTGGAGACATCTGATTGGACGATGCGAGATATGCTCCTCCAATGGCTGAAGCCATGAACACAACCTGCAAATGTAAATATCAGTCTTATTAAAATGGACCCATTTAACTTTGAACAAGAAGACATAGTCATCAACATCCCCCGCCAGACCAAAGAAATTGTTAAAAGGGGAATAATTCGAGAAGAAATAATTTTGCACTTCTCATTTTCATTCCATCAAGGTATCGATATCCTCAAGCCACAGAACTGAATTGATCTTAAACTGTTTCTAAGAAAAGCTATCCCCTTAGAAGATACCTGAATACGATTCTAATTTTCAAACTCCATCAAGGTATCGATACCATCAGGGCACACACCAAATTTGGTAATCCTATCTTAAATAGTTTCTGAGAAAATCTGTCCACTTTGGAGATACCATGAACAAAGTCCAAAATTACGGAACAAGAGCAATAAATCTGAAAAAAAAAATTGCACGCTTCTCATTTTCGAACTCCATCAAGGTATTTATGCCCTCAAGCAACACACCAAATTTGGTAATCCTATCTTGAACGGTTTCTGAGAAAAGTGTTCCCCTTTAGAGATACCATGAACAAAGTCCAAAAATACGGAACAAGGGCAAATAACTTCGGAAAAAATTATTGCACGCTTCTCATTTTCGAACTACATCAAGGTATTTATGCCCTCAAGCAAAATACCAAATTTGGTAATCCTATTTTAGACGGTTTCTGAGAAAAGCTGTCCCGATAAGACGAAAATGGTTAAGAGAGATAACCAGTGACGGATGGCTAACAAAATGACCTCGCGTGCTTTGCAACGAAGTGATATGAATTGTCATTGGCTCGCAGGTCGTTTGATTTATCATAGTGGTTTGATTGGCTCACGCCGGCCAAGGGCGGGTAATTTGAGTACAGATTTCTGTGATGAAATTTCCCATGGGTGATATAGTGGAAAGTAACGGAGCATATATAAAACCCTGGGTAACCGAGGATGGGAATATGGTTGAATTTATCAGAATGATTTAGACAATAACTAATGAGTGACAGAGAATGTAGATCAATGTATATATCTTATATATCCCCCCTGAAAATGCATGTTAATTTGATGTACCCCAAAAATGAACCCCCGTTTTCAATAAGTAAATCTGGTAAAATTATTTTTTTGTGAGGATGATTGATGATAAAGGGGCAGTCAAAATGCAAGTTTAAAATCAACGTACCTGCCACCAGTTTGCGAGGCCAGATCGGAACTTGGCGAGATACTGGATCTTCCGACCAAACAACTGTGACATCACGGTACAATATCCACTGCTACCTCCTGTCACAGATACAAACAATACATATGATACAAACGATACATATGATACAAATACATATGATACAAACGATACATATGATACATATGATACATCTTCCTTAAAAATAACATTCCATCAATCTTGAAAACTATAACTTCAACTGACAACTTTTTAGAAGTTAGTTCTATGGATGACTTCTATAGATGTACAACTTCTTTATTTCATAAGTGCAACGTTTCCGTGTAGATGAGAGGTGAGATGAGTTGGGGTTTAACGCCTGTGGCAGATTATTATTATTATTATTATTAATAGACCGATTTCTGCATCCCTGGGCAGATACATACAATACATCTTCCATAAAAATATTCCATCAATCTTGTTCACAACTACAACTTGCAACTTCAACTGACATTTCATTTTTAGAAGTTGGTTCTATGGGTGAGTTCTATGGAATTACAACTTTCATAAAGTACATATTAATATTGAATATCGTCATAATCATCATAATCATATTGTACACATTACCTAGAGTATCCTGGAGGAGAATGATGAGAGGGATCTGTATCAGACCTATAACTATTCCCGACAGGAAGGGCGGCCATGATGTTAACGCATCTTCTGCTGTCTGTGGAAATGAATCAATTCTGCGTGATTATTGACAAATCATCATATTTTAAAGCAACCTTGTCTACTAAGTGAATAATATAGATATAAAGATTAAACTTTTTGATAAGCACATGTGTTTAAAATAGTATTGGGGGTGAAATGGTACATTTCAGCTTCGGTTCGGTTTGCAGTACAGAATCCTTGGTTAAGTACACGTTTCTCTCTATATAATGAAATTGATAACATAAAAATATGGAATGCTGTACAACCGAAAAAAGACTTTGATGCATGGTACCAAACCAAATGGAAAATGCTGCCGTTCAACTGATGTCACTGTGAGCCATTTCACACCTTGTATGAATGGCAAAGATTTATTTTGAAATCAAAGCTTTTGACTTGCGCTAACTTTGTATAATTTTGCAACAAGATTAAATGTAAAATACTAATACATGTTCTACATGAAGAACTATTTTCAGATTCTTGAGGACAAGTGTCTATAAATAACATTTTGCACTTCCAATTAATTTCTGTCTCCTGGAGCGATAATTAATATTTAAAAATCTATTGGCAGTAGAAGGCATAAACTACTCTTAAAGGGGCAGAAGCATGTTTTTTGCAAATTTTATTGTTTCAAATGTTCCATTTATAATGATAGTTTATGTCATTTATATTTACTTTAGAGGGTAAAACATCTTACTACACAAACCAAAAGTGGTAATAACGGTGCTGCGCATAAAGCAAAAATTGCATGGCGGCCATTTTATTGTGAACACAATTTATTATTCCGAATGACAAAAACGATTCCCATGGCTTTACCAAACCATGCATACTCATTTTTAACTTGATTTTCCATAGAGAGAAGGGTGTTTTACTATTAGTGAAATTATTTTCAAATACATTTCATCGACTTGTTTGAGCGAAAAAAACGTGCTACTGCCCCTTTAAATCCTTCAATCTACCATAATTGATTATCTTCTATGACAACATGCCTCTAGTTCTGACTCCCAAGGCACTGTAAGCTCCAGACCAAATACCAGCAGCGATACCACAGCCGCCATCGGCAGTGAGACTGTGAAGTATTGAGCTCCTTGTACTTGATGGAGACTGAAACAGAAAGATGTCGATACTGCTAATAGTGAAGTATGGAGCTCCTTGTACTTGATGGAGACTGAAACAGAGAGATGTCGATACTGCTAATAGTGAAGTATGGAGCTCCTTGTACTTGATGGAGACTGAAACAGAGAGATGTCGATACTGCTAATAGTGAAGTATGGAGCTCCTTGTACTTGATGGAGACTGAAACAGAAAGATGTCGATACTGCTAATAGTGAAGTATGGAGCTCCTTGTACTTGATGGAGACTGAAACAGAGAGATGTCGATACTGCTAATAGTGAAGTATGGAGCTCCTTGTACTTGATGGAGACTGAAACAGAGAGATGTCGATACTGCTAATAGTGAAGTATGGAGCTCCTTGTACTTGATGGAGACTGAAACAGAGAGATGTCGATACTGCTAATAGTGAAGTATGGAGCTCCTTGTACTTGATGGAGACTGAAACAGAGAGATGTCGATACTGCTAATAGTGAAGTATGGAGCTCCTTGTACTTGATGGAGACTGAAACAGAGAGATGTCGATACTGCTAATAGTGAAGTAAGGAGCTCCTTGTACTTGATGGAGACTGAAACAGAGAGATGTCGATACTGCTAATAGTGAAGTATGGAGCTCCTTGTACTTGATGGAGACTGAAACAGAGAGATGTCGATACTGCTAATAGTGAAGTATGGAGCTCCTTGTACTTGATGGAGACTGAAACAGAGAGATGTCGATACTGCTAATAGTGAAGTATGGAGCTCCTTGTACTTGATGGAGACTGAAACAGAAAGATGTCGATACTGCTAATAGTGAAGTATGGAGCACCTTGTACTTGATGGAGACTGAAACAGAGAGATGTCGATACTGCTAATAGTGAAGTATGGAGCTCCTTGTACTTGATGGAGACTGAAACAGAGAGATGTCGATACTGCTAATAGCGAAGTATGGAGCTCCTTGTACTTGATGGAGACTGAAACAGAGAGATGTCGATACTGCTAATAGTGAAGTATGGAGCTCCTTGTACTTGATGGAGACTGAAACAGAGAGATGTCGATACTGCTAATAGCGAAGTATGGAGCTCCTTGTACTTGATGGAGACTGAAACAGAGAGATGTCGATACTGCTAATAGTGAAGTATGGAGCTCCTTGTACTTGATGGAGACTGAAACAGAGAGATGTCGATACTGCTAATAGTGAAGTATGGAGCTCCTTGTACTTGATGGAGACTGAAACAGAGAGATGTCGATACTGCTAATAGTGAAGTATGGAGCTCCTTGTACTTGATGGAGACTGAAACAGAGAGATGTCGATACTGCTAATAGTAAAGTCCCCTGGAGATACCACTTGTGTGAGATTATGTGGTATCTCTGAGAGATATTGTTGAGAAAGAAGATACTGCATGACATCATCAACTACAAGACAATCGAAAACTGCACATCATCAACCTCATGACATCATAATACTGCACATCATCAACCTCATGACATCATAATACTGCACATCATCAACCTCATGACATCATAATACTGCACATCATCAACATCATAAACCTCATGACATCATAATACTGCACATCATCAACCTCATGACATCATAATACTGCACATCATCAACTTCATGACATCATAATACTGCACATCATCAACCTCATGACATCATAATACTGCACATCATCAACCTCATGACATCATAAAACTGCACATCATCAACCTCATGACATCATAATACTGCACATCATCAACCTCGTGACATCATAATACTTCACATCATAAGCCTCATGACATCATAATACTGCACATCATCAACTTCATGACATCATAATACTGCACATCATCAACTTCATGACATCATAATACTGCACATCATAAACCTCATGACATCATAATACTGTACATCATAAACCTCATGACATCATTATACTGCACATCATGAACCTCATGACATCATAATACTGCACATCATCAACCTCATGACATCATAATACTGCACATCAACCTCATGACATCATAATACTGCACATCAACCTCATGACATCATAATACTGCACATCAACCTCATGACATCATAATACTGCACATCATCAACCTCATGACATCATAATACTTCACATCATCAACCTCATGACATCATAATACTTCACATCATAAGCCTCATGACATCATAATACTGCACATCATCAACCTCATGACATCATAATACTTCACATCATCAACCTCATGACATCATAATACTGCACATCATAAACCTCATGACATCATAATACTGTACATCATAAACCTCATGACATCATTATACTGCACATCATCAACCTCATGACATCATAATACTGCACATCATCAACCTCATGACATCATAATACTGCACACCATCAACCTCATGACATCATAATACTGCACACCATCAACCTCATGACATCATAATACTGCACGCCATCAACCTCATGACATCATAATACTGCACACCATCAACCTCATGACATCATAATACTGCACACCATCAACCTCATGACATCGTAATACTGCACATCATCACACCCTTGAGTTATTACACTCCGCCACTGTGGCCTGATGAGCTAACATAGCGTGTACTCACAAGTTCAGCATGTATGGTTGATGAGGCTTCAGCCTGGTGGTGAAGTAAGGTTCCAACGCTCCATACACTACGGCTCCACACAGGCATCCAACCAGCGTCATCACTGTCAACATCCACAACACAATTAGACTTTCAATTTGACCAAAATTGTAGTCGTATATATACTGTCATCACTGTCAACATCCACAACACAATTAGATATTTAATTTGTCCAAAATTATAGTCGTATATATACTGTCATCACTGTCAACATCCACAACACAATTAGACATTTAATTTGTCCAAAATTGTAGTCATATATACTGTCATCACTGTCAACATCCACAACTGTAGTTGTATAGGCCTACTTATTAGTCACTTTTTCAAAACAACATAATCGACAATCATACAACACTTAATTTGCTAATTACATTTTTAGGTTAAAAGTTAAGTTAGTAAGACACAAATAAGGGCCAGAGTATTCTTCAACCACTCAAACATTTGATAAAGTACAGTACGAAAGTCCAAATGCGAAATCAGTTCCATAGGAAGCACTTGTAAAAACTCCAAATTCTGTAAGTATGAATGATAACGAGTTCTCACCTGCTGACGTCACTCCGGTTCCTACCTGGACCAACACCATACCTGGACACTGCAACACACACACACAGTGTTATCAGGAATATCCATTGACAATAAGGTATATGGGGGAAAAAAACCACCTAACCCCCACTTCTTTCTATGACTAAATATTTTGAATATTATAAAAATCATTAGATGGGGTCTTAGGCAGATTGAGATGGTGGGATTCCCATATGAGTTAAACCAAATTTGCATGCAAAACTTTTCTAAGTGGGGTGGGGGGGAGAGAAATTGAGTCCCTGACTCAAAACCACATTGCCCACACTGCCCCCACTCATAAATCATGGGATGCATATTTAAGGAATGTGATTTCTTCCCATTTGAGTCTTATAATGGTATAGTCAAAAAATTTCAATGGGCCTCAGCCCATGCCAAATATGATCTTTAAGTTCTTAAAATCTTGACTTATTTGTTTGAATTAATATATGATATCAAAATTACCTATTCTGGACAAACTCAACATCTCTGCATTTATAAATAGACTGATTATGGTATATCCACATTCTCTTCCCACAGAGGTTACTCCCTTCAGATTTTTTATCCTAACCTCTGTTCTTATTGGACTGAATTCGCCGACAGAAAAGGGAGATTCTGATTGGCTGCATTTGAATCTAGTTGTGCAATCAGCGAAGCCGTTGTAAAAGTGATATTTGCCAATGACAGGTCATAATGTTTTTTCACGCTTAATGTGTTTTCCTCGAAATATGCCATTTGATTTTATGAAAACAATTGATCATAACCATTCTGATAAATAAAGAAGACCAAATCAGCGACAAATACCGAAAATACTTTATTGTATATATTGTTTATATCAGACATATTATTTGAAGGACATGTGCTAATTAGCAAAACCCTTTAGAGTCACTCGGTCAACATGGCCACTGAAACATTTTCATTGGTTAAGAAGCAGGGATACAGTATGAGGTTCCCCTTTCCTGGTGCTAACGAAATCAGCCTAATAAGAACAGAAGTTAGGATCAGAAATTTGAAGGGAGTAATCTGTGGGAAGAGAATGGTTATATCCATAGAGCTATTTCAAACCATCTTCCCACGGCAAGGTGAAAATGTATCAAGATCTCTCCATTATTTACCTTGCCTTCAACCTAGCCAGAAGTGGTGAAACGAATCAGCGACACCTATCGTGATCACCAGTTATGTCCCTTACCATCTGCTAACATACAGCCAATGAAATCGCCGTTTACATTCGGAACCAATTCAAAACAAGTGTTTGCCACTAACATGGCAATGTCCCCCCGCCGGTGACATTGAGTTAGTAAGACACATCATTGGAGCTACTTTATATATTGCATTACTGGTAAAAAGTGCCATGATGATCAGGAAATTTTAAAACTTTGGGTGCTTGGGTTCATGATATATCGTGTTAATAAGAGTTCTAAAATGGTCAAAGTGTTGTGGTGACCTTGAAAATAAGGTCAAGTGACCAAAATCTACTGGTGTGTGTGTCATCTCCCAATGTAGGCTGACACCAAATTTGAAGACTTTGGATGCAACACTTCATGAGATATCGCGTTAACAAGAGTTCAAAAATTGGTCAAAGTGTAGAGGTGATCTTGAAAATAAGGTCAAGGTCACCAAATCGACTCCAGTCTGCGTCATCCTCCAATGTAGACTGACACCAAATTTGAAAACATTTGGTCCAGCCGGTCATGATATATCGCGTAAGCAAGAGTTTGAAAAATGGTCAAAGTGTCGCGGTGACCTTGACAATAAGGTCAAGGTCACCAAAATTAACTGGTGTCTGCGTCTTCCCATAATGTAGACAGACACCAAATTTAAAGACTTTGGATGCAGCGCTTCATGAGATATCGCGTAAACAAGAGTTCAAAAAGTGGTCGAAGTGTCATGGTGACCTTGAAAATAAGGTCAAGGTCACCATATCGACTGGTGTCTGCGTCATCCTCCAATGTAGACTGACACCAAAATTTGATAACATTTGGTCCAACCAGTCATGATATATCGCGGTCATGATAAATCGCGTAAGCAAGAGTTTGAAAAATGGTCAAAGTGTCGCGGTGACCTTGACAATAAGGTCAAGGTCACCAAAATTAACTGGTGTCTGCGTCTTCCCATAATGTAGACAGACACCAAATTTGAAGACTTTGGATGCAGCGCTTCATGAGATATCGCGTAAACAAGAGTTTAAAAAGTGGTCAAAGTGTTGTGGTGACCTTGAAAATAAGGCCAAGGTAACCAAAATTAACTGGTGTCTGCGTCTTCCCATAATGTAGACAGACACCAAATTTGAAGACTTTGGATGCAGCGCTTCATGATATATCGCGTAAGCAAGAGTTTGAAAAATGGTCAAAGTGTCGCGGTGACCTTGACAATAAGGTCAAGGTCACCAAAATTACCTGGTGTCCGCGTCTTCCATTAATGTAGACAGACACCAAATTTAAAGACTTTGGATGCAGCGCTTCATGAGATATCGCGTAAACAAGAGTTCAAAAAGTGGTCGAAGTGTCGTGGTGACCTTGAAAATAAGGTCAAGGTCACCATATCGACTGGTGTCTGCGTCATCCTCCAATGTAGACTGACACCAAAATTTGATAACATTTGGTCCAACCAGTCATGATATATCGCGGTCATGATAAATCGCGTAAGCAAGAGTTTGAAAAATGGTCAAAGTGTCGCGGTGACCTTGACAATAAGGTCAAGGTCACCAAAATTAAGTGGTGTCTGCGTCTTCCCATAATGTAGACAGACACCAAATTTGAAGACTTTGGATGCAGCGCTTCATGAGATATCGCGTAAACAAGAGTTCAAAAAATGGTCAAAGTGTCGCGGTGACCTTGACAATAAGGCCAAGGTAACCAAAATTAACTGGTGTCTGCGTCTTCCCATAATGTAGACAGACACCAAATTTAAAGACTTTGGATGCAGCGCTTCATGAGATATCGCGTAAACAAGAGTTCAAAAAGTGGTCGAAGTGTCGTGGTGACCTTGAAAATAAGGTCAAGGTCACCATATCGACTGGTGTCTGCGTCATCCTCCAATGTAGACTGACACCAAAATTTGATAACATTTGGTCCAACCAGTCATGATATATCGCGGTCATGATAAATCGCGTAAGCAAGAGTTTGAAAAATGGTCAAAGTGTCGCGGTGACCTTGACAATAAGGTCAAGGTCACCAAAATTAACTGGTGTCTGCATCTTCCCATAATGTAGACAGACACCAAATTTGAAGACTTTGGATGCAGCGCTTCATGAGATATCGCGTAAACAAGAGTTTAAAAAGTGGTCAAAGTGTTGTGGTGACCTTGAAAATAAGGCCAAGGTAACCAAAATTAACTGGTGTCTGCGTCTTCCCATAATGTAGACAGACACCAAATTTGAAGACTTTGGATGCAGCGCTTCATGATATATCGCGTAAGCAAGAGTTTGAAAAATGGTCAAAGTGTCGCGGTGACCTTGACAATAAGGTCAAGGTCACCAAAATTAACTGGTGTCTGCGTCTTCCCATAATGTAGACAGACACCAAATTTAAAGACTTTGGATGCAGCGCTTCATGAGATATCGCGTAAACAAGAGTTCAAAAAGTGGTCGAAGTGTCGTGGTGACCTTGAAAATAAGGTCAAGGTCACCATATCGACTGGTGTCTGCGTCATCCTCCAATGTAGACTGACACCAAAATTTGATAACATTTGGTCCAACCAGTCATGATATATCGCGGTCATGATAAATCGCGTAAGCAAGAGTTTGAAAAATGGTCAAAGTGTCGCGGTGACCTTGACAATAAGGTCAAGGTCACCAAAATTAACTGGTGTCTGCGTCTTCCCATAATGTAGACAGACACCAAATTTGAAGACTTTGGATGCAGCGCTTCATGAGATATCGCGTAAACAAGAGTTTAAAAAGTGGTCAAAGTGTTGTGGTGACCTTGAAAATAAGGCCAAGGTAACCAAAATTAACTGGTGTCTGCGTCTTCCCATAATGTAGACAGACACCAAATTTGAAGACTTTGGATGCAGCGCTTCATGATATATCGCGTAAGCAAGAGTTTGAAAAATGGTCAAAGTGTCGCGGTGACCTTGACAATAAGGTCAAGGTCACCAAAATTAACTGGTGTCCGCGTCTTCCATTAATGTAGACAGACACCAAATTTAAAGACTTTGGATGCAGCGCTTCATGAGATATCGCGTAAACAAGAGTTCAAAAAGTGGTCGAAGTGTCGTGGTGACCTTGAAAATAAGGTCAAGGTCACCATATCGACTGGTGTCTGCGTCATCCTCCAATGTAGACTGACACCAAAATTTGATAACATTTGGTCCAACCAGTCATGATATATCGCGGTCATGATAAATCGCGTAAGCAAGAGTTTGAAAAATGGTCAAAGTGTCGCGGTGACCTTGACAATAAGGTCAAGGTCACCAAAATTAAGTGGTGTCTGCGTCTTCCCATAATGAAGACAGACACCAAATTTGAAGACTTTGGATGCAGCGCTTCATGAGATATCGCGTAAACAAGAGTTCAAAAAATGGTCAAAGTGTCGCGGTGACCTTGACAATAAGGCCAAGGTCACCATATCGACTGGTGTCTGCGTCATCCTCCAATGTAGACTGACACCAAAATTTGATAACATTTGGTCCAACCAGTCATGATATATCGCGGTCATGATAAATCGCGTAAGCAAGAGTTTGAAAAATGGTCAAAGTGTCGCGGTGACCTTGACAATAAGGTCAAGGTCACCAAAATTAACTGGTGTCTGCGTCTTCCCATAATGTAGACAGACACCAAATTTGAAGACTTTGGATGCAGCGCTTCATGAGATATCGCGTAAACAAGAGTTTAAAAAGTGGTCAAAGTGTTGTGGTGACCTTGAAAATAAGGCCAAGGTAACCAAAATTAACTGGTGTCTGCGTCTTCCCATAATGTAGACAGACACCAAATTTGAAGACTTTGGATGCAGCGCTTCATGATATATCGCGTAAGCAAGAGTTTGAAAAATGGTCAAAGTGTCGCGGTGACCTTGACAATAAGGTCAAGGTCACCAAAATTAACTGGTGTCTGCGTCTTCCCATAATGTAGACAGACACCAAATTTAAAGACTTTGGATGCAGCGCTTCATGAGATATCGCGTAAACAAGAGTTCAAAAAGTGGTCGAAGTGTCGTGGTGACCTTGAAAATAAGGTCAAGGTCACCATATCGACTGGTGTCTGCGTCATCCTCCAATGTAGACTGACACCAAAATTTGATAACATTTGGTCCAACCAGTCATGATATATCGCGGTCATGACAAATCGCGTAAGCAAGAGTTTGAAAAATGGTCAAAGTGTCGCGGTGACCTTGACAATAAGGTCAAGGTCACCAAAATTAAGTGGTGTCTGCGTCTTCCCATAATGTAGACAGACACCAAATTTGAAGACTTTGGATGCAGCGCTTCATGAGATATCGCGTAAACAAGAGTTCAAAAAATGGTCAAAGTGTCGCGGTGACCTTGACAATAAGGCCAAGGTAACCAAAATTAACTGGTGTCTGCGTCTTCCCATAATGTAGACAGACACCAAATTTAAAGACTTTGGATGCAGCGCTTCATGAGATATCGCGTAAACAAGAGTTCAAAAAGTGGTCGAAGTGTCGTGGTGACCTTGAAAATAAGGTCAAGGTCACCATATCGACTGGTGTCTGCGTCATCCTCCAATGTAGACTGACACCAAAATTTGATAACATTTGGTCCAACCAGTCATGATATATCGCGGTCATGATAAATCGCGTAAGCAAGAGTTTGAAAAATGGTCAAAGTGTCGCGGTGACCTTGACAATAAGGTCAAGGTCACCAAAATTAACTGGTGTCTGCGTCTTCCCATAATGTAGACAGACACCAAATTTGAAGACTTTGGATGCAGCGCTTCATGAGATATCGCGTAAACAAGAGTTTAAAAAGTGGTCAAAGTGTTGTGGTGACCTTGAAAATAAGGCCAAGGTAACCAAAATTAACTGGTGTCTGCGTCTTCCCATAATGTAGACAGACACCAAATTTGAAGACTTTGGATGCAGCGCTTCATGATATATCGCGTAAGCAAGAGTTTGAAAAATGGTCAAAGTGTCGCGGTGACCTTGACAATAAGGTCAAGGTCACCAAAAATAACTGGTGTCTGCGTCTTCCCATAATGTAGACAGACACCAAATTTAAAGACTTTGGATGCAGCGCTTCATGAGATATCGCGTAAACAAGAGTTCAAAAAGTGGTCGAAGTGTCGTGGTGACCTTGAAAATAAGGTCAAGGTCACCATATAGACTGGTGTCTGCGTCATCCTCCAATGTAGACTGACACCAAAATTTGATAACATTTGGTCCAACCAGTCATGATATATCGCGGTCATGATAAATCGCGTAAGCAAGAGTTTGAAAAATGGTCAAAGTGTCGCGGTGACCTTGACAATAAGGTCAAGGTCACCAAAATTAAGTGGTGTCTGCGTCTTCCCATAATGTAGACAGACACCAAATTTGAAGACTTTGGATGCAGCGCTTCATGAGATATCGCGTAAACAAGAGTTCAAAAAGTGGTCAAAGTGTCGCGGTGACCTTGAAAATAAGGCCAAGGTCACCAAAATTAACTGGTGTCTGCGTCTTCCCATAATGTAGACAGACACCAAATTTGAAGACTTTGGATGCAGCGCTTCATGAGATATCGCGTAAACAAGAGTTCAAAAAGTGGTCAAAGTGTTGTGGTGACCTTGAAAATAAGGCCAAGGTAACCAAAATTAACTGGTGTCTGCGTCTTCCCATAATGTAGACAGACACCAAATTTGAAGACTTTGGATGCAGCGCTTCATGAGATATCGCGTAAACAAGAGTTAAAAAAGTTGTCAAAGTGTTGTGGTGACCTTGAAAATAAGGCCAAGGTCACCAAAATTAACTGGTGTCTGCGTCTTCCCATAATGTAGACAGACACCAAATTTAAAGACTTTGGATGCAGCGCTTCATGAGATATCGCGTAAACAAGAGTTCAAAAAGTGGTCAAAGTGTTGTGGTGACCTTGAAAATAAGGCCAACGTCACCAAAATTAACTGGTGTCTGCGTCTTCCATTAATGTAGGCAGACATCAAATTTGAAGACTTTGGATTCAACGCTTCATAAGATATCGCGTAAACAAGAAATGTGACGTACGTACGGACGCCGCTGAATACATAGTCCCCCGTTCCGCGTTGCGGCGGGGGACAATAAGCGACGATCGACACAGTCACAGAGGCAATACAACTGTCTTCTGATTGGCTTATCTGATTAGCCTGCAGTACGTTAGAATCTTAGCACTGAAAATGCGAGGGTTGACATCAAGGGCGAAAGGAGAATATATAGAAATTTTTTCGTTATGCCTGCGACGTTGTGAAGATGATTTCAAACATGGCCAGAGTGAATAGGATAGCTCAGCACTCTTCTAGCTACTAGTAAACTTTTTGATAGACTGCCTACCGCTCCAGAAACTGTCATCCCCGCACCAAGCAACACACCACCTAGTATACTGGTCAGGAGGCCCTTCTCTACGAAACTGCGCACGTAGCTGCGTCGAGCTTGCAGAAACATGTCGGAGGTCGCTGGGATCATCGACAGGAAGGAGAAGGCAAACATACCTGCAATGTGAGATACATGATTATTATTACATGATTAAGTGCGTCATATGATTTTACGAAATTAGTAAGTGTGTCATATGATTTTTTACGAATAGAATACTAAAGGATGTCCTGTTTATTAAACGAGTGAATGGTTTGGTATTTTAACGAGTGAAAGTGAGTTAAATACCAATGCTATTCACAAGTTTCATAAACATGTTATCAAACGGGACCAAGTTTAGTATTTCATTCATTACTCAATGATGTAAATAGCGCTGAATTGCAAGCAAATCGTTTTTAGTGAAGCTTACTTGCAAATAGGCCACTCGCTATTGCAGTCGCGCGGCTAACATTGTGACGTCAACCGAAAACGACTATGATGTCAATTATGACGTTACGACAGCACGCGGTGGTATCACACATGTGTGTAACCAACTCATTGTTATCTAATGAGTGATCTCACCATGGTTGAGTAATAAATGATTATCATTACATGAGTAAGTGTGTCATATGATTTTTACGAAATGAGTGTGATTTTTGGTATTGCCCAAGCGAGAGCGATGGCTATACACAAATTTGCACAAGTTTTCATACGTCAACCTACAGTGACGTCACAAATAATTGTTTTATGACGCCACAGATATAGAGGACAAAACATTGGAAATTGCGCAGAAACAATGGTTACTAGGCAAACGTGATACAATGTGCACATGTGCTTGTATCGTAAATATTAACTCGGTTATTTTAAAAAGCGACGATCGACACAGTCACAGAGGCAATATAACTATCTACTGATTGGCTTATCCGATTAGCCTGCAGTACGTTAAAATCCTAGCATTGAAAATGCGAGGGTTGAGGTCAAGGGCGGAAGGAGAAGATATGGAAATCTTTTCGTTACGCCTGTGACGTTGTGAAGATGAGTTTTGAGTATCATGTAATTTTGTAGGTAAAGCTAAGAGCCACAGTAAGAAAGTATGAAAGCTACCTTCTTTCATGACATCACAAACACTAAATACAGCAATGCATGCAAATATCATGGGCTGGATATTACCCAAATTTCATTAAAAATATCGTCATAGAAGTTAAAGGTACATCTATTGTGTTGTTTTAATAATAATAATAACAATAATAATAACACTTTATTGTCCTAAGTACATTGGAAATTTGTTTTGGGCATTTGCCCCCGGCAGCCACAGTGCAGCGCCAGTTCAAGCGTTGTTCTATCCTTTTATTGCTGAGCGCCAAGCAAGGAAGCAACAACTCCCATCTTTTAACGTCTTTTGATATGACGCGACCGGGAATCGAACCCCGGTCTTCGTGAAGAGCGGACCAACTGAGCTACTTCTCCGGTTTGAGGTCACATATGCCAAACCTTATAAATTGTGTTATTTTATCGTGGTATTGACTTTTGCCGAAAACTGCTGTGACGACAGTCGACTCAGTTTACCGGCGATATAAAGTAAAGGTTATTTAGGATCGAAAACCTGACAATGCACCGGTCATGGCCTGCGTCAATTAGTCAAAAGTAATTTTCGAAACCTATTTACAACAGACAAAAAGACAAATTTAGGTTTATAATGTTAAATAGGTCTTATAACTACTGTGCATGTACATGGGGCGTAGTTTCGGTTTCTGCACATGTATAATGATGATGGTCGAGTTTAATTGGAAAGTAGTAAATATGATATATTTGACAGTATATGCAAGTTGAGTTAAATTGTTTCAACTGAAATTAGCACATATCGTATGTTAGCACCTATTTTAGTGAAATAAAATTTTATGAAACAATGGATGCATCTTTAAGAAAATCTAGTACAAAATTCAAAGATATCATCCAAATTACATTAGTAATTCAGAACATATATACTAGTTTAATTCATAAGATAAATTACTTTATCATTCAAATATTTTAGAAAAGGACATTTAATCTCATATTAAATATACAATATAAACACTACATATCCCAAAATTAGTCTTAATTAATGAGCATACATCTTGGCTACCGAAGTCATTTTCTTGAATTGCTTACATCCTTTGACAAGTGACAAGTGACAAGTGACAAGTGACAAGTGACAAGTGACAGTGGGAGTAAATTCTTTAATCTCCAATTAATGGGTAGACATCTTGACAATCTAATTTATTATCTTTAACTGTTAGTCTGTTTGACGAGCCCTGGCAGTTAATGTACCGGTAGATTTAGTTAGGCTAGTTAAGATAATCCATTAGGCACCTTAATTGACATTACCTCGTTAATCTCCAAGCTATCTAGAAAAGCCAATCCTTTAGAACAATGAAGTGTCTTCAATCTTATTTCAAGCTACAGTAATTCTCAGATCAACAAAGCATAACTTGTTTTGTCTATATAACCCCAAAACATTTTGAAGTTCTTCAGTTCACACACAATTAGTGCCCTGCTAACTCCTTGCAAGATGCCTTCAGCATCACCGCTCAGCTTCCTGTCTGGCTCTCTGCCAAAAGAACTCATTACGGACCTACAGAACTGCCTGCAGTTCCAAGTAAAGGAGTACTACATCAAGAACAAACTGGAGGAGGGTCTCAAGACCATGACAATAGTCTTCAACACCAACAGGAGAAATAGACACAGACGGAGGACCCAACCGCCTGTGGACATCTCTCCATCCGGTCCTGTTCCCGCTGCTGTATTGCGACCAGTTACAGTAGCTCCATCTGCCTCTGCAGCTCCATCTGCCAAGGCATCTTTGTCTGCCCTTGCAGCTCCATTTGCCGTTGAAGCTCCATCTGCCAAGGCATCTCTTTCTCCCCTTGCAACTCCATTTGCTGTTGCAGCTCCATCTGCCAAGGTATCTCTTTCTCCCCTTGCAGCTCCATTTGCCGTTGAAGCTCCATCTGCCAAGGCATCTCTTTCTCCCCTTGCAGCTACATTTGCTGTTGCAGCTCCATCTGCCAAGGTATCTCTTTCTCCCCTTGCAGCTCCATTTGCCGTTGAAGCTCCATCTGCCAAGGCATCTCTTTTTCCCCTTGCATCTCCATTTGCTGCTGCAGCTCCATCTGCCAAGGCATCCCCGCCTGCCCTTGCATGTCAAACGCCCTCTGAAGCCAAGCCAATCCGGATTTCCCCCTGCAGAAACCGCCCGAAGAAGCGAGCAAGGATAAGCACCTCAAGCAGCTCCATCAACACCTGCTCGGAGAAGTCCTTCTCTCCTGAAGAGAACCTGGCAGCCATCGAGAAAACATGTCAGGAGGAAAGTAATCTGTCGCCTGACATCACTGCAAAGCCTCTTCCAATATCACCAGCAGGGACGGGAGACGAAATGAAGAGCTCAACTAACCCCAGAAGCTCCTGTACTTACCCTGCAAAGAAGGTGAACCTCGAGTTACTACAAGCAGCCAAGGAGCGAAAACAACGACCCATGTTTGTAGATGCAACAGATGAAAATCACTCCATGTGTGTCTTGTCACCCGATCAACTTCATTTTTGCAGAATCAAGCTTGAGAATAGCTTCATCACCAACATCCACAAGACCAACGAACCGACTGCAAAACCATGCACATAGGAGCTTGATAAACAGTTCGACGACATCACCTGCAACTTCAACAGGCAGGAACTTGCAACCTTTACAGCAAGCTACCGGTACATCTCCTACACCGAGGATACAGACTTCAGCTAGGAGGTAGAAAAGAAAATCTAGTCTGCTCCTTGAAACCAAGTAGAGGTCACCCTCCTCCACCTCCTTCTATCATCGAGTGTGTTGATAGATAGATTGATCAGATTTGTTCAACTCAAAATAAGTGGAAAATTCGCAGTTATAAGTAAAGGTACTTTCCACTCTAAATATGGTCTATTATTTTCAAGCGCAAAGCATTGTGGTCCAACTCACACACTGTAAATGAACAAACAAGGGAAACACTGTTTATGAGTACTCAATGAAATTGAAATATACAGTTTTTGGCGGTAAAATGTCAATAATCTGTACATTTAGAAACAATCGTCACAGTCAGTGATGTGTCACCGAGAACGAAAACAGTCGAGAGGCATGAGATTTTCATGGGTTGCTATAGCGACTTGTGAAATTGACAAGTCTTTGGGCCTCGGAAACGCTTGCTGTTGTGTATTACATTTTATGCAATAAAGAGAATTCTGTTGAATATTATATATGACGTCAGATTCTATTGAGTGCTTGTCTTTCCTACCAAATATCATTATTGTTGTGATATAAAAATTAAATATCATATGTCATTTTGTAGATAAAAGATTTCTCGTAAGATTGATGTCGTAAGTAGGTTTCCCAAAAGTATTAGACTTTTTCTGCCAAATTAAAACATTACCTTTTATACTTTCCTCTTAAATTAAGACCTTCATTAAAGGGAAAGTTCTATCACCGATCTATCGGCAGCATCTGCCATATTGGATTCTTGGCAATTCGTGAAATGAAAACATGCTATAATTAAACCAATTTTAATTTTTTGTAATAATAAAACATATTATTTTATACTGATAGAATGTTCACATAGTAACACATAACATATCATAAAACTTATAAACAATATGCAGCGAAGTTTTCCCCACTCGCAGCGCCAATGAATGGTTCAATTCTCATTGTTTGTATTTTTCAACAAATGTGCACATGTATTTATCAAGTTGTGAAATGTAAAATAATCAAAGTATTTACTTCATTAATAATGTTTCAATTGCAATGTGTCTTGATCATATGTTTATAGCATAGTGTGTAAACGGGAATATCCTCTCGAATTTCGTTTCCACAAAAAATACCCCAAGTATAGATAGAACCCTCTTAACACCCACTGACTGGCTTTTATTTTTGTCAAACTTTTGAAGCACGAGTAAAATCTCAAACGAATGAATGAAGCTCATCAGATAACCTCTGGATACAAACAGGACTCCAGGGCTCTTTAAAGAGCCATCACGGATGTTAGTGTTTCAAATTTTTGGAAAATATACTTATAACGTCACTCGCCAGAGAAATCTTTTATCTACAACATGGCATATGTTAAATAATTTTCATATCACGACAATGTATTACAATTTGGTTTCAAAGAGAAGTATCACTTCGACTAGCGCGCGCTACGGGTATCTGACGTATATAAACAGAGTCCCCTTCTTTGCATAATACGTACTACACAAACAGCAAGCGCTTCCGAAGCGTGAAGGCTCGTCTCTAGCGCAAGTCGCCATAACAACCCATGTGCTGCACGTGTCTCTCTTGCGAAGTACCCTTGTCACACATTACTGAATGACGATTGCTTTACAAACTATGTTTCTAAATGTCCTGAGAATATACAAATTATTTCCTGTTTAATGTTCTTTTTATTGAGATAAGACCAGCAAATTATGACAAATTTTTACTCTCATTAATTATAAAATTCAAGCAAAATACCTAGTTGGGTAAAACAATTATTCCAGTATCTGTAGCAAATACATAATTAAATGAAATGTTAAATAAATAACCATAAACAAATTATATATTTCGATTTCTTTCATTGCTCATATATTTTGTTATTCTTTCGTGTCTTTGTTTACTGTGTGTGAGCTAGACCATAATGCTTTGCTCTTGAAAATAATAGACTGGATCTATATTTAGACTGGAAAACACCTTTACTAATTAATGCAATTTCTCGGCTTATTTTAAGTTAGAAAAATTAGGGAAAAATTAAGTGTATTTATTTCACGGAGATAGATTTTTGGAAAATTTTTGATATTTTCATCAACATCCGTGATGGCTCTTTAAGGCTCTCTGGAGAGAAATATGTTAGAGAGGAGAAATGATTCAAATGTCATCTACTAGCTTGCTATAAACATCAATGGTTGCCACAAAATACTTGTAATAAAGCATAAACAAATGTTTCTTGTGGCCACTTCAGCATGTTCTTTTACTCAACATGAACCCAAAATAAGCATTTTGTTCGTATAAATGAAATGTTAAAGGTACATCCATTGTGTTGTTGGGGGTCACATATTCAAAACATAACAAGAAGACATAGTCATCAACATCCCCCGCCTGAGCCAAGAAATTGGAAAAAGGGCAATAATTCGAAATAATTGTGCATTACTCATTTTCATTCCATCAAGGTATGTGTGCCCTCAAGCAACACACCAAGTTTGGTTCTCCTTTCTGAGAAAAGCTGTCCCCTTTGGAGATACCATGAACAAAGTAAAAAAATACGGAACAAGGCCAATAACTCCGGAAAAAATAATTGCACGCTTCTCATTTTCGAACTCCATCAAGGTATTAATGCCTTCAAACAACACACCAAATTTGGCAACCCTATCTTAAATGGTTTCTGAGAAAAGCTGTCCCCTTTATCTCGGACGGACGGACGCACGCATGGAGCCCAAACCTATATCCCCCTTCCACTTTGTGGCGGGGGATAATAAATGGTGTTACTTTATCGAGAAGTACTGACTGTTACCGAAAACTAACATTTTGATGATAGTCGACTTAGTATATTGACGATATGAGGGTAAAAGTAGTGATTTCAATGCACCGTGTGTGGCGCGCGCCAATGAGTCAAACGTAATTTTGGAAACTTAGTTACAACAGACAAACTGACAACATCGGGTTGATGTTTAATAGGTCATATAACTACTGTGCATGTAAATTTGACGTGCAGTTTCAGTTTCTGCGCATACATAATGATGTTACTCGATTTTAATTGGAAATTAATTATGATATATTTGGCGAATGGGGATAAATAATGCAAGCTGAGTTAATTTATTTGCATTGTAAATAGCACATATTGTGAGTCGGAATGTATTTAAGCCCAATAACATTTTATGAAACACAATGGATGCACCTTTAATAAAATGATACTGCACAATAGGGCTGCAACGATTCACTTATGCCTCGATTCGGTTCGATTATGGATTCCATCCATTCGATTCGATTATTTTCGATTCGATTCACAAACAACATTCCATGAATAATATGATTGAATAATACTCTACATGTTACAAAGTCTTTCGCGTCCTTTCTAAGGCCGAAGTGTTCCTACACTTTTGATTTTAAATGACCTGGTGGTCTTGACAACTGTGCGTCGTCTGCCATGATATTGTCGCCTCCCGCTACGAGTTACTAGCAATCAGAAACGGAAATTTACGAAGATAGTTACCAGAAATATCAGCCAATGAGAATGCTTGAAATATGCACGACAACTGTCGAAGCTGTTGACCTATAATTCACATCCAATGAACATGCAGTTCGTTACGACTTCTGAATAAATTAACCTTTGTTTGTTCACGTACACTGTTTAAAGGGAGGTAACTCTAATATAGTTTCGTTATTGTTTACGAGGGAAGGATCGTGTTTCGTTGACAATATTGCAAGTAATGTAGTGTAACTGATACTGATAGTCTGATAAATCGTTTTTTTACTTCTTCGTTGTTCATATGGAGGATACAGATCTATAAATTTTTCATCTGGTAAAGTGTAAGTGGTTTTTATTGACATTTTAATTTGCAATTGAACCGAATCGAAATTTGAACATTTGAGATCGAAGATCGAATCGAGACTGCTGGTGTCGGTTCTCGGTGCACCGAACCGAATCGTTGCAGCCCTACTGCACAAATGAATATCTTTTTCATTTCCACAAGAAAAATCACTGTTGTACAGTGATAAGGGACAACACACAACACGTATTTAGACTAAATACAAGGGGCTTATACTGCATGCACATTCAAAGGATCTGTAGCACTTTTTTTTTCATATTTTGTTTTCTCAAATGTGCCATTTATTATTACAGTTTATACAATATGTTGTTATGTTAGACGGTAAAACATCTCATTACACAATCCTTGATGCATATTAATAAAAACAGTTATCCGTATTGGAAGAAAATGGTGCAATGTATAAAGCGTTAATTTTGTGGAACTCTTCATTGTGAAAGTGTGTAGGTCTCATGCGAGTTCAGACTGCAAGATGGTTGACCATTCCATCATGGTGCCATATTTAAAACTCTACTCCAAGTGTTTATGTATCACTTGAACTACCTTCGAGCAGCCATTTTAATGTGAACACCTGTGAAATGTGTGAAATGGACTACATGGCTTAACCAAAACATGTACATTCGTTCAGAACTCATTTTATTGATTGAGTATTATTTAGCTATTGGTAACACTTATTTATTTATTTTATTTATTTCAGTAAGAACAGCATGCTACAGTGCCTTTGGCCTATTAACAATCTGAGCAATAACTTTCGTCTGTTTTTACGCCCTGAATGAGAGATTTCTAGGGTATAATGTTCTTTCACCTGTCCATCTTTTTGTCCGGAGAACTATTACCTTGGCAATCAAGTTTGAGTTTGAGTGATAGGGTTTTGACAAGCAAACAGACTGGCAGGTGTAGAACAACATACACCAGGGCTCTGTTCCATAACATCCATAACAGCGAGCGCTTATAATCGCTCATTGAGCGCTACATTAAACCTCTCTTGAAAGCGATTGCTCAATGTAGCGCTACGTAGCAAGGCGAGCAAACCTCAAGGAATTGCACCGTGTCGTTCAAGAGAGAATGCGCTACATTGAGCGCAAAAAGAGCGCTACATTGAGCGATCAATGAGCGATTATAAGCGCTCGCTGTTATGGAACGGAGCCCTGGAATCATCAATTTCGGAGCATAACAATTTTCCATGAATTTCTTCTCAATAAATATACCCAGGTCATTCTGACCTTTTAAGGTGGAAGCATCAGAGCCTAAATTTTCGAAGTTCTCTTAGTGCTAAGATAGTCGTAAGTACCATTCGTTCACATTGGCTTACACCCAGCTTACCGCTAAGAGAGCTTAGACAACCCTGGTCTACAGAATCATTGGTAGCTTCAGACAGAAATAATGTCACAAATAGCAAACGTTTAGAATATTTTATTGTAAAAGTTGATAACACATAAGGACTAGCAACACACAACAATTATCACAAAGTTTCATCAGTTATACAAAATTTAATATCAAGACATGATTTCAACAAAAATGACATTCTTTGTTACGTTTCAGGTTAGGGCTGGGATAGATACAGGTAATCGAGTCCAACTGGAATTGAGTTCCATCCATTTTCAGGAAGCGACTACCAGGTGATAACAAACAAATAGGAAAAATAGAGCCATTGGCTCTGCAGCTTATCAATCTGTCCAATTGTCAATCATAAGTCACCAAAATAGTCCCTCAATCATAGATTTCAGCTGGATTGTGTTATAAATAATACTTATAATCATGTAATATTAACATTTACGCTAAACACAAAATAAATGTTCCCTCGAATTTTGTTTCCACTAAAATACCCAAATAGAACCCTCCACTCTTGTAGTTTTCTTGTCACTATCAAGTCCTATTTTCTTTCTGAAACTCTTTATTCTTCAGAATTCCAGGAACTCAATTCAGATTCAGGTAATCGCACTCAGGTACTAAAATCCATTTTGTACTGTCAGTCCCAGCCCTAGAGAAGATTTAGAAACCTTTCAAGACAATACAATACACAAAATAAGCAGACATTTCTGTACATATCACAAATTTCAATGTATCAAAATTAGCACCCCCCTGACATGCGCTAGATTTTCACTGAAGAAGGGTTTCAGATTTGTTTTTCCCCTCTTACTTTATGCTGCAGTGAAGGATTCAGAGTATTTCATGTCCCCCTACGACTAAGAAATGTCAGAACTTCAGTCACCTCGCATTCAATATGGCCACCATGTTTCAAGAAACAAGAAAATCTCATTTTAATAAGTGCCCCTTTCTGGGATTTGTATACGTTGAATATGGTTATTATTCTTGGTTTGTATATCAGGGGTATACCAGTATTTGCTATCATGTACAACATATACTCAGGGGCAGTAGAAGGTTTTTTAACTAAAAAAAGTCGATGAAATGTTTTTGAAGAATAATGTCACCAATATTAAAACACCCTTCTCTCTTCGGGAAAATCAAGTTAAAAAATGAATGTACATGGTTTCGTAAAGCCATGGGAATCATTTTTGTCATTCGAAATAATAAAATGTGTTCACAATAAAATGGCCGCCATGCAATTTATGCTTTATACGCAATACCGTTATTACCACTACGGATAATTGGGTTGTGTAATACAATGATTTACGCTCTAAAGTAAATATAGATGACATAAACTATCATTATAAATGGGATTTGAAAAAAATAAGATTTGCAAAAAATGTGCTACTGCCCCTTTAACACTTGCTTTGAATCAGGAAAACTGTTTACCAGATTTGGGGGAGTATGGGTTGGGTTGATTTATTTTGGATCAAGGGCCAATTACTATGATTGCGACAGAATACATTAACCCTTAATCAACCATAATCTTCTTATAGCAACATCTGGATTACAGTTCATTGCACATTACATTCGTGATAATAGACATGATTAATATTGTCAGGGGCATGTTCAGCTGTCTCAACAATAGCGTAGACTTGAAATTCAAATACCATAATTCAAGTTAATGGTTTCAGATTTGTAAAATACTTTTTGATATTATAGGTTTCCCACATACATCATTTCAAACATTTGAATAAATTTAAAATGGAATTTCACTAGAATACTACAGAGGAAGCCTTCGAAGGCCTTAAAAATAAAAAAAATAAATGTTTCTGGTCTTTACAGGCTGACAAAAATGTTGCAACGATGCGATTTTTTATTTTATTTATGACATTTTGGGGGGGGGGGGGAATGAAGAGTTTAACAAACCAAATTTATACAATTATTTATATAAATAAAGCACAAACCCTCTTCAATATGTGTTACTATTCCAAATAGTCAATAATCTCACCCCTACCCTCCATCTCAACAGAAACGAGTGACATTTTCTATGTCCAATGTTTTCTGAGGCTAAAAAAATACAGTTATCTGCCCCTCCTTCTTTGAAAACCTAGAAAAAAAAGAAGACCTGAGGCGTGGGTTTGAAACTGATGCGGTAGGAAACCAGAAACAAATTCTTTTTTTGGGGGCCTAAGCAAACACTTGTAGGGACTGGAAATGAATGCCGATATTTCGAGCGTGCCGATTTAGAGAGCTTTATGTTCGGATAACTAGTTACTATCGGCACCAGTTTCAAGGGAATTTTAGATTGGGGGAGAGAGCTTCAACCGTACAGTCAAACAGTGATAGTCCGGCCACCGATAATCCGAATCTCGCAGTGTCCGAACTATATAAACTCATTTAATGTTGATTCATTAATCCGTTGATTCCGTTTCGGAATCCGAACGCCAATTAGCCGTAACAGATTAGTTAATTACAACTAGTTCTGCTTCATTAATCCGGTGACAAGCGATCATCACACTGATTTGATCGGTAAACTACAATAACAGTGGATTGACACAGGAGTTGAGCGTGTCAGTAGTTTGTGATTTTAATAAATTGTAATGTTTTACATTGTGTGTCAGAAGTTTGTGACTGTAATAAATTGAAATTTCTCATTTTGTATGAGAGTTATAAATATCCAGTGTGTCAAAGTCTTTTGATATTCTAAATATGTTCTTGTCTGTCCCTAGATTCAAAAGTAATTAACTCCATCTTGTTTGGTTCATTTCAGTAGTCCGAACATTTCACTATCCGAACGTTTTTGATGGAAAACGGAAGCGTTCGGATTATCGAGGCTTGACTGTATTTCATATTCTATCACCACAGCTTTTACTAAATGATTATCTTCCCATATAATTTGGGACAAAATGAATTGGGAAGGGGAATTATGTCTTTACCGAGAGGTAGGATTAACATGTTTATCAGTAACAAAAAATACACGGCAGAACACACAGGCATCAATATATATTACTACATTGTAAATGATTTTTTTACAACTCCAAGTGATTGTCAATTTTTATATCTGAAACATCATTTCTTCATTCCTCTTGATAATTAATGGATGAACAAAAAGGTCAGATTACAAACAATTTGACTTCTGAATCACTTGAAATGAAAGACTTTTACTCCTTCCCTCCATCGGCTAAGAACAGTCTGTCACCATGGCAACAGCTACCGCAGAAACTGCATGTTGACAAGTCTATTTTGTTAGGAGACACTTTTCGAGAGTCAAATCATTTGAAAAGGGAGTTTCATTCCTTTCTTCTGCTGCATCACCATCAAGATAGATGGCATAGAGACCGCTTTCCAGTCAATTCTGTTCTGTCAAGAGAAATCATTTTATGGTGAAATCACTTGAAATGAAACACTTTTACTCCTTCCTTCCCATTGGCTATGTACATTCTGTCACCATGGATACAGCTACCTTGGAGACCGCTGTCAAGTCCATTCTGTAGACCCAGGAGACACCATCAAAATCACTTGAAATGAAGCACTTTCACTCCTTTTTTCCCATTGGCTAAGTAAAGTATGTTGCCATGGAGACTGATATCATAGAGACCGTTGTCAAGTCCATTGTGTAGAGTCAGGACACACCATTTGACATCAAAATCACTTGAAATGAAAAACTTTCACTCCATCCTTCCCATTGGCTAAGTACAGTCTGTCGTCATGGAGACTGATACCATAGAGACCGCTGTCAAGTCCATTCTGTACTGTGAGGAGGGTAGACTTAAACTCTCCCTGTTCCGACAGCTGAATGACCTTCTGGGAGAGACAGTCTGTGATTAGAATGTCCCCACATGGAGTGAGCGTGATTCCGGATGATCCATTTATCCCTGGCGGACACCATTGGTACACAACATCTCCATTTGTGGACAGGCAGAGAATACCGTGGGTGATACTTCCGTCTGACACGATGATGTCACCCTTGCTGGAAGTGGAGAGAAACCAGGGAGATCTTGCTTCCGTCAATTTCTTGGTGATCAGAGATTTCTGGAGATTTCCTGACAGGTCAATGATGTCAATACTTGCATGATCTTTGCATCCACCAGCAAGTTGCTGGTTGTTGAGAACTGTCAGGCATCGATAATTCTTCTCGGTTCTGACGGTGGAGTGGATGGAAAGGTCAGGGGTCACATTGACAATCAGGAAGGCGTTGTGGGAATCAAATGATACAACGACCCGATCGTCCTTCAACTTGGAAATCGTACATGGTTTGTGTTCGAGTCTAAGAGTGCTGCAGATCATGTGACCTCCCCTGCTGTAGAAGGATTTGACACAATTGTTGTTGTTGTCGCTGACAACGACCGTCTCTGCTCCTGAGCTCTCCAGCACGGTGACGTCGAAGGCGTGAGGATGCTGTTTGTCTCCCTCTGATCCGATATCAATACTGTCCTGTAGCACCAGCTCCCGCGTCAGGACACTTTCCTCCTTCGGCAATTTCAGAACCCCAAGGTCAAAGGTGTTGCCAAATGTGGACAACTCAAGCTCATTTTCAAATGTGATACATCTTGGTTTCACCTGGACTAGAGTGTTCACTGCACTGTTGACGACCCCTGACTGACACATACGGTATATCTCATACAGTTCTGTCTTGTTGTCTGACCTCAGTGCTTGGTCCATGTATTCGGACAGGTGTTTGTACACATGCAGGTTCGTCCCAACCGTCTGGATCTCACCCTGGAGCTGGCCTGTCTGTCGCTCGGAGAGCTTCTCCAGACTGTCCAGAAGCTTTTTCTCCTTCTCCTTGATAATGTCAATGGCAAGTTGGCTGATCCGCCAGATCTCCGACTGCACCGTTGTCTTGTTGTGGTTGACCTCTGCGACCTCAGCCTGCTTCAATGTGAAGTTCGTCTGCAGGTCCTCCACCACCTCCTGAACACTGTGAAGTGAGCCATTGACAACTGACCTCATCTTGTCCATCATGGATGCCATGGTAACCACAGAGTCACACTTCCTGTGGTAGACGACGCTGCACTTCTGACAGACCGCCATGGTGCAGTCGTTGCAGCAGTATTCAATCACTTCCTGGTGCTCTTTGCACATGACCTTTCGACTTCCTTTAACTTTGACCTCTCCCTGAAGGTCAACGATAGCGTGGTGTTTGGTGGCAGGGAGAGCTCGATGTCTCTTGACACAGTCGGCACACAGCGTGATGTTGCAATCTTGACAGAGGTACCCGGCGCCCGCCATCTTGTTTATCTGTTGACATGAGAAACACAGTCTTCCTGCATTGGGGACCTCTTCTGATACTGAAACATACAACAAATACATATTTTCATTTTTCATATTTCAAAATTAGGCTAATTGGATATATATATCTGTAGATCATTTCAAACATATTTCATCACCTTTTAACTAAAAAATATCACAAATAATGCCAATGATTTCAAATAGAATTAAACAGAGGTTTTACTAACATCACTGTCCACCTATCATAAAAACAAACTATAAATTTCAATAATGGACTGGATATTTCATGCTGGGCTAAATAGCCCCAATAGATTTCGACCAAGTACAAATAACCACTCTATAAAATAAGGTGCATCAACTTTTTGTATGGCAAGTAACTTTGACGTTGCTCTTCACATGCCTTTTAGATTGAGTGCCTACTCCACAAGCTACTTTTAAACATTTGTATACTGGTATTACAAATATTACCAATTATTGAAGATCATATCACAGGGTTCGAAATTATTAGTGCCATCGTGCCGAGGGCACAGTTAAAATCGTAATGGCAGGGGTAAATTTTTACCTGCATGCCCTTATGGCACACTTGACTATTATCAATAATGTATCATAGTATTTTGTCACTGTTAAAATTTTGAATATTTTGTTAAATTTTCACAAAACTGTCATGTCAACTGTCAGTTTATATGAACTGTTACTCAAATTCTAAACATCGTCCCCATTATCAATATTTTCATGCTGTTTGATCTTTGGCTGTTCCTTTTCGCCGTATCGGTATCTAAGGAAGTGAGCATGCTGATTGGTTGAAATACAGGATGGCGAGGGAGGAACACGGACAGCCTTGGTTTGCACCGCATGAAGCAAAAGTGGATGTTTAGCACCAATTTAAAAAAGAAATATTATATTTCACACTTCTTAAATATTATTTACCAACAATTAAAAATAATACTACTAATTTAATTATTTAATTTAATATTAAGTTGATTATCTACGAAAAATAAAATCAATAACCTCCTCAGTCGTCTGTGATTGTTTGGTTGAGTCCATTTGTTTTGTAGGGATTAACAAGTCACAAAACTTTGAAACAATTTCATTATAAATTCTGATTTTTAAAACTGAAATATATTTGTATGTAAAATCTAACATCTGTTATAAAATTCCAACATTAAATAATCTTTTGATAAGTAAATGACTCTTACCAAAATGAAAATGCAAGGAAATATCCTGGTCATCCCTACCAAAAAAGAACTAGGTCAAGTGACTGTTTCAAGTCTCCCCAGTTAACATCCAGATGTTATAAAACTTATCATTAGTCAAGTGACTGTTTCAAGTCTCCCCAGCAAACATCCAGATGTTATAAGCTCTATCATTGGTTAACTTTGGGATATCCCTTTTCTTAGCCAATCAGAAAATTGAATACAAGCTCAATTCATAGTGTAGCATTACCATGTTGACAGTCAAAGTGATATCTATTTATAGACTCACATGGAAGATATTGCTGCCTTTTCATTTACGAAAATTTAATCATTGATAAAAGATAATATAAGATGTAACATCATTATTGATGTATGTATTTCATAAGTACAGTAAGTGAATAATTTGAGAAGTGTGAAAATAACACATTGCTCATTTATAGATTAGATGTGACAAGCGTGGTCAAGTTAAAACATTTCCCAAACATTTTTGTAATAAAAAAATCCGCTTTTCTCGTTGCTCCAAATTACAAACAAACTGAAGAAATCACTGCTCAGTATTGAGTCACTCTTCAGAAATCATACAGATACAGATACACTAATGATTTAAAATACTTAATTATCATTGAAAAAGACTACTCAGTGAATACACCGGTCACATTTTGATTTAAATTATCATAATCAATGTTATTTATTGATTTAACTCAATGAATAGTACATATTATACAACAATATAGCCAACATAAAATCTTGCACTTCAAGTCTTGGAGTGTTATATTGTTCAGTTTTAACTTTCATAGACCATGGTATTTTGAATTTCAAAGGCACATCTAACATTGAAATGGCACACTTGAAATACTATGAGAGTGCCCACATGGCACACTTTGAAAAATATTAATTTCGATCCCTGTAATATCACATATTTATTTCACATATTATGAGATCACGTGGGCGCTTGATTTGACAGATTTGTTTTCACCACGTGATGTATGGTGATTAGTGTCTCGGCTAACGATCCATGCTTCGCTTCCCAGTTTACATTATTTATTACTAATTACTTCAAGGTGTCTGAAATTGGGGTCTGTGACTCGTTAGCAGACACGTTAATCAGCATAGGTAGATTAATCTGATCTTATGATTATCCTCAATTCGGTATCCCTTTAAAACTCAAATAATGAACTTGATATTTTATGAGTGCTTTAAAGTCCCTACTAGGGGTGACTATTGACCCAAAGAGACTATTGCGATAGTGATAGTCTATTGCCACTTACTATTGCGATAGCTATAGACTATTGTAACTCACTATTGCAATAACTATTGCGATAGCTTTTTGGGGTAGAAATACGCAATAATCAACTAAATTTCTTATAGGTTTTAGTAGAAATGTTTAATTGATGTAAGGACTATGGAACCAAAATCAGTAAAGAAATCATAAATGCAAAGATTTTTTGTTATTTTTGTCATATAATTATCCTCGATAAGGTATCCCTATAAAACTAAAATAATGAACTTGATATTTTATGAGTGCTTCACAGTCTCCTACCTTCAGTATTGTCATCACTGTCAGTTGCACTGTCTAGGAAGCCCCGTATGAGATGGTGTGGTTTGAGCCGCCCCAGCCAATCTTCCACCGGGTGGTCGGGGTGCAACACTGGGCTCATCTCCTGGCATGATGGGCACATCACCTTTTTCGACTTTATCGCTTCTTCGCAAGTTTTCAAAAACACGACCAAGCATTCTTTACAGAACGTATGTCCACAGCCAAGTGAACATGGGTCTTTGAGACGTTCACAGCACAGGAGACAGGACAGAAAACTGTGGTGTATGTCCTTTGGCGCCTCCATCTGGAAATCCATTTTTTAAAAAAAAATTCAATGATTTACAATATTACAAAAATAAATAATTACGCTCAGGGATTGGGAAATGTAGGGGACATGGGCCTTTTTTCACACTGGATGAAAAAATGTCCCATCTGAAATTTAAAATCTAACTATTGCTACAAAGTGGAATGGCCCATTTAAAATTCTGAAAGTGACTTAAAACCCTAACAATGGCCCATTGTCCTAGGTGTCTTTCCCAATCCTTGTACGCTCTTCTTGATTTTTACTTATTCACTTTAAATTTTTAATTTTCAAGACACACACACGTTGGAATTATGTTTTCACTTGTAAATTGTTTTTTATTCACAATTTGTTTATGATTATATTCAATAATGTCCAATGCAAATTTAGTTTGTAACAAAAATTTCAATATTACCCTAACAACTTTTTTCGAAAAATTTTGAAATGCTGACTTTAAAAACACAGATTTTGGAGTAATAAATAATTAGAATACCCCAGATAAGTATCGGATGAGTATGAAACATCATCGAACTAAAATAACTTAGGCACAAGTTATCAAGTGACATTGGACCCAATATGAATCATGGTGATCAGCTTACTTCAATAGATAACAGTAATTAGCCTACTTTATATAGGTAAAAGGTGATGATGAAATATAATACCTGACATTACAAACAATTTATGCCATCTTTGAATGGCATTTAGAAGTGTGTATGATGAAGAATGAAAGCCCGATTTATGGATATACAACTTCTTTAATTGGCATAGGTGCCACTTCGATAGCTTTTGATATATCTAATGTCATTGCTTGTCAACCAAGGTGAGGTGAGGTGAGTTGGGGTTTAACGCCGCTTTCAAGAGTATTTCACTTATATCGCGGCTGCTAGTATTATGGCAGGGAAAATGCCCGCAATGCCATGTGGCTATGCATTTTGGTGAAACCTGCGAGCATCGGCTGAAACTAGCGAACCATGGGTGGTACTACGCTGAAATTCAGTGTAGCATTGCACCCAAACCTGACTGCGTGTAGAACATTTCTCTACTGCAGACAAAGTTGCCGTGTCCCTGGCGGGACTCGAACCCCGGACCTCTTGATCCGAAGCTGAACGCGCTAACCACTGCGCTATCCCGCCCCCTTGTCAACCAAATTAGAACCTATGTTGTACTTTGCCTATGCAAAATAAAGAAGTTGTATATCCATAAATATTGTCCTCATTTATACAGTTGTCTGACGATACATCATTGCATATTTATATATACTTTAATTGACAAAAAAAAATCCATACTTTTATCGATATCGATATCAACAATATTAGTAGACCTTAAAATTTAAAATTTTCATTAGAAATTAATTATGTGAATAAATTTCACCACTATTGAAGGTGAAGATAAAGTTGTTTACATACATACTATAGCTAAAATCCTAAAATATTAACTACAACCAATCCATTTATTCCATCCTGCTGTAGGCTACACTTCAAACCATTCTGAAAGACCAATTTACAGGAAACACAACTAGTTAATGGGGCAGCAGCACGTTTTTTCGCTGAAATATGTCGAGGAAATTTAATGTATTTGGAAAATAATGTCACCAATAGTAAAACACCCTCTCTCTTTCAGAAAATCAAGTTGAAAATGAGTGTACATGTTCCGGAAAGCCATGATAATCGTTTTTGTCATTCAAAATAATAAAATGTGTTCACAATAAAATGGCCGCCATGTTCTTTTTGCTTTAAATGGGACACCGTTATTACCGCTACGGATAATTGGTTTCTGTAATAAGATGTTTTACCCTCTAAAGTAAATATAAATGGCATAAGCTATCATTATAAATGGGAAATTTGAAAAAATAAAATTTGCAAAAAAAAACGTGCTTCTGCCCCTTTAACAACTAACCTTGATAGGTTTGATATTCCGTGTAATGCGCAATTTACCAAATCACGCAGTTAAAGTTTATACTCAAATGATATATATATCAATGATAACCCCTTATAAAACCAAAAACTAGAACCAAAATTACACAGAAGGCTGTTACCAATTTAAAATCGTAAATCCTTGACATTTTCAAGAAAATAAAGTTAAACAAATTCAAACCTCGAAGGGCACCTCTCAAATAGTGCAGCCTGACCTCATCCCTATCTCGACATGTGTGACGATAACATTGTTACTACCCAGTAATCAGATACCATACATACTTTATTGCGTTGTTAACCCATTTATTGCATGGCATGGCTACTTAGCTGCAAGGAATACTCCATCATTGCCAATCCAGAGGAGGGGGACGGGGCTAACATATTCAGAAGGGGGGGGGGGGGGGGGGGGGGGGGGGGGGAAGAACATGGATCTATATGTATCTATATATAATATGTTCTACCACAGAGGTTTGAAAAATCACATTAGCGTTAAAAAATGTATTCTTCATCAATCGAAAAGTAAATCTACATGTAGATTTGAAAAAACTCCTATAACATTTCATTTTCACAGATTTTAATGCCATTTTATGACATCACACAATACGCAAGAAGATACAATGTTCCACAGTTGTTTCATTGAGAATATGAACAGTATCTGACAATTTTACCTGGTAGCAAAGGGACGGACCACAGGTGATCAGAGTCACTAAAGAAACCTTAGCCCAATGTTTATGAAGTTAAGTTTTACCTTAGTTAATTTCTTTTTGTGAAAGGAGGCCTCTTGACATTTTGTAACAAAACAATAACGACATAACAGAAAAATACTTCATTGTCTAAGGACAGTTTTGATTTCAAATTAAATGAAATACATACCACAATTTCGCACATAAATGTCCCAAAATCAATATCTTTCTGTCTCTCAGTTCAAGATTTAGTAGACAGACAAGTGTTCAGTTTATAGCAACACACTGGCCCAAGGCTTGGATTGGATTGTCCTGCTAAATATATCCACCCTGAAATACACTATATATCCCCTTAACCCAAATTACAAACAGTCGTCTACATAAGTAAAATATAGGTCAGACAAACAATCCTTCCAACACAGAACAGACAAAAATGTAAACCCACACAAAATTGGCTTCTTGTATATGGAATGTGTAACTCTTAATTTCAAATCGATGTAAAGCTGGTACGTGACATTGTACTTATAGGAGTGTCGACATGTCACGGTTCATTTGACATGCTCACGTTACACTTGACATGCTTACATCACACTTGACCCGTTCACGTTACACTGGACTTGTGTCACTTGACCCGAATCAGCTAGTCAGAGTCTGACTCGATACTCTTTATATAACTTCCATCATTAGGGTAGGTCTAGACTGATATTAGTCTCTTACAAATAAAACTTTAGTCTTTGAAATACCTATAGTCTCTGAAAACCTAGTTTCTGAAATACCTATAGTCTCTGAAAACCTAGTTTCTGAAATACCTATAGTCTCTGGAAAAAAGATAGTCTCTGAAAAGCTGTAGTCTCTGAAATACCTAGTCTGAATAAACAAGTCTCTGAAATACCTATAGACTTTCTCTGAAAAACTTACAGTCTCTGAAAAAAACTAGTCTCTGAAAAACCTATAGTTGCTGAAAAAAATTATAGTCTTTGAAAAAACATTAGTCGCTGAAAAACCTATAGTTGCTGGAAAACCTATAGTTGCTGGAAAAACTAAGGTCGCCGAAAAAAACTTTAGTTGCTGAAAAAAATTATAGTCTTTGAAAAAACATTAGTCGCTGAAAAACCTATAGTTGCTGGAAAACCTATAGTTGCTGGAAAAACTAAGGTCGCCGAAAAAAACTTTAGTTGATGAAAAATACCTAGTCACTAAACCTATAGTCACTGAAAAACCTATAATCTCTGAAAAACCTATAATCTCTGAAAAAACTCAATAATATCAATAATACTATACTGTAAATTATAGACTTTATAAAATTTATAAATATATATATATATTTAGAATTTGTTCAATAAATGAGAATTTCACACAAAAGCTACACTTGATTTACAGGATTAAATTTTTAAAGTTATTAATTTGTCAACTTTTGTATTAGTTTTTGAGAAAGAATTGGAATGTTTAGATAGTCCATACAATTTACACATGCTTTCAAGGAGATTATCAAGTATCAAATTACATGATAATCATTAAATATACCAGTACAAAATTAGCCTCAAGAAATAGAAATATTTAGATTCTCCACTTGATCTAGTTTTGCTTTCAAGGCGACTATATTATAATAATGAGTCAACTTTTTAATCAAATATGTAAAAGTTGCCTCAAAAAAAGGAATTTTCAGGTGTTCTTTACCATCTAGACTTGCTTTCAAGAAGAGTATCATGAGTCAAATTTTAATTAAATAAACAAAATTAACCTCATAAAATAGAAATATTTAGAATTTCCAAAACCTAGACCTGCTTTAAAGGAGAATATCATGTTTAAAATTCTTAATTCAAAAATAGAAAATTAGCCTCTAAGAAACTGAAATATTTAGATTCTCCACAAAATCAAGATTTGCTTACAGGAGACTATTATTTGTCAAAGAGGAGTGAACAAAGATAGAATAATGAATCACAGACTGTGATACAGGCTAGGAGTGGTCATGTGACAACTCGTCCGCTATACCTGAAAACATCTCGGGCATTTTACATCTCTACATGACTAACTATCATTGTGAAATTGACAATGACTACATTCCCGGAAAGGACTTCTATCAAATAAAATTTACAAGAAATAAGTCCTCTGTTGTATCTAAAAAACATTTTAATTCTATGAATCCCTTTTTATATCAATACATGTTGAATTTTTAATGTTAAATCTGACATAATCGTTTTTATTAGTTACTATTTATCATATCATTCACCCACTACCCCTTACTATCTTACACCATAATACATAATACATAAAATCATAAAATCATAAGTGTTATAACTACACATCTAAAATTTTACATTGTTAATTACCAATGATCATTAAAAAAATATAAAATCTCAACACTACATCATGACTAAAATTACATAAATTACTAAAAGACATCTTCAATCACAATTATTTTACCAATCTAACAAATCTAAAACTAATTACTAAATCACTACTCAAATTGATGTAGGAAATAAAAGTCATAACTGTTGATCAAAACAATTATATTTTCTTAAATCAATTACCTTTATTAACGAGTAATTAAGTAAATCTCACCTGCGGTTGATTGTGATCCATGCTGGTCTGGCCGCGATCGTCTGCTGAATGGCCAGTGTGGGGGAATGCGTAACAGATAACTTCCATGTCCGGATATGTAAGTGGGTCAGTGCGGTTCACGTATCACAACACTTCGAGACCCTGGCCCTCAACTGGCTATATTGTTAACCCATTGCTGGCTCAACCTAACCTTTTAGTTAACTCTGGAATATTAACCAAACAAACTCTTTACATGCAATACATAATACTATTATGTAGAGTTTGAAACTAACACTAGCCCTCGGAAGAAAGGCTCGTAAACTTTACCAAGGGCTAACAAAATATGATACTGCTAGCCCTCATCAGCCTATCTTGTTAACCCTTTAGTTAATTCTGAAATGTTAACCAATAAACAATAACTTCTTGTTAACCCTTTAGTTAATTCTGAAATGTTAACCAATAAACATTAACTTCTTGTTAACCCTTTAGTTAATTCTGAAATGTTAACCAATAAACATTAACTTCTTGTTAACCTTTAGTTAATTCTGAAATGTTAACCAATAAACATTAACTTCTTGTTAACCCTTTAGTTAATTCTGAAATGTTAACCAATAAACATTAACTTCTTGTTAACCCTTTAGTTAATTCTGAAATGTTAACCAATAAACATTAACTTCTTGTTAACCCTTTAGTTAATTCTGAAATGTTAACCAATAAACATTAACTTCTTGTTAACCCTTTAGTTAATTCTGAAATGTTAACCAATAAACATTAACTTTTTACATACTGATGCAGTAGAGTTAGAAACTAACACTCGTCCCTAAGCCCAAGACTTAGCAAGGCTAGTGTAAAATACAAAGGGCTAACAAAATATGATACTGCTGGCAACACAACACTTCGAGACGCTAGCCCTCAACAAGCTATATTGTTAGCACACTACTGGCTCGAACCTAACCCTTTAGTTAACTCTTGAATGTTAACCAAACTAACTGTTTATATGCTAATGCATAATATTATGTAGAGTTAGAGATAAACACTAGTTCTCGACATAAAGGCTAGTAAAATTTACTTAGGGCTAACAAAATATGATACTGCTAGCCCTGTAGGCTTGTAAAAAGTCCTGAATGTCCCTTTAAGTACAGGGGTGTGTATCGCTTAGAAATATCGTTTGAAAGTCATATATCTATACAGACCCTACCCTCCTTTTATATAGTAGTAGGGTATGGTCTATATAGATATGTCTTTCAAACATAGTTATAGGGTAGGGCCTATATAGGTATATCTCTTTCAAAAGCTATTTCTAAGCGATACACGCCACTGTGCCTTTAGGTGCTGTAGCTTGTTTAAGCCTAGCAAGTCCATTTCTTTAAAGCTGCCATTTTAAGGTGTTCACACTAAAATGGCCACCAGAAGGTAGTTCAAGTGATCTGATTGATGTAGCGATACCGAAACACTCAGAGATAGTTTTAAATATGGTACAATTGATGGAATTGTCTTAACTCTCAAAATCGCATGAAACCAAATCTACCTCTCAGACAGAAGAGTTCGACAAAATTGTTGCTTTATACGCTGCTCCATTTGCTTCCAATATGGATTTAATTTTTTTGTGATACAGTTTATCGGGTCTTGTAATGAGATGTTTTACCCTCTAACGTAACAATATATTGAATAATTTTTCATAATAAATGGTAAATTTGAGAAAAAATGTGCTACAGCGCCTTTTATAGAAAACTCCATATGATATTAGCTCTCGTTAAATAACTATATTAAGTATAAAAATTATTTTCAACTTTATAATCAACTGCGTTTTACAGTTTCCTTTTAATGAGTATTTTTAAATTTATATTTCTTCCATATGTGAATTTCAACAATTGAAATAAATTTTTATCGACATTCCAGGTAATGTAAGTATAGAAGAGAGTATATAAAGTTTATAGACGCCACCTGGGCGACAGGAAGGGGCTGGTCTAATGTTGGAACGATCATACCTTGTTTACCAAGAGTTGTAACCAGTGCAACTCGGTTCATTCATGGAAAAACTTGTGGATTGTAACAATACGTTTACAAAACCACATGATGGTTGACATATCAGCTGACAGACATAACACAATATTTACAGACAAACTCACCATGAGTTTAGTTAGTGAACTTTGTATGTTTACCAGTGTATGTTTAGTTAAGGTGTAGACCAGGGATGCAGAAATCGGTCTATTTGCCGGACATGTCCAATTGTGAATCCTTTTTATGCATGTTGTTGATAAATTAATATATTTAGTTACTTCCTACCGTGTTATGTTTAATAGTATGCAATAAACGAAGAGAAAACAAATAGTAATACTTTCTCATATTTTATTCATAAGAAAATATAGCCATGGTCTCTGTAGCTCATCAGCAATTGATTGATTTATTATCTAAGGTTGAATATCTAAGTTATCTCAAGTAATACATTGTTAACAAGCACATGAAAGATTTTAGATTGTGACCCCTGTGATTCACCATTGGAGTCACAGGGTCACCAAATCTACAATTTAGAATCCCCATTGACCAAGGAGTCTGCACACAACTTTTCAGCTCTCTAGACCTTTTGGAACTGGAGAAGAAGATGAAAATAGGTTTTTAAGGTTATGACCCCTGTGACCCTATTTGGGGTCATGGGGTCACGAAATCTACAATTTAGAATACCCATTTGCCAAGGGGTCTGCACACAACTTTAAGGTTGTGATCCCTATGACCCTATTTTTATGGATGTGACTCTCAGGCCTGATGAGCTAAACAAATAATTAACTTCCGGCTTTGTCGTTTAAAGACATAATATCCGACTGACAAAACTTTTAATCTGCAAATTATTCCTGGTCTAGACTGCTGTAGGCAGTATATGCACCCATTTCTGAATATCCAACAGGCTAATGGTTAACATTTTATAATTACTATACCTTTACCCTTATGATTATAATTTTGGGTATTACTTTCAGTTCCATATTCCATGTGTATTCAGTTTATCTATACTTTCTAAATAAGGATCTAGACTGTATTAAAGGCTCTTATCATTTACACAGTCAAGGGGCAGGACTAATAGCTAATTGATATAAATTTAAAGGGGCAAGGGACGGGATGTACTGTACGGTTCAAACATAACACCCACCCCCCTAGTTTTGTCAAATAGATTGCGAGATTGAGGTGAGGTGAGATGAGGTGAGGTGAGGTGAGTTGGGATTTAACGCCACTTTCAAGATTATTTCACTTATATCGCAGCTGCTAGCTATTATGGCACGGAGAAAGCCCGCAACGCCATGTGGCTATGCATTGCGGTGAAACCTGCGAGCATCGGCTGGAACTAGCGAACCATTGGTGATACTACGCTGAAATTCAGTGTAGCATTGCACCAAAACCTTACTGCGTGTAGAACAGTTCTCTACTGCAGACAAAGTTGCCGTGCCCCTGGCGTGATTCGAACCACGGACCTCTTGATCCGAAGCCGAACGCTAACCACTGCGCTATCCCGCCCCTGCGGGATTAAGTTCTGTTAGTTACAACAAATTTTGATTTATGAAAAATTTTACATCCACAATTGATATCTACTGGAAATATAGGCTTGGACGGAGGCTTTTATGGAGTTTTTCATAAGTCATGTAATATGTTTATCGCAGGTAGTTTTATTACAGGAAGAAAGTCTGCAACAACATTATATCATACAATGAAGTGAAACCTGCGGGTCTCAGTTTGGGCAGAACTGTGACGTTGAGAGTGCAGTGAATAACTACGTACCATTGCATCCAAAAATTTACACAAGTCAAACAATTTTCAGAGAAAAGCCATAAACAGACTCCTTGATTGTAGTCTGAATGAGAAAAAACAACATTCAAAATGTGGGTGAAACGAAAAGAAGCTTTGAAATAAGGCTGTCTGACCAAAAGAGACTATTGTGATAGCGATAGTCTATTGCCACTTACTATTGCGATAGCGATAGACTATTGTAACTGCGATAGGGTTTTTTGTACAAATACACAATAATCAGCTAGATTTCTTATAGGTTTTGGTAGAAATGTTTAATTGATGTAAGGACTATGGAACCAAAATCAGTAAAGAAATCATTAATGAAAAGTTTTTTTGTCATTTTGCTTTTTCCTATCTCTAGTTCTTCCCTTTTGACATTCTAAAATGAAAAATCTTGAATTAAATGCAGTGAGACTTGTGTAAATCATTCATAACAAGTGTTTGCCACTAACATGGCAATGTCCCCCGCCGGTGACATTGACCTAGTAAGACACATCATTGGAGCTACTTGGGTTCATGATATATCGTGTTAATAAGAGTTCTAAAAGTGGTCAAAGTGTTGTGGTGACCTTGAAAATAAGGTCAAGGTCACCAAATCGACTGGCGTCTGCATCATCCTCCAATGTAGACTGACACCAAATTTGAAAACATTTGGTCCAACCGGTTATAATAAATGGTGATAACAAGAGTTCGAAAAGTGGTCAAAGTGTTGTAGTGACTTTGAAAATAAGGTCAAGGTCACCAAAATCCCCTGGTATCTGCGTCATCCCCCAGTGTAGACTCACACCAAATTTGAAGACTTTGAGTCCAACTGGTAAAGATATATATCGCATTAACAAGAGTTAGAAAAGTGCTAAAAGTGTTGCAGTGACCTTGAAAATAAGATCAAGGTCACCAAAATAAACTGGTGTCTGTGTCTTTCCCCAATGTAGGCAGAAACCAAATTTGAAGACTTTGGATGCAACGCTTCATGAGATATCGCGTAAACAAGAGTTCAAAAAGTGGTCAAAGTGTCGTGGTGACCTTGAAAATAAGGCCAAGGTCACCAAAAGTGACTGGTGTCTGCGTCTTCCCACAATGTAGGCAGAAACCAAATTTGAAGACTTTGAATGCAACGCTTCATGAGAAATCGCATAAACAAGAGTTCAAAAAGTGATCAAAGTGTCGTGGTGACCTTGAAAATAAGGCCAAGGTCACCAAAAGTGACTGGTGTCTGCGTCTTCCCACAATGTAGGCAGACATGAAATTTGAAGACTTTGGATGCAACGCTTCATAAGATATCGCGTAACAAGAAATGTGACGTACGGACGGACGTACGTACGTACGGACGCCGCTGAATACATAGTCCCCCGTTCCGCGTTGCGGCGGGGGACAATTAAGGGAAATTTAATAGTTTCGATAGTATCGATAGTTAACCATACTATTGCGATAGCGATAGTGTTTTTGTATACACTATCGATATAGTACTATTGCCAAACCAACTATTGCGATGCACCGATAGTTAGATGTATTGTTACACCCCTAGTGTAAAACACTGTGCTATGCAAGCCGCAGCGCTGTTGAATGCATTAGATGAAATACATGTGCAATATATTTATGGACCATGTCCGGAGAAGGGGGAGTTTCAGCTTAAACCTTGTTTACAAACAAATACCAGCCATGATAATGAGTGTTTACAACATATTTACATCTTCCAGACCTTAGAGAATGAAATGCCAATGGTTACCAGTTAACTTGCAATGGAAGTTATTAATGAAAGAAAAGACTGAAGGGGCTGTGCTAAATTTTAATTTGATATCTACCTTATTACCACAGAAACTTGATATAGTAATTAAAATGTAGATAAAACGTTTTATCTACCTTTTAATTACAATATCTAGTTCCTGTGATCACTACTCCTCTATTTTTTCAAAATCACTCTTCTTTACTGCATGAGGGGATAATAAATACAATTCAAATTATGGTGCTAGATTGGACACTGAAGGAGTCGCTGAAATCAAAGACCATAAAATAAAGGGGCTAAACTCAACAGTAGATTATCATCAACTGTGTGCCTCGGCCAGATGTGTAATTAACCTGACTCGAAACCCTGCTGTGATTGCAAAAAGTCAACACTGGAAACATCATGTAATATTTACAATACACCAAATGAAACTTTATCATATCTTTATTTCATACATCCTGGTAACCTTGGAAATGTTTTTACCCGTATATTAAATGAGTTATAAGATAAACAGAATCGGCACTTATGAATTTTTCTCAGACGCCATCTTGTTCTAGCGAGGCACACAAATATTCCTGTCTGCGGCTAATGCCCCATGGTATAACAGCATCTTATCTTTAAGACCTGATGGGCTAAAAAAGGTTCACTTAGTCTCTATGTAAGAGATACTTACTTGTGCTCACAGCTGAAAGAAACATCTTCATCATGATGAACCTCTCCATTGACATCTGATCTTGTATTGCTAATGTTTCAAACACTGAAATGAAAAATGAATATAAGCGAAAAGAAATCAATGTATCATTTGAAAATCACTTATCCAATTCTTCCATTCATAACACATTGTCTCCCATAGGGGTAACTCAGGTCACAATAACCTCTGTTGAAAATGGGCCAATTTTCTCGATTAGAACTAGCAAAATTCCCTGTAAGCGTCTAAAATCGTAGAGATTGTATAATGAAATCAAGTCTTACATTGTTAATTAACCACTGGTGGCAATTTTTAGCCAAATCTGTCCACTATTGGAAGACTTTTAATTTGCCCAATTGGAACAGTGTGTAAGTATACATGAGCATGAGTTTGCATAACAATTTTAATAATGATTGAAAAGATAAGATAAGATAAGATAAGATAATGTCTTTATTGTCCCAAGGGAAATTTGTTTTACATCATATATACAGTTCTCCAGTTTCAAACACACATCGCAAACAAAATATACATGATAAGATTATTTTGCATAATAGAATTTGACTAATTAACATGAACACATCCGAGTTAGTCACACTCACAATTCACTTGATCAAATAAAAATATGACATTATTCAATAAATAGGTCATTGTACGAACTAACACTGTTTGGTATAAAAGAGTAGCGAAACCTGTTTGTTCTCCCAGTCGGCATGCGCAGTCTGCGTCCTGAAGGTAGCCAAGAATATTCCGAAAAAAGGATATGTGATTGGTCACTTAAAATTTTGTTTGTTTTTTTGGAAATTTGCTGCTCATAATATTCGCCGATACTTTCAATTGTAAGTCCAATAATTTTTTAAGCTGTTTTAACAATTTTTGAGAGTTTGTTTTTATTCCGAACAGACAGGTTTCCGTACCAGCTCAAGAAATTAAAGGTCAAGACACTTTGGATAAACGTTCTGTAAAATAATCTCAGTATGGTCTGATCTATTTTAAAATGTCTCAATCTCCACAAAAAATGCAAACGTTGCTGCCCTTTCTTATAAATGTTATCAGTGTTTTCATTCCAAGAAAGTTTTGAATCCAAGACAGTACCCAGATATTTGTATTCTGTTACTCTTTCTATTTCAGTTTTTTTTCTATTTTCATTTACAGTTAAATTGTAAGCTAAAAGTTATAACAATTATTGGAAGATGTCAATAATTTATTTTCTCTTTACATATTATTTCTTTGATTATTTGCTACACATGTTTATTTCTATAGATTATATTATCAAGAATGCATTTTACCTTTGCTTTTTGCTGATGCAAAACCGAAAACCCCGCCACAAATAACACAAGTTATTAGTGGAATAATTGCATCTTTAAAACCAGTATTATCATCATCAGCATCATCAGCTGCATCCTTCATGTTACGAAGATGCTGCTCTACTCTTGTCCGATGTCTGTCCATCTTCACCTGCAGTGTTTACGTCTTTGCAAAACAACCTTTTGAAGTCACGCTTCCATCTTTCAAAACCGGAAGTAAACAAAGCTGACGACTGGTGCGTTTTGGCGCACAGCAACGTTGGTGGGAACATAGCTGATGTGTTTCGGCGCACCGCTCCTATCACGGGCATATTTTCAAGGTTGCAATGCCGATATCGATATCGTTTTCTTCTTTTTCCCCCCGATAATATCACACACTTTAAATGAAAACAGAATTATTCATTTCAATGTAGACAAGCAAAATATGTTAAAGAAAAATGACATAATTTCATTCTGTGTTATGGTCTCTGTTTTCTCTAGTTTATTTCTGCAAATGCCTGCGATCAGTTAAAATCAAAGTATACTAGCCTAGCCTAGAATTTACGTGTTATAACTATGGTTTAAACATATTTATTTCTTTTCAAGAAGAACTGGATTAGTAAACAAGCTCAAAGCTTATCTGAATACCGCTCCAGTGTACATAATACAATTCAAGTCATGGTGTATTTACAAAAGCATGAATATTTACAAAAGTCAACACTAACACAAATCTTAACAAGTTCATAACACTAATTATAATATGATCTTTCAAAACAACAAATGCCACAGAAGTCTCTCATCGTGAAAATACGAAAATGTAACAACTTATTTCTCAAATCTGCCTGTTAAATTTATGAACATGTGCACAGAAGTTAAAAGTTTATTATTTTCAACAGAAGAACAGGTTGGATTCCCAAATAAAACTGATTTCAAATCGTATCCCCAACTATAAAAGAACAAATTTTGCCTTATAACATTGTAAAGAGGACATGAGAAGAAATAGTGAGATGGGTCTTCGTAATCATTGCCACATGAGCAGACAGCAGTTTGTGATATGAATCGTTCGTACTTATGTGCGTTTAGGTCACTGCATCCAAGTCTGAGGCGAGAATGTATGATTTGACAAAACCTGTTACCGTTATTAAGGTCAAAATGGGTGTATGTGTCGGTATCTTTTAGTAATGCATTCTTAAAACTTAGTAAGGATTGTGAATCTCTGTGTTCTTTCGGTAATGAGTTCCATAATCTAACACTATCGGGAAGGAAAGATTTTGCATAATTTACAGTTTTACAGTTTATAGTCTGAAGTTTCGAATCATCGCGAAGATTATAACTAACAACTTCTGATGTTTTTGGAGGTACAAGGTTGCTTAGGTAATTAGGTAATTAGGTGTACTGTTATTGGTCATCTTATAAAAGAAGGTCATTTTTTTAACGTATAACTATACGGGTTACATTTCAAGTTACAATTAAAAAAGCATGAGGCCTATTGTTATTTATGTGTTTTAGTGTGTTAACCGGTTTAATTTGTTCTTAATTCTTGCATTCAACTTCTGCAGAAACACTGAAGCCATCTTATCTTATACAGTTCCCTAGCTGACCGCTAAATATCAAATTGTGTCAAGGCGTCTGGGGACATTCACATTTAAAAATAACTATATGATTCCCTCTTGACCTAAACTACTACGTTTAAAACAATTAAACGTGTTTACATAGAAGAAATTTAAAATTAACAAGATCAACAAGTTTCAAGCAATATATGTTACAATTTATGAGATGACTCCCATTCGCAAATAACATTTGCACTGATGTAGGCTCAAGCAGGGCATCGGGATTTCAGTGAGTTGAGGTTATCAAAGGTTTCATAAAAATATCTTGGTACACTTATTGAACATTTTTTTTATGATGGACCACAACGTGAACATCACACCAACACCACCCCGCGCTGTAGCACGTTTTTTCGCTCAAATAAGTCGCTGAAATGTATTTTAAAAATACTGTCAACAATAGCAAAACACCCTTCTCTCTTCGGAAAATCAAGTTACAAATGAGTGTACATGGTTCCGTAAAGCCATGGGAATTGTTTTTGTCATTCGAAATGATAAAATGTGTTCACAATAAAATGGCCGCCATGCAATTTTTGCTGTATACGCATTACCGTTATAACCACTTCGGATAATTGGTTTGTGTAATAAGATGTTTTACCCTATAAAGTAAATATAAATGACATAAACAATCATTATGAATGAGAAATTTGAAAAAATAAAATTTGCAAAAAAACATGCTACAGTGCCTTTAATGCCTATGTCAAAGGTTAATAATTTTTTTCGCATCATTAATCACACAAGCATAACTTATTCGAGTATGATTTTTTGAGATAGGGAGACATCGGCACGTCTAAGGTAATTACGCTTGTGCTTTTGAAACATTGTTAAAGCATCCTCGGTTACCCATGGTTTTATATATGCTCCGTTAAACAACATTCAGATACAGTTAAAGAACTAGAAAGGTGTTCTGATGCCGACGTAGGTACATTCTTTCGGTCTGTCCGCAAAATGAGGCGGCAGAGCCCTGTTATTAAAGAACTTGTAATGGGCAGCAAAAGGGCAAACACAGCAGAAGATATCTGTGAAGTTTGGGGTGATTACTTTGCTGACCTGGCTAAGCCACATTCCTCCTCGTTATTTGATAATGACTTTAAAATATCTGTTGACAGAAAGATAAATCAAATACGTCAAGAATATCCCTCCTGTGATGATGATACCTTGTGTAAATGTATTACACCAGGCGAATTAAAAGGGCATGTAAAAAGTCTTCATAAAGATAAATCTCCTGGCCCGGATTGTGTTCACAACGAACATATAATATACAGTACCGAAGGTATCATAAATGTTCTAGCTGCTCTCTTTAATTCTATCATAAAATCAACATATGTCCCTAACATATTTCGAAAAGGGGTACTTATTCCAATATATAAAGGCAAAAAAGCCAAACATGATCCTAAAAATTACAGAGGAATCACCCTAACATCTTGTGTGGGTAAATTATTTGAGAAAGTCATTCTCGCTAGATTAGAAACCTGGGTGCAGGAATATATACCCAATTTTCCTGACAAGCTCCAGTTTGGCTTTAGAAAGGAACACGGAGCAACTAATTCAGTTTTTACTTTAAACGAAAGCCTAAGTTACTACATAAACAGAGACTCAAGGGTATTTACAGCCTTTATGGATAATGAAAAGGCGTTTGACCGTATTTGGCACAATGGGCTCTTTTTAAAATTGTATGAAATGGGTATAAAAGGGAAAATGTGGCACCTCCTATACCAAAGTTACACATCAAGTTCTGCATTTGTTCAATATTGTGGATTAAAATCAAATGAATATGCCATACACCAAGGTGTTGGACAAGGTAGGGTCTTATCATCCTGGTTTTTCCTTGTTTTTATCAATGACTTAATATCTGAACTTAGAACCTTGAGCAATGGTATCCGTGCATATGGTATTGATATCCCGTGTATTTTGTTAGTTGATGACACTACACTTGCTTCTACATCTCCTAAAGGTCTTCAATCATCACTTGACACTGTGTATGACTATGCTTGTAAGTGGCGTCTCACATATAATGGCTCTAAGAGTACTTGTATTATATTCAGTAAGTCTAGAAAACAACTTAGTGGTTGTTCTTTAAAATTTGGGGAATCAGATATCGCAATCAGTGATAGTGTCAAATATGGAGGAATCCTACTCTCCTCTGATTTATCTTCCAAGTCTAGAGTCAAGGCATATTGTCAAAAAGCACGACAGTCTGTAAACTCTCTCAGTAATCTTGGGCTAAACTGTAACGATCTCCACCCTATTACGTGTGTTAAAATATGGAAGAGGATGATACTTCCCACAAGCTTCTATGGATGCGAACTCTTACCTATTCTGCGAGGTAAAGATTATGAACTGGTAGAAATCACACAAAGATATTTTGCTAAGCGTATTCAAGGTTTCGGCAAACGATTTTCCTCTGCCTCAGTGTTAGGAAACCTTGGTTTATGGAGCATGACTGGCTACATAAATAAATGTAGACTTTTATTCTTTGGTAGATTATGCAACAGTCAATGCTACTCCTCCTTTAAGGACTTATTTTGTGTTCAATTAGCAACTCTTCAAACTAGAACAGCAGCATCGCATAGTATATGTGACGCACTTCTACAAACTGTTCGTAACTACAATCTCTTTAAGTACGTTAATGACTATCTTGAAACTGGAACGTTTCCATGTAAATCTTCATGGCGTAAAATAGTTATAAACTGTGTTAATGAAACTGAATCTGTACGATGGCATACCCAAGTTTGTTTGCGGCTGGATATGTCCAGATACCGCCTTACCCACAAAACATTTGCTGTACATAGATTATATAATTTGATGTATATCTATCCACAATACAGAGATATTTTAACATTTTGTGTACAAGTCAGCTCAAGAGCAAAATTCTCAAAATATTGTGAACTGTGTGAAAGACACTGTAATGACTATGACTGCCATATTATTTTACATTGTGAACACTTTATGTACGACAGGAATCAATTCTTTTCAAAACTTATAGACCTCTTTGATGTAAATGCATATGTACAAATAGAATTACTAACTGAAGATGAAATGTTGGCTCTCTTTGCTGGAGGTGAACTACCATTAACTGACGATTTAGAGGAAATGTCATGGAGATGTATGGTAATCCTCTTTAGTAAGTTCCTCTATTCCATGCTCTCTTCACTCAGGTGTATATACTAGATCTTTGTCTTAACTCTGTTCTGTACATATGTATGACTTGTTGTAATTATCTGATGTAACTGCTTTATGTACATTGATCTTCGGACTTATGTCTGGAGGAAATAAAGAGATTCATTCATTCATTCATTCATTCATGGGAATTGTTTTTGTCATTCGAAATAATAAAATGTGTTCACAATAAAATGGCCGCCATGCAATTTTTGCTGTATACGCATTACCGTTATAACCACTTCGGATAATTGGTTTGTGTAATAAGATGTTTTACCCTATAAAGTAAATATAAATGACATAAACAATCATTATGAATGAGAAATTTGAAAAAATAAAATTTGCAAAAAAACATGCTACAGTGCCTTTAATGCCTATGTCAAAGGTTAATAATTTTTTTCGCATCATTAATCACACAAGCATAACTTATTCGAGTATGATTTTTTGAGATAGGGAGACATCGGCACGTCTAAGGTAATTACGCTTGTGCTTTTGAAACATTGTTAAAGCATCCTCGGTTACCCATGGTTTTATATATGCTCCGTTACTCTCCACCTTATCACATCGATATAGTGGAGAGTAACGGAGCATATATAAAACCATGGGTAACCGAGGATCGATATAGTGGAGAGTAACGGAGCATATATAAAACAATGGGTAACCGAGGATGTGTTAAAGGGACCGATGTATTTTCTGAAAAGGTATGACAATGGTTCACACGCAAATTGTAATTTACATATTGTAATTTAGTTGGCACTTCAGTCAACCTCAAACTGTTGTTAGAAGGAAGTGTAGGTCTATCACCATGTCAAAATACAATTGTATTTAAGTCAGTGCAAACGTTCATCAGTGAGACTAAACGATTTGTATAGCATATTAATATTACTCTAATCCGTAGAATCTATGTCCTCTTCATATATGGATGTCTTGTCATATGTACATCACTTATGTATATACCAAGGAGAGGGCATTCTAAGTTGGAGAACGTGTTCCTAATCCTTTTCACAATATAATACATGTGTAAACCAAACACACGCAAAAATATTAATATGTCTTGAATGTTTTGGTATTCTGATCTGGTGCCACCTGGTGCATGGTGATTTGTGATACAAATTGGTTGATTGATTTATTGATAGTGAATATAGGCTAATGAATATATAATTATGTTGGCCCAATGGGAAGAGGGCCTAGTCTTCTGTTGGCATAACGTTGATACACTCGGAATAGTCTTCTGTTGGTCCAACGTTGGTACATTTGGAATAGTCTTCAGTTGGTCTAACGTTGGTACAATGGGAATAGTATTCTGTTGGCCCAACGTTGGTACAATGGGAATAGTATTCTGTTGGCCCAACGTTGGTACAATGGGAATGGTATTCTGTTGGCCCAACGTTGGTACAATGGGAATAGTATTATGTTGGCCCAACGTTGGTACAATGGGAATAGTCTTCTGTTGGTCCAACGTTGGTACAATAGGAATAGTCTTCTGTTAGTCCAACGTTGGTACAATGGGAATAGTCTTCTGTTGGTCCAACGTTGGTACAATGGGAATAGTCTTCTGTTGGCCAAACGTTGGTACAATTGGAATAGTCTTCTGTTGGCCAAACGTTGGTACAATGGGAATAGTCTTCTGTTGGCCAAACGTTGATACACTGGGAATAGTCTTCTGTTGGCCAAACGTTGGTACAATGGGAATAGTCTTCTGTTGGCCAAACGTTGATACACTGGGAATAGTCTTCTGTTGGACAAACGTTGGTACAATGGGAATAGTCTTCTGTTGGCCCAACGTTGGTACAATGGGAATAGTCTTCTGTTGGCCAAACGTTGGTACAATTGGAATAGTCTTCTGTTGGCCAAACGTTGGTACAATGGGAATAGTCTTCTGTTGGTCCAACGTTGGTACAATGGGAATAGTCTTCTGTTGGCCAAACGTTGGTACAATGGGAATAGTCTTCTGTTGGCCCAACGTTGGTACAATGGGAATAGTATTATGTTGGCCCAACGTTGGTACAATGGGAATAGTATTATGTTGGCCCAACGTTGGTACACTGGGAATAGTCTTAATTCTGTTATCCCATCGTTTGTACAATTGGAACTGGTAACAAAGCGTGATTGGTCTCTGTTAACATGAGCTCAACACAATACCTTTTTTAAAGATCGCTTCTTTGGATATAGTCTTGCATATAAATCTAGAAAGCTTCTTTAATACATATAATGTTTTGGACGAAAATAAAGATTTGTATGTGTACAGATATGGGTACCTATTAAGTTTATCGGGAATATAATGGTTTCGTTCCGCAGCGAAGGCTTCACAACTAAAAATGTAATGGAATTCAACAGCAATCGCTAGGCTTCTACAAAGTTGGCAGGTTCGGTTTTCTCTTGGTGTATTAGTCCACCCTCCGGTTAAAACTGATAAATTGTGATTATAACATCTGAATCGTAAGATTGGAATAAAAACAGAGTTTGGAAAAAAATAGATTTTTCAAAAGAAGGATATTCTTTCAGGTATTTGTAATAAAAAATAGTACATATATCAGAACTCAAATTAATTATAAGTATGAGAAAGCGTTATGTTACTTTTATTCCTGAATCACTGCAGTAAAGAAAATCATTTTATGTAATGACAAAAAAACCTTCTGTTTCCATTTTCAACAATTCAATGTATAATTATGGGAAAAGACCACGTTTCAAGTTTGGATTATTTCTATGCTACGTCGGATTCTTCATACATTCCTAACATACATGTTTACTTCTATCTATAATAGTATCATGTTAGTTATCAGTAACTGACAATGACACACGCTAATATCAAAGGGTTTATGTATATATAGTAAGCACGTTTGACCTTATTCACCTTATATAGTATCTAACAGTACCACCTATGACTTTTCCATATGAGTCTGATGTCCAAAGCTCGTATACGCTCACCCTACCTCACCCCACAATACATATTTGCACTTACCTCTATGATTAGGTTTAACCGATAACACGTTCGTCGATTAATACATATTTCTATTTCCGTATCTTCATTCACGATTTCCTCTTCCATTTAGCACATACTTGTTCAGTTGACAGGTATTTGAGTTCTTGAAATATCACGCAACCAACATTTATGCAAATTTATCTGTCTTAGAAAGTACAAACAATCGTTATGTTGAGCTGTACTGCGCACCTAAAAGTGCCAATGCAAGCGCTATATGTGTACATATATTCAAGTATGTTATAAACTCTCTTGTTGAATAGATAGGTCTTAAAGGGGCAGTAGCACGTTTTTGGAAAATGTTATTTTTTTTAATTTCCCATTTATAATGATAGTTTATGTTATTTATATTTACTTTGGAGGCTAAATCATCTTATTACATAAACCAATTATCCGTAGTGGTAATAACTGTGCTGCGTATAAAGCAAAAATTGCATGGCGGCCATTTTATTTTGAACACATTTTATTAATTCGAATGACCAAAACGATTCCCATGGCTTTACGGAAACATGTAAACACATGTTTTAAGTTGATTTTCCGAAGAGAGAAGGGTGTTTTACTATTGGTAAAATTATTTTTCAATACATTTCATCGACTTATTTGAGCGAAAAAACGTGCTACTGCCCCTTTAAGCTGCTTCAAGACCTGAATATCAAAATTTCGATATCATAATTAAAATGAAGATACACTTTAGGTTACAAAAACCTTAATCCTGTATATACAAATGGAGTAATTAACATGTATGTAGGTAAACGAAGGCAACAAAACCTACCTCCTGTATACAAATAGACTATATAGGATGTAGGTTTTTGTTACCTACCCTTTCAACGTAGGTAACGAAAATCTATAGACACATTATACAAATAAAGCATATTTGTATAGCGGGTGGAGGTTTTTGTTGCCTACTGTTTCCCTACATTTAATTTACGATATCGAATTACTGAATGTGAATTTGTTTTCGGGCATTTGAGAGAGTGGCATTCATTGAAAGTATTATATGAGAAATATTTTCAGTAGCATTTAATAACTGGAACGAAAGCATTGACACGTGTATTCGTTCTTTGACCGGTATAATCAATAAAACAAGGTTAATGACCACTCCACTTCAATATTGAGGTTTCTAATAGTTCATATGTTTTATGACCATATCATTCGTTAATATTGAATATCGGGGTAGTCATTAACTTGAATATCGACGGCTCCATCGTTACGTTGAAACGTGCCAGTAAGATTCTTCTCGAATCTCTTCCTTGTCTGCATAGTCAATATCGTAGATAATGGTCGAAGGTTTCTATTGTTCTCCTTGCGGATAAGATGGTATTCCTATTACAAAGATTATGTAAAACTGCTAATGATTCACAGGAACTCGATATCGCTATTAAAAAACGTAGGTAAAAAGAGGTAAAAAACATATTACATATAGAGTATGTACTGTAGGGTGTGTTTTTTTACCTACGTTTTACCTACGTTTTAATTACGATATCGAGTTCCTTTGTTATGGTTTTACTCAAGAATAAGACATTGTTATATGTGGAATCTGCAATAGTACACATTCTTGTACTTTCGGGAAGACTTAGGGTTGGAACATTCAGTGCTTGCGATTACTGCATGGCTCTTACTTGTGGTGATTGTTTGAATCTCACGATAGACTGCCACCGAAAAAGTTCAAAATGATTTACTATAAGGATAAGCCATGATACCGAGGATATGGTAAGGTTGTGGACCCTGATAGGAAGGAAAAATCCGTGGATGCGAAGCATCCGAGGGTTTTTCCTGACTATCAGGGTCTACAACCTTACCATATCCGAGGTAGAATGGCTTATCTATATTATCAACCGTTTTTAAGTATAAAAGACGCTTTCTTATCCCTTTCTTATCCCGTCCCGGATTCTATAAAGAGTCGTTCGTAAAATCCTTGTTCACTGTCTCAATCCCAGTACGGCAAAGATTTCTATGTAAGGTTCTTCTTGACCGTTGTATTCCATGTGCTTTCGTGGCGCAGCAGTCTAAGGCGTTGGATTATGAAAGACTGGTCTTACTGGGTACGGGTTCGAGACGCACTTTCGTCGAAACATTTGCGTTTCATAATGTGCTATATTTAAGAAATTTTTCAAAATAGTTAAAGATAGTTTCTTCAGATCTTTACTTTCAAGCCGTCATCTTAGCAATTATATCAGGGTTTACAATCATTATAATTCCTTTAAACAGGGTTTACAACTGTCTGTGTAAACCCTCCTGGAGGGAATTACAATGTTGTAAGTCCCTCGTACCGGGTGATACGGTTTAGAAAGGTCGTTTCAAATATCACTTTATATGGCTGGTAGGTTGATAATTATACATAATCACAAACAATGTTAATTTGTCTACCATCTGTATAATCAGAGCCCACTTTGCATTTCAAGTGCAGCTCTCCCCTATTTTAAACAGCACGGTAAAATGAGGGAAATATTGTAAGCCTTAATTTAAACTAGAAGAGCTTTTGCGGGACACCGCGGGACACCGCAAAAGCAGAGCCGCTCCAAAACTTTGGGTCTCGCCTTTCCCTGTTCCGCCTTCTCCTCAGCATAAATAAAATGGGAATTTATATTGACAATTTTTTTTTCATTATTCAAGTTATTCTAACAAGTTGAATCATCACTGGGGTCACTTTTAACAACTTTGTTCTTAAAACCTATTTCTGATTTCAAAATTGGATCAAAAGATTAACATGGCCTTATGTCATGATATATCTCATGACCTTGAACTTTGACCTTCAAGGTCACACCGTCAATGATTTCTTTTCATTGTGTATAACAATCATGCAATGACTCAAAGTGTTCATTGTTAACATAAGGCATATTCACAATAGCACGCTTAAGTTATGACCTTGCTGTGACCTTGACCTTTGACAGATTTTAGCAAAAACGTTTTCAAATCTTTGTCTTTCTCCATAGTTGATATATACCAAGTTAGGGCCTGATAGCACAGAAGTTGTTGAAGTTATTGTGTTTACAAGGATGTTTGTAGTGATTTCAGAACTCATGACCTTGACCTTTGACCTTGAATGTGAGCATGTCAAAATATTTCCCCAGGTGTACAAGAAAGAAGCTATATATATGAGGTGTTGATACCTTCATGGCAAAAAGTTATTTAGTGATTTCAGAACTGGTGACCTTGACCCTATATCGTGACCTTGACCTTTAAAATTCAATGTCATACAATCAGTGATCACTTTTCATTGTGTATAACAATCATTTAATGATTCAAAGTGTTAATAGTTGAAATAAGACATTTTCGCAAAAGCATGCTTAAGTCGTGCCCTCGTTGTGACCTTGACCTTTGACGGATGTTAGCGAAAACCTTTTCAAATCTTGGCCTTCCTCCATAGTTGATGTACACCAAATAAGAGCCTGATAGTACAAATATTTTTCAAGTTATCGTGTTTACAAGGATTTTTTTAGCGATTTCAGAACCCGTGACCTTGACCTTTGACCTTGAATATAAACATGTCAAAAAAATTCCCCAGGGGCATAAGTAAGAAGTTATGTATATGAGTTCTCAAAACCTTCTAGGAAAAAATAGAGCCATGGGCTCTGTAGCTCATCAGGGTTTATATTGTTTAATGATGAAGACTGAAATAGATTTTTAGGTCATGGTTTGAGGCCCTTATTTGAGGCATCACAGGGTCTCCAAATCTAAAATTTAGAATCCCCATTGGCTAAAGAGTCTGTACACAATATTACAGCCTTCTAGGTACATTTGTTCTGGAGTAGATGAAAATAGGTTTTTAAGGAAGTGAACCCCGTGACCCCAAATGGGGTCACAGGGTCACAAAATCTACAATTTACAATCCCCATTGGCTAAGGAGTCTGCACACAACTTTTCAGCTCTCTAGACCTTTTGGAACTGGAGAAGAAGATGAAAATAGGTTTTTAAGGATGTGACCCCTGTGACCCCATTTGGGGTCATGGGGTCACAAGATCTACAATTTAGAATCCCATTGGTCAAGGAGTCTGCATACAACTTTTCATTTCTCTAGACCTTTTGGAACTGGAGAAGAAGATGAAAATAGGTTTTTAACGATGTGACCCCTGTGACCCCATTTGGGGTCATGGGGTCACGAAATCTACAATTTAGAATCCCCATGGGCAAAGGAGTCTGCACACAACTTTTCAGCTCTCTAGACCTTTTGGAACTGGAGAAGAAGATGAAAATAGGTTTTTAAGGATGTGACCCCTGTCACCCCATTTGGGGTCACGGGGTCACGAAATCTACAATTTAGAATCCCCATGGGCCAAGGAGTCTGCACACAACTTTTCAGCTCTCTAGACCTTTTGGAACTGGAGAAGAAGATGAAAATAGGTTTTTAAGGATGTGACCCCTGTGACCCCATTTGGGGTCATGGGGTCACGAAATCTACAATTTAGAATCCCCATGGGCCAAGGAGTCTGCACATAAAATTTCAGCTCTGTGGAGTCATTGGTTCTGGAGAAGAAGTCGAAAAAGCGAAAAGTTTACGGACGGATGGACGGACTGACTGACGGATGGACGGACGGACGCCAGACGCCAGACGCCATGCCATGCCATAAGCCCATCGGGCCTTTCAGGCCTGATGAGCTAAAAAGTTATAGTGAATACAAAACGCGCCGGCGGCGACGGAAACTGCTCAAAAACTGAGAGCAGCTCAGACTTAGTCGGAGCTTCTAATCAGTCAGTGATGGAGACTGGCGAGAGTTGACCTTCCTGATGAGGTCATGAGGTTATTTACCTTGTGACCTTGACCTTGACACAGAAAGTATTTTAAGGAAAATATAAGTTTTCATAAATAAGTGATTGATAATCTTCAATAGCTAAGCTGGCCATTCACATGAGGTAATAGAAATACTTACCTTGAGAACACTCTGATATCTTAAAGGTACATCCATTGTGTTGATTGGGGTCAAATATGGCAAACGTTATAGATGGTCTTATTTCATCGAGAAGTACCAACTGTAACCGAAAACTACCATTTTAATGGTAGTTTTCTTAGTATATTGACGATATGAAGGTAGAAGTATCGATTTCTGATCGAAAACCGGACAATACACCGCGTGTGGCGCGCGCCAATGAGTCAAACGTAATTTTGGAATCTTATTTAAACCTGACAAAGTAACAAATTTGGGTTGATAATGTTCAATAGGTCATATAACTACTGTGCATGTAAATAGGACGTGCACTTTCGGTTTCTGCACATGCATAATGATGTTACTCGATTTTAATTGGAAACTAGTAATTATGATATGTTTGGCGATTGGGGATGAATATGTAAGTTGAGTGAATTTGTTTGTATTGTAAACAGCACATATGATGTGTTGGAACGTATTAAAGCCAAATAAAATTTTATGAAACACAATGGATGCACCTTTAATCTAAACTATGGTTATATCCGGGACTCATATTCAACTCAATTCTCTTCCCACAGAATATACTGAGAAGTTACTCCCTTCAGATTTCTGATCCTAACCTCTGTTCTACATGGCCCAAATTTCAATGTTCCAGCAAAATCCACTAGCAGGGGAAAGGGGAACCTCATACGTTATCCCAGTATCTTAACAATGAAAACTCATCTTTTAGCGGTCATGTCGACCAATAACTTCAAAAGATCTAAGCATTTGACTCTTAAAGGTCTTTCTAATTAGCATATGTCCTTCGAATATGTCTGATGTAAAAATACAAATGAATGTTTTTGGGTATTTGTCTCTGATTTGGTCTTCTTATAATTTATCAGTAAGTTTATGTTCAATTGTTTTCACAAAATCAAAAAGCATATTTCATGGAAAACACATTAAACAAGAAAATGTTTATGTTATCATTATGATGTGTCATTGGTAAATGTCATTTTCACAACAGCGTCGCTGATTGTAAAACTAGATTCAATTGCAACAAATCAGGACACTTCATTTCTGCACTCCGATTCAGGCCATGTACAATAGAGATAGGATCAGAAATCTGAAGGGAACTTAAGAGAATGATTCAATTCATGCAAAACTTTTCTCAGTTTTATTTTCTAGGCCTTTGTATAATCAGATACACACTTGATATTAAGAAGAGAGCATGAAAAAAATAATAAAGAAATATATGTAAAGATTTTTTATTCCAATCATTCATATGCATTTCATGACTCACATGTGTGGAGTTGAACAACATCTAACAATTTTCTTATAAAATAAAGTTGGGTTGACAAGAAGAGACTTCATAAAAGAAAACTCAGTGTGAATTTCAAAATAAAATATATGTGGATTCTGTGCAAATGGTTTTTAAATTCATCTAATAAATGTATCAGTAGTTACATATTATCTTCTTAAGAAAGTAACTTTGGAAATTCAAACTTCATCTGTATTATCTTCTTCATCATATTCAAATAATTATAATCCCCAGAAAACATTACTTTTGCACTTATAGTCCAACCTTATACACTGGACAAAAAAAGTTATGGATATTGGATGTTTTATTATTAATATTGAATTACTATGTCAGGTGAAAAATACATCATTATTCATAATTTCAAAATATCCCTAAACTATTCTTGTCCAGTATATTTCTTTCAGACAATATTTTGGCCCAATGTCTATTGGAGAGCATCATTTATAATTCTATTAATTTAAAACAGACATGTTTACAAAATGTAGAGATCTTTTCAGATTGAAATGTTAAATGATTAATGCTGAATCTTTCCTTTGAGTACAACGTGAACTGAAATACATTGGAATGTTTCTTCAACTGCCTTGAATTACTCGTACATCTCTACACATGTTGTCTGATGTCTAAATATCATTAACCCTTTTAAGTTTAACTTTACCCCATTTTGGACCATCAAATATTTTTTTATGATAATTTCATAAATTATATTGTTTATGATAGCAAATAATTTTTTAATGAAAATTGTGAGTTTTAGTTCTAAAGGTTATGTTAAAAGTGTGAAAGGACCTTAAGAACAACTGACTTATATCATGGAGGAAAGAAATGTTGTATTGAAAATGCCTGAAATACTATTTTGACTATGAATTGCGTTAAAACATGAGCATTAGTTTGAACTAGCGAACATGTGGTGTTACTGCAATGACATTCAGTGTAGCATTTCACCTAGACTTTTCTGCATCTTCTCATGTATAACTTTTATTGAAAGACTAAAACAAATTGTATAACCTAATAATGCCCTATTTCTGTGTCTAGAGAGATCAAATGTCTGATCTGTCCTACACATCCAGAGGTAGACTAGAAACGATGCATACATTCCACACATGAACACTCACACATGATGTGACACGCACATGATGTGACAGAACACACATAAATGCACATGCAGATGCTAAGTCTTCTTCAAGTACCATATTCTCTCCTGAGTTTTAGACCAGGGGGCCAGGCAAACAACGTCTTGAAAACATGGGGGTGGGCTTTTAGATGGGAGACACCAGTTCAGATAAAAATTCATACCCGAGACCTTCAGACAGTCAGAATAGGTTTTATGTAGGTTTTTGACACTTAACTTAAAATAATATACAGATTTATGTAATGTATGACCATGGAACATCTGGCAAAATTAGGGATGGGCTATAATCAGAGAATAACCCCAACCAGGACAACCCTCCGAAAAGTGGGCTCAGGCTCGATACCCGGGAGAATATGATATGAATTTCACTTCCCAGTGTGTCTTTACACTAAGAACTAAATGAAGAATGAGTATTGATGATCGGTTGTTATACGCCTATGGAATCACTTTGTACAATGTAACATGCACGCATCAACAAGGGAGGTAACTCATAATGTAACAGAGCTGCTGCCGTGAAGTCAGTAAGCTTGAAGTCAGTAAGCTTGAAGTCAGTAAGCTTGAAGTCAGTAAGCTTGAAGTCAGTAAGCTTGGGCACAATACCAGTGTATAAATAAGGCTCGTTCAATAGCCCTGTACCTTTAACATTTTGTCCGGGTTGGTAACATTTCCAGGTTTTTCTTTGATTTTGCCATTTGCATCAACAAAATTGCACACTAGGTCTGGCTATTTTGTGAATACAATAAGGCTTGTCTGATTGCCCTGTATGTGCAACTTTTTGTCCAAGTTGGTAACATTCCAGGTTCTTTTGACAAAATATCACTCTGGTGAATTTTACAAGCTTATTTCAGAGCAAGTCTACTTATCTCAAATAGAACTCTTCCTCAGAAACTCAATACACATAGACACATCTTTTTTCAGTGATGGCTTTGTGTTCTAACAGAAGATTTCCTGGTCATTCCGGCCTAGTCCAGCAAAAGACTAGCTGTCTTCGATGAAGTCCTATGGCAGAATATGAGCTGATTGCAACCATGCTTTAGTAGCCTTTGAGGTCTTGACTCTGTTATTTCCCAGGATAAACAGCAAATATATTGCACAATCACTTCCTAAGAAGTTTGTCTCATGTACGATTGGACGTCATTATGCTGCTTCTCGGCCAGTCTGACCGTTATTGTTAATATCACAGACACTGCTATTGGAATATAGTGGTAATCAGTCGTCGTCCAAGTAGTATTCCTCTTCATCGTAGCCGCCCGTATCTGCGACAGGAAAATAGCATCAAATTAGATCTAACGTTTAGGATAAGATGACACTTAATTTTCTTAAAGTGAAAAATTATATTTGATGATTATGAGAATATTTCAAGAACAATTGTAATTTCTAACACAGTATTGATATCAAATGATCATTGATAATGTATATTTTGATTTAAAAGATGTAAATTTACTCATTTGGAAACGGATTTCCTTAAAAGAAGATTACATTTCTGAAGTCAAAAGAATAAATAAGGTTGTATGCCAATGCATGATTGAATAAGTTATCTTTAAAAACTTAAGTTTGTAATTCTAAAAATTTTAAATTTGGTAAGAAACAAAAACTAACACAAAGTGCAAGACTGAATCAAATCTTTCGTATTTCGTGCACTTAAATTGGAAAGCAAAAACCAAACAAATTTATTCATGAACGAACTGATTTCACAAATGGTTGATTCATAAAATTTTGATAGAAGTGGTGAATTTACAAGTTCAACTACAAATCAACAAAGAAGGAAAGTTTTCTGGCAACAAAACTCTGAACATTAACTTTATTTGGATCAGGTTTTGAAATAGTGTTTTTTTTTACGAATCCCTTAAAGGGACACTGCGTCGAGGATAAAAATGAGTCTCACTTTTATCTACCTATGCTAATTAACGTGCCTGCTAACGAGTTATGCTTCACTTGACTGTTAACATGCAGTAGTTTTTATTACTAATTACTTCAAATGTCTGAAATTGGGGATATGTGACTCGTTACCAGACACGTTAAACAGCAAAAGTAGATAAGTCTGATCTCATATTTATACTCGACGCGGTGTCCCTTTAAAGATGATAATGTACCATAATGCTATCAAAAAAGCTCTTTAATCTACTCTAACCCTACCTGCGTCGTGTCCGAGAAGCTCTCTGGCGCTGACATGTCCCTCTCCATACTCCTCCTCCTCATAATCCTCCTCATCTTCCACTGGGTACACCTCGTCTGCAAGTACATATATCATGATCATTTTGTTCTATTGAAACTAGCTCTATGTCCTGGGTCCTTATTCTTTAAATCTTCGTAGCCATATGAACTTCTTAAGTCCATTCACACATGGGCTATGATCAAAGTTGAGAATTCTTAATGCCATAAATGTTTCGAGAATACGGGTTTAGTTTAGGGAGAGGGTTTTACATCAGCACTGTTTTGCTTGTTTACCGATCTTGTCACTTTTCTGTGAATGAATAGGTCAAATCCATGTCCTGATTTCTTTAGGATAAAATATTTAGGATAAAACTACTTCTATGACGCTCAAGTCTTATTTTCCTTCATGAACCCCCTTGACCCGTACCAGGTCCCTAAAATTCTGTGACAGTTCTGTAATTCCATGACAATTCCCTTTGTTAACGAGTTGTGATTCCTGTAAATTGGCCATTAATTGTCAATAATTAATTCAGCAATTAAGTGTTAAATATTATAAAGTAAGTGTAAACCAAACATATTCTGTTATAGTAATTTTTTAGATGAGGTGAGTTTGGGTTTAACACTGCTTTCAAGAGTATTTCACTTATATATCATGACTGCTAGTATTATGGCAGGGAGAAAGCCTATAATGCCATGTGGCTATGCACTGCGGTGAAATCTGCGAGCATCAGTTGGAACTAGTGACCCATGGGTGGCACTACGCTGAAATTCAGTGTATCATTGCACCAAAACCTCACTGCGTGAAGAACAGTTCTCTACTGCAGACAAAGTTGCCGTGCCCCTGGCGGGATTCAAATCCTCACTTCACCGAAACTGAACGCGCTAACCACTGCGCTATCAAGCCCCTAGTAATTATTGAACATGGTACAAGTGGACCTGGATAGCCGTACCCTGAATTCATGAACCACACTCCCACTGTGGAAAGTGTCACCCATAAATCTCTCTGAACATACCGGTAGTACAAGAATTGCAATAAGACATCACCTTTAGCCTCGTACTGGATTGGTCCGCTCTCAACCACAATGTCGGGGGTCACCTCGCTCCCCGAGAACCTCACTCGCTTCATGTCCGGTTCCTGTACATACAATAACACTATCAAATACATGCCAAAATATGGTGAGAAAAAAGTACCAAACTCCCCAATCAAACTGGCAGACAAATTTGAAATGATTTCTTATGAATTCTATAATTTTTAATGTAAACTTGTAGACAAGACAAATGTAAGAGTCATAATGTAATATGTCATTAATCATCATGACTTTTAAACTGAGGGACACAGTGGCCTTGGGTGTTTTAGGAGATTTGGGTGCAAGAGGGTTTTTGTTGTAAGAAGGGCTACACTCCCCCCTCAACAAATGGAAATATTACAGATAGAATATACATACCTCTTTGCATTCTTTTTTCACTTCGAGATTAACGCTGGGCCGCTTAAATCTTGAAAGAAAATAGAAATATCAAATGATTGTCCATTGCATCATCCATAGATTTACATATAACTTTGAGATGTTATTGTCATCTTTAAACAACAAAATTAAATAGAAACATAAACACAACTTCATACCTATTAAGTATAGACTTGGATGCCTTTACATCTACATTGACATTCGGAGTTTCTACTACTGCCAAATCAGGCTCTTCAGATAAACACTTTATAGGGGTCTCAGTCTTCAGTGCTTTGTGGTTCAGGTCATTCAGAACGTCGTAGTTGATCTTGTTGGACAATTTCTTCTCCAGTAGCATCTTCGCTAGGGCTTCTCTTGCGCTTGACGCTTCACCAGTCTGTTGGACTCGTTTCTTGTATGTGCGCTTTTTCTGTAGAAACAGGATATAAATTGACTGTTTAAGAGACATTCTAGAAGTTGGTGTAATCAAAAGACAAGGATATATTAATGGATGTTCAACTTCTTTATTTCACAATGGCGACGTTTCGGTATAGATCCTTATACCGATATGCTTGATAACGGTATAAGGATCTATACCGAAACGTCGCCTTTGTGAAATAAAGAAGTTGAACATCCATAAAAAAATAAATAGTTACGTGGATTTACACAGTTTGCACAGCGTTTTTTAACTTCATAAATTTTGAAGTAAATTTTTAAATATATCCTTGTCTTAGGATATGAATTGGTAAAAACATTCAGTGGCGTGGAACTATCAATAGAGTATCGGTAACAAACATGACGGCGTGGTGAGAATGACAAGATATTTCGTAAATTGCTTCGCTATGAATTCAACACTTGATTCGAAGGAAACTTTGAAAAGTGAACTACAGAACCAGATCAACGAACCAATCAGATCGTTCAAATGGGTACCGACTATGGAGTAATGTTCACGGGAGAGCTTTTTGTGGCTGATTTTAAAGATGAAGTTGAAGAGCTATTAGAGTTATCTTAGGGGTGTCATATTATGGAAATCGGCTGGGTTTTGCAGATAAATGTATAGTTGATAGGAACATGCGTTTAATAATGAATGTCACCAATTCTTAGCATAACTTTTGAGCAAATGTTGAATAGAACCTTACATCGCCCATATGGCTGCCCTTGCTCCTTAACTCTAGGTTCTTTTTACCTACTTTTTATCTTCATTTTAATTCAGATATCAAGTTCCTATGTGTTAACTAGGTTATTTAAAACCATATGGGTAATAAAATAGGTTGTAAACAAGTCATCGCAGGAGGTTTAACTAATACCAAGTTTACCTTCTTCTCAGGTTTGAGGGCCTCCTCTTCCTCTTCTTTAGCTTTCCGTTCTGCTTTCTCTGTAGAGGGATGATCATCATTATTGAAATACAAAATGTCAAGTAAAATGGTTGAATAGGAATCTTTATATATCTTTTTGCTTTGCATGCATGTATTGAGAATTTTAACTTGAATTTCAAAACAATTTCATCCTGAAAAATTACTACTGATAAAATTTATATATTATAGATTATCCAGAAAATAACAAACAATTTATCATTACACTAATCAACAATGTCTTGTCATGCTGTAGCAAAGCTTTCCACACTTGTATTCACTTCTCATTAATGTTTTGATTTAAACATATTTTATCATGAAAGAAAACAGTACATCCATGAAAGGATTAGCCAACAAGCTCAGAGGAGCTTATTTTAAGGCTGCTCCTATATACATATACAGTAGCGTATTAATAAATACAGATGGTAACATATTTATATATGAATCCAGTAATCAATATCGACATAAGTGGTTATGCATAGATATTAATTCGTTTGTTTACAGTCACTATTGAAACTTATGAAAGGTCAAATCGGTCAAATAGTGGATAGATTGCAGTAATGTTTGCATATCGTTGCTTGTAAGCAATGAACATCCCCGTAAAACCGTATTGATAGTAAATCCCTTTAAGTAAAAATACAAGTTTTGCCTTAAATCCGTGTATTTATTGCATGTGAAGAAATAGTGTAAAGCATTTTCGATTGGGTGACCACATGAACACGATGGGTTATCGATGATATGTCTGTTAAATAGGTCTGCATTTAGATCACTACAACATATTTGTTAATTATTAATGTTTTAATGAATGTGCACTATTCCCTGTCAAATTGTTAGATCATCAAAACGTTACCCCCAGTAATATGTTTCAATTTGATTGTGTTTTAATCATCATTCATAAAATATATGTACTGGTATAAACAGGAATGGCGTCCACAAAAAATACCCACATAGAACCAGTCTCATTTAAATCAGAACGTTACTCTTATACCTCATTCGTCGATCGGGGCACTGACCCATCTGTGACCTTCAGTTGTGAAATTCCACCTTATAATTTCAGCTAATCAGAGGCCTTACTAGATACGTCATTGAATGAGGTGTTTCACATGTAAACTCATTATGAGAATGAATGTAGAAAATGTACATTATGCGCTTCAAATGTAATAGGAGATGAGTATTCCGCTGTGATTTTTTCAACAAATTAAAGGAAAAGTTTATTCAAAAAAAATATATTGTAAGGCCTTCAATATTTAATATGATTTCTTTATTTCAAACAAAACATTTCCATACTCTAATGACATGGTCCATATTCTGCTGCCACGTCTTAAGTAAACTTAGATAATGCGTTGTCCATATATTCATACCATATCAACTCTTGTAAACCTCATTATGCTACCTTGTAGCCTTGAGTGAATTAAGTTTTAGTTTCAAATCAGTCAGAAGCTTTTCTAGGCGTGTCGCTGATTGGCTGGAGTGAAAAGAAGGTGAAGGTCGCCTGACATGACCTCTATGGTGCAGTGTTCAGATCGGAAACGCAGCGAGGTACGATTGTTATGTTCGATCTGATTTAAATGAGATTCTTCTTTTGAGATGAGGACCATGTAACTATCTGATACCTTTTTGCTCCTTGAGGTAGTCTGCGTTGAGTCTCATCCACACTTTAGTCTTTATCTTCACCTCCTCCTCCGACAGGATCATCTGTATTATACAGATCATATAACTTTCCTTTACAGGGGTAGACGCTCACTGGAAATCTTTACTAGCCCGAAGTGCTCTTCAGGCTAGTGACATATGTTAATCTGTAGTGATACAAACAGATTTCACTAGCCCTTCTGAATTTTCACTAGCCGCGGGCCAGTGGACTAGTGCGAGTGTCGATCCCTGCTTTATAAATACTTACAAATCTATTCAAAGTCCCTGGAATCAATGCCACCTTATTTTTAATTGCTATGATTATAAATATTGCTTCTGTAACGAGCATGTCCCTTTGTGATGTGGATGAGGCGCTTTATAAGAATTCTTATTATTACTGAGGTTGACTAAGTCGCTAAGATAACCTAAGTACAACGTGAAAGAACTAGAGTTAACCTTTGTATTAAAGGGTGCTTTGTGAAAAGATTCCCTGGACATCACAGAGAACTCTATGGCTTTCAATAGATGTAAAATTCCTTTGAAGTGCTATATTTAGCACCAGGATAAACCCTCTTTTGCACAGTAACATTTGTCAGCAAAACAAGCAATGGCTTGAGTCCATGGTGCTACCATTGAGGTAATAGTTAAAGTGTGTATACATACAGTGTTTATTGTATTTTCTAGGAATATACAATATTCAAGTGAAAATGGTTGAGTTTTAGTTTCTTAGTTTTAAATTAAACTCTTTTAAGAAACTTCAATGACAAAAAGAGTTTACATTTATAACTAGTGTATTCAAAAGAACAATGTATGATTTTCTTACAAAATATATCTATCAGAATATGTAGCCATGTATTCAAAAGTCCCCATTTCTATTTCTCTCAATGAAAAGATTATTTTGGAGGTTAATGCCTGGAGTGATGAAATACGTACCCAGTCAAGTTCTCGGTCATCTATCCCTTCTAGGTCCAGTTCTCCCGTTAGATCGCCTTCTTCTGATCCTGTCATCAAAGTCAATATTACCATTTAAAATGGTGAAATTATTAGCAATTAATGGTTTGTATGACTGACTATACCAGGTATTAGCTCTGTAGTCCAATTTATATATAATATTATCCAACACACCTTAGAGCATCTGTGGCTCATCAGGTTTGAAATTTAATTAGATTATAAATGACTTTACATCTCTATAACTTTCAAATTTATGTAATTCCTTTTGTCCAACAAGCTCTTTAAAGTTTTTAGTTCTTGAGAACAAAAATATGACCTAAGCTCTCTTCCAACTCAGATAGTTATAAGCATCATTAATATCAGTGCTAAAGTTTTATGGATTTTAGGACATGGCCCTGTGGCCAGGGTAAGTCATACAATCTACAATCAAATATTCCTATTGACCAGAAGTCTCAACACAATATTCAAACGCTTAAATGTCCTCTCATTTTTAAAGACAATAATTTGTTTCCTACTTGTAAAAACATTAAATTTTACAATTCTGATTGGTTTGAAAACAGGATCAAATAGAAATTGAATTCCAAAACCTGGCCCAGCAAATTTACAAACACATGATTATATCTTATCATTTACCTGCTTCACTAGGGTTCTCCTTCATACACTCCTCCACAACTTCCTTGATTCCCAGACTAGCAGCGGAGGGCGTCAACCCTTTTGCCGTGTACGCCTCACGTCTTGTCAAACACTCCAGCTCATCAGTTTCAAGTTTAGACACTTCAGGGTCACGCTCATCAACTGCGGACTTGTGCAACTTTACTTCTGTAGGTTTATCGACATCACATTTTTTTCCGACAACATCGTCCGTAACTTCTCGAACAGCCTCCGCAGCCAGGAACTCTGTTGCACTGTTGACGTCTTCTGTGCTTTCTGTCTCCCCCAATTCTAGAGAAATATATTTACAAGATATAAACTTATCATCCAAAGACAGCACTTATATTTTTGTGTGTCTATGATGCAATATACAATGGAGGCTCCAGAGGGGGTTTTCAGGGGTTGAACTCCCTTTAAAAAATTTTAACTACTTGGTGAAACCCCCCTCCTCTGAAAATTCCTAACCTCATTTATGATAAAAATTAAATAACAAAAGTTCTTTACCGAAAACTTTAACTGAAAAATCAGTACGGACACTTGTCGTCTCACTTCACTTTGTTTGCTTTTTGGATGAAAAATGTTTAAATTTTGAGAAAATAAAATTTACAAATAAAAATTTTAACTGAGAAAAAAAAAAAAGCAACTTAGAGCTCTTATTTTTCATTTGTAAATGAACACTTTCAAAACAGATAACATAAATTTGACAAAAGAAATTACAAGAACCTACTTGCAAAAGATGCAAACATTCCCCGAGGTTTTTTTGGTTCTAATGATTTTTCAATTTCATTTTGAAGATTGGTTACTTCATCGAGGTCATCAGAGGTCAAATGATTCAGCTTATTCTTCTCCCCAAGATACTGAAAAAACAAATATCATTCTATAGGAAAAATGAATGCATAACACATCATTCATTGTACTAATTTTCTGACATTGACGTCAAACTGTCAAAACATTAAAATATTACTCAGTCAACATCAGACATTATTTACATAATATGATGTACACATATCATCTTTGATTTTAAAGTATATATTTTGTCAAGTTTCAAGTTAAAAGCACAATATTTTAGAAAAACATTTACAGTCAAACCACGTTTACCCTATATATCCAGAAACCCGGCCATGTGCATAGTAGTCTTCCTACGTTGACGTGCGCAGTCATTGCAACATTAACCAACGTTTAGATTATCTGAACTATGTGCATAGTAGTTTTTCAAATGTTCTCTATGTATTTCTATGGAAATGATCATTCTCTAAACGCATAACTGATTTTCGAAGACAATTTTCAATTGTAACTAAATCGTTGGATAAACAGGGACTGACTGTTTACTTTTCTTATCATCAAAATATTTTAAATTGAATATTGGATAAAAAATGTACAGTCAGACCTAGTTTAACTGGACCCCGTTTATCCGGAAACCTGTTTATCCGCACGGTAGTATTTCAAATCTTCTCTATGTATTTCTTTACAAATGATGATTCGCTTAACCGCACACCTCGCTATCCAGACGATTTTCAACTGTAACCAAATCGTGCGGATATTACAGGGATCACCCTGGAGCAGAGTGTCAAAGGGAGAATAATCTCCCCTTTGCCTTACACAATGGAATTTTCAGATAAAGTAATGGGATATTTCTAAATAATAACAATCATTTTACATTTTTGCAATGGGATTTTCTCCCCTCGTCAGTATTTATTATGGGATATCTTGGTACATCAATGAGTAAATATCCCCAAATCCCTACCTAAAGTGATCCTGGGATAAACAGGGTCTGACTGTATTAATATTTTTTTTAAAATAATTCCAAATTAAAAGCCCACCTGAGCTTGTTTTGCTTTCCTCTTGCTCTCTGTGAAACATGGGGGGTCGTGTTCTTCCTCCAGATCAATCTTGATAAACTCATCTATTGTCAGCTGACTTGATGCAGTGTCAGAGAATTCACTCAGTCTGGAGATTTAATGGAAGATAATAAGGTTATAAGACATGAAGAGGTTAAGAAAAAACGTTGTTTATCCAGTGTTGGAAATAAGGCCTGTGTGACAGAACCAAATCAAGCAACTTTTCTTCTTTTTTTATATAACTTTTTTTTTTACAAACCTGGCCACTTTTGCTTTGGGCTCCTAACTTTCATTGGAGAATTTTATTAAATTTTACCTTTTTAAAATTGACAAAATGTTTTCAAGCATATTTCATACATATTTTATTATATTATATTTTAGGAATTGCAAGATATATCTTGAAATTTATGTTTTATATTAAAAGTTCACAAATTTATGAACAACGATTTTGCAATATTTATAATCAAAATAAAGCCAAACAGTGATGGGAACTACAAATGAAGACCACTTTTGTACCGGTATTTGTGCCAATGATAATTTGAAAAATAAACCTGTAATAGTTTACTAAGAGATGAGTCATTTTGTTTTCAATTCACTTTTTGCAAAGACAATAGAAACTTAGAAACGGAATTAAAGAACTATAATTTATAAAATAGAGTCTATCTTTATTGAAAATGCGGCATGTAATATTAAAATATTAAGAATTAATAAGATAAAAAAACTTTATTACCTTTTCCTTATGGTTGTCTCGCAGACTTTAACAACTCTAATAAGATCTCGGACAGATCGGTTGAAATTGTGCATTCTTGCTGCCACAAGAATTGCTGTGGAAAATAGAAATTTACTTTTACAAATTATAATTCAGAAATTAAAAAACTTCATGCATAGGACCAAATTTATCATCATCTATCTTATAAAATGAGCTAAAACTTTATTGTTCAAATAAATTGAATTTATTAAATTAGAAAAGTATTTTCTTAAATTAAATCTTTATTTGACAAAAAGCAACTCTTCAATAGTACAATAAATTACAAATTAACAATGTGTATATTTTCATGTCTTTTTGTAAAAAAAACACTTTATTACCCGAGAGCGAATTCTTTTTAAAAAAGATCATTGACATGGTACAATCTATAATACATTACATATGGACACATATTTACAGTACAACAGTTACAACACTTTTACCAAATAATCAAGAAACCCACCTGCCCCACATAGTCCTGATGGTCGCCTCCCCGTGTGCATCCAATCCCGCTTCATTCTCTGGGTCATCCGCAATGCCGTCATCGATACTTCATGCGTTTTATCGCCAAATTCCAACTTGTGGGCAAATCTACTCACATAGAGACAGGGATCTACAAAAATAGAAAAGTCTTTGGTTTTTAGATACAATTTTCGTTTTTGTTGAATACATGTACTATTTTAGTTAAGCTACCTGTTCCATAAAGACGACTTATATTTTGACCAAATGTATTGTTTTTCTACACAGAGGAATTTAAGAATGAAATAGATTTGTTTTTTTAATTAATTATTTATTTTTTTCACTTTGAAAATACATAGAGACAGAGATCTACAGAAAAAAGAAAAACAAAATTTTGGCTGTTGTAATTTATATGTAATTTTAGTTTTGTTGATACATGTTATCACTCACACTACTTTAAGTTAAGATATATATGTTCCATAAAGGCAACTTATATTCTGGCCAAATCTACTTTTGTACAGAGAGTGATTTAAAAATGAAATGCTTTTTATTTTTTGAAAATTATTTAATTTTTTCACTTAGAAAATACCATATTTATGGGAGGAAACACTCTTTCAATCAGTTTATAACCATTAAACTGAAAATAAGTTGAATCAATATTTTATTTTTGTATCCAATCGAAATAACTTTCATCAACTTTTCATTCAAGTAATATCCACAGTATAAAACTAAAGTCGTTTTTTTAGCGGTACTCAATACACGACAAAGTTATCTCCCTTTGAAATGTGTATTATGGGATGTGTACCGAGAACGTAAACAGAAGAAGCGGGGAGGGATAAAGGCACAAAGATCAGTGCAGATATTATCGAACAGATCGATCGATCCCGTTATTTTAACTCCACAACGTGATCGCTCGGTCGAAGTGCAATCATATAGGTACTTAAGCCTAGTATTCTAATCGAGCTTAGCGACAAAGACATGAAATTTGACACCGCAGCCATTGACAGGTGCTTCGATTTTGACGATTGACGTTTGAACGGACGGATTGACGTTTGAGTTTTCGAGGGTACAATTTCACTTTTAATAAGATCGGGGGCCACGATCGACGTGCGCCTAGCAAATGCAGTCTACTCTTGGTATTTGATTAATTATTGGTCAATTAACATTGAATTTTATTTTGATCTTTTATTTTATTTTGCTACTAAACATGCCGATATCGTTGCTGTCTGAAGATTTGAAGATTCATTTGATTTCTGAAGAGTGAAGACTAATTCTCCTTACAGTCAATTAACTGTAGATTAATAATTAATATATATGCAAATAATTTAATTGAAGATCTTATCTGCTTTTTGTGAATAAATTAAATATTTTTCTTGTGTGACCTTACACTTTCAATAATCAAAGTTTATCTGAATGAACTTGTTTATTCGCAGTAGGCAAGTGTCACATAGATGATACATCCTTGCAAAATATATTGCACTTTAAATACACTAATTCTGTTTGAAATTAGAGGAGTCTTTATAAATTTTAAATTCATACTGATTCGTAAGGCAAACTATTTCAGAGCAGGCCTGAAAGTAAACATTGTTTTCAAGGAGCAGACACGCTCCTAACATTATTCTGAGGAGCAAAATTACAGGGAGCAAATAGACAAAATAAGGAGAAAATGCTCCTCAATTGGTTGCCATATAATATTGAAGCCTGCTGAGTTACTCTATACTCTTTTTTCCATAATGAAAATCAAGATTAGCGTTGTCCTCTTTCAATCTACACTGATAAATATTTAACCAATTCCAATGAACTTCTTGCAGGTTGGTGACAAGATGGCGATGAAGTCCTGTATCTCCTCGCGTCTGAAAGAGGATGAAGAGGTAAATCAGGAAGTTCCCTCCAACCTTGTCACGCAGCCTCCAGTAACCACGGAAACACGTTCTCCAGACGGCCTCACTCCTATATCCTGGCAGCCATTATCCAACACGAGGCGAACCTCACCTCCCCCTTTACCCCTCCCAACAGCCAAGAAAAGTGAAGAACATAACTGGCAAGCCACGCAAACTTCAGTTCGAGAGCGAAATGCAGTCATGTTCAACAATCCTCTCATGGCAGATATACATTTTGTTGTGGGTGCTGAGCCCCTTGTTGAGAAAATACCTGCACACAAGTATGTGCTAGCCACTGGAAGTTCTGTCTTCTTTGCAATGTTTTATGGAGGTCTTGCGGACAAAACTGAGGAAATAGTTATACCAGATGTGGAACCATCATCCTTCAGAAACATGCTGAGGTTTGTTTATAATTTCATGTAAAATGTTCTGAATAAAACAACAAACAGGTATTGTCAAAAAGAAAAATAATTTTAAACAATAAGTTATGAATTTGTTAATTTTTGAAAAAAGTTTTTTTTACTCGGAGGGATAAATGATAAGATTTATTTGAAGTGTACTGATTATTTCTTCACCAGGGATTGGGAAAGGCAGGGGCCATGGGCCATTTTGCACATTGGATGAAAAAATGGCCCATTAAAATTTCAAATTTTACTATTGCTACAAAGGGGAATGGCCCATTTACAATGTTGAAAAAGAATAAAAGCCTTAAAAATGGCCCATTGTCAAAGGTGTCTTTCCCAATCCCTGCTTCACTTAAAGTATTTTGTTGAAAGCAGAACATGTTCCACAGTTGAACAATGTACTAATAATACTCTTCTTTACAGATACCTCTACTGTGATGAGATTAAACTTGAAGCAGATACAGTGCTGGCCACTTTATATGCAGCCAAGAAATATATCGTACCATACCTGGCAAAGGCTTGTGTTCGGTACCTCGAGACGAGTCTGAGTGCTCGGAACGCGTGTGTACTCCTGAGTCAGGGTCGACTCTTCGAGGAGGTCGAACTGATGCAGAGGTGCTGGGAGGTCATCGATGCTCAAGCTGAAGAGGCGCTAAAGTCAGACGGGTTCACGGAGATCGACTACAAGACCCTCGAAACTATACTAAGTCGGGAGACACTTAATGCTCAGGAATATCACATCTTCTCCGCAGTCTGTCGGTGGGCCGAGGCAGAATGTAGGAGACAGGATGTTGAAGTCATACCAGATAATCAACGACAAGTCCTTGGTGATTGTTTGTACTTAATTCGCATGCCAACGATGACGATTGAAGAATTCGCTAATGGACCTGCTCAGTCCAAAATACTAACTCTCGAAGAAACCAACAATGTCTTTCTACACTTTACAGCTCGTGTGAAACCAAAGCTTGTGTTTAACAGGAAGCACAGGAAAGGACTAGAGCAGTACCGAGTCCATAGGTTTCAGTCCTCAGCCTATCGGAGCAATCAGTGGCGGTATAGAGGGCGCTGTGATAGCATCCAGTTCGCTGTCGACCGTCGAGTGTTCATAGCAGGGTTCGGGTTGTACGGTTCAAGCAATGGGGCATCAGAGTACACTGTTAAGATAGAACTCAAAAGAAACGGACTCATTCTCGGGCAGAGTCTTACCAAGTTTAAATCTGATGGGTCGAGCAACACATTTCCGGTAATATTTGACAACCCCATTCAGATTGAACCCGAGGCGTACTACACAGCAAGTGCAGTCCTAGACGGCGCTGAACTCAGTTATTTCGGACAGGAAGGACTTGCAGAGATTCAGTGTGGCAAAACGACATTTCAGTTCCAGTGTTCCTCAGACAGTACAAATGGCACGGGTGTTCAAGGAGGACAGATACCTGAGCTCATCTTCTACTGTTGATGGAGGCACAGATGATGCCTTGCATTTGTCTTTCGTGTGGTACTTAACAGAGATACTTGGTCCTATTCTCAACATGTTCATAGACTTCCAAACCTGCCTGCTTGAGCGTCTGAGTTATGTGAAGGTTACATATCTGGATGCATGCAGAACCAGTGTTGTCCCTGGGTGATCAGCAAAGGCGTTCTTTGTGGCCAATTCTTAATGCAGTGGTTCAAGTATACTACTTCTGCAAAGTTTTAAGTGACACCAAACCAAAAATGTGGCTACATTTCTTTAGCATCCTTTTAGGAACACTACAGAACGATGATAAATTGTTCTCTTCTTAGTGCTGAGAATGGCAGGAAGAAGTTGTTTGACTTCCAAATGTTTTCGCTGCTTGACCATCTGAGTTACGTGAAGGTTACATGTTTGAATGCAGAACCAGTGTTGTTCCTGGGTGATCAGCTAAGGGGGTCTTTTTTGGCCAATTCTTAATGCAATGGTTAAAATATACTTCTTCTGCAAAGTTTGAAGGGACACGAAACCAAAAATGTGGGCACATTTTGTTAGCATCCCATTTAGGAACTCTGCAGAATGATGGATAAAATAAATGGGTGCTGAGAACGGCAGGAAGAAGTTGTTTAGTCTATGAATGTCATGAGAATATATAGCTTGTTTCTTGACATACATTGTCTCGGAGTTTACAACGAGTTTGAAACTTTACTTCTGATGGTTTATTTTTATAGGTCCATTTAATTTGATGTATATTCTTTTCACATAATGATATTAAAACCTTTATAATCATGAGGAATAAATTTGTGAAAAGACATCAATGATTTTTATTTTAAAAAGACTTGAAATTACAGGTTGATTTCAAATGATTTCAAGGTTTAGTGAGGCCTTGTAGTTGTACAGAAAACAACCATTGTTCAGAAAAGTACTTTTATTGAATTTTAATTTCAATTGTTCTTTGGACTACATGTCACCATTTTCAGAAAATAAGGAAAGTTCAAAACAGAACTTTTAGCAAAGAACAAGTTATTTATGATTTGTGTTTAATCAAACTTTAAAATTTTGAGGATAATATATGCCGGTTTTAGAATAATCATTTTTTGTAACTGTAAATTTTATGATGCTGTTTTTGAAAGTAGGAGTAGGCCACAGTAAGACAATCAGCATATGTATAATATTTCGTAAGTTTCAAATGTCAATCTAACATGCAAGTCTGTAGAATGATTACTTGATTATAAGAACGATAAAAATAGAGCCATGGCCTCTGTAGCTCATCAGGAGATATTAAGTGGGGTATGTTATGGAGTGGACTTTATAGCAATGGTCAGATAATGGAATGTAGTAATAAGAATCTAGGTAGTGAAACGATTAAAGCAGTTTAAAAATATTTTGTTACCATAACTTTGCCAATCTGCTATATATATGTGTTGAAAGAGCAACACAAAGCTTTGAAATAAATTGCTGGTATCAAACATATAATAATGTGGTGGAGAGATCATACTATTTTTTAAGATCGTACACACATTATATAATAATGAATATACCGGGTACAATTCTTTGCATACAATTCACCACTGTAAGCTATTGCAATAATGGCCTGGGGCTGTAGAAGAAAATGAAAAAAACCTTTTTAGGTCATGACCCCTGCTAATTATTATCAAAATTGGTTACACGTAAATCAACATTCGTTATGAATATCATACACCTTTGTATTATATTGTTTTAATTCTTAATTGCATTATGGCAATACCAACATTTATTACATAATGAATAGGAGCCTCAGTTTTTGAAAATCCCATTTCTCATAGGCTCCATTTCAATACTTAATAAATTGGTGAATTTTTTTAGTAAATTCTTTTTCACCATTTCTTATAGGCTCCTTTTCAATATTTGATAAAATGGTGATATTCTATGAATAAATTCTTTTTTAGAGTCAGTGGAAGACTAAAGCAGTCTCACGCACAGTCTATGATAACACAGTGCTGCACAGAAGTTTGAAGTAACCTGAAACCTCTGTGTAACTATCAGTTTTCATTCTTCTGCCAGGAAGAGGTCAACACAATGCAATTACATAACATGCAGACACTGGACTCACAGCCAGTAAAATTTATATGTTAGATGCAGTTTTTCCTACAATTAATTATTTTTCTGTACTGGAGAAGATGATGAAAATAGGTGTGATGTCACAATCTCATATAGCTACTTCTTTTATAGTCCTATGTTATCACCAGTCATCACTAGTCATATTCAGTTCACATATCTCATGTAAAATGAAAAAATTTAATTCCTCTTGAAGTTATTCCTTCAAAGGGTATTCAATAGTTCTCATTTCAAATTGATTCACATTAAACATGTCCATGATGTAGACATCTATCTCATTTCTTGTTCCTATTGAATAAAATTAACTGCAAAGTTAATAGAAAACTAAATCAGTTATATAGTATAAAATATGATATAAATAACTTTAGGTATACCAAATTGACTCATACTGGAAATTCTCATTAATTAATTAATTAATTCTCCAAATAATTACACAATATCATGAGATATTAAAAATCTCCATTATTTACTCTTAAATTACAAAGAACATAATATTAGATTTAATAAAAGATTCTGTATTAAGTCTTTAGAATACTTTTAGACTTGTGTACCTTTATCAGCAAATTCACTTGCAAAATACAAATAATTACTCATATGTGAAATGTGAGACAAAGATAAAATATGACTTATAATTTTTGTTAGACCTCCAATTCTAAGTTTTTAATTCTAAATATCTCTTTTTCATCAGACATATCATATTCTCAAAGCACATGTTAGAACTCACATCAGAAAGATGAAATGCCTTTAACTCAGCTGTTTTCTTTAAAATTACCTCCCTTACGTACTTACTGATTGAAGTGCACATATAATCTCAGAAAGATGCTGTAAACTGAAATAGGCTTTTAGGTTATGATCCCTGTGACCCATATTTGGGGTCACAGACTCACCAAATTTACAATTTAGAATCCCTTACAGCCAAGGAGTCTGTACATAAAATTTCAGCTCGCTAGAGCCATTGGGACTGGAGATGAAGATGAAAATAGCATTTTAGGTCATTGCCTCTGTGACCCAATATTTGGGGTCTCACTGTCACCAAATTTACAATTTAGAATCCCCTTAAGTCAAGGAGTATGTACATAAAATTTCAGCTCTCTACGTTCATTGGGACTGGAGAAGAAGATGAAAATAGTTTTTTTTAGGTAATGACCCCTGTGAGCCACACTTGGGGTCACAGGGTCACCAAATCTACAATTTAGAATCCCTTTCAGCCAAGCAGTCTGTACATAAAATTTCAGCTCTCTGGAGTCATTGGTTCTGGAGAAGAAGATGAAAATAGCTTTTAAGGTTATGACCCCTGTGACCAACATTTGGGGTCACAGGGTCACCAAATTTACAATTTAGTATCCCCTTCAGCCAAGGAGTCTGTACATTAAATTTCAGCTCTCTGGAGTCATTGGTTCTGGAGAAGAAGTCAAAAAAGCGAAAAGTTTACGGACGGACGGATGGACAAACGCCATCCCATGCCATAAGCCCATCGGGCCTTTCAGGCCAGATGAGCTAATAAAAATCTGGATAAGCTTTGTGTTATGTAAGTGTTTATCAATGAATTCATTCTTTATTTGAAATACCAAAATTTAAGTTCAATGTTCAATCACTATGACGTATATCAGGACTATAATTGCTTTGGGTTTGCATCCCTGGTTTGTGGTATTTTGCTTTTGGTCCGGTACACAGTATATCAACATGATTTTTCGGTATATATGGAATTTATAACTTAATTAAACAGTTATGTATTATTAACTCAGATGTAATTATATTTTCATTTGGATAATTTTAAAACCAGTCTGATGTCCACATCCTACAAACTAATTTGAAGAAAAACATGTGATTTGTTTAATTTAAATATTGAAAGACATTCTTGATTTTGTACCAAACCGAGGGTCCTGTACCGCAATATGTACCGAACCGAAGCTCAAGCGTACTGTTTCACCCCTAATTACAAACGAACATGATACAAATACCATTAGTTGTGATATCATCCTGGTTCATCAGGGTATTGTATTTGCATTGTTCCAACAAACCCTGATTGTGTAACCAGCTGTCACCTCGTATCACTTTAAATAAAATGATTTTAGACAATTGCAGCACCCAAATGAGAAGACAGATGAGTGATCATCACATTTCAAATCATGGCATTTCATTGGCTGACACATCCATCCTATATATAAGGAGTAACCAAGGATACAAGGAAACCTGGTTACACAATGGGGGATTGTAGAAGCCATGTGGACACAAATACCCGGATGGAGTAGGATGTTATAGTATCACTGTATATAATGTTTGATAGGAGTTCAAGCCTAAAGTGTAATTTTGTAACATTGAATACAAGAATCCATCCTGGATTTCATATCACCAATGCACTGACTGGTATGATTTTAAACAATGTATTTAAACTATTAGATTAATAGCTGTAATGTCAACTGGGTACAAGTCCAGGGGCCAAAATTAAACTTTTCAAAGCACGAGCCATTCGGACTAGGTCATTTCCTACATTACTAGTACAAATCCATTTTCAAGATCATACCTTCAACCAGCCATCTGGACTACCAGTCAAAACATTTTACTAGCCCAGCAACTTTTTCACTAGCCATGGGCTACAGGACTAGTGCTAATTTGGAACCCCGAAGTCTGAATAAAACTACACACCACATCATTCAGGTACAATAAACTTGTGCTGGCACAAATGTACCGGTACTCTCTGACTTGATTTACCACTTTTTAAAAAAAAAAATGTTTTAAATGAATTTTGTACGAATATGGTAACCTAAACCGTAAAGATGAAAAGCCAACTTTGAATAATGAAATTATAACAGATCATACAGTACCGATATATTCAAACATCTGTTTCATTTAAAGAGAGAATAATTGTCTATAAATTTGTTTGAAATATATAACAACAATGATGGTGTGACATGTATTAAATTGATCACCCAGGTACAGGTTTGCAGGTAAATTCTACATCATTACACATAAAGCACATTTGATTCATAACTTATAATCAATATTACAAATCAAAACATTGAGAAATGACACTATTAATCTTTACTGTAGTCAACTACACAATTAATTGTAGTGACATTGAGGTTGCCCCATAATCAAGATTGTATCACTTGTATTTGTGGTGACAAGTTTTATTGTTAGTACCATTAATGCAGCGAGAAAGCCTGCAACACCATTGTGGTTATGTAATGCAATGAAACCTGCCGAGATTGATAAGCCTAGCAAACTTGGGTGATACTGCACTGAAACTCAATGAAGCATGACACCAAAACAGTGATGCATGTAGAATATTTCTCTACAGAAGACAAACTTGAAGAGCCCCTGGATTCAAACTTGGACCTCATGATCATAAATGCAATACACTAACAAACCACTTCAATAACCATCCCATCTTCACACATTGAAGAAAATAACTAGATGTATTGAAATAAATTCAAGGGAATATTCCTGTTTGTGTATATATGCTAGGGGTATTTAAACTTTTCAATGCAGTAGCTATTCCGACTAGTGCATTTCTATAAGTACTAGTCCAGATTTATTCTAGCTTGCCAAATACATCAACTCACCTCCAAATTGTAACTAGTCCTTCAGACTGCCAGTTTTTACACTCTACTAGCCCAGCTTCTTTTTCACTAGCCATGGGCTGTATGCTTTATATATGATGTCATTTTGATGATCACACATCGCCTTTTATTTCATCACAACAAAATGGTCGCCGTTCCACAAAACACTAGTAGTGCTACAATCCATTGACAAAAGACCAGAGTTAGTTCAATTGATGCTAACTCTACAACAACTTCCAAACGCAAGGAATAACTCTTGCCAGTCTGCCCTCGGTTTCTTATGTCAAAATAGTGAATCGCTGCACCAGAAATGCATAGCGGGCCTGGATTTCTAAACACAGATTTCTTAAGGAAATACTGCAAGGCCTAAATCAGCCAGTAATGGAGACTGGCAAGAGTTATGCCTTGCATTGGGAAGTTGACTCTACAATTGCTTTGAGGAACAATAACCTTATTTTTATTGTCTCTTTAAATGATCTGATGGTTGAGAGCTATTGTGGATATGTCACTATTCGACTACTCACCGATAGCAGGTATGTTGATACAAAGCTCTTTTGATATAGCCAGGTACGTTCGACCAAGAACATAAACATTCGTCTGAAACATTATATATGAACATCATTGCAATTCCAACATGATTCAACAGTTGCACAATTATTAAACTTAAACATACAAAATGAAAATATCAGCTATAATTGACGGTATCAAATGCAACATAATTACTAGCAAAACTATTTGTTGTGATCCATCATAAACAGTGCTAAAAGAGTTTTAATGAACATGTATTTAAAATATCAATCTTTTCCTAATTTCTCTATCATATTATAGGTCTGTAGACACCAGCGTCATATCAAAACTCAAATTTAGATTTGACGATAATTGTTTTTGGGATTTAAAAAATAATTTCACATTTTGTCACTGAACTAACTGAAAATTCACAATCATTAAAAAGGCAGCAAAATTTATGATATTGAATAAAAATGTAAAGTTAACTGAGAAGAAAGAAGTTATAAAACTTACTTGTAGCACATCGCTGAAGTCAAGCAACATGTCTGTTGGATAAGGAACGAAAGCAAATTTCAAATAGTCTGGCTGTAATTTTTGTTTTTCTGTCACGATTCTACATGAATTATTGGACCTATATTTGACTTTTACCACACATCAAGATGATGGCATATAATCAAAGACCATACAAATTATTTGAGGTAAGTGCATTCTGACTGCATGATTTATGATGATTTTTTCCTCTAAAGACCAGCTGTGACAATGGAAATTTCAAATAAAATACCAGTAATGAATTCAACCCTTTTCCAGCTGGTGCCAAAATATTTAGCAAGTGACCGATCCTGGATAATTGATGTGATTCTTGTAAATTGGCCATTCAGAATAATTTTCACTAGTTTTTGAAAGTGTTACTTCTGCAGTTTAATGGAAACCAATTATTTCAAGTGAAGATTCAATTCCAAGCATCTGGTATATTCAGTGCTTATTACAGGTCCCCACTTAACTTATCAACAACATTCACACCTGGCGCTTATTGGAGACTGCAGCTTTTGGCAACTTCCGTCTGCAAAGAATAACTCGTGCCAGTCTCCAACACTGGATAATTTAAACCTTGCAACATTTTCTTCACTTTTCTGTGCTAACATAGTAGAGCACTGGACCTGAAATGCATAGTGGACTATGCAGGGGTAGACGCTTGCTAGAAATATCTACTAGCCCGAAGTGCTCTTCGGGCTAGTGACATATCTTAATCTGTAGTGCTTCAAACAAATTTCACTAGCCCTTCTGAATTTTCACTGGCCTCGGGCCAGCAGACCAGTGCGAGTAACGATCACTGCTGTGATTTGCCAGCACCAGGAACTGCGACAAGGCTGAAATTAGCCAGTGATAGAGGCTATAATTAGCCAGTGATTGAGACTGGTGTGAGTGATGCCTTGCCGAGTACAGATGGCCTTGGAGACCTTGTCTTTATTAGAGGAAATTCTGTATATTATAAAGAGTTTTCAAGGATACGAGGTGTTCCCTCCGTTCTACACACAAGGTAAATACAGGCTGCAAGAACATTGTTGGTCTTCCTGCCTCGAGTCAGACGTTTAGTGACGGCCATCTTGAAGAAGTTGAAGGCTGTGTCTATACAGTGTTGATTCAGTTTCATCTGAGCTCCTAGCTGCTGTATCTTCTTCTTGCCTGGTTGAAGGAGTGAAAGAATTTTTAAATTTCAAACACAGATTTTAACCCTTTACCTGCGCTCATGGACACAGGTATATCCAGAAATCTTTGATGGGGGTGGGGGGATTCACCTCCTCTGCATCAGCTACTGCTGGAATTTCTTCAGCCAGTAGCCAATGATGGATTTCTGTGAATTGGCCATAGTCATGTGACACAATCCTTTAATTGCTACGGTTTAGCAATGAAGCAACAGATATTTTAAAAAAAAAATTGTATGACCAAGTTTTCATTAAAATGAATTCCTTCTGGACATGCTGAACCACAGCACGAGATATCATCACAGACAATATTTAAATATTACTGTTTTTTAAAAATCAACTTAACAAGTTAGTTCCTTTGCTTATTTTGTGATGCACATCATTATTGGATAAAGTGGTACCTACCATTTTGCAGAGTCATTGTTCTTGACTCTCTGGCAAAACCATGATGGAAACCTCCAAGTCCCTGAGTTTTAGTTCCTGTTGGAGGAAATATGAACATAAAATCAATTGAAGCAATATTTGGATATCACAGATCGATAAATATCACACAATAATAGCTACTTTAAAAGCATAAATCCAAAAAGATTAAAATCGACACAAAGGACAGACAGCTGCCAATACCACCATACAACACAACTTAATGACTTGATTTGACATTAAAGTTCAAACCATTCTCCTGATTATGTAACCAAATTTCACATTGTATGTGTATTTAACATGGTTCACTCATGCTTCGGTATAGATAATCTTTAAAGGGACACTCTGTATGGTATTGTTGTAACATAGGTCATTACCAAGGGTGTTATTTTATCGAGAAGTAATGACTGTTGTAGAAAATACCCTTATAGTGCCCATCTGTTCAGTATAGTTACATTAGAAAGATGTTTATTTGTGATTTTGATCGAAAACCGAACAACGTTCCATGGCTGATGCACGTCAATTGTTCAAACCTTATTTTGAAAACTTATATGTAGCAGATAAAGAGACAGATATTGGTTGGTACTGTTCAATGGAACACATAACTACTATACTTGTAAAGGGGGTGCGTGAATTGGGCTTCTCATCGTGAATTAAGCCATTGCCCGAGTTTTGTTGAAAGCAAGTTATTGTCAAATATTTGGCGTTAGGGGATATATATGCAAGTCCAGTGAGATGATTTGAACGTAAATCAGGACATTTGATATTTTTGTATTTAGCGGTATCATATCTAAATAAAATTTAATGAAAAACATGCAGTGTCCCTTTAAGCGTTTTTTCAGCTAAAGTTTGAAAAGGTCCTTCAGGGTGTTTTCTAAAACAATTTTAGAACAACTGTGAATCATTACCAGTTCTAGGTTTATTGAAAGGGGGATGTTTCCAAGGGTGTTAATGAAATTAGGGCTGGGACGGGTAACCCGGATACCCGGGACGGGTGGGTACTGAGTAGGACCCGGGTACCCATCACATTACCCGGACCCGTTTTTATCATGTGACTAATCATAAGACAGTTTAATTTGCTATTCTTTCATTTCAAGATTACAATGTATTTGAAGATTCTAACATAATATTAAAATGATCTAGGATATTGTCATACATAATAAATTTGATTGAAATAGCCATGGGTCTCTATGCTAGGCTTCTAGCCCCATATTCCAGCCAACCAGTTGAATAAAGTAGTACAAAATCTTACAATTAGATGTTGGAGATCGACAAAACGGGTATCCGGGTAGGGTAGGGTAACAGATGGTCGGGTACCCGGGTAGGAAATATCTACCCGTCCCAGCCCTACATGAAATACATGAAACAATTTTCAAAAGGGGATGAGCCCCACTGGATTTTGAGAAAAAATTCTAACTGAAGTATTCAGTAATGTTTCTATGATTGAAGGTCATAGAGAAATAACTCACCATCCTGTGACACATATTGTCCAATGACAGAGGATCCCCCTGCAGAGTTCTCCGCAAACTGAACCTCCGATACGATGATCTGATCCTCCAGAACAGACCCGCAGTTTGTGCACACTGCATCTCCGCGAGCCTGGTCTATGTCAATATCCGTGCAGCCGCACTGACTGCATGCTTTGCTAGACATCGTGGAGCTGTTAATACAAATGAATAGATAGATCTAATCATCTATGATAGATCATAAGTGATTAGAATGTACAGTCTGGGGTCAAAAGTTCTTCCCCACCCTAGCTTTTCCCATAGACTTACATGTTAATTAACCTTTGCAAAAATAATTTTCATAATTTAAGTTTAAGTCAAAATGTTGTAAAATTTAACAAACATCTTTGAAAATATGTTAGCTGTTCATCTGTAATTTTGTTCATCTTATGTTGATCACACATCTAATGACATCCAACTGAAGAACGTTTATACAAGTTCATGTACAAATTTCCCATTGGCCGCCATGTTAAATTATGGACATGATATATATGCTTTGCTTATATGAAGACAATTTTCTTGACACTCAACGGAAACTAACATGGAAATTATGTGTTTGTAGCTGAAATGATTTCCAATATTTTGATATATATTTTATAACCATTTTACATACAATTTAATTATGAAAATTATTCTTGCAACGGTTAATTAACCTGTAAGTCAATGGAAAATGCCGGAGTGGGGAAGAACTTTTGGTCCCTGGGTGTAGATCTACACCTTGAAGGACAACTTCCCAATGCAAGGCATAACTCTTGCCAGTCTCCATTACTGGCTGATTTAGGCCTTGCAGTATTTCCTTAAGAAATCTGTGTTTAGAAATCCAGGGCTAGAAATTTACACTAGTCCTTCGGCCTGATGCTAGTAAACATAACACCGGGCTAGTAAATTTTAGCTTCTACTAGCCCTGTTGGCCTTTAAAAAATTCTGAATCATGAAATACTCAAAGTATGAGTACAAAATCTTGGTTTTATCAGCAACATAGTATCAGATGTGAATGATTGAAGTGGGGAAAATACTTGCCATTGTAGGTCAAACATAACAAGTTATAATTGTTAGATTACTGGGAGATACGGGCTAGTGATACTTGTATGGGGCTAGTAGAAATCAAAAGGACTAGCCCTTCAGGCTAGCATATGTTTGAAGTTTGTTTCTGCCCCTGAAATCCATTCCCGCTATGCATTTCTGGTGCAGCGATTCACTGTCTTGACACAACAAAGCGAGGGAAATACCGCAAGGGTTAAATCAGCCAGTAATGCAGACCGGCAAGAGTTATGCCTTGCGTTTGGAAGTTGTTTGAAGGATTGCATACAAATTTGTTTTATTTATCAAAATTAATAAAATTATTCCAATGTAAAAATATATATTGATGATATAGAATGAAATAGTTGTAATTAATTCACAAAATAGTGAAAATATACCATTGACAAAGATTCGAACTCACAACTCACGCGCCTGAGTCGCTCCCAAACCTCGACTTTACCACTGAGCTATCACACCATCAAAACAATGAGGGGACATTGACACAGTTTATACTTATCTAGAAAATATTACTGTCGTTTCATAAACATAACCACGTGCATCTTAAATTTAATCCAATTGACGTAACATTCTAACAAAAAATAGGAATTATTTAGATCGTTAAATAAAAGCATTCGCCCGGGAAACAAACCGACATTTTGCTTGGGTAAATTATCAAATATCGCAACACGTTGAGAAAACATTACGATAACCCAGTCAGTGTTTACATACCTCACCTGAATATAGGTAATGAACTATCCAAAGTTTGAGGTATTACGCAACATATAAATATTGCCGATAATTTCACTGTAATGTCATCACTAACATATTTTCCGAGCGTGATATCGGGAAGAGCTCATGTAACGCAACTGCGCATGTGCAGGTAACAGTAAAATTCACTTCCGTTCTTGCAGGAAAGCCGTTCTTGCAACTCATGAGTATGAAAACGTAGTCAGGGATATGTACCACGCAAATTAATATGTATGATTCCATTGTACCGTGTCTCTTGGTGTCTAGATGATCAGATCGAAGGCTCTAAAGGTTTGGTAAGTATATAGAAGGCGAGACGAATCGAATCGGGCACCTGCTAAGCTTTGTCGTGCGTCTGTCGCTTCCGTCCCAAATCGCCAAGCCATGACCTCAACTGCCGTGCGTGGCTACCTATCCAATGATGTCACATTCCTAAATAATGATCCTTTTGTCTTAAATAGTTGTAAACGATGATCTGTTCAATTTCTTAACATGTTAACCACAGGCCCTATTACGCAGCAGAACAATAAATTATGAGCGAGAGATTTCATTTGAAAATTGAATAATTTACACTGAAGTAGGTTGGTAAATATTTTGTGTTTTGATTGTGCCAACTGTCAAAATAATCATTATTGTGTAATGATAAACTGTCTACTAATCTTTGAAATGATCTTGATGAAAGTACTTCCTTCTCTCATCTTGGGAATTCCCCATGGGGAAATATACCTGGGTGTCAGTTGTCATTTTGAGTGGTAGGCATACTATGCATTTCATGATAATTATCTGCCCTTAGTATGATCCTAATGAAAACATGTTGTGGAATTATTTGACAGTGTTGATGAAATGATAATTTCAAAAATTTGAATCTGACGATTAGGGCTGTGTATTGCCTCAATTTTTTATATTGCGATAAGTATTGCCGAATTGTAATGTATTGCAATACATACCACAATATTTTGCATTTGCAAGATCCTCTGACAATGAGATATTTCTCTAGAAACCATTTTTACTAGTGCCATTGATATTGCAACATGCTAAATGAACTCTACATTTAACTTTTATACTTCTTTTGCAGTTTAAACATAACTCATTTGATAAAATGACTTTCAGATCTTTAAAAATATCATTTTTAATACAGTCCAACACACATTCTAGCACTTCAAAATAAGTTTCTTAATACAAGTTAAGCCAGTTAATGTGCTTTTTACAAGATAAATGAATAAATTTGACTTAATATTTGTTGGTGCAATATATTGTGAAATGAAAATTGTATTGCAATACGTGTATTGCATAACTCTGTATTGCAATATATTGGTATTGCAATAATATTGCACAGCCTTACTGACGATATTCCTCTACAGTGACAGATGTAGGGGTTCCAACCCCACCTTTTGAACAATTTTGTATGGTAATTTGATTGACCCCTTGGGTCAAACACCCCACCTCAACTGACCCCTACCTGTTTTGAATATGTGAATCATCAGCTACTGACCTCACTATGTTTGCCAGTTTGGAAATTTCTGACAACACAACCGACAATTATATGACATCACAGATGATTACATAACGCTAATGACCCAACTGAATTCTCATCTAAGAAGCCTAATGGCACTGTTTGAGTGTTTTCAATCATGAGTGAAAGTAACATTTGAACTTGTGACTGATAACAGCAATTCCCTGATGTTCTCAATCAATGCCCTTATGTCATAACATGATCATGGCGTCATCTCGCTTTGGAGGTGACGGTCTCTTACTTGTGCTGTCTCAACGTAAAACCAAACTGGTAACTACGAAGAAACGATGATTCATTTATATACTGAATATAAATACTGTAAAAGGAGGGTTCCATCGGGTATTTTTTTGTGGAAACTAAAATAAATTCATATAAAAACAATGAGAACTGAAGCCATTCATCGCCCTGGAAGTGGTGAAAACTTTGTGACATGTTTATGTGTTACTATGTGAATATTCTATCAGTGTATAACCAGTCTCATTAAAATTGACCTTGTTCTGAGGAATAAATTTGCAAAATAATGCATCTACCGGGATACGAACATGCTCTATAGATTCCTCGCCACAAGGTCTGAGAACACCTCGTATAGGCACGTGTTCTGAACCAGTTTAGCGCAGCCAAACCCGGTCAAATGGTTGACCAATCACATCATAGTGTTTAAACGGTTGCTGTTTTGAAAGCATTCGGAACAGATGAAAGGATATCTGTTTGGAGGTTATCTGCTTCTAGCTTCTTGCATCAAAAACTTTAATTTGACGTCTTGTGATTGGTTAACTGAATTGTGTCAGAACATGGGAGTCTCCGGGCTGTTATCAGACGGTTTTGCGAGGAAACCTCTGAACATTATGAGTTTGTATCCCGGTAGTTGCACTATTTGGAATTTTAATTCCTCAGAAACTGTTGATTTTATTCAGACTGAGTGTATATCATTATTAAAAAGTCGTATAATTGAGTACAATATGGCGTGTTTTCATTTCACAAATGCAAAAAAAACAAGATGGCAGAATTTGCCCCTTTGTCCCTTTAAGTGGACAAATAACATAAGATTCTTCATTATCCATATGGTTCAAAATAACCGAGTTAATATTTTCAATATGAGCACATGTGCACTTATCACTTTTGCCTAGCAACGATTGTTTCACCGCGACTTTCTGTATTTCGTTGTCTGTGACATCATAAAACGATTGTTCTTGACGTCACTGTAGCTTGCCGTCACAAGAGAAGCCGTTTTCTGACCTGTAATATGGGAATCAAATGGAATAGAATGGGTAATAAATAAACTATTACACTCGAAAGTGTGCCATATGACTATGAAACTTGTGCAAATTTATGTATAACCCTCGCTCTCGCTCGGGCAATACACAAATTCACACTCATTCCTGAATTTCCATTAAAGTCATATGACTCGCCGCAAATGGCTGTGATACTGCCGAAGCGGCGTTAAACAATAACTCACTCACTAAAGTCATATGACACACTTCCTCTGGTCATAATCTCTATTTATTCATTATCTTGACTCTTACCAATTGTTTAAGTTGACAATTCTCTGCTTGCAGGAAATGTTAAATGCATGAGGTTGAGGAGGTTAAGAGAAGACGATTGGACACCACAATGGCCGAGGGCCAGGAAGGGAGTGCCACCAAAAATGGAGAAGTATTCCGTGTGGAAGAAAGGCCAGAACATGGCATGAAAATACTGCAAGGCCTGAATAAACTTAAGAATGATAAGATTTTATGTGACGTTACTCTCATTGCTGAAGGTAATGGCAACTGTAGTAAGTGACTCTAACACTATTAGCTATCTTTTCTCTGCCTCTTTTTCTTGCATGGAACCTCTCTGATTTGTTTCATAAAAGTTACCTATTTTTATAAATTTACCTATTTTATAAAATGTTTCACTTAAGTGATGATTTCTGTACAACAACGTTGCGTTGATCTTAGCCAAAATTAGCTAAATTGAGCTTATTATAAATTTTTTAAACTTTTGTTTAATAATATTCTTCAGGTGTGTTTTTATCTTAGTGCCACCTGGCAAATTATACTTGATAAAACTTAATCACACAGTGCTTTTCTTTACTTACCAGCCAAGGTAGTAATTTTTGTTAATTCTATCCAATTTAGAACCTTGACGATGGTTAAAATATCCAATGTCATTTAAGGAACACAAAGGGTGAGCAAAATTCTCTATTACCCCTTGCTGGGAACATTACCGAAAACATGCATAAAGTGTAAATCAATACTCTTATACTTTTATATACTGCGACACACTGTTAGAATTTTTAAAAGTTGGTTGTTTTTGATTTTGCAGGACGAAAGTTTGATGTCCATCGTGTCATCTTGGTGTCCTGCTCGGATTACTTCAGGTCCATGTTTACAAGTGGGATGCGTGAAAGCAACCAGAAGGAGATCGAATTAAAGGGCATTACTGCTAAGGGACTTGAGAAAGTTCTCGAGGTTATTTACACCTCAACCACGACTTTAGAAGGGGACGACATCTTTGACGTCATTGCCGCCGCCACGCATCTACAAGTAACACCTGTCATTGAGTTTTGTGAACGAAATTTCCTCAGTGGAATGACCACCACCAACTTCTACGACTTCATAAACACTGCGAAGCTTTACAGCATGAACAATGCTCTCAAACAGATAGATGTATTTATTGCTAAGAACCTGATGCAGATAGCCAAGGAAGGAACGCTCCAGCTCCTCACATACGAGCAGATGCTGAATTGTCTGAACAGCGAGAAGTTGTGTCAGCGCGAGATAGATATATTCCACATCACGTGGGAGTGGCTGAAGCAGTCGCAGGCAGCGGCCGCTGCGGCCCAATCGCAAGAAGATCACTCCCCTGCGTTGATGAAGCTGATTCGCTTCCCGCTGATCAACCCCTCGGACCTGGTCCTACACGTGCAGCGGGTGGAGACCATGATGACAAACCCGGAGCTGCGGCAGATGGTTCTGGGGGCTCTGAACTACCATGTAGTACCCCACTCGCAACCCCTCGTCATGTCCCCTAGCGTGCAGCTGAGGTCCTTCCGCGAGCGACTCGTCAGTGTAGGTGGGAGGGAAATACACCCGAATCCTTGTCTCCACGATGAAATATTAGTGTTTGATTCCAAAATTACTTCCAACAGTTTATTAAACCGACAAGAAATAGCAACCCTGCCAAGTGCTTTGAGTCATATGCAAGTGGTAGTGTACAATAACTTCCTGTACGTTTTAGGTGGCTGCACCACTCAGTGCGCCCACGGAGAGTCCGCCGTGAACTCTGTGCTACGGTACGACCCCCGGTTTGACAGTTGGTTCCAGGTGTGTCCCATGCTAAACAAAAGAGCTTACTTCTTCGCTGGAGCTCTGAACAATAAAATATATTCTGTAGGAGGCAAGTTTAAAGATGGCAGTCTGGCTACAGCGGAAGCTTATGATCCTGCGGAGAATACTTGGGAATTGATATCGTCAATGCCCATGTCGTATCATGCTCATGCGGGGGCCGTATATGGCGGGAATATATACATTTCAGGGGGTTATAGTGGCAACCATTTTACTCCAGATATGCAGAGGTACGACCCCCAGGCGAACCAATGGGAGGACATGGCTCCGATGTTGACCCCAAGGGGGTGGCATGTCATGTGCGCGACGCACGACAAATTGTTTGTGTTCGGAGGCTGCAACTTGAACGTGAACCAGCAGGCGCAGCCCGTGATGCAGTCCGAGTGCTATGACCCGACCATTGACCAGTGGTCAATCATAGCCCCGCTCTCAATCTCACACAAGGAAGCCTCCTGTGTCGTGTACAATGACCAAATCTATGTGCTCGGTGGGTATAATGTGCAAACCAAGACGGGACAGAAGCTTGTTTCCAAGTATGACATTTACACTGGGATATGGGAGACGGTGGGGGCGCTCCCCCGTAGTCTGACCGGGGTAGGATACTGCACCCTCCAACTTCCCTCGTACAATGTGGACGAGGGGGACTGAACCAAGTCCAAGTTTAACTAGACAAAATTACATCCTTTATGCCAACTTGGAGAACGAGCTCAAAATCAGGGAACAATTGCATCCAAAATCTGTGATAGATGTCCCTATTAGGATCATTTTGATGATTTTGTGTTTGATTTTTTAAAAAACTTTTAAAGAAGAGATAAAATATATGGCATTGCTAGACATAAGGTAACTTTAATCTGGAAATCCAAAATTCAATAAGGGTACCTCATGGAATAGTTTATTAGTATGTTCAGTAATATTTTCTTGCAAGATTTGTAAAGATTGTCTCAGAAAAATTATTGGTTTTTATTATCCATAACAATTTCCATTACAATTCGCCGGCAGAATAAATCCTTAAAGAATCCTTTAAGAAATAACTGAGAAATTGTACTCATTTTATGAATTAACTGTTCTGAATACCAAGATCTTTTTAACCAATTTCCTTCCGCAAGGCATAACTCCCGCCGGTCTCCATCACTGGCTGATTTAAGCCTTGCCGCATTTCCTTAGGTTTCTGTGCTTGCGAATCATAGTCCAATATGCATTTCAGATGCAGTGCTCCACTTTATTAGCATGGAAAAGTTAAGGAAATGCGGCAAGGCTTAATCCAGCCAGTAATGAAGGGTGGCGCAAGTTGTGCCTTTCACAAATGGAAGTTGCTTTTGCACCTACGTGCAAAGAAAGTTGAGAGAATGTTTGGAGTAGTTTCTCTGATTTTGAGCTCTCATTTCCCTTCGGTTTCAACAACTTGGAAAGTTTTCAAGCTGGGAAAAGAACAACGTGTATTCTGATTTTTGATTGTGATATTTATTACCGTAATAATAATTGTTATCTTATTGTACATGCAACTTGATACCTGTATTGTCTTCTAGCTAACGTGGCGCAAGAATGACATTTTCTCTTTGCGACAATTCTGGAGGAAATTTTGTCCGTACACATCTTAGCAGACTCATATGATTGTAGACTGTTTATATAATGTTTTGAGTGTGGTAGTTTGTTTTATGTATCAAATATAGGCCTAACGGTGGAAATAGGCCCTGAAATAAATGAAACAAATTTGAAGAAAAATATCACAGGTATATATTAGAAAGAATCGCAATGTCGCCCCAAAATGCTGTTCAGTTTAGTGTAGGCTTGTCAATGACTCACACTTTGTCATCAAAGTTTGGGATATTTCTACCTTTTTACCTCAATTTTATTCAACATCAAGCATGTCCTCTCTCTCTCCGCAATGTAAAGCAATCTTGAATAGCTTTCTCTGATTTGGCAGTTGAACAATTCAACCAGTGTCTTTATGAAGTTTGTACCAAGAACATTTTGTGTTAAAAGTTAAAAGGAGACCGTATTTTTCCAGTAGTGAATAAAGCAAGGGTCATCTGACGACCTTTAACCTGGAACCTTTGGTCTGAGTGATCACCTGCAGAAAACTGAAATGTGAGAAAATGCCTCTTTCTCATCCACGGTGGTGTTTTTGTGAAATATTACAAACTTTTTAACTTAACGTTCAGCCTGGTGAAATCTATAAATGCGAGAAAATGCCTCTTTGTCATGCTCAGTGGTGTTTTTGTGAAATATTACATACTTTTTGACGCAAGTTTTTCTATAAATTGACAAATTTTCCTATCAAACTGGGAGTCGCTTAAAGCGCTTTTGGTAACATTACAATCAGTTGTAACCTATGTTATAAGAATTGGCTACAAGTGATTGTAACCCTACGATTGCTTTGTGGAACTTGGCACTGATATGTTTCCGAAATTATTTTGTACACTATTTCTCAGGCTTAAGAGTAGTTCTATCAATGAAATTGGCTTTTACTAACACTTTCAAGTTTCAAAATTTAAGATGTATTTTAACTCCAAAAGAAAGAAGTTCATCCGCTTCAGATTCTATCCCTTTAACGTACATTAGTATTGTCAAATGATGCAGGGGGCTGGATAATGCAGTGGTTAGAGCGTTTGGCTTCGGGTCAAGAGGTCTGTGATTCAAATCCCGCTCCTAGGGGCTCTGCAACTTTGTCTGCAGTAGAGAACTGTTCTACACACAGTAAGGTTTGGGTGCAATGCTACACTGAATTTCAGTGCAGTACCACCCATTGTTCGCTAGATCCAGCCGATGCTTGCAGATTTCATCACAAAACATTGCCAAATGGTGTTGCAGGCTTTCTCCCTTTAATAATACTAGTAGCCGTGATATAAGTGAAATAATCTTGAAAGCGCCGTTAAACCGCAAATCACCTCACCTCAAAGGATGCAAATCAAATTAGTTTCAATCAAGTGAAACATAGTGACATCCTGTAAGTCCCAGGCAAGAGTTAGTGAGTTATGGAATTCAGGCAAGAATCCTGGCATAGATGTATACTGTCTGATAATATTGACATGTCTAGTCTAAGTCCTTGTTTATTACTGGAGACACAAAGAATAATTTTCAAAACCAAATGAAAAACAGTGACTTCCATTAAAACCAAGTTAAAAGAGTGCAATGACTAGGCAGATAGTTTTTCTGGTAATTTGAATGACATAACGCACTGACGAGCTTGTGCAAAGCTTGGAGTTCAGGGGTGACCGTTGGGGGGGATAGCGCAGTGGTTAGCGTGTTCGGCTTTGGATCGAGAGGTCTGGTGTTCGATTCCCGACAGGCTCGGCAACTGTGTCTTCTATGGAGAACTGTTCTTCATGCAGTAAGCTTTGGGTGCAATGCTACACTGAATTTCAGCGCAATAACTCCCATGGCTCGCTCTTAACATCTTTACAGGGGGTGGGATAGCGCAGTGGTTAGCGAGTTTGGCTTCGGATCAAGAGGTCCGTGGTTCGAATCCCGCCAGGGGCATGGCAACTTTGTCTGCAGTAGGGAACTGGTCTACACGCAGGACGGTTTGGGTGCAATGCTACACTGAATTTCAGTGCAGTACCACCCAGGGTTCGCTAGTTCCAGCCGTTGCTCGCAGGTTTCACCGCAATGCATAGCCACATAGCGTGCAGGCTTTCTCCCTGCAATAATACTAGCAGCCGTGATATAAGTGAAATACTCTTGAAAGCGGCGTTAAAACCTAACTCACCTCACCTCGCTCATTGCAGCTGCTGTTCGCAGGTTTCACCGCAATGCATAGCCACAGTGGCATTGCAGGCTTTGTCCCTGCATTAATACTAGCAGCCATGATATAAGTGAAAGATTCTTCAAATTTGGAAACATCTTTCGCATGCAAAAGGACAGATTGGGTTGGCAGTGTTTAATAGATCAAATAACAAGTTTACATGCAACTGGAACATGTAATTTATTTTAAAACAAGTCATATATTTGGCATTTGGAAAGGAATATGTAAGCTGAGTGTGACATTTTGAACTTAAATCAGCACAAATGGCACCCATCAAAGTCGAATAAAATTCTATGAAAAATAGTCTGACAATTTAATTGAAACTGATACATGATAACACAGCAGGAAAATCGTTTTCAAAAAAGGTTTTGAAGAGCTAAAAGAAAATGTTTTAAATAGTTTTTCTGTGTCTAAGAGTTCAGAATCCTCTTCTTTCTTTAGATACTGTTTGTATTTTTGTCCGTTTTATTTTAACCAGGAAATTTTATTCGTAAATCTGTTAACAAAAACATTGTTGATTGGAACAATTTGCAATTGCAAAAGAAATTAAGCTATTAAAAAATGTGTACAACTAAAAACCAACTTGTCTCTATTTGAGGAATATATTCACATCTGTGTGAATTTGATAATTGTGACGAAATATTTGGAAAATAATATTTTTATCATTTTGTATGTCTTTGTTTGAAGGTTAATGTTAAAGGGGCCTGTAGCACATTTTTTGCACATTTGTTTTTTCAAATTTCCCATTTATAATGATAGTTTATGTCATTTAAATTTACTTTAGTGGGTGAAACATATTATTACATTAACCAATTATCCGTAGTGGTAATAATGATGTTGCGTATAAAGCGAAAATTGCACGGCGGCCATTTTATTGTGATCACATTTATTATTTATTGATTACAAAAATTATTCCTATGTCTTTACCGAACAATGTACACTCATTTTAAAACTTAATTTTCCAAAGAGAGAAGGATGTTTTACTATTGGTGACATTATTTTTCAAATACATTTCATCGACTTATTTGAGCGAAAGAACGTGCTACTGCCCCTTTAAGTATGAGTTCAGTTTTTAAAATGTTCATCTGTGATAAAGGCTTTTTCTTGGTATGGTGAACCAAGACTGTTTTGTTTTACAAGAAATATACTGAACGATACCATATTGTGTTAAACCATTAAACACTATCATATGAGAAACTGTGCCCTCTCAATGTTCGAGATATGTCACTCAGAGTTCCCAGATATGGTGGCATAGTTTATCACCTTCTGAATTAAAATTTTTTTTTTCCATGAATTCTTGTAATAGTGATGGCAATATCATTTTGGTAAAAGACATGTTAAAACTGTAGCATATGAAATAAGGCCTGTCCGAAAACTTGTGATCTTTTTTCCGGACTGGTATCCTTTTAAGAACAGAAGATTTTCTGGACAACAACTTTAATGTGAAAATACACGACGTTTCAAAGTATATACTCACTCCTTCATCATGTGGAATGGTGGGGTCCTTTTGTTAAATTTAAAGGAAATTAGTTTCGTACTGGCTAATTTTTAAGCTCATTTCGTAACTTAATCTGGGAAACATTTAGGATCGTGGCAGAAATATATAAAACCTTTTCCATTGAAAATTAACAATTGGAATAGGTGCATAATGAATATGCATAGATAACAAGCAGCCGTCTAGATATAAGTTGTCATGGGCTCGCAGCCTTGAAACAGCCTTTTTGTGATATGTAGCTTTTGTCTTGCATGCTTTAGGGATCAGTCCATTGGTTAAGTGAATTTAGTTAATGAAATGTCTTTATTGCTGATTGTTTGTATTGTGCAACCGTCTGAAACTACAATGCCATGAGTCCAAAAAAGTCAAGCCTAATGATGTATATTTTGCTGTGCACGGCTTCTTTGCGGCATCGTATGTGTTACCATGGCAACTTTTTAATTTGAAAATTCTGTATGACTTCGTTTGGACTTGATGTGGAGTCTATATACCGGTAAGTTTAAGAAATGCTGCTATGCAAATGCTTGTCTTTAGATGGACATTACATATTTGCAGAGGTCAATTCAACGTCAGTTTTACCGTAACCATGGTCGTGGCCATGGACAAAGAGTAACAGATCATTGAAAATTTAAGCTGGTCCAATTGATTATGACTTTAAACTGGAGCTATGTTTATCTTTGAGAAACAAAACCATTTCCAGTGGCGGATCTCGGGATGTGGATTCAGGGGTTTGAATGGATTCCTAGAACACCACATGATTTCAATACTTCTGGTTACTATGTAATGATTGACACTTTTTCAAGGCATTTTCTGCTATTCTGTACTTCCAACTTATTGTAAAGTAAGGAATAAAAACTTGAAATATGTAACGACTGAAATGTAAGCCACAACATTGTATAATGTGCAAGTATACATGTATGATAAACACCCAGTCTGATTAAAATCGACCTTGTTCCGAGGAATAAAATTTGCAAAATTATGCATCAACCGGGATTCTGTAGATTCCTCTCCACAAGGTCTGAGAACACCCCGTATAGGCGCATGTTCCGAACCAGTTTAACACAGCCAAAGCCCAGTCAAATAGCTGACCAATCACAACGTAGTTTTTAAACGGTCACTGTTTTGAAAGCATTCGGAACAGATCAAAGGATAGCTGTTTGGAGTTATCTGCCCCTAGCTTCTCGCACCGAAAGCATTTGTTGGGCTTCTTTTGATTGGCTACTTGAATTGCGCTCGAACACGCGAGTCTACGGGCTGTTTTCAGACGGTTTGGCGTGGAACCTACGACCGATATGAGTTCGTATCCAGGTAGATGCACTATTTTGCAATTTTTATTCCACGGAAAACCGTCGATTTTAATCAGACTGGATAAACACCTGATAGAAACTAAGAGTTGCCACTTGACCATCGGTCATCACTTATGATTCTGGGTCACCATTTTCTTAAAAATGATAGCACTAAGCGGTTATGAAGTTTTGAGACACGAAGAAGAATTTAGGCCATTAATGTTACTGGTAACTGATCTATATTGAACCTGATCAACCCTTAACATAATTAGCGAAAAAATGTGCTACGGTCCCTTTAAAATGATGATTTCAATGAAAGAGAATATTTGGGATGTTAGAGGCAAGGAGAACAGTTTGTAAGACACATCAGAGAACACTGTTATTCAGTTGCAAAGTCAGTAAAATGCTTACAGTTTGTTTTGGTCACTTCAGCACCATGGTATGTCCAGTAGGTAAGATGTGACTCCCTATGTGATACGGACGTTATGTAATACGGTACAGAGGATATAAACATTATAGCAGCTGAAGTTGTGTTTGTTGACTTGCTGACAGACATGTGTTGTTGGTTTTAGTCTCATGTGTATTGAAGTACATTGTATTTTCAAATAAATCAAAACCAGCCAAGGAGCACTCATTTGTCCTGTCTTATTAACTTGTTTTTCAAAATTACAATTATCGTAGTTGTGACATGCCCTTAGGGTATTTTGGATGAAGATGGGGAGAAAAGAGAAAACCAGAAAAGATCTTGGCCTTAAAATTGTATTTTACATGTTTTGACCATTTAGATGATCTTCATCAGAGCCCTGTGAAATAAATTATTTTGACCAAGATCTCTCTGGTTACTGTGGTTCTCTTTCTGCCTACAACTCTTGGGTTGGTCCATTGTAACATCCGTAAGTGGATCCCAGAGACGTCAAAGACTCCAGCCAACATGACAAAGCTGAACGTTGAGTAGACCAGCTGATCTTTAGTTCTCAGTGTATTATTAACTGTTCCACTTCTTAATGCCCTGAGTGTGTAGTACTTAAAATGAAATGTGATTTGAAAGTTTGTGATCACTCATCAGGGGACTGTATTGCCAACTTTGACAGATTTTAAGTCATTTCATAGGCTGGTCATTTTTAGCTGTTAGCATTTACCGTATTACATACTCAGGGTACTAAGTAGAATATACTGTGATGTTATGTTATGTGGATAAAAAGCTGCTCTGCGATAGGCGAAATGTTTGTCCCCAGCATAATTGTAACATTGAATGTTATGCAGATTAGGGGCAAGATGATACAGAAATTTCACGAAACAATGTGTCAACATTTGTCAGAAGAAGGATATTGTTATAAATATTTTACTATGTCATTTTGAGAATAATTATCATTGGAATACAATTATTGAGATTAACTTGTTTGTGATGAGGGGGCCAAAGATTTTGCAAATTGAATGAATTGAAAATCCTTGAATGATCTCTGGCGACTATCAAGACACCGTTTTGACACATGATTATACAAGGAATTACAGCACACATCTTTGGATTGGTAACTTGATAGGATGGGAGGTAACAATATGAGCCACAAGACCCTGGTAGGATAAGACAAGCTCTTTGAGGCCCCAAGAGGATTGTTACAAATCGTATCCATTGTCAGACAAATCCTTTACTAGCTACAAAGATGGTCATGATCACAGAAACAACAACACCATGTATGTTCATTATGCTAATATATTATGTCATCTTTGCTTTTTAGGACATGGCATTTGTAAAATGTATGAAAATAACAATCCCTACCCCTTGAATTCAGCTTCTAGACCAGGGCCAAGTTTGCCTGCTTTGAATCATAAATAATTGCCAAGGGTGGTTATACAGATAATGATCAAACTATGCACTCATTTCATTCTTGCCGGACAATAGTTACAGTCTGGTCTCTGATACTTTGACCAATACTGTGTGGAGATTCTATATTATACATGCGCAAAATTTAAGAATTGCTAGTGTTATTTTTAAAAGGAAAAGGATGATATGTTACTTACCAACTTGGCCCCAACTTCCCAATGCAAGGCATAACTCATGCCAGTCTCCATTACTGGCTGATTTAGGCCTTGCAGTATTTCCTTTAAGATCTCTGTGCTAGGAAATCGGGGACCGCTATGCATTTCAGATGCAGCGATCCACTATCCTGACACGGCAAAGCGAGGGAAATACTGCAAGGCTTAAATCAGCCAGTAATGGAGACTGGCAAGAGTTATGCCTTGCGTTTGGAAGTTGACTTGGCCCAGGATGATATGTTGTTCGCTTTGTTCTAATATATGCCCTGAATACAGGCTTTAACTTTACTATGACAACATTGATTGACCAAACACAAATACCCTCTGCAAGGCTTGCCAGTCTTTATCACTGGCTAATCTAAGCCTTGCTGCATTTCCTTTGTTTCTGTGCTAGAGAATCAGAGCCCATTATGCATTTCAGGTGAACTACTCCGTTATGCACGGAAAGTTAAAGAAATGTTGCAAGGCTTAAATTAGCCAGTGATGGAGACTGGCATTAGAAATGACTTGAGACAAGTTGCTAATCACAATGCGCTCTATCCATAGAGCAAACCACAGCATTCAACAATATATTTCTTATGCGCTTTAATTAGCAGCAAGGCCAGTGATGGCATATATTTAGGGCCTGTTTGTATGGCTGATGATGTAAACTGGGGCAGACTGTTTTCCAAAAATCGCTTAATTCAAACCTATCTAAGAAAACCTACCCACAGCTCAGAACAAAAATATATCACCGAAACACAGAAATAATGACTGGTAGAACTTAAACCCAGTCTGATTAAAATCAACGGTTTTCCGAGGAATGAAAATTGAAAAATAGTGCATCTGCCGGGATACGAACTCATATCGTTCAGATGTTTCCTGGCAAATCTGTCAGATAACAGCCCGTAGACTCCCATGTTCTGACACAATTCAGTTAACCAATCACAAGACGTCCAACAAAAGCTTGTGGTGTAAGAAACTAGGGGCAGATAACTCCAAACATATCCTTTTGTCTGTTCCAAATGCTTTCAAAACAGTGACCGTTTAGATGTGATTGGTCAGCTATTAGACTTGGCTTTTGCTGCGCTAAACTGGTTCGGAACACGTGCCTATATGGGGTGTTCTCAGACCTTGTGGCAAGAAATCTACAGAACCTGTTCGTATCCTGTTGATGCATTACTTTGCAAATTTCATTCCTCGGAACAAGGTCGATTAAATCAGAGTGAACGTTAACCTATGAATAAGCACCAGAAACACAAAACCCTGTGACCAATAACCGTGCACATGAGACAGACCCTAAGTATGGACAGTATGAATGCAGGTGCTTTGTTAACTTAGCTAAAGCATATCTATTGCGTTATTTGTAATTACACATCACGACGTGTGCTCACTTGCTCAGTTGACATTTCATTTGTATTAACACAAGTTCCTTTAGCATTAAAGGGGCAGTAGCACGTTTTTTTCAAATTTTATTTTTTTCAAATTTCCCATTTAAAATGGTAGTTTATGTCATTTATATTTCTTGAGAGGGTAAAACATCTTATTACACAAACCAATTATCTGTAGTGGTAATAACGGTGTTGCCTATGAAGCAAAGATTGCATGACGGCCATTTTATTGTGAACACATTTTATTATTTCGAATGACAAAAACGATTCTCATCGCTTTACATAACCATGTACATTCATTTTTAAACTTGATTTTCCGAGGAGAGAAGGGTGTTTTATAATTGGTGACATTATTCTTCAAATACATTTCATTGACTTATTTCAGCGAAAAAACGTGCTACTGCCCCTTTAAAGCACATTATGTATTTGAAGGGAATCATTATTTTCCTAAATAGATCTCCAGGTCAGCTGTAGTACGCATGTGTGATAGAGGTAAGTGTTTGCTCAGATTAAAATGTGGAAGTTTCCAAGTTTTATGTGTCCGAATTATAGACTTTCGCCTATTTTTCTTTTCTTTGGTAGGCCTGTAATTATAGCTATAATATGTAATATGCTTAAAAATAAATATATATCAAAGGATGCAATATAACAGAAAAGAAACAGGAAAAACATTAAATATATCTTTTCATAAAGAAGCCCTGATTATTATAAATTCTAATATCAAAATATTTATAATAATTTTGCTCAAGTACGATGCATATATTAATTTGCATAACGTCTTTGATTCACAATCACTATAACTATGACAAGTATCATCTTGTTATGGTTTGACGTTCAACAAGTTTTCGAAAGAGGCCGTCAGGCAAGCTCATCAGCTGGTTGTAAGTGCCGACCTCTGCAATTCCACCATCATTGACGACTGCGATCTGATTGGCTGTTTTGATGGTTGACAGACGATGCGCTATGGTGATGACGGTTCGACCAATCATGAGTCTCTGTAGCGCCTCTTGTACCAAATATTCACTCTCCGCGTCCAGGGCGCTGCGCATAGATTTTATAAAATTAGATAACCTTTATTAAATAAAATTCACAAAAGAAAAGTAAAATTGGCTTACTAAAACTGTTTAAAAATATTTGTATTATGAATCGTTAGTAGTAATAAGTGATTTATCCATAAATACAGAATTTAAGTTTTACCGAGTTGACAAGACTATACAGCGAGTGACAGATGTGATTAGATGATGAATTGAAAACTTTACTCGATGTATTAACCCTTAACATGCGGGCGACGGAATTATCCGGGAGGCTCATAGAGAAAAATGTTAGAACCCTTGGCGAGACCCGTACGTTGGACTTAGTGCATTTACCGGGTCAGTAATAATTATATTTGCCCCCCAGGCGAAATGCGAGACGAAGTGTGTCCGTATATCGCCACATGAAAACTTGTTTACATACATCTCGCAGATAGCCACGATAACGAGTCTGTGTGAATGTCCGGTCGAAATATCAAGTAAAATTCACACCAAATTGCGTGTGCATTGTTGACCCGTAACGCATTGATAATTAGCTTTACAAAAGGCCAATTTTGTCGGGCTTAGCCCCCGAAGCATTAATTCGCTTGAGGCTATTTTCACCCACGTGTTTGTATTGCCTCGGGTTTGCCTCGCCCGAGACTGCTATCTGCCTTGCATCTCGCGAGACGGGGGAAAAAATCGCTAACTCGCCTTACTCCCGCACTTCATATCATGTGAGCGAATAGTTTGTTTTAAAAAAAAAATACGGCAAAATAAAGGGGAAACAATGGACTACATTCCCATATAAAATTAGAAAATCTCAAAAAAATAATAAAGACACAGCAAGTGCCGTGAAAAAGGTCATGTTTACACTTCATAAATTTTGAAACAATCGGCGATTTTCACAACTTCTAAAACATTTATCACGGCTAAAATACTGAATGCATTTTCATAATTTTTATATCACAATAAACCGAAAAGAATAATCTTTTATTCTATATAAAATGCGCAGATTTATTCACAGAAATAAAGATACAATTTTACCTTTCTGAGAGGTATGTGAAACCAAACGGCACACAAACTAATCAACATATTTTCATCAGTTATGGTTCGAGGTTAGCGTTTATTTGAAAAGTCAAACAACATAACCATATTTGGGTTGACATGTGCTTATTTGTCAACTGGTTCGAGATTATGATTTCTTGGAAAAGTGCGATGAACGACCGTTTGCAATGCCGCATACATGTTGTAAGTATTGACGATTTTATAGGTGGAAATAAAGACAAACTTTACATAGCTATAGAATTATAACCAAAGGTCGCATTCTAATAATTTTTATATCATTGTGAAGCTAGACATCTTGTCTTCAATTCCGTATATAAATGGAATTTTTTTCGTTTCGTATTTATGATGTTACGAGGCCCGAATTAAAGACAATCTTTCGAAAGTAATAGAATAAAAACGAAAAAACATAGAAAATTCATTCAAAGTTTCGGGTGTGAATTAGCCATTTGTGTACGGGTGTCGCTACTTGAATTTGTATTGAACGCCCGTATATAGTCCTTATTCGCCATGTAGATGCGGTATATTTCGTAAAAACGGTACCGGAATCGCCGCCTGGAAATTCCGCCAGCAGAGCTCGTTAGTGAATAAGCTCAAACTACTGCTGCGAGCTGCGAGCCTGTAAATTCCGCCACAGGGGCTAAAAATGGTAAAATATATATACGCAACGTAAGGGTTAATAAAATCTCTAAAGTGAACAATGCTAATAAGTTCCTGCCCAAAAAATGTATTAAAAATGTTCTCAAGTCAAAAGTAGGCCATAGAGTGGTTAGATTGAACAAAATTATCAAAACTCCTAACAATTATGATAGAAGATAAACGTTACACAAGTTTTGAGGTGCCAATTTTTAAAATTTGAACAAAGTATGCAAATTAAGTAATAGATGATCAATTTCCTCAATGAGCATCACTCAACTTTCTTGTGAATATCAAGAGGCTCTCATTGAATTAAAAACCTATTTTTAAAATGAAGTTGTTGAAAAAATTCTCCGGAAGACATTATTTAAGAAATAAAGTTCGCTGTACCCCAATGTGTTTTGTAATAAAGTATAGTTTTGCCCTGAACTATTATAGTTAAAGTACGAGGACGGTAGTCCGAGTACTTTGACGTTATAATAGTTCAGGGCAAAACTATACTTTATTACAAAACACATTGGGGTACAGCGAACTTTATTACTTTTCTAAGATAACCCATAACACAACATTCTGCTTTGAGTAATTTTGCAAGAAAAATAGAGTTTACTTCCTTAATATTAATAATCCATGATCAGGGCCAACTGACGAGCCGTGCGACAACAGCGACTATGACGTCATTGTTCTGTTGTGACGTCATAGTGGTTCCTGGGGTTGCCTAATGCGGATTTCGTCGTTTTGGTTCAAGTACAAATGTAGCCTAAAATTTAAGACTAATTCGGATACAAAAGAACACATTCCTTTAATAATTGTTATAACAACGCTACCGTTGTTTTAGGACATTATCATTTGCAGAAAAACACGGTCTTTTCAACTGCCCTCTTTCGTTGGGTTACCATGGGCACACGTGACTACGAGGGGAGCGGAAACGTCATTCAATTGTTACGTCATCACAAAAAACTATACCTTTATTGTCTGATAAAGTACTTTTATTTCGATTGTTCTAGCCGCTAGGCATCTTAGAAATGACCTTCCAGTGGTCCTTAGCAAATGTTTGGTTATTTTTATTTTATTATATTATTCTTATGGTACATGAAATTTACACGAATCTCTTACTTTTCTCAGTGTTACTGCAATGCAGGTTTTTGTATGAGTGCATCACTTGAACAGATTCAAAGTGAAATTTATTATGGACATTGATCATTTTTTTTCAAGAAACTGCCTCTTACCTTGTTGCTTCATCCAAAAGTAAAATTTTGGGATCCTGAAAGAGCAATGCAGATTATGAGAACTATGTTATTAATGAAACTATGTTATTAATGTAACTATGTTATTAATGTAAGTATGTTATTAATGAAACTATGTTATTAATGTAACTATGTTATCAATGTAAGTACGTTATTAATGAAACTATTTTATTAATGAAACTATGTTATTAATGTAACTACCGGTATGTTATTAATGAAACTGTGTTATTAATGTAACTACCGGTATGTTATTAATGAAACTATGTTATTAATGTAACTACCGGTATGTTATTAATGAAACTATGTTATTAATGTAACTATGTTATTAATGTAACTATGTTATTAATGTAAGTATGTTATTAATGTAACTATGTTATTAATGTAACTATGTTATTAATGTAACTATGTTATTAATGTAACTATGTTATTAATGTAACATTGTCATATTTGGGATCACTATCTGCAATAGAACAAATTCTTGTACTTTTTTGGGGGACAATTCCCTTTGAACTCACTCTCAGTTATTTGTTTTTTACTATTTTGTTAACTATAGAAGCTTTTTAAAACAACAATGACAATGTTTATAACCATTAAGATGCATATACATTGTTATATTTGGAATCATATATCTGAAATACCAGGTAGTGTAAATTCTTTTTTTTCAAGGTGACACCCTCAGAGTCAGGCACCTATTGTCAGCACTGAATGTATTTACCTTTAGTATAGCCCTTGCAATAGCAATTCTCTGTCGTTGACCACCTGTAAGGAAATAGTAGTGTTGTAGTTATATGGTTTCATTTCATCTAACAGACTTCCGTTCTTTTATGTTAAATATTAATATCTGTGCAGGCCAAAACTTAGAGATTTTATGATGCTTCATTTCTATTGATTTTGCTTAGGTTGTGGTCTAGGGGAGATAACTCTATCAAGCACTTGTGGTAGGGTGCATCCAATCCCCAGGGCTGATCAACTGATATGACTATTCACCTGAAAGCATGAGGCCTCTCTCCCCAACCAGAGTGTCGAAGCCTTTTGGGAATGATTTCACAAAGTTATAAGCGTTGGCTTGTTTAGCAGCCTCCATGATCTGTTCTGATGTCACAGCTGTTGGGTCGATGGCTCCATACGCTATGTTCTCCGCCACTGAACAGGAAAATAGGATCGGTTCCTGAAATAATTACATAACTCCATAAATGCAAAGTATGAAACAAGTAATTGTCACAAATGTGACCATGTGCCCAGCTGCAATCAAGAAATAGGCTAAAAGGACAGACACAGTTTCTACAGAGTAGTGTTATAATATCGGGCTTTGAACATTTTACAAATTGGTCAAATTCTCGCAGTGACAATGAAAATGAGATCAAGGTCATGCAAATCAACTGGTGTCTTCACATTCTCCAAATTAAAACTGGTACCAAATTTGAAAACTCTGTGCTTAGCGTTGGCTGGGGACAATAAGGTCGTGGTCACCAAGACTGTCACCAAATTTGAAGTTTGAAAAATGGTCACAATGTCTTCGTGACCTTGAAAATAAGGTCAAGGTCACAATAGTGAACAAGTGCCTGCGTAATCTATCAATTTAGACTGTGACAAAGTTTGAAAATGTGGGTTCTATGGTTCAAGAGATATCAAGTTAACCCTTAACATGCGGGTCCCGGAATTATCCGGGCGGGCTATAAGCGATTCGTAGGTACTCCAGTACGGATCCCGGATCGCTTACTTAGAAGAATTCACGCCTGTCTATGTACTGGGCTAGCCTCCATACCGGGTCCCGAGTCGATTGTTTCCGCGACTCGCTGCATGAGAATGGCTGTATTTATGCCTCGCAGCCCGCAATGAGAATAAAACTTTCTTCAGTGTCTGGTCAGAACGTCCAGCAAAATTCACACCAATTTGCGTGTGCATTGTTGACCCGTAACGCATCGATAATTAGCTTTACAAAAGGCCAATTTTGTCCTGCTTCGCTCCGATGGCTACACTGCCCGGCGGCTAATTAGCACCTAAGTGTCTGCACTGCCCCGGGGTAAGATAGGCCCGTACAGGCTTATCTGTCTCGCATCCCGCCACATGGGCAGATAGCCTATGCTTATCTGTCTCGCATCTCGCCACATGGGCAGATAGCTTCTAATTACGGGAAGATATTGCGATAAGCTACCTTTCTCTCGCACTTCGTATCATATGAACCAATTGGTTGTTTTCATTTTTTTTATATACCAAAATAAAGAGGAAAGAATGGCCTTTATTCCCATATAAAAATCGCAATTGCGCTAACATAACTGAAAATACAGCAATCGCACAGAGATAGCCGACTTTCGCACTTTTGAATTTTGATACATGTGGCGCATTTACCCCAACATGCCTCGGCGCTCTATTTCTAAGAAACTACTTGGGATATTTTCATAATTTTTTTATCAGTATATAGATAAAAGAATTGTCTTCAATTCCATATAAAATACGTGTATTTTCGGCAATAACTTTTGATGCGCCAGGTGTCGCGCAGAAGGTGATATTCGGCTTTGAATAAGTGGCGCTCTTAGCATATACCATCATTACGGGCTTTATAACTTGTGAACCGCAAGTCCGATTTTTATAATTTTTACATCATTGTAAAGAGAAAAACATTGTCTTCAATTCCATGTATAATGCGCATGTTTTCGGGAAGAACTCTGCATGCGCAAAGCGCCGCGCCAAAAGGTATAATTTTCGCACTTCATAACTTTTGAACCGCAAGTCCGATTTTTATAATTTTTACATCATTGTAAAGAGAAAAACATTGTCTTTAATTCCAGATATAATGCGCATGTTTTTGGGAAGAAATATGCATGCGCGAAGAGCCGCAATATTGATGTACGCATAAGTGAAGAAGTATGATAATATATAACTAAAATACTGTTCTTTTGATACGCAAATATAGAGCTTTATAAACGATGAACAACTGTCATGACGGAATTTTGTTTCCAGTTTTGGAAAAAAAAATATAACATAAAAGTGAAAATATATTTGAGTACGGGACCCGCCGCTCGGGGAAAAGCCTTTTCGTGGGAATATTTTCTCAGGAAAATATTTCACTTTTCGGAGTTTCTAAAAATGCGTGAACATTTTTGTTACTGATGCCATTTGCGAAAGGTTTTTATTTCTAAAATTCAAATGCGAGGGCGCACCTTTCCAAACCATTTGAATTGAATTTATTATTTTATCTTTTACATTATTGAATAAAAGACGTTTCATTCAATAAGATTTGAAGAATTATTTATATGTGTAGCGGACTGAACTGAGCAGATGGAGAATTTGATTCCTCACCACTTTTATTACCAAAGTTCTTTTGTATCACAATTACTTTTTTAGGTATTAGTTTTTTCGTGAGCAGGGGAATTTCCGACGGGATTCGCCATGACATAATGAGAAAAAATTCCCATGAACATGGGCGTGGTCCGTCATCTTCGGGACCGACCCACAAGTATAAATATCTACCGGGGGGTGCGCGGATCCCCCCGCTTTTGGTCGCCACCCCCCAAACTTTTTGTGCAAATTATTATTTTTTTTCTACTTTGAAATAAAGGTTCGTGTCATTCCGAGGTATGAAGGTTTCTGCTATATATGTCGAGAGGGCATGGGAACCCATTCCCAATAGAATCCGGGGTTCGTTCCATAGGATTGTTCCTCGGAGTCTCTCGTTCTCAAAAGAGAACATGGGAAACCTGTCCCGCGATTGAATCCGGGGTCCGCCGCGGAAGACGGGGACGGGAATTCCCGGAGAGCATGGGAGTATGCTCCCATGGGTCCGGGCTCCGCCTCGAGAGACCGCTCCTTGGATGCTCTGCTTCTCGAAAAGAGAAGTCATTCGGCAACTGACAACCCGAGCTTCCCTGACATAGTAGTTTATTTTCCGGGCCTCGCGCCCGGTGCTACACGTCGCCGAGGAAATCAGAAAATGGTCCGTTTGACATATGCGTCGGAAAAATCGGCGCGATGTCAGAAGCCGTCGGCGCTTGCGGCGCAGTCGTCCTAGATGCGCCGGGAGGTTCTGAAACTGGCAAATGAACGTCCATGAAGCTCACATTCATTATCTCTGTATGTTTATTGTCTCTAATCACATGTTATATGTTGCATACATCTAACGCATTTTCAATCATTTACAGGTTGAAGCAGAATGCTGCGCGGACGTGGACGCAAGGCCCTGCGACGGCCTAGGACGTTGCATACTAGGACACGCAGCTTTGAAGCCGTTTCAAGCGACGACGACTTCATCAACGAGATCCATGCTGATGAAGCCTCTGATATGGAGTCAACTGACAGTGATGGTAGCAGTGGTTTAGACAGTGATGATGCATATGATCGGGACACTGTAATAGATAGTGAACATGGTGACACAGATGCTCTGAGTGATATAGAGACAGAGATTGCCAGAAAGATTCTAGCCGCCGGTAATTCCACCGAAGAAGACTTTAGTGGTTTTGAGGAGGAGTTTGCCGAAATACCACAATATAATCATGATAATTCACAGACGTTTGATGAGTGGGTGGATGGTCCGCGGCCACGTGTAAACTTGCCTTTCACTGGTCAAACTGGGTTGCGCCAGTTCATAGAACTTCCTGAGAACCCTGAACCTATTGACTTTTTCAATTTGTTTATACATAATGATGACTATGAGGATATGGCAACGGAAACCAATAGATATTTCAAACAAGCAATGGAGGACAAAATTCTAAGACCCCGTTCAAGAATGCAACAGTGGCAAGACACTAATGCAGAAGAGATGAAGGTATTTGTAGCCATGACAATTGCCATGTCATTGGTTGTGCAGAGAAACTTTGCTGATTACTGGTCAACAAGTGATGTTACCTCAACGCCTTTCTTCGCCAAGTGCATGCCCAGAGACAGGTTTTGGCTTCTTATAACCTACCTACACTTGGCTGACAACAGGAGGATGCCGGGCCGTAACACCCCGTGCTTTTCACCAATAAATAAACTGGGACACTTGTATAACCGGATAGTTCACCGTTTTTCAAGAGTGTATAAACCGCATCAAAACATTTCAGTCGACGAGGGCATGGTGCCCTGGAAAGGTAACTTATCTTTCAAAGTTTATCTTCCCGACAAGCCTAAGAAGTATGGGATAAAGGCTTTCATGTTGTGTGACTCGCACAACGGATACGTTTGCAAGTTCAAACTCTACACTGGAAAAACGAATGAACCGGTTTCTGAAGGTGGCAAAACTTATGATGTAGTCATGGACTTGGTGAACGACTACGTTGGACAGGGGCATCACATCTTTATGGACAACTACTATTCGTCCACAAATCTGTACATAAATTTGTGGGAGCGGGGAATAGGTGCCACGGGGACGTTGAGAGCCAATCGAAAGGGACTTCCTGATTCAGTCAAGAAACCTAAAAAGAAAGCCAAGCAAGGGGACATGACAGTTTCTCACAACCATGGCCTACTCGTTCTTCGCTACGAAGATAGAAAATCAGTGCTTCTCATGTCTACTGTTGAAGATACACAACTTGAACAAACAGGGAAGAAGAACCGGGCAACAGGGGAACCAGTTCTCAAGCCGCGCATTGTAACAACGTACAACAAGTACATGGGAGGTGTTGATCGGGCCGACCAGATGGTGTCGTACACGCCGTTCCGAGTGAAGACCCTGAAGTGGTGGAAACGGGTTTGGTTTCACGTTCTCAACGTTGCCATGTTGAACTCTTACATCGTTTATAAAGAATACAGCAAAGATAAACCTCTAAAAACAAGTCGGGAATACAGGAAGGCTTTGGCGCAACATATAGTAACATTTGCGGACAAGGAACAAGTTCCATCACTTTGCAGACGTCCCCGTGGTCGGCCGAGCACGAGCGACGAGAGTGTCACTCGTCTTCATGGACGTCACTTTCCGACGAAGATTGAGCCTGTCGGAAGGAAGAAAAACGTCACAAGGATGTGTGTGGTATGCTCTAAGGCAAAACGCGCCGTCCTCGCAAAACAGATTGAAGAAGGCAATGGGCCAGCAAGGAAGAAAAAACGAGTAGGCAGAGAGTCTTCCTATGAATGTACAGATTGTAATGTTTCTCTGTGCGCCGCACCATGCTTCAAACTGTACCACACCGCCACTGACTATTCCAGGGCTTACATCACTGCCACGGAAAAAGAAAGAAATGAAGAAGGGAATGAAGAAGAAGAAAATTGAAAGTAAAGAGAGCCGAAGTGTGGACTAGTATATACACATTATATACATACCTTGTTAGGTCCCTAAAGCTGTTCTGCGCACAACCGCAGGTAAATATTGTGTATATTTGTACATAAATGCATTGTAATTTCATTGTAATACATGTCATTGCAAATAAAATATTCTTTATTTTATCAAAGAGACAGAGAAAGTGAATGCGAGCTTTCATTGGAAGTTCAGCCAGAACCGCATCATAAAAAACACCCATAAATGCTGAACCGGGTGGCCGATTTTCATAAAACTTACATGGGGTAAAGAGGAAAGATTCAGCTTTGATTCAATATAAAATTTATACATGCGCACGAAAAACTAAAGTTGCGGCACGTGCCCCGATATGCGCGATAGTCAAAAAGTTGCCTCAAAGTACCGAGGGTACCTTCATTTGGCACGCTATAGCTTCCGAACGAAGTTGCGCATTTTTTTTCTTTTTACATCATCGTAAAGAGCAATAAATTGTCTTCAATTCCATGTATCATATGTATATGCGCAGCGAAAAATAAACATGCGGCAAATCATGCGCCAGATGTCGCAAAAAGTTAGTTTTTCAAAAGTACTGGGGGTGCCTTCCTTACGCTCTTCATATATTGCGAACCATTTGACGTATTCCAATAATTTTTATATCATTGTAAAGAGGAATAAATTGTCTTCAAGTACATACGTGTTTCGCATGCGCGCGAAATAATTTACGATTTTATAAAGCTGGAAATAAAGACAAACTTTACACCGCGCAACATGTATTGCGTTCGCCGTGGTGATTAGTGTATGCTGTGCTCATTAGTACCCATTAGTTCCACGCGCGCTCGGCTCTGGCACCCTCGAGGAGGTCTCGAGGAGGTCTCGAGGAGGTCTCGAGGAGGTCTCGAGGAGGTAACGGTACTGTAATTAGAACAGTCCCGGGGGGACCAAGCAGTGCCAGTAACTTGGTGCGCGTCGGGACCATTCACGTGGTACTGTCGGGGTAGCGTCACTCTCCTTTGGTTGGTTATATTTTCTGAACCATAAGTCGTATTCTAATAATTTTTATGTCATTGTAAAGAGGAATAAACTATCTACAAGCACATATAAATTTCGCAATATGCGCGCTCAGGAATTTTGATTTCATGAAGCTGGAAATAAAGACAAACTTTAGATGACAATAGAATTATAACCATAGGTCGCATTCTAATATTTTTTATATCATTGTAAAGACAAACATCTGGTCTTCAAGTCCATATAAAAATTTCAGTAGCGCGCTCCAAATTCATGATGTTATAAGGCCCGAATTAAAGACAATCTTTACAAAGTAATAGAAAAGTAAAGAAAAATCGTAAAAAAATAATTCAAAGATGCGGGTATAAAGCAACCATTTGTGTACGGGTGCCGCGACTTGAATTTGTATTCAACGCCCGTATATAGCCCGTATTCGCCATGTAGATGCGGTATATTTCGTAAAAACGGTACCGGAATCGCCGCCTGGAAATTCCGCCAGCAGAGCTCGTTAGTGCCTAAGCTCAAACTACTGCTGCGAGCTGCGAGCCTGTAAATTCCGCCACAGGGGCTAAAAAGGGTAAAATATATATACGCAACGTAAGGGTTAACATAACAAGAGTCATCAGAAGATGACATATCCCACTGGTTCCACAAAATTTGTAAAACACATCTTTGACAGATACTTGTGTATCTACTACCGTACTTCAGTTAGTGGGTATAACAGATGCTGAGTTTCAGGTATGTTAAGGGTTTTAGACTTCTGCTCCAGAAGCAGTCAAAATCAACAACAACCAACATCCCTCTAATGTTTCAATGGAAACAGAAAAAAATAATTTTTCAGAAAAATCTGCAAATATCAAAAGGCACCACTTTAGTTAGTGGGTAATACACATGCAAAGTTTCAGGAAGATATCATGAACGGTTTTCGAGTTCTGCTGCGGAAACAAAATTATTACGGACGGACGGACGGATGGATGGACGGCGGACGGCCAGGGTGATGACTATATCCCACGGTATTACATACCGGTGGGATAACAAAACAGCCAGGGGAAAAAAAAACCCAACATTTTTCCTCCTTTATAATTCATACCATTGTTGCTGGTAGATAAATTAAGCTCTACTCATGCTATGAGTCAACTTATTTACAACTGTGTCAATCACTGGCTAATTTTAGCATTGTTTCATTTGTTAGCGTAGCAGCACACACTATCACGTTCAGGTAAAAACTAGCAGAGCAGGAAGTGGGAAGAAATTACTTTTATTATATATAAACAAAGAGAGTGAACCAGCTAACCTGACTGACGGTCCCGATTTGATGTCTCAGCCATGATGGGTTTAGCGTCTTCAAGTCTCTACCATCCAGGTACACTCCACCTGTGGACATGTCAGCGATTTGAGGTAATTAGTTTACTGTGATCGGTTGAAATTATATTAGAGGTAACTAGAATGCTTGACTTTGATTGGATGAAACTATATTGGAGGTAACTAGAATGCTTGATTTTGATTGGATGAAACTATATTGGAGGTAACTAGAATGCTTGATTTTGATTGGATGAAACTATATTGGAGGTAAATAGAATGCTTGATTTTGATTGGATGAAACTATATTGGAGGTAACTAGAATGCTTGATTTTGATTGGTTGAACCAATATCGAAGTTACTTGAATATTTTGTTTGGTTGAAACAACAGTGGAAGATAACCAGAATATTTGACTCCGATTGGTTGGAATATTTTGAAGTAAATATAAAATACTCAACTTTCATAGTTGCAATAACAAGAGGTCTCTCCATGGAATTGTATTTTAGAGAAATATTCAAAATTCTTTACTTGGCTAAACTTGCTCCACTGTATCTTTACAAACTGATCTCTAGATATCATCTTTTGCAAACGCTCCCCTTCCAAGGATGGAATATACTATACTTATATTTTAATTTGGTATTATGCGTACAAAGTACAAGCATATCAATACTGGAGAATGTCTTCAACAAAATATTAACTTCAAATATATTACCGTATTCTCCCGGCTATAAGACCACAGAGGGTTGTCCTGGTTGCCAGATGTTCCATGGTCATACACTACATTAATCTATAATATTATTTTAAGTCAAGTGTCAAAAACCTACATAAAACCTATTCTGACTGTCTGATGGTCTCCTGTATGAATTTTCATCTGAGTTGGGGTTTCTCCCATCCAAAAGTCCATCCCCATGTTTTCAAGATTTGCCTGACCCACTGGTCTTATACCCGAGAGAATAAGGTACATTATTGTGCCAAGATCATTGTCATCACATACCCTGTTCTGGATCATACAACCGGAGCAGTAGGATCCCCAGGGTAGATTTCCCGGACCCGCTAGGTCCAACCACCGCTGTCACAGACCCCGCAGGCACGTGGAGATTGAGGTCATTGAATATCTGCACGTCTGCCCGGGATGGATAGGTGAAGTTGATGTTGCGGAACTCAATGTTGCCTTGTGGGATTGTGGGAGGAGTAAGTCCAGCTATTTCACGAAAGATGTCAGTATTTCAGTGATAGAAACTACCATAATCTATCATTCGGCCTTTAGGTCACTTAGTTTCTAGAGATGTAAGTTGTTAGCTAGCAAAATATTACTGTATAGTTCTTTCAATGTATTTGTTACTCTGGATGTAAATTTTCGAACCTCTCTTAGTACTAAGATTGTCATTACCCCATAGGTAGTGATTTATAACTACGCTTTACAAGCAATTTCCATGTTGACTTCTGATGGGGATTCCGGTGACATTGTCAGGAATTCCTTAGGTACTGTTTACGATAGCTGTAACTAGTTTGAACTTACGAGCATTTCGAAAATCGCTCTTATTGTAGCACTAAGATTGTCATTACTGTTGTCATAATGTCATACGACTTGTCTCAGTTAAGAACGCTTAAAAATCTAGGCCCGGACTTCGGGACATGAAAGTGCAAACTACCCCTAACCTCATCCATAGCAACTTCCAAACGCAAGGCATAACTCTTGCCAGTCTCCATTACTGGCTGATTTAAGCTTTGCAGTATTTCCCTCGCTTTGTTGTGCCAAGATAGTGAATCGCTGCACCAGAAATGCATAGTGGGCCCGGATTACCAAGCACAGATATCTCAGGGAAATACTGCAAGGCCTAAATCAGCCAATAATGGAGACTGGCAGAGTTATGCCTTCCATTGGGAAGTTGCATCCATAGATGAATATTCATACATCTAATTGAAGATTATTCACTGAACCTACCTGAGAGAGGTATTTTCGACTCCCGGTCGATGAGTTGCCAGAGCCTGGAACTGGCACCTAGACCTCTCATCAGCTCCGTGTAGAAGGAACTCAGTCCTGGGAAGATAACATGAACTTGGTATGAAGTCTACCATTTGTTAATGATTATTATCCATTGTTCTTGCACATATCTTGTCGTTAAAACTATTGATTAAGACTGATTTCAAAATGTTCGCTGAATCTTGGTTTTTGTTTTCAAAAAGTTTTTAGTGTATTCTTTTGATTAGCCCCATACAATCTCGATTTGTCTCCACAAAAATGACCTAGGTAGTATTGATCCTTTAAACTGCTTTCATTTATTGACAGTTGAAATCAGGGTACAAGTTACACATTTTTTAAATAGTAATTACCGGTACATTAATTACGGTAAATGGTGAGCAAAGACACAACATTAAAGGTAAAAAATGTAGTACTTTGCTTTAAGTTCGATACATTGTTTATCAATTTTACTTTTCGGACACATTTTCAGATAATTTGTTATGATTATCATGTAATAACTTATTTTATTATATGATTGCAGGGGAAATACCGGGATCTATCAATGAAAATAAACCGTGTTATCAGTCACTAGTGAAAATCATAATGGAACAATGCTCCGACGTCATGACACGTTCATGACGTCACATTGTTGCTGAGGCGACAGGCTCATTCTGGAGCCGACTTAACGTAAATGCAAGTCGATTTCAGTGAATATGCAAGCATTTGGTCATATAATAAATAGAAAATTTTTCTTTTCTTGACAAATGCCATGTTTATCTCATCGAGTGAGATAGAAAGTTTATATTATCACTCATATCCTCTATGTATTTCTTTACACATTAATTTGTTTTTCTCCAGTTTTTAATTTTACATCAAAAAATATTTTCAAGAAAAAAAGTGCTTTGTTATGAATTTAGTTTTGTTTCATTTTTTTCTGTATTAAATTTTTTCTTTACTGAACTGAGGGTCAAGTTCTACAATATGTACGGAACAACAACTTAAGAGTACTGTTTCAACCAAACACAGTATTTACACGACTGACTCACCTCCAATGGACACACCAACATAAGCAGCGTACAACAGAAAAGCAGAGAGATCTCCGACCGTTAGTTGAGATTCTGTCATCATTATGCCTCCATAGTACAACACGGACAATACAATCACATTGCCAGATAGCCCAGTCTTGGAACAAAACATTTAAAATTAAGAATTAGTGGTCACACTTGTGACAGTACCACACATTTGACAGTATTGATCATCGATGGATACATGTTTTCCCTGTTGGTGAGTGAGAATTTAAATTTAAATCAATTCTAAACATACAGATACCTTATCCTTATGGAAAAACACTGAATACATCCAGTGGTGAATCTAGTTCATAGGGGTGTAACAATACATCGAACTATCGATGCATCGCAATAGTTGGCATGGCAATAGTACTATATCGATAGTATATACAAAAACACTATCGCTATCGCAATAGTAAGGTCAACTATCGATACTATCGAAACTATTAAATTTCCCTTAAATATGAATGATGTACACAAGCCTCACTGCATTTAATTTAAGACTTTTCATTTTAGAATGTCAAAAGGGAAGAACTGGAGATATGAAATAGCAAAATGACCAAAAATAAATCATTTATGATTTCTTTACTGATTTTGGTTCCGTAGTCCTTACATCAATTAAACATTTCTACTAAAACCTATAAGAAATCAAGCTGATTATTGCGTATTTGTACAAAAACCTTATCGCAATAGTTATTGCAATAGTGAGTTACAATAGTCTATCGCTATCGCAATAGTAAGTGGCAATAGACTCTTTTGGTCAATAGTCATCCCTAGCAGTTCAGGAGATTCCCCCTTTTTAAAAGTTTTGCATGAAATTTGATGGATCCCAAAGTGAACCCCTCCCCTTTTATCACTGGATCCCCATATTCTTTCGATGTCCAAAGCGGTGTCAGACGTATCATTTTTGTGGCTTTCAAAACGCTGGTGTATTTTCTCTGGAGGATGTCTGAAGCATACTCATACGTATCAAATTTGTGACCTCCAAAACGACACTGTGACGTGTTTTACTGCAGGCTGAACAACGGATTGGCAGTGGGATGGGAAAAGTATACCGGCATTTGAGAAGGGCCAAAAAGTGACACATTTGAAACTGGATCAGCCGTTTCCCTGCAAAACAGTACCGGCAGTCGAAAGGATATGACATGAATTTATTAATACATGAGATAAGCATTGTAATTTATTCAATAAATATATATCAGAACTATTATTTTATACATTCCCAATAACAAGTATTCACAAAATAAAAATTCCCAGACAATGACTCGCATGTTCTAAGAATACAAGTTGAAATTGTATCAAATACTACTCACAAAACCCCAGAAGATTCCACGAGCTACAGCCTCGTTGTACGAGAGTTTAAGCACGTGAGTTATCTGCCCATTGTACGCATCACACTCCTTCTCCTCCTGGGCGAAAGCGCGAACGGTACGGATATTGCCCAGCCGCTCCTCTGCTAACTGGGGAAGAGACAATCACAATTTTCATGTTGTTTGTGTCACTGTTTACATTCGAATCTAAAGATTAGTTATCATATTATTATTAGAAGATATTATATTTGTGCTAATGTTAAACTTTCATGAGTGAAAGTAAAGATGGTGATCTGATGAATAAAAGTTGCCAAAAATTGCAACTATTGGGATGCTAAATTGCTTGAATTTCCCCCTACACAGTCATTAGTGGCAAAACCACATCACAGCTATTCAAATGATCAACAGTTTGAATCATTTGCTCTAGGGGTGCAACCATGCATGTAGGTCACGATACGATACATACCTCGATACAGCTGCCAGATTCGATACGAATCGCGATACACAAAGTTTTATTAAAACCTGGGCCTCAAAGTACAGAAAGTTTGGATCATTCAGTTTTATGTTTCATCAGACAGTTTATATTTTAAATTCCACCTGTTCTCATGTTGAAATACTATAATAGTCTAATGAGAAAGCATTTACTGTATTTGACAAGACTAGAAATAAATTTCACTGTATATAATTTTGTATCGTATTGTTTCGCTGGCAAATTGTATTGTGTCGTACGCCTATGAATCGCGATGCACTGGTGTATCGTTGCACCCTTAATTCGCTCACACGTTCAGAATGTTACTGACAAAGATGGAAGCGATACTGTAGATAGCTGTTCTGGAGTTACTTGCCCTTAGCTTCTCACAGTGACGGCATTGGTTGGAAGCCTCATGATTGGCTAACTGAACTGGCATTAGTACATGTATGCATATACCAAGCAACAGTACGAGTGAGAGGACACAACAAGTTTGCAATGTTTTGTAACTTTTAATCCACGGAATCAAACTGACGCTTTTGCATCATAAACTAGGTTTAACATTGTTATTCATAATGAAAAGGATTTGGAACAGGTTATCCAACTGAGGATACCCTCTTCTTATTAGATAATGAAATGCTTGCCGTGACTATCTCCGGTAAACCGGAGCGTAGCCCAGCGTAGGGGAGCTTGATCGAGGCGAGCACGATTGTCTATCTCCTTATAATTTACAATACATAACATTACATTGTAGAAAAAGATTACAGGTATTGGACAAACAAGTATTATATAAAATAACCAGGGCCCATATGTTCGAAGCTCTCTTAGTGCTAAGATAGTTGTAAGTTAATATTAGTGTATGGCACTTACGACTATCTTAGCGCTAAGAGAGCTTCGAAAATATGGGTCCAGGGTATTTGCAGACGAAAATACCCTGAAGGAGCAGGATGGAAAAATATGAAACAAAATTGATTTTCTCTCATAGCTGACAATTAAAAATATTGCTGTTTATAATCTTATCTATACATTAAGGCTGCATCGATACACTAAGCAAACAATACGATACGTATCTCGATACTTAGCTCACGATACGATACGTATCTAGATACCGGTACGCTAAATGGGAAAGTCTAGGGATTGAATAGAAAACGATAATCTTCGTTGTTGGCTGCCATAACTGTCAAATACTACGCTACTTGTTCGCACAATTTGATTGGTTGCTGCTACTTGTTCACACGATTTGATTGGTTGCGTATTAAACTTAGCAGTTGTCAAGCATAGTCGAAGTTACCCGAAGATAAAGATCGGAAAAATCAACCAATGCGATAGCTCGAAAGAACTGACCTATATCTCTCGGACCAATTTTAATGAGCTATCAGGGCAGTCGCAAATGTGAATAAATTATCCTTCGGTTGTGAAGCGATTACTAAAGGGAAGTTACTCTTGTTAATTTAATTTTCAAGCTAGAAAGCAGTCGAGTAAAAACGATTATTTTAATATGTGGGAAAAATTTATTGTCATATATCAATGGAATGAATACTGGTACAGTGCTTGATTTATCTAGTGTTTATTTAGATTGAAGTAACTATGTGTATCGTTTTTATCCGATATTCAAATGTAATTGTATCGTGACTGTCGCATCGAGATGCATCGATATTTCAGTGTATCGTTGCAGCCTTACTATACATCAAGATCATTGATTCAACTCCCACCTGTGTAGCATCAGCAAGTGAGTCCTGCACTTGTCGGGTGATTTTGCGTACATATCTGCCATAGAACACGGACACCAGCGCCACTGGAGGGACAATCCCTAGCGATATCATCGCCAATTTTGTTGATACATACACCTGAAATTACACACAAACATAGCTGACTACCAAGGCAAAGTAAAAACCATGAAAGCATCCTAAAATGTTACAAATTTAATCATGCAGAGATCCTACCCCTCATACTCATTATAAGAATTACAAAAAATATCGTTGCATTTGTCATTTTACGGACATCCCACTGTAATCACGACAGAATGCCAAGGAGTCTAGAGTCATTGGTTCTGGAGAAGAAGTCAAAGCAAAAAGTTTACGGACTGATGGACGGACGGACGCCGGACGCCATGCCATGTGCCCATCGGGCCTTTCAGGCCTGGCCCTGATGAATGTGTCCATTATGATAAAAAAGCATTAGTGATTCCCAAGGCTTGACAACTTTAAAAGCATCTTCATCAAAAGATGGCATTCCGGACTAAAGAGGTTGGTCATCCAAAAAGAAGTGTCCTTTCATACTTTAAACAGCATTATACCAAAAACATCCTTGTTATCACAGAGTATCAAAATACTTTTACAATTGGGTTGTTACAGGGCACATTGTTTTCACTCTCCCTGTTTTATATACTTGCCTTCGATTCTAATAAGTTACATCATTTACATGAAAATAAACAATCAGTGGTTAACTGTTTGAGAGGCATTCTAGAAGTTGGTGTGATGAAGATGGCAAATATTTTATGGATGATCAACTTCTTTATTAACAATAGCGAAGTTTCGGTATAGATCCTTATATCGTTATAAAGCATTATACTGTTATGATGCTTGATAACGGTATAAGGATCTATACCAAAACGTTGCTGTTGTTAATAAAGAAGTTGATCATCCATAAAATATTTGTCTTTTTAATCAGTGGTTCGTTGACCACTACGAAATTACAATCAACAGTCTAATACGGATTTATATCTTGACAAAGGCTATAATTCAACAATAGTTGCCAATGAAAATTTTTAAATGAAGAGTAACTTCTAAAACGAAAACATTACTTCACGTTCAACATTTTATGCAATTGTGTTACTTTATAAGTTATGTCTGTACTTTGAGAGGACCACAACATCATAATTAAGTAAACTGGACTTGAGCTTCAGGTAAAACGATAATAGGAGTTCAACTGACCATCATGCCGACCCCTCCCACAGCCTGTGCGGTTGACCGGAGTCCATCTGATATATTCATCGTCACAGACTGACCAACCAATGAGGTGTCTGTGGAAAGTCTGTTGATTAGCTCTCCAGTCTTTGTCTTATCAAAAAATCCAATTTCTTGCTTGATAATTGAACCGAAAAGATTCTGTCTCAAGCGTTTGACGATGTTTTGTCCTGCGACCGTCATGAGGTAGACCCGGCCTGAGTTTGCCACTCCTCCGATGAGAAACACGACGAGAAGAATTTTGCAAATGGACTCCAACTTTTCCTCCATTTTGCCTTCTTGCGAAGCTGTGTATATGATGTCTATCACTTTCCCCATACAAAAAGGCACCGCCATCGAGACCCCGCTTGATATGAACAGCAGGCCAAGCGCTCCTGGAGAACAAGTTACATATCAGCTGAATGAGAACAAGCTTTACGGATATACAACTTCTTTATTGCAGGAGTGCAGGTGTAGATTCTGACACCGTTATCAAGCGAATGATACTGGACATCATCAGATTACAAGGACAAATATATATACATAAATGGAGAACAAGTTTGTACAATTGAATAGATTGATGTGCTTTGAGATATAAGTTTACACAGGCAATGAGGTTGATGTACAAGGTAATTGGATGTTGTTACAGTAGTGAGTACACAATGCATACAGATGAATGAGTGATGATACCGGTATACAAGATAGGTTTATATAAGTAATTAACTTGATGTACATGGTACTTAGCTGTTAAACAATGAACAAACAGGGATGGACAGAATAGGCTATTGCTGATTGGATTTAATTAGATGGTGATAGGCTGAAGGGAGATAATACCCTGGTCGCGATTCATAACGATGATTTTTTGCTGCTAAAGTAATTAGTGCCATACCATTCTCAGTGACCAATTTACAGGAATCACATGAGTCATCTGGATTGCTCTGGCTAAAGATCTTGGTTATCTGGTAATCTAAGGGTTATCTTGGATTATTACTTACAAGGGCAATCATATCACGCTATTATTATATTACATTTCTCACAACCTGTCCTAGGGCAAAATATCACTTTGTCATGGTGATGTGACATCATAAACAATGCTATGACATCACGCTTCGTCTATGACGTTGCATTCTTAATGTTCAGACAGCAGGGCACCAGCCTATACCAGTAATTGAAAGTGGATTTTGAAGTATTTTAATTTTTTTCATGACTTGGGTAAAAAGAGTATTATATTCCTATCTATGTCATACCATATTTACGACAATCGTGCCTGAATATTGTATATCCCTCGCTCTCCTTCCGGAAATACTAATATTCATGTCCTAAATATATGACATAGACACTCATATAATATCCTCGACATATTCTGTGCTCCTGAGTTGGAATAAAGGGTGATGTGATCTGAGGTGAGGTGAGTTTGGGTTTAACGCCGCTTTCAAGAGTATTTCACCTATATCGCGGCTGCTAGTATTATGGCAGGGAGAAAGCCCGCAACGCCATGTGGCTATGCTTTGCGGTGAAAACTGCGAGTATCGGCTGGAACTAGCATGATCTCTAGGAACTGCCATTAGGCTAAGGTTGAGCATGTCATGAAAAATAGAGTTCGATCAGAGTATCCGTCACTTTGTTTCGAGCATGTGCGTGTGACACTTATTACGTGATTGATGTCCTTTACATAGATAGTATTAAGCATCAGATCTGCATGTTACTTAGAATGTAGATTAAATCATGAAAATAAAATTTCTTTTTTTTCTTCTCGGACTACGTTATAGACAATGGGAGTGGATTTATTCAAAACAGATATGGGACAGAAACAAAATAAAAACATGCTGCGGTCAAATGAACTTTTAGGGTTGGTCAAATTGTTTAAAAATAATCATTATTTTCATTATAATATAAAATAATTATCAAAACCTGCCAAATCTGCGGAAAGTTCTGACATTGGCTTTTCCACAGGCGTCATATCCTAAATATACACCTACATATATCTCCCTACCTATGTAACATATAAAGAAGGTTTGACAATGTCCGCCATCTTGAATCCTGGCATAGAACCGGAAATGTAAACTTGGATCTGATCAGTCTACAAATGTTACAAAGCGTATTTGAGCCAGCAAACCAGTGTAACCATTTCCGGTCCTATGCCAGGATTCAAGATGGCGGACAGTGTCATACCATCTTTATATGTTACATAGGTAGGTAGATATATATACGTAGGTGTATATTTAGGGTCTGGCGCCTGTGGCTGTTTCATAGCCCAGTCCTGCTTAATAATGTCAAGTCAATGAATTTTCAGAAACCAGGCAATCAGGGTTCTTTTATCCTACAGACAGGGTTTTCTTTCTCATTTTGGTCCTTTAATATTTGAAATAAATTTTTATGTAAAAAAATTCATAAACCTAAACTGTACCTGGTGCAAAAAGGCACCAATTTGTGACAATTGGAAATAAAATCAATAACAACAGCTGCCTGAAAAACCTTTTGTCCTGCTTTGATTAATCCACTTAGTAGGCTATTACAGACACCCAGAATCCATTGTTTACAAAGCAATAATAATACTGCCATAACATATGTGCCAGTGTTAGAGGTTGTTGTAAATCTGTCAATTATTTCATCAGCAGGGTAGTTTCAGTCAGATAGGCAGAGTTTAAAAAGTGTGACTTTGAAAATTTAATCAAATCCAATTAAATTATTGCTTAATATTTTTTTTAATCACCTACTAATCATGTATGCATTATTAAGTACATTAACATCAATATAAAACTTCACTTTATAAAACATGATCATATTGATCCAACTTTAATATGAAGGGGATAAACAATTCAAGAAAAAATAAAAGGAGTTACATATTAAAAATATTTTAAAGATTTTAATGCAAGGTGTTCATACATAACAATACAACATTTCATTCAATACTGAATGTTGAGTAAAGTTAAATATCTAAAGTTCATACAAATACCTGCTAATTTCCATTTTTCTGGTTTTGCTAATGCAAACAGACGTTTTCCATCCTCATTTTTGGGCACTGACACTTCCTTTGATTTTGATGCTGCCTGCCTGAATATGATGGTAGTCCTGAATGTTTTCCCACGTAAAACTGGAGAATTTGGAAGCCGGTAAAACCATGAAACAGACTTCAAAGGTGACCCTCTGAAAATGCTTCCATGATGAAGTAAAGTTTTCGGATGCACGAATCTGCAAAACATCCGTGAACAATTACGCACCGCTGTCTTGCAAAGGATGACGTGCATTTGTGCTGAAGTTTGGATCGACAGCAATCTTACTGCCAAACCGCAGCTAACTGTGTCGGGTCAACTCACTCACTGCAAGCTTATGCAACATTCACGAAAATATCGAGAAAAAAATCCATGTTTAAATGATACTTGAACATTATCGTTGTTTAATATTTTCCATGATTAATAATGAAGATCCAACGTCTCTGAATTGTATCTCGTTGTATTTGCAAATTTTAATTATCAAAGTCATTTTCTAAACCAAAACAAACCATCCACGTGAGCTTGAAGGCTGACATTTTGATTTTAACGCCACCTAGCGGCATGTACATTTTTAAACGAAGCAGTTACCTCCCTTAGTCATAGGATTTGCATGACTTCTAAGACGATACCGTTAGGACGTGTGTTATGTAAGTTTAGGGAAATTCCCTTCCTGTCTTGGTCAGTTTTGGTTGGAAAAGTACACCATTTTATACTTATTTAAAATAGTCTAACCACAACAAAACACGCCAAGGAAGAGAGATATATGGATGCTAGGAGGACAGGTAACTATTTTGTTTATATGTTTCACAATATATAGTTCGCGGATTGTGTACATATATCGTAAATTATGGATTAGCCTCAGTAGGCATCAAAACAACTTGAACACAGCCACATGAATGATCTCCATTGATTTGCTATAATTAAATCCACAACGTTCACTCATGGTAGGAGTAAAACCTCTTTAATTAATACAATAGAATAGAATTTGAATCTGTTTTATATCGTATGTTGATAAAATTGATTTGAAGAAATAAAAAAATAAAAAACAGATTTACCAGAATTTATTGTTATGTATATTGTTTATTGATGCTGGACTCATTCAGACAACACTTGGAAATGTTTTCAAGATCGACAAAACATTATAAACAAGAATTATTATGATGATATTAAATATGAATTTCATTTTGTGGGTTAAATGTTATTTTTAGTTGATGAAGATATCTTTGAAATCTGGAGTTTTTTCAATACAGCAATAGACGTCTTCGTTCGGGTACATAAACCAAAAATAAAATGATCTGAACTAGAGTTTTATTCTAATGTAAGAGATAAACATTGATGTAACCATTTCCAGTATCAAAGATATTTATTGATAAATCTAAGGTTAAATCTAATTGTTTAAAAGTTCAGTGCATGAATCAAAAGGGATAATATTAGGCCCCAACTTTGTTCTCCCTTAGAAAATTTTCTATGTTAGTGCCTGTGGTCTTTTTGGGACATTACCATATGACTTTATGCCTAGTTGCGGAAGAATGTGGAGGTGACGGAGCGAGGAAGGGGTTTCCGGATCACATGGCCGATGTCAACCCCCTCCCAATGAACAATGTCCAAGCTTCTGATGGGGGCAGAGACAAATTGGTTGATGTTCCTGGCACGTATCAGCTGGTGTCAGACACTCAACATGGTAAGGGTTTGTGAATAGTACTTATGGGTATTTTTGGGGTTATGTTGATCATTATCTTGGATTTGATAAACGCCCTGAGTAACCCCCAAATTGTAAATATGTGAACACAGGGATTTCAAACCCCACCTTTGATATATTTTGCATTTAAATTTAATGGATCCCTAGAGTCCCCAATTTTGAATATGTGAAGACAGGGGGTCCGACCTCTTTTGACATATTTACATTTAAATTTAATGGACCCCTAAGTAAATCTCCCTTCCCCTACCATTTTCAATATGTAACTGCTCACAGGTTTCACTGCAGTGCAAAAGCCACAATGATATTGCAAGTTTTCTCATGATTTTCATTTGCTTGACAATGACATGCGTAATAAATGGTGATGATAATTTTTTGTACCATTTTCATGTTTAATTTCTAACACCATTACAATGCACAGTCACTCTTACAAATGAATATGATTTCTTTAGATTTTATTAAAAATTCATATTCCTTCAGATGTAGGCTGTCAATGATTATCATTCGCCATTGTTTCCATGGTAACAGCTCAGCAAGCCCTGGACAATGCCCCTTCAATATCCTCGCTGCCGACGCACTCTCTGTACCCTACAAACAATATACAGAATGGTAAGTTCATATTCATATTAAAAATCGTTATTTCTCAATACCGTCAAACCCTAAAACTTGACCCATTTCTAATGATTTAGAAATACTACAATGGAGAAAATAAACTTCTGCTTTTTCAATTCGGAGCATTAAGTTTCGATATTTTTTAGCTCATCAGGCCTGAAAGGCAAGATCGGGTTATGGCATGGGCCGTCTTCTGTAAACTTTTCACATTGAGTTCTCCTTCAGAATCGCTACCCCCCGAATGCTGAAATTATTTTGGGGAGGTACCATATTTCCTCTAAAAATTGCCCGGGCAACCCTTCCCCCCCCCCCCCCCTGGCGCTTATTAGAGGCCCAGCGCTTTTTGGAGACCTGACGCTTATTTCTTCAATAGAAAAACAAGTTTACTAAGGAAGCATTAATCTAATGGCGTTTATCAGAGGCACTTATTTTTTCAACTACCCTTGACCCCCCGGCGCTTATTGGAGGCCCGGCGCTTTCTAGAGGAAACCTTGCACCGAGAGGAAGTTTGGTCCTCGCCCCCTACCAAATATGGGCATAGCAAGCATTTTCCCAAAACCTTTTAAAACAACTTCCCCGAAACCAGACATCATGACATGAGGATCTGTAAACCAAGCAAATAAAGTTTGATGGCTTTTTGCCCCAAGTTGATGAATACCATTATCAATGTAATAAGTGCCTCGTCCCAAGTGTCAGAGTCCTCAATTACCAATTCAAGCATGTACAGCTGGCAACCCCTTGCACCAGTGATAAATTTACAAATATGACAAGCCGTCGTCTCTTTGACTCGCTACCACAGGCTCTTGTGAGTCCCAGCAGTTGAAAGTGATTCCCTCAATAAGTAAGCTGATACCACAAAAAAATCCAGGGGACTCACAGCTTAAATTGTTATGAGTCCTTTCCAAATTTTATGAGTATTTGATGCAGGACTCGGGGGTAAATTTATCACTGCCTTCTACTCAGCTATAACTGTAAATCACAGTGTCATAAGAAGATTTTAAGTAATCTAAAATAATTTATTTATTGGAATGCATAAAAAGTTTCAGTACCTATGAACAACATGGATGTTAAACCCAAATTACATAACAATCCATTTGTGCCTCCCAAAAAGGTACATATCATTATAAAGGCCTGTAAGGATACAATCACTTATGATAGCCGGTGGGTAACATCTAATGATTTTATTAAAACAATTACAAATTCTGAAAAATAAACAAACAGTAATTGATAGGTTGCATGCTCCAAAGGGAGTTGAGAATGAAAAAGGAACGATGTTGGTCCTTACACCAGGGTAATAATGTGTGTAGCGCTTTGAGCATGCCCCTTTGTGTTGTGGAGTTCAGCGCGATATAAGTATCCTCCTTATTATTATTATTATTAACAACTTTTCTCAGAGGGCGTAGCATCAGCGGGCTCGAGAAGCCTCTCAACAGCATCCGCCCTTCTGCGTCAGAGTTTAGACAGCGGGTCCTTGACCGGCAACCTTCCGAAGAACGGACAAAACCAGCTGAATGTTGTCTCCAACCTGGAAGGTTCAAGCTCCCCGCTCACCGTGACGGAGATCAACAACACCCTAAGTTCCGTCGGAACCGGGACGTCAAGCGAGGACAACTCCAAACAACCCGTTCGTGTCCATATGGACAGGAAGTCAGGCCCCGAGTCAGAGCCAGCTTCGTCGTATATGGAGATGACTGCCAGATCAAACATCAACGAAAGACTTGCAGATTTTAACGCTTCTTTGACGATTGCTGAGAAAAAGGCTGCCCTACCGTCGTCGAACAATGATTTGAACCAAAGTATGCAAGGTGCTGAAAAACCTGGTCCTAAGATATCCCATCCAAAGAATATTCCTGACGCAGACGAGAGTTTATCTCTTAATCGAGGTATGGAAAACTAATGTATTACATATACTGAAATATAAAGAACTGATTAAAAAATATATATCGATAATGATGATAATCATGGATAATATGAATAATTCTGATATTTGTTATTTAAAAAATGTAGATGTTTTTTCACCTTTCTCGGTCAACATAATGTTTATCATTCATATGAATTAGAAACGAAACATATTTTAATAAACCAGAATTTACCTGTAAGAATGCCTATCAAAGAAGGTACACATGGTTCTGGGATTTTCTTTGGCACATCGCTTCCTCGAGAGGAGGATAATCCCTCATTCTTAATTTGAAATTACCGATATCTCGACACTCCTGATATAAATATAGTTGTCAGGCAAGTGATATCATACTCATTATGTTTTAATTTGATAATATGTTGTACAGACGACAGCATGACTCTGCCAAAGAGTATAACAAGCAAAGCAACTCAGACAGACCCCACTGGGCAGGTTGGTAGTATTTTGATTAAATTCCATACTTTTTAGCTCATCCAATTTCTTCCCACAGAGGTTACTCTCTTCAGATTTCCGATCCTACCCTCTGTTGTTTTTCACTTGAAATCGAAAGCAGAACCAAAATCCCCTAGCGGTGGAAAGAGAAATCTCATACTGTGTCCCTGCTTCTTAACCAATGAAAACTCATCTTTAATTGGTCATGTGGACCGGGTGACTTCAAAGATCTTGGCATTTTACTCTGAAGGGTCTTGCTCATTAACATATGTCATTCGAATATGTCTGATGTAAATAACGCAAACTGTTTTTATCCCACCGGTATGTAATATCGTGGGATATAGTCATCACCCTGGCCGTCTGTCAGTAATCATTTCGTTTCCGGAGCAGAACTCGAAAACCGTTCATGATATCTTTGTGAAACTTTCCATGTGTATTACCCACCAACTGAGTGGTGCCTTTTGATATTTTCAGATTTCTGAAAATTTTATTTTTCGTCGTTTCCATAGAAACATGTTGAAGTTGGACTTTGTTCAGAGACAGGTTCGTTTCCAGAGCACAGCTCCAAAACCGTTCATCATGTTCCTGAAACTTTGCATGTGTATAACCCACTACCTGAAGTGGTGCCTTTTGATATTTTCAGATTTCTGAAAAAAAATTTTTTTTTCGTTTCCATAGAAACCTGTTGAATTTGGACTTTGTTCAGAGACAGGTTCGTTTCCGGAGCACAGCTCCAAAATCGTTCATCATATCTTCCTGAAACTTTGCATGTGTATTACCCACTAACTGAAGTGGTGCGTTTTGATATTTTCAGATTTCTGATTTTTTATTTTTTCATTTCCATAGAAACTTGTTGAATTTGGACTTTGTTCAGAGACAGGTTCGTTTCCGGAGCACAGCTCCAAAACCGTTCATCATATCTTCCTGAAACTTTGCATGTGTATTACCCACTAACTGAAGTGGTACCTTTTTATATTTTCAGATTTTTTATGAAAAATTATTTTTTTTCTGTTTCAATAGAAACATGAGAGGGATGTTGGTTGTTGTTGATTTTGACTGCTTCTGGAGCAGAAGTCTAAAACCCTTAACATTCCTGAAACTCTGTAATACCAACTAACTGAAGTACGGTAGTAGATACACAAGTATCTGTCAAAGATGTGTTTTACAAATTTTGTGGAACGGGTGGGATATGTCATCTTCTGATGACTCTTGTTGATATTTGTGTCTGGTTTGATCTTCTTTATTTATAAGTATGTTTATGATCAATAGTTTTCACAAAATCAAATAGCATATTTCGAGGAAAACTCTGAAAACACAGGAAAACGTTGGCCTTACGATTATTTTATCATTATGACGTGTCATTGGCAAATGTCACTTTTACAACGGCGTCACTGATTGCACAACTAGATTCAATTGCAACCAATCAGGACACTCGCTTTCCGCTCCCGATTTCAAGCGTAAAACAACAGAGGGTAGGATTGGAAATCTGAAGGGAGTTACCTCTGTGGGAAGAGAATGTAGCTCATCAGGCCAAGGGGTATTTTTTGTTGAAACGAAATTCAAGCGGATATTCCTGTTTACACATATATGTTATTAAAAAACAGTCAAATTGAAAGATACTGATGAAAGTAATATTTTGATGACTTTATATTTCACAACTTGATAACACAAGCGCACATTTGTTGAAAAATAAAAACAATGACAACTGAAGCCATTAATCAGCGCTGTGAGTGGGGAAAACTTCGCCAAAGCCAAGTGTTTATTAGTTTTATGACATGTTATGTGTTATTATGTGAATACTCACCAGTGTATGTCTTAATTCTTAAAAAGTTGTACAATTAGGTACAATACAGCATGTTTTCATTTCACATAATGCAAAGAAGCCAAGGTGGAGACAGAACCCTCTCTTAAAGGGAAAGTTCTATCACCGATCTTATAGCAGCATCCGCCATATTGGATTCTTGGCATTTCGTGAAATGAAAACATGCTATATTTAACCTAATTTTACACTTTCTAAAAAATAAAATATATACAATGATAGACAATTCACATAGTAACAGATAACACATAATAAAACTAATAAATAATATCCCCCTCTCGCAGCGCCGATGAATGGCTTCAGTTTTTTTTCAACAAGTGTGCGCTTGCCATTATCAATTTGTGAAATATAAAGTCATCAAAATATTACTTTCATTAGTATCTTTCAATTTCACTGTGTTTTAATCATGTATTAATAACATATATGTATAAACAGGAATAACCTCCCGAATTTCGTTTCCACAAAAAAATACCCCGATAGAACCCTCCTTTTAAAGGCCTGACAGGGTTTTGGCATCCAGTGTCCATCTGGGGCAACATGGTCTTAAAAAGTAATGTCAAAGTTGAATAACTAATTTCAAACCATTCAAAGCCTTTATATTGTCAATAATCGTTTGTACACAGAATTGTTTTGCAAAAAAATCCACTAAAATTTAATGTATGCAAAATATATGATAACAACATTTGTTTTACAGGACCAAGATAGATATGGGGGAGCAGCAGCGGCCGCCACTCCAGGTAAATTATTTTATTATCCACATGGTTGAAAATAACCGAGTTAATATTTTCGATACGAGCACATGTGCACATATCATATTTGCCTAGCAACCATTGTTTCAACGCGTCTTCCCATGCTATGCCGTCATGGCGTCATAAAATAATTGTGACGGCACTCTTGCTTGCTGTCACAAGAGAAGTGGGATATTTCCTACTTTATTACGTGAATAAAATAGAATAGAATGGGTAATACAAAAAATTACTACACTCGAATGTGTGTAATATGCATTTATGAAACTCATGCAAATTTGTGTATTACCTTATTTTTGTTCGCGAAATAAATAAATTCACACTCATTTCCGTTAAAGCCATATACATACTTGGGTAAAAATCTCTATGTATTCCATTGATTCCTAGGTTGATTATTAAATTCTACTAAGTGACTGAGAAACGTTGGTGATGTTTCAAAGTTGAAGTTAATATTTTTCAAACCAACTAAGCTGTTCACGCTACTGCTGTTTCACTATACTGCAAGGTTAGGTATTTGTCTCCCGAAGCTTGCGTTACAATTGGGGACCACTGTTTCTGAAAGAGCTCATATTTCTCAAATGTCTTAAAAGAAAATCTCTCTATTATTTATATCCTTCATCCAACAGACCAGTCGATGACTTCAGGCCCAAGTTCGAGCCTTCCTTCGGACGACGTATTGGTACGGAAACTGAAGCGCCCAATCATCCAATGGCTGCAGAGAAAGCTGGAGACGAACATCGGGATGGCCTGGCAGGACCTGGTTGACCTCCACGACTGGGACTACGAGAGGATCACAGATTTTGAGTCGTCTTGCGCCGGGAAGAGTCCATTCTGTCTGTTGCTGGCGGAGCCGGAGTTCCAGATGTACCGAATGAGCGACCTCAAACGCGACCTTGAACAACTCCCACGCAAGGACATCCTGTACGACCTTGACGATGTGATGAGGCGCCATTACAAATGAATTGGAACTGGATGAAAGATGGAACTTTATTAACCTTCAAGAACAGCCAATGTGTTGTACATACATTACTGAAATTGTTGAAGCAAAACCTGGAGCTTCTTAAAGAACATTGTGTACAATCTTGATGTTTTGGTGAGGCGGCATTGCAAGTGAATGGGAACTTGATAAAAGATGGAAAGTTATTTACCTTCAAGAACAATCAAGGTCTTCTACATACATGACTGAAATTGTCATACAAAGCAAAACCTGGAGCTTCTTGAAGAACATTGTGTACAGTGTTGATGATTTGTTGAGGTGGCATTATAAGTAAATGTACCTTGGTACCTTTCAGGTTAATGGAGATCAATTGACCTGTTTGCAAAACATTCCTGGAAAATATTTGGCGATAACCTTCGATGACCTTATTCCAAAATTTCCATTGAAGATCGTTCCTACGGGTGGAAACACTTTGATAACCTGTGGCAACACCATTGCCGTGATTGTCAACCAAAACAAAGGCTTTTGATGTATTTGTAAGTCACTTGATGAAGCATGCTCTCTTTCCCCTGGACAATGATCTGGAGGATGTGAGCTCATAAAGACTTTCTGATATATTAATGAAAAACTACCCTTGTCACTTAGAACTTTTGTCAAACGTGACACATCTCAAAATAATCTATCCAAAATGAAATGGAATGTTAATGTCAGATAGCTCATCATATTGTTTTGTTTGAGACAAAGTGGACTTTCTGATGCTTTTCCATGTTTACAAACAGAATTTCCATGAGTAAGTGTTGATGAAACGGTTGTTATGAAAGCTGTAAAAGTGTTTCAATGTGGAAGTTGGTAAAATGCTGATTTTGTATATTGTTTACCATTGAGTGGTAGAATTTCCTCTTTGCATTATTTGATATTCTTAAACAAATTTAAACTTAAACCACAAGTATATGTGATGCTCGAATCATATATTGGATGTTATTGCTGTGGTTTGCTATTTTCATAAGGTTGGTAACTATAAATTACTAACTCTTGCATTTTGAATGTTGTTGATGGAAATTATCTTATTTACTGAGGCATTTATGAAAATCTCATAGAATTATGGAGCTCAATGTCATGGGAGCAGTCATCTCCAAAACCATCATCCCTGGTAACCTGCCTTCATAGCTTCAAGTCAAGCGAAGAGCTGTAGGGAGAATGAAGGAACTGAGCCGGTGTTCAAAATGGCTGCCAATTGCTGTTGAGTTTTTGATGCGGCCATTTGCAAAATTAGCCAGCCAGGCTGTCTGGCTTGTAAGATTTTTGATAAGCTGAGCGTCTGACATTGCAGGGTCAAGCAATTATTCCGAGGGCTGGTGAATAATCTTACCAAAAAGCCCTGCTCTGTCAGTAAAGAATGAAATGTTTTTCATACGCTGAATCTGAGCTGGTTTGGTCTCGGTGTGTCTAGAAACTGTTACTACTTCCTGAAGAACCTTTAAAGGTGCTGTAGCACGGTTTTTGCATATTATTTGTTCTCAAATTTTCTAATTATTATTAAAGGTTATACAGTATATTGTCAGAGGGAAAAACATCTCATTACACGGCCCGATAAGCCGTATCCATAGAAAACGGTTATCCGTATTGACAGAAAATGGTGTGACGTATAGTGGTGTGGAACTGTTCAGCGTTAGAGGTAGACTTGTAGGTCTCATGTGAAGTTGAGAATTCAGACAGCAAGATGTTTGACCATTCCATCATTGTACCATATTTAAAACTCTACTTTGAGTGTTTAGCTATCGCTACATTAGTCAGATCACTGTTACTACCTTTAATGTGAACACCTTAAAATAGCCACTCGATGGGAAATGGACTCGTATGGCTTAACCAAACAATGATATTAATTTCATAACTTTCTTATTGGTCCGGAGTATTATTTAGCCATTGGTAACACTTATATACCTTTTGTTGAGATCACTTTATTTTAGTAAGAAAAACGTGCTACAGCGCCTTTAAGCAATCACATGGACATGTGGCTTTCAAGAATTTGGATTTTCAGAATCCTGAACGGCAGAAGACTAGTCTGTGAGGAAATCCATGTTTTGGTAGAAGGTGAACGGTAAATGATTGGTCGGAGACTATGATACCATTGTCCGCCATTTAATCTGAGTGAGTTTATGACTTAGCGTACTGCAAGAGAGACAAAGTGTCTCAATACACATTACATAGTCCCAAAAAGATACATAATGAAATACACGGCTTACTTGTAGTCTTAGAACTTAGTTTCCTATTCTACATTTCAACTGGAAGCATGATTTGTGGATGTGATTATGATGCATGAGTGAATGAAGTTCAAATGCTGTGGTAATACAGATTTATCTTATATCAGGCTTTGCAAAACTAGTCCTTTTGTCCAGTTTTCCGTCAAGCATCCAAAGTGACCTTTGCGTTTTCTATAGGTTGGGGGGGGGGGGGGGGGGGGGGGGGGGGGGGGGGGTGGTGCTTCCCCCATACCCGCCCATGCCCCCCCTTTTAAGAAAAGGTGTAATATCCTCTACAATTTTCCAGAGATGCAAAAGGAACTCGGTGTTATATAAATATATTTTAGTTGAATCTTACAAAGATGAATTTTGTGGGAGTGTTTGTTGGACAAATCTGTATTTGATCTCTGTGTTGCTTGATAAATTTCGTTCAAATTTGAAATGTATTTTCATCAAACAATTTAGGAATGCAAATGTGATTTTTAAAACAGAGTGATGTGATGTTCAATAAGAATCGTTGAATTTTGGATAATAAGATTTGTTAATATTTTTATATTTCATGTCTTTCTAAATATGATTACGGTAATACCGATTTCTTGTCATTAACCAAATGATAAATATATACCATATCTTATAATAAATATCACTTGAATGAAATGTATATATTTTTACTAATATATTAATATATAAGGTATATAATAGGATTTAGGGTCTGCAGGCGCTTCAATCTTCAATTTATGACTTAGCGGACTTAATCAATCTTCGTTGATCACAAAATCAATCTTCAAATCTTTAGAGCATGAATGAGAGTTGCTTTTCGTGATTTCGTTTTAATATTATTTTGGTTGACAATTGTTTTGTCTTGTTAATATTTATCACATATATTATCATATGCTTCCTACCGCTAAATGCATTTCATATCTTGATATGAACTAAATACATTAAAATGTATCTATGCATTTCTCTGGTACTTAAGATGTTGTCTGTTGCTTGTATCAAGTATAATCAATTTAGTTACCGTATTTACGATTGTTTGTGTGAATTAATGGCAAGAGATACTTTTTAATTTCATAATATCTTCTATATATACTTTGAATTAATTTGTTGATTCATATTTTTTGATAATATTGCCTTTATTTAGTTTGATAAAGTAAATAAGGAACTTATGATAAATGAAAGTGGCATTATATCAATTAGCTTTGTTGTTCATTGTAGAGATCTCTTATGTCATCATAAACAAACTGATGTTATTTTTGTACATTTAATTGTTTGCTTGTTTTAAGCATAATGTTTTTTTAATCTGTTTGTCATTGATTCCATTCAAATTTTCATTTAAATTAATTTTTTTCACATGAAAAATATGAATCCTAAATATTGCCCAGTGATGGAATAATTTTTTGTGTTTTTATTTGTCTGACAATCTGTGACAATTCTTGTCTGAATCAGGTGTCAAGTTACGTGCCTTATTTCTTGTTTAAAGGGACACTGCGTCGAGGATAAAAATGAGTCATCTTTGTCTAACTAAACTGATTAGAGTGTCTGCTTACGATTTACGCTTCTAACTAAACTGATTAGAGTGTCTGCTTACGATTTACGCTTCGCTTCACTGTCTACATGCAGAAGTTTGTATTACCAATTATGTCAATTGTCTGAAATTGGGTGTCTGTGACTTGGTAGAAGACATATTAATCAGCATAGGTAGATACACATAATCTGATTTTTATCCTCGACGTGGTGTCCCTTTAAGGAAATATCACTTGAGTTCACGTGACTTTATGTAATTTGAACAGTTTTTCTTTGTATAAAGTTCTATCAAATTATTTTGAATTAAGTTGATGAACATTTATTCACCCATATTGGTTTCTGTAAGACAATCTTAAACTATTTTGAACATTCTCCATGTTCACTTCATTTGTAATAACCAAAATCTCAATAATTACAAATAAACACTTTCAAAATGAGAATGATGTCTTTCTTCACATTGCAATTTTCAGAAACAAAAATGGCTTAGATGTGCATTGGTTTGTGCTCTATCGATGGTCAATACAATTTTCCTGTCAGTTTTAGTATTTTGACTCCAGATTGTTAAGAAAAACAAGGAAAAACTAGAAGGTTTTTTTACTCGTTTGGATTTGCCAAGTAGTTTTGGAGATCTGCTCCGGAAAGAAAACCTACCCTTTAAAAGCACAAACTACAAATTGTTGCCATGGAAACTGAATTTTTAAAAAAAAAATGTAACGTTCAAACACCCAAAACGCACATCTACATGATATTGGGAGTCTGTATGCCAAATTTGGAGAAGATTGGCCAAGTAGTTTTGGAGATCTACTCCGGAAACTAACCCTATCATTCAAATAGACAAACGTCCAAATTGTTACCATGGAAACGAAAAAAAAATAAACAAGAGTAGAAGCGAGGACAGCTTACAATAATAGTTTGACTTTATTGGAAATAGCAAAGGCACATCTATGGGAATGAATGAATATGGAATGTACAGTTCCAGAGATAACTGTTAAGTAATGTTTCCATGGAAAACGCCAAAAATAAAATTCAGAAATAGGTCTAACCCTCAAACGGAACATCTATGCACCATGGTTGACACGTGTATGAAGTTTGGTGTAGCTAGAATTTATAGTCTAAGAGATAAGTTCCCCACAAAATCACTTCCTTACAGAGTCACTGTTTTGGTCATGTTTCCATGGAAACCATCAAAACTAAATTCAGAAATCCGTCTAAACCTGAAAAAAGCACAACTGGAGATCATGGGTAACATGTGTAGCAAGTTTGGTGAAGCTAGCATGTTTAGTTTTGGAGATATTCTCCGAACAAAATCACTTCCTTACAGAGTCACTGTTTTGGTCATGTTTCCATGGAAACCGCAGAAAGTAAAATTCAGAATTCGATCTAAGCCTCAAAAGGCACAACTATAGATCATTGCTAACATGTGTAGCAAGTTTGGTGAAGCTAGCATGTTTAGTTTTGGAGATATTATCCGAACAAAACCACTTCCTTACAGAGTCACTGTTATGGTCATGTTTCCATGGAAACCACAAAAACTCAAATTCAGACATCCGTCTTACCCTCAAAAGGCACTACTAGAGATCATGGCTAACGTATGTAGCAGGTTTGGTGAAGCTAGCATGTTTAGTTTGGAAGATATGCTCTGCACAAAATGACTTCCTTACAGAGTCACTGTTTTTTTTGTCATGTTTCCATGGAAACTGCAATAAATACAATTCAGAAATCGGTATCACCGTCTTACCCTCAAAAGGCACAACTAGTGATCATTGCTAACATGTGTAGCAAGTTTGGTTACGCTAGCATGTATAGTTTTAAAAAATATGCCCTGCACAAAGTTTTGTGACGGACGGACAGACGGGTGGGTGGACAGACAGACGGACGGACAGACAGACAGACAGACGGACAGAATGAATGCTATATACCCGTTTACGCTGTAATGCGGGAGTATAACAATTATTTTAAAAGTTCAAACCCCCAAAAGGCCCATCTACATAATATGGGGAGGTGTATACCAGCTTTGGTGAAGGTTGGTCAGTGGACTTGACGTTATTTCCATAGACTTGCATGTTAATTTAGTGTAGTTTAAATACTTTTCTTGAGATGAGTTCTGAATGGATCGTTGTAAAACTTTTCAGGTTGAATTGAAATCATCTCAGCTTGAAGTACATAATTTCAGTTAAATTTTCGAACTAATAATTAATAATTGGCATTAGATAGAGCTAATTATGTACATAAAATAAAAACGTTTCCCATAGACGGCCATGTTAAACGTTATCACTATTATGTAAATATGTTAATCAAATTGCTGTCATTCCTTCGATAACCAATAGAAAATTAAGTTTAAATTATGAGATTGTAACCAAGATGATTCTTCACAAGTGTAGACAATTTCAATAGTATACGATAGAAAATCAAATCCATGACAATTATTCAGGCTACACTAAAATAACATGCAAGTCTATTGAAAAAACGTATAGTGACGAATACTTATGTCCAGTGACTGTGTATGCTCCGGAAACAATGGGAACGCCGACCAAAAAACAATATGTCTCCCGACCTTTCGCATGCTCTATAACAATAATATATAACATATACTTTTGAAATTACAGTAAAAGAGCAGATGAACTATGAGATACTAGACAGCAAAAAGATGTTTGTGAAATATAGACAATAGTTTGGAGAGGGAACAGGACAGAACAGTGCTTGACAGTCAGGCATATAAAGCAGAAAAAAAGTCGGGAGACTGTCGAGGACTGGCAATATCATTGTAAGATAAGATAAGATAAGATAATATTTATTGTCCAAAAAGGGAAGTTTGTTGTGTATAATTACAATTCTCCAGCATACAAACCATACATATATAATTCAAAACAATACATATTAACACAGTTTACAGAGACTAGATTGTGATATACATGAAAGTGTTTATCGTGCAACATTGCACTTTATTTATTTCTCTAATGCTGCAAGGAATGAATGATTAGCGAAACCTGTTTGTTTTAAAAGTCGGCATTCGCAGTCTACGTCCAGAAGGTAGTATTGAATAATCCGAAAAAGAGGATGCGTAGAATCACCTAAAATTTTAATCTAATTTAATTTTAATTTAAACTGCTGCTCATAACAACTGCCGATAGTTTCAATAGGGCTAATGATTTTAGAAGCCGTATTAACGATTGTTGCCAATTTGTTTTTGTTTTGAACAGACAGGTTTCCGTAAAAAAGTTAAACGTTATGACATTTTGAATGAAGGTTCTGTAAAATAACATCGTGATGGTTTGGTCAATTTTGAAATGTTTTAGTTTGTAAGGAATACAATATACAAAACTTACAAAACGAATTAGTCCATAAAATGGAGAGAATGTAACCAGGTAATCCTTGACAGATTCAAATGGACGGAAATGGTCAAGGAATTTTAACCAAAAACCTGAATACATCCTTTCCATGAAAGATGATTTTTTTTAAATTAGTCAAAGTGCATCTAGGGATCCAAATTTGTACATTTGGTCCTGACCAAAGAAACAGTAAAGCTAGAAAGCACAGATTATGGAAATATGATCTTTGCTTTGATGGAAATTAAGATTTCAATGGCCTACTTAAAAAGGGTGTGGCAAGGTTGCAATTTAAAGTGGACCATTTTAGCGGACTTGGTAAAATGTCGTAATCACATAGATATGGTTATGAGATTTCAAATGCATCAGAATAATATGACTGTAGCACCATAAATAAGCAATATATAGCTTAAATAGTCATGAGTGAAGTAACTTTCTCTTTCAGTGCCATGTATAACTAAGCCAGCATTGTCAGCAAGCGAAATCTTACCTAGTTTAACTGCGTTTACCAGATGGTATTGGACAATATACTGATATAGATCAGCATTGAGTGCACACCGAGTCTGTCATTTTGGAGGAATTGGGTGGATATCATCTTCTCACGGCAAGGTGAAAATGTATCGAGATCTCTCCATTTTTTACCTTGCCTTCAACCTAGCCAGAAGTGGTGAAACGAATCAGCGACACCTGTCGTGATCACGAGTTACGTCCCTTACCATCTGCTAACATACAGCCAATGAAATCGCTGTTTACATTCGGAACCAACTCAAAATAAGCGACGATCGACACAGTCACAGAGGCAATACAACTATCTTCTGATTGGCTTATCCGATTATAGCCTGCAGTACGTTAAAATCTTAGCACTGTAAATGCGAGGGTTGAGGTCAAGGGCGGAAGGAGAAGATATGGAAATCTTTTTTGTTACGCCTGTGACGTGAAGATGGGTGGATATAGGGTGTCCTTCCATTGTGAGAGGAGGGAGGGAAGGTAGGGAGAGGTCACACCTTAATATCTACTCGTTTGTTCCTAAGATAGAAAGGTCTAGGATAATTATATTGTTGGATCAATGGAGGTAATGATTTGCAAAATTTGGTGACTGTCAAGTTATATAATAAAAACCACATGGGCAAAGCTTTATTAATTGATATGTTAGTCTTCACCTTAGAAATAATGGATATTGTAAAACCTGTTAAGTTACATGACCAACTCTTACCTTAGCAATAACTTTTGGTTGGTCAGTGATTAACCTTTGATACGTCCCTTGAGATTAGATCTTTCATAATTATTTATCTTGGCACAGGGAGCATGTTCTGCAAATTAAAACTTTGCAAAAACTTTTGATTGATGCCTTTGATACCTGACATGTGCATTGGTTGTGATGACACTTTTATAATGAGGTGTCAACCTTTAGCTCATCTGGTCTGTAAGGCATGTTTACTGACGGACGGACGGACGGACGCCGGACGCCATGCCATGCCGTAAGCATTTTTTTACATTACAAGGTAGGATGTTATATAAAGAATTTCTCGATCACGATTTTCTGTGTAGTACATTTAGGGTATATTGTCTCTGCCTGCATTTGCTGTCACATTTCTAATAACTTATTATTGTGTGCATTGTTGCAATCTCGTATGTCAATCTGTGGTGTGTGATCCTCTAATCATTTCGCATTTCGCCTCGATAAGAGTGTTTAAAGGAAATACATTTGGTTTTCCGGTGTTGTCTTTTCTATTTATTGGCCTTAGCATTTAATGGCTTAAAGGCTTAAGACGATGTAAATATCACATATATTAAATAAGGTGTTTTCTCTCCATTTTTTAATAGATGTGTTTATGTTAGACGATTTGGCGAATAAGAATGTGAGCCGTCTCAGCACACACACGAACTGGTGTTCCGGTTTATTGGCGTTTCACTCGGCGGACTTTAAAGGTGCATCCATTGTGTTTCATAAAATTTTATTTGGCTTTAATACGTTCCAACACACCATATGTGCTGTTTACAATACAAACAAATTCACTCAGCTTGCATATTCATCCCCAATCGCCAAACATATCATAATTACTAGTTTCCAATTAAAATCGAGTAACATCATTATGCATGTGCAGAAACCAAAAGTTCACGTCCTATTTACATGCACAGTAGTTATATGACCTGTTGAACATTATCAACCCAAATCTGTTAGTTTGTCTGGTTTAAATTAGATTCCAAAATTACGTTTGACTCATTGGCGCGCGCCACACGCGGTGCATTGTCCGGTTTTCGATCAGAAATCGATACTTTTACCTCCATATCGTCAATATATTAAGTCGATTATCATTAAAATGGTAGTTTTCGGTAACAGTGGGTACTTCCCGGTAAAATAAGACCATTTATAATGTTTGGAATATTTGACCCCCAACAACACAATGGATGGACCTTTAAGGCGCTGTAGCACGTTGTTCTTCCTGAAATAAAGTGCATTCACGAAAATGTAAATAAGTGTTACCATGGTTAAATAACACCCTTGGGTCAATAAATATAGTTCTAAAACGAATGTTAAACCATGCGAGTCCATTTCCCTTCGAGGGGCCATTTTATGTGGTCACATTAAACTGTTGCTGTACAAATTGCATCTTTTTCTTCCAATTTGGAAAACCATTTTCTATGGATACGGCTTATCGGGTGGTGAAATTAGATGATTTACCCTCGAACGTTACATTATATTGTATAAACTTTAATAATAAACGGCAAATTTGTGAAAAGTGCTTCAACGCCTTTAAAGCTACTATTGTTATGTTTGTACGTTATTTAAATGGTTCAATATTTATAGGTCATTATTTATCCCTGCATATATGTCGTAAACGCTTAACTTAATTCCTTAAAGTGGCAGTAGCACGTTTTTCGCTCAAATAAGTTGATGAAATGTATTTGAAAAATAATTTCACAATTAATAAAACATCCCTCTCTCTTCGGAAAATAAAGTTTAAATTGAGTGTACATGTTTCGGTAAAGCCATGTGAATCATTTTTGTAATAAAAAATAATAAATTGTGTTCACAATAAAATGGCCGCCATGCAATTTTTGCTTTATACCCAACATAGTGTTTACCACTACAGATAATTGGTTTGTGTAATAAGATGTTTTACCCTAGAAAGTTAATTTAAATGACATAAACTATCATTATAAACGCGAAATTTGAAAAAATAAATTTGGGAAAAAAAACGTGCTACTGCCCCTTTAATCAAAATATTAAAGTATATTTGGTGTCTGGTTTAATATTTGCTTGTCAACTATCTAGTTTTGACTGAACATTTTTCATTGAATAAAACCTTCATTAACGTTAACTGTCTACGTTATATTTTTAACTCCCGGGTGAAACCAAAGGGGTTATATGTCGTGGTGCAACCCGTCTGTCCGTTCCTCCGTCCGTCCGTCCGTCCGTCCGTCCCGAAAATAGTACCGGTGTATTGAAATCAACTCTTCACAGTGTTTTTTAACAATCTTTCTAAAACTATACACCTGCTTTGGATAAACATCAGTTATACGCATATCCTGTTTTGGACCATCGGATACCAGTCTGATTAAAATCGACCTTGTTCCGAGGAATAAAATGTGCAAAATGATATATCTACCGGGATACGAACAGGTTCTGTAGATTCCTCGCCACAAGGTCTGAGAACATCCCGTATAGGCGCGTGTTCCGAACCAGTATAGCGCCGCCAAAGCCCAGTCAAACAGCTGACCAATCACATCATAGTTTTTAAACGCTCGCTGTTTCGGAAGCATTCGGAACAGACAAAGAGATAGCTGTTTGGAGTTATCTGCCCCTCGCTTATCGCACCGAAAGCTTTGTTGGACGTCTTGTGATTGGTTTACTGAATTGCGTCAGAACATGGGAGTCTACGATATGAGTTTGTATCTCGGTAGATGCACTATTTTGCACTTCCCCCCCCCCCCCCCGCGGAATACCGTCGGTTTTAATCAGACTGAATCGGATACATATTTAGAGAGTTATGGCCCTTGACTTTGAGTGCTTGGCTTTCTGACTATGGGAACGGGACAAAACGGCGATAAACCAAAACGTCGAAAGGCGAAAACGGCGAATATTTGGCGAAAACGTCGATGAAATGCCTGGCGAAAACGTCGATGAATTTTATGTAGAGAAATAAAGTATAAAAGTATTATTTAGTTTGTTTTTATTTACGTTTAATCCTTACATGTGATCTTGAATAAAGTTCAGTTCTGATTAATGTAATTATTACAGTATGGTATTACCGTGTATTGAAGTCGCCGACAGCGTTGTGATTAAAACAACATTGTTCGCTTTGATGTTATCACAAGACTTCATTGATAAGTGGATAAACTCAAACTCCTCCTTAATGAACAAGTGGATGATCTCAAAATTAATTAGGAAACTTCAAAAGTCCTCTTCAAGAATATTTTGAGATATCTGGTGTTGAAGTTCAAGATTTATGAAAAACAATTGGCAAAGGAAGATAACTCTTCAGTGGAAAATATTTGTATTTATTACAACTTACTTATTTATCATTCATCTATATAAATAAATACGACTGAAACAGCCTCTTCAGAACCCAGCAATACTTTATATGAAAAAAAAATCAATAATTGTCTCTTCATATTTCTGAAACACGCGTTTTAAAGGCGCTGTAGCACGTTTTTTCGCTCAAATAAGTTGATGAAATGTATTTGAAAAATAATTTCACCAATAGTAAAACATCCTTTTCTCCTCGGAAAATAAAGTTTAAAACGAGTGTACATGTTTTGGTTAAGCCATGGGAATCGTTTTTGTAATACAAAATAATAAATTGTGTTCACAATAAAATGGCCGCCATGCAATTTTTACTTTATACGCAACATAGTTTTTACCACTACAGATAATTTGTTTGTGTAATAAGATGTTTTACCCTCTAAAGTTAATTAAAATGACATAAACTATCATTATAAATGGGAAATTTGAAAAAATAAATTTTGCAAAAAACGTGCTACAGCGCCTTTAAGAATTATTTGGAATCTCCTTACCTAGACGTGATAGAAGCGTCAAAAAGCGATTTTGGGCTTGTTTAGTGACGTCCTACTGTAATGATGCGTCAACAAATTGAAATCCAAGAAGTTATTTAGCAAATAAGCAATCGACTTTTTTCCTTCTAAGCCAAAAACGATGGTGACCAGAAGTAAAAGAGTGTGTTAATTTCAAAAATGTATAAATAAAATCATGAATGACAACATTGTTTTATGTTATCTATTGAAAAATAGTGTAGACGTTTTCGCCAATTTTCGACGTTTTCGCCCGATTTTCCGTAGACGTTTTGGACTGTCGCCGTTTTAGCCAGCACCCCTGACTATGAGTTACATTTTAAACGTAGCTCAACTTTTGAAATGTCTTTGACACTTGATATGTGTTTCGTTTACATAAGACCTTTGAATAAGATATAATCTTTCGTAAATGACCCTTACGATAAGGAACCTGGAGGTTCTTGTGCTCTCAGAGCACTTTTGATCAAGCGTGCTTGAAAAAGGTTACAAGAATCAGTACCGAAACGTCGCACCCTCCGAATAAAGAAGTTGTCAACCATACACTTTCCCTTACTTAACCTTAATTAATTAAACATTAAGGTTGTTTTTTCTAATCTTAACATAACGTTAACGCTTTTTTTAATACCTCATCTCCCCGCGTTGGTCATCATATTTGAACCTTGGAATTAATAACAGATTGTACGGTTGCATGCATTATCGTTTATTCAAAAAGTACTAAACCTATTTTGTTGATTCCAAGTTACGACGTTCACATCAGATTGCGTCTACCCGACAACAGGAACATCGATATCTGAAAAAAAAAATGATTGTAATGAATGATTTTTCCAAAAATCTTAAAAGAATGGTAATTGAATGGCATCATCTCACAGACTGATCTATGTGTTTGCAAAGTTTCATCGATAGTATATATAAGTTTTAGAGGCATAGACAGACCCCGGTTAACCCCGTTCACGTTAATACAGGTAGACTGTGTTTGCGTCTTTGCAAACAAGTAAAGCACGACGTCCTTTGTAACGAAGGAGCTCTCTGGGTGACATCCTCGATAATCCAGCGCTATTAAAATTAAGATAAATCTACACACAAGCGCTGGAAAACAGTAAGGGTATTTATCCCTAACCTAGTTACCTCCCTTCGCAATGACTCAGCGAAACGCTTGCTTTCTAACAACCAATGAGATCACTTGAAATCAAGGGTGAAATAACAAGCACTCTCGTGTCAGGATCTTGGCTTTCGCAGTAGCACAGCACAGCACAGGGATTTTAATCATTTACGTCCACCCGTTTTGATGGACATGAATATACACCCTTCTCACGTAAAGACTTCTTAAAACTTTCTTTTGAGTTTCTGTCAGGTTTTCTACGCTGAATTTGTTACAAACTTTATCGTAATCGAGTGAGTCGGCCGCCGCCATGTTTGTTTCTATAAACAACGGTAGTGATGCGTTTTGATTGGTCGAGTTGTTTACGCAGATCGTGTCTGCGGTTCGTTCCGATTGGATAACATGGACCCAAGGGAGGTAACTAGGTTAGGGATAAATACCCTTACTGTTTTCCAGCGCTTGTGTGTAGATTTATCGGAACAATAGCGCTGGATTATCGAGGATGTCTGGGTGACATTGTCAATAGAATAATAATACATGTGTCCGCTTGTGATGACTCATATTCAGTGTAACGTTCTTTATAGAAAGTAACGGCATATGTCTTTACAACTTCACAAAATGGTCATGGTTCATTTTTCAATACTTCTTAATCATGCATCGACCATAAAACAGTTTGATGCATGTACTAACGTATTTATTTATTCATGCACATGTTCGTCTATCCGACAACAGGACATCGATGTCTGAAGAAGATAAGCAATATTGGAATAATAACAGTTGAAGTGCCATTGTTCTTGTACGCATGTTATAATTGTAATTCTTGAAATTTTGCTTTTACCGTGTCTTACAAACATACACAAGAACCTCACCAATTTCACACGCAGTTCCCCGATGTTTAGCATCACACACACATGTATGTTTGACGCCCTCCACAATACAGGCACCGGCTCCACAGTTCTGGTTCCTGCAAGGTTCTGCAATGTGATCACACACCTTGTCTTGAGAACGTGGTATACCAGATGCACTATCACATTTTGATACGTTATTAATTCATATTGTTCCAAACTTCATGTTAACAATTTAAAAGATGATATGCCTTTTAGGATTTAACTTAATGAAAATAAAATAAAAACTAGAAATATGTGCATGTGATGTCCCCCGCTCCAACTTTCAATCCAACCTAGTCATCTTAACCTTTTCACTTATACCAGAGACAATCCAAAAAGGACAACTTAAAAAGATTAATCGATTAGAATAAATGAACGTGTTTCCATGTAGCTTCTTAGTTCAAATTGTATCTCTTTTCTGGCTTCTTTGTTAACATTGTTTCCATGGAAATCAGAAGAAAAATTCAGAGTGGTTTAAGTAGCAAAAGGCTGGCACCATTCCGTCTTTGAGTCAAACACATACCAAGTTTAATCAAATAATACTGAATAGATTTTGAGTTGGAGGTCGGAAAAAAGTTTCTTATCTCTATATGCACTAAGTTCAAACTGGAAACCAGAAAAATATATAAAAAATCAGAATAACCTAAGTAGCAAATGGCACCACTCTAACACTAGGTCTAACCACACCCCAAGATTCGTAAAAAAAAAACCCATATTGAATGGAAATATCGCCGGAAAACGAAAACATTTCGGAAGGACGGAATTACGGATTTACGGATTTACGGATTTACGGAATTACGGACGGAGGCGAAAACATCATGTCTCTCGCAAAGCTTTGCGGGGGACATAATAAAGTACACGTAATTTTCCTATTTTTCAAGGCTCTGCAATGGAAACGCCTACCTGGCTTTTAGTATGTTAGGTGAAATACAAAATTCAAAATATAGATATATGTAACCTTTTGAATTTAAATTTGAAAATACATAATGCAAGTATAATTAATGTTCGAATCAATCAAAAAAGAGAATAACATTTATACCTGCTGTATTTGGATCAACTTTATAACATCGTTGAGTTGAAGACCTTAAAATACAAGAAACATTCTATATATTATCAGCTAACGTATGATTTTGTATAAATTCAAGCCATAGTCTTACAGTTATATATATTTTTCAAATGAATCTGAATGTGCATTAAGGATGTTCGCTCCTCAAATTTATAGTATTAAACTTTTTTTCTAACTTATATTTTTTAAAAGATCATAGTATATGATTGAAAAATCAACGTTAAAAAATAGGGGGTAGTGTGGATTTTTTTTCGAGATATGATGCCTGTAAGGTAATGGGGTAAAGTACAATTTTAACATGGGAGTCTATGGGAAAATGAGAAAAAAACTGCTAAAAACATTAAAATACTACATTTCTAGTATTCAACTTGTTTTCCTTTTTTGATATGTTACAAAGTTCATGTTCCCCTACTGAAATCGATGAGAAAATATAGATGGTAGTGTGGTTTTTTTTAAAGCTTTGACACAAAATGTACCTGAAAAATCCTCTTTTTAGTCAAATTTAGGCCATTTATGCTGTTTAAGCACTTTTTAGAGGTTCTAAAATCACATTTTCTTTAATTCATTTGTTTTTTTTAAAGTTTATAGTTGATGTAGAATATCATGAATTAAATAAAGATGACAAAAAATGTACATAATCATATTTCATTTTTGAAGTTCAACAGGAATTTAAGGAGCGAACATCCTTAATGTAATTCAGTCAGGACGGTTAAGTTAAGTTAAGTTAAGTTAAGTTAAGTTAATTCCTTCGGTTTGACAGGGATATTTTTCATTTGAATTTGAAGAAAACATGAAGTACATTCACAATGAATGACTTGATTGATTGAGTATAAAGGATTGAATTAAAGATTTAACTTAGGAAGTTGAAGTTATATAATTCACCCCAATCCTAGACAGAGATTACGTAGACCGGTAGGTACATCAGAAGAAAACAGGACATCAGTGACACAGGATCCTCCTTCCAACTTGCTGGGGAAAATGTGAACGTTCAACCCAGCAGAACTGTGGTCCTCCACCTGGTGACTGGGGATAGATGAAGATAATAACATTTATCTAACAAAATTCAACTGATAACTTAACAATAACAATTTACAACGAGATTGTATCAAAACTGATGAAAATGAATAAGGTAACACTTGGTTTGCTTAGGATTTTGGGCAACGAAACTTCATTCGTATTAAAAAAACAGTGATTATACCTTAACCCGCCTCACACCACAACAGAGCCATCCCCATAACGACCATACTGTTTGACGGTACACGAAACGTAACGCTCATTACACCGTTTCCAGTAAACTCGTCCATTTGCGAAGTGTAGGTTGGAGCGAGAGAGCAGGATCACTAAACAACATGTGACGTCAATGTCGCAGCAGACGGCTACGATTAGCTCCAGCTCACACCATTCATAGACGTTTGTGTTGAGCTGTCATCTTCACACCAAAAAATAGAGCCATTGGCTCTGTAGCTCACCAGGCTTTATACATTAACTAATTCAAAATGTCAACTTCAAGGTGAGAGGTACAACAAATAGGAAGCACTTTAAATGGAGAAGATGAAATAGGTCCTAACCCCTATGACCTATCTTTGAGGCCGGATATAAAATCCCCTTCAAATAAAGACACACTTGAACATTTATTTCATCACTGTTGTAATTACCTCCCTTTGAAGAGCACATAAAATTTCAAGATGAAAAATAGCTTTTCAAGTCATGACCTCTGTGTCCCCATTTGGTCAGGGAATCCCCATTGGCCAGGGAGTCTTCACACAACTTTTCAGTTCTCTGGACCTTTTGGAACAGGAGAAAAAGATAAAAATAGGTTTTTAAGGATGTGACCCCTGTGACCCCATTTGGGGTCAAGGGGTCACACAATCTACAATTTAGAATCGATCAAATCTCTGTTTGGCCAAGGAGTCGCACACAACTTTTCAGCTCTCTAGACCTTTTGGAACTGGAGAAGAAGATGAAAATAGGTTTTTGGGGCTGTGACCCCTGTGCCCCAATTGAAGTCACAGGGTCACGAAATCTACAATTTAGAATCCCCATTAGCCAAGCTTAAATAAGTCTGCACACAACTTTTCAGCTCTCTAGACCTTTTGGAACTGGAGAAGAAGATGAAAATAGGTTTTTGGGGCTGTGACCCCTGTGCCCCAATTGAGGTCACAGGGTCACGAAATCTACAATTTAGAATCCCAATTAGCCAAGCTTAAATAAGTCTGCACACAACTTTTCAGCTCTCTAGACCTTTTGGAACTGGAGAAGAAGATGAAAATAGGTTTTTGGGGCTGTGACCCCTGTGCCCCAATTGAGGTCACAGGGTCACGAAATCTACAATTTAGAATCCCCATTAGCCAAGCTTAAATAAGTCTGCACACAACTTTTCAGCTCTCTAGACCTTTTGGAACTGGAGAAGAAGATGAAAATAGGTTTTTGGGGCTGTGACCCCTGTGACCCCAATTGAGGTCACAGGGTCACGAAATCTACAATTTAGAATCCCCATTAGTTAAGCTTAAAGGAGTCTGGACACAACTTGTCAGCTCTCTAGACCAAGCGGTTCTGGAGAAAAAGACGAAAATGCGAAAAGTTTACAGACGGACGGACGAATGGACGCACGGACGGACGGAGGCCGGACACCATGACATGCCATAAGCCCAACCTGTGACGTCAATGTGGCAGCAGACGACCACGATTAGCTCCATTCATAGACGTTTGTGTTGAGCTGTCATCTTCACACCAAACAATGGACGACGTGTCACACCTAGACACACATGCAGCTGTCTCACGGTTCGATTTGAAACCCAACAGTAATCTGACGGATCCTAATGTTAATTTTGAATGATGATTGCAATCTGTCTCGGAGAGCAATCACACTTATCAGACGATCTTGTATGTGGGTGGTTTTCGTGACCAGGTCTCATCTTAACGTCATTAGTCTGCCGATAGAGGTTCCAGAGTATGGAAATCGCTCTTGCATTTGTGGAACTCCCGGGTTGTTTGGCAGATGAACTTACCGTCAGTATCTGGCCCATGGCTTGCTATTTTATAGTATTTGTCAGGTATTGTCTTGGCATTGTTCGGTGATGTGACTGATGACTTGCATTTCTGCCTCTTAAACCCAAGTTATCCAAACTAAAACTTTTAAACTAAAAATGAAGATGCACGTGTTTCAAGTCAGGATATGTGTGCGACCCCAAAATGTTAGGCGTATTGGGCGTCCTAACATTGTGTTATCCCTCAAAGAAAATGTCCATAATTTAAGTGTTCCTTTATTCATTTCCATCAGTATATTTCAATGCCAATGACATGCTATGCAGTAACATTTCTTGACATTCCTCGAATGCCATATATACATTGTTTAAGATGACCTAAATGATTATTTAACAATATGCCAGATATTGGTTTTATTTTGAGATTCATATACAGCTGCATACTGATAGTTAGATTTAGAATGTCTTTAGTTAATGAGTTAATTATGTTATAGTGAGTTATAGCAGTGTGTTTATCTACGTATGTACTTCAGTGCAAATCGCATGTAATTTGGCTTATACCCCACTTCCGGTCCCGTTGCTATGGTTTCTTTTGTTACAAGTGTAGGTGTATTAGCCGATACACCTACACCTTTTTGATATACCTGTACTTTTTCTGATATACCTACACTTTTTCTGATATACCTACACTTTTTCTGACATACCTACACTTTTTCTGATATACCTACACTTACCTACAGTTTTTAACTACTGAGAAATTAAGGGAGTCAATTTTCTAAATGTCTAAATCTAAGTGATGATACTTTATAAAATGTCAGATATAAGACACCTGGGATCGAACCTGTGTCCTGTTGCTTTTTGGCCGAACGTACTAACCATTAGACCATGAAGCCATTTGAAACTTTATTAAAAAATGCATGACCAAATGAATAAAGTTCTTATAATGCCTGATATAATATCACAAATTTCTGTATTTCTTTTTATATAAGAATGTTATTTAATTTTGGGTGCAAAATGTCTTAACATCCTGAAAGTTGCTTCTGTTTTCTCTATTTGGCCATGTTGACATTAGCCATGCAGTTTATGGCGTTAGCTGTACATTTCAGCGAGATGCACGTGCGTCTGCGTTGACAATACCGTCATTGGGCCATATCAATTAGATGTCGAGCTCCAAACATGGGTAATCATACAACGCAGCACGGGCTGGGCCGTATTTGGGTTGTGCGTTTCATACAAAAGCTTGTTTACAGCTGTATTTCTTTAGAATTATTATCAAATAGTATCAAATAGTATCCGTTTTCACTCGACCGTAAGTGGGTATAAGACAGATATAAGGGCCCCGAGGGGAAAAAATGTAGGATATCATTCGATTCACTTTGAAAAGTATGGGTTATATCTCTCACATGTCTTTGAAGTATCGTATCAACGCGAAAACTTATACTTATACTCATTCGATGTCTTTGTGATGAAATTGTTCTGATTTAGTCGATATGAAAACTTTTATTCGAAAATTAAAGAAATTTGATTTTTCAAAATTTGACCCATTCTGTATATTTCATTATGCCAAATTTCATATGAATGCAGAACTGACGTGACGATCACAGGATACGTTTGCTAATGATGATTGTACTCATGTATGGTGATTCATTGTCATTGTATGTGATGTAATTTTATTGATGTTACAATGAACATCAATTTACATGAGATTTCCACTAGGATACACTAGGATACACTAGGATAGGAGAACAAACTTTCGGTATGCAGCTGTAGACCAAATAGGCATTTGGACAATGTCAACCTTATCAATACCACGTGTGTCCATGAGGTCTCGAGTACATCATAACATGACAGTGTTTGGTTGCTGCACATGGAATCGTAGATCCAGCAGGAAGAGTTGGAGATCTAAAATCATCCTGTAAAAAATCAAATATTGACCTAATATAGAGAAGGCGTATTCGCGCCAGAATCTGTACCCTGCTTATATCAAAAGATGACCAATAAAAAAAAAATCAATTTTGTGTACATATTGTGCTCTGACAGTTTTGCAGAGAATGAAATATGCTCGAAACATTAAATCGTACTCAATAGTTTGCCATCTTTCCATTCAATTACAATGGTTCCGGGTAACGGGAACGCTACTACATGTACGAAAATGAACCTCTTCCGAAGATTTGTTTTTTCAATGTTAGACAAATAACACCGAAACATTGCTGTCCAGGCGAAATGGTCGTGTGGTAAGCTATTGCCTTACTCTGAGGGTGTGGGTTCGAATCCCGCAAGGGACTCGGCCAGAAAAAGTACAATAATTTGTACTATTGAAGGTAGTGTTATCCCAAATATAACCATGTTATATTGCTGTAAAAATTAGCAACATTTTAAATTTGAATTTTTAACAATTTATGTTCCTATTTTAGAAAAGCGCACCTTTTAACATTCGTTGTTCTTGGTATATTGTTAACTTGGCAATTAACTTGGAGAGTTAAAAACGACATTTTACTTTTGGATGCCCTTCAGCAACTAATTAAAGTGCAAGAAGGAACAAATTCACCAGTCCAAATATGTTTTAATTTAATACACAATAACGATTGATATGGCCTTGTTTGAAATGTATACTCACTGTTCCTACTGCAATGTGGCCTGGAATAAATTGAGGATTATATATATATATATAAGTGATATGTACATGGTAGTTTAACGTGTGTTCGAGCTGTATATTCATTATAATTTCATAAGTTCTGCCGAGACACAGCTAATGTGAACGTACTTATCTTTCCGCGCACTCAGTGTGTTTTTTCACTCAGTTATACTGACTTTTAACAACAAAATAAAGGTTCATACAATTATGATCAGGGTTTCATGTCAGCCATAACAATATGAAACTCCAAAACGAAACTAAAATTGTTTTTAAAGTAAATCATATACTTGATTTAGTAGTTTCCTCTCACCTTTGTTTCCTTTGATGTGATAGCAAATAACTTGGCTCCTGAAATAAAAAGAATACAATGTCACTGTACCGAAGGCGATGCTGGTAACGTACGTTACCAACATCCCAACATGGCGGAAGGCAAGATCGCTTCGGGGTATATAATCAAACTTAATTTGCACACACATGAACACCGATGGTGTGAATAGATTTGATGCACTGAATCTACATATTAATGTCCACGTCATGAAGAATACGCAATTTTAAAATCACGGTCGGATGCTGGTAACTCCCAGTCCCGATGTTGGTAATGTACGTCTCTTGTTTTGAAAAATAAAATGCTGGTAACGCAAAAATCATAGTAGCGTTCATATATAGTTTTGCTTTATTTATTTAAAATAAACTAACTATAAATAACCAAAGGAAACACTATTATTTGACTTTTCCTCTCACAGACCTGTACTACTGCTACATTTGCACTTACAACATTCGTCGCCAATGAAAATGTATCATCATAAGTTTGACGTACATCACATCAAGATACAGAAGGACCTTAAAATTAAGTTATATAGAGCTTATTACGCGAGGAAGAGTGTCATGTGACGTTTACGAAACGAGTTTGAATTACTGTAATCGTATAATATTTCGCGTAGGTTTAATTTTCGCGCTTTTCGCATATCATGCGCGAATAATTAGGCCTATCCACGCGAAAATATAAGTTTGAAAAATAAAGACCTATATTAAAAAAACAATGATTGTGTTGATTCATTTTGTATTAGCGATACGACTCGTATCTCAAAACAAATCAAACAATTAGTGTAAATTAGCCTCACAAGAGATTAGCAATGGTTGCTAATCCGGGACAATGGGTTTTGAAATCACAATCAGGGAAGACTAGTTAATAAGTTGTCCAGCTTGAAAGAATTCACTCTGATTAAAATGATACTTTAAGTATCCGTCGTGTGTTCTAAACAGCAATAACACATAAAAAGAACTGCCGACTTACACCCCCTGGAACGTCCTGTTCTGCAGAGGTGCAGTGATCGGGGACTGTTCGCGAGAATTTGCAGTGATCGGGTGCACGTCGTGAATGTAAACAGAAGTTCGGTGTTAAAAAACAGTTCACTATTTGCTAAATGCGCGCAATTAGCTTTAAATTTTAATGGTTTACGAATGTTAAGGTTATGGTGATTATTTCCAGAAAGTTTTAATTTGCTAGCATGAAAATGAGGAAAGTTATCGGCGATAATCGGCACAACACGCTTTTTCAAGGAGACAAATTTCCAGATAATTTTTTAATTGTTTTATCTGAAAGATTTTTAAGAATCAGATATTGTTAATGTTTCACTTTTCAAAGTAAATGTAAAGTTTCTGCTCAATTGAGTGCATATTATTCATTAAATCAGCCCAAAAGTAATCCTGACGTGATCGGTGCGAATGACTGTACAACCACTGTACATGCCTGCAGTGATCGTAATTTTGTTTTGCAGTGATCGGTAGTGTACAGTATCCTCACCGTGGCTCACATCCTCATGGGGTTTTCTGAAGAGAAAGTAGATCGTTAGAACTTAGCTTTGTGAGCATAGGAACGGGTAAAAAAATCAGAAAATGTCCAAATGTGCTCGCATTTTTCAATATAAGCACAATATGGCGCCTCCCGAGAAACGTTGTCTTGACCCCCTCGAAAATCCTGCTGTGCAAAACTTCTGGATTAGCGTGCCCTTTGAAGGAGTTGAAAAGCCATGTGCTTTAAAATCACTCACTAAAAGATTACGAATGAGGTAACAGTGCAAAGTTTTTCAAATATAGATCATCTTTGTCCTACCATCGGAAAATATATGTAAGGGCGACAAGTAAAACGTGTCATGACCTAGCTTTCCTGATATAGTATACACGTAAATCAGTTTAATTGTTTTAAATGTTTATTATGTGACTGACAAATCTTGACATGCAAAGGTTATAAGATTGTTTATGCGCTATATTGTGAGAAAAGAACCAAAATTTGCTTGTTTCCGTTCATAAGATTCACATTGTAATGCATCACAATGACTCAATGCGACCTTTTTGACATTGGACATTTTTTGTTCTTGACATATCCTGAGTATTTGGGAAGAAACATTTTTTTTAGATGAAGACATCAATAAAAATGTCTTATTAAAAACTGCCACAGAAACAATTTGAAGGTTACAAGTTGTGTAATAATTTTAAGTTTTTAAACTAGTTTATGACCTTTTTTAAAGGCATTTTGAAGACGATAGATAGCGGATATAGTGTAGATTCTAACATCGTTAGCAAGCAAATGATACTTATGATTGAAAAAGCAGAATAGAAACAATAGCCCTTATATTAATAAATTATATTATTCAAATGATGCGCATCACTTCCTTGATATTACGGTGTATTATATCCACACAGAAACGTCCGATATATGGAATAGAGAAGTTGATCATCCATAGCATTTGTTCTATCGCGTTGATCATATGCACATTATGTATTTTTTTTCAAACTAACAGCTCTATGTTTAAAAATGATTTCAACAACAAAGTATTTTACTATATTATTTAATTCCATATTCTGTCATTCATAGTTGCCACTTAACAGATTTGAGGTATACATTGAATGTAAAGTGTCATGTCAATCACATGCTATTTCAAATGTTTCAATACAAATGAATAGCTTTATGTTTCAAACTATTTTAACATAACAATCGGCAATATGTAGTTAATTTCAAATTTTGTTATTCAAAGTTGTGACTTGTCTATGAAAAATAACACTGTAAGGTACATTGTGCTCATTTCCTTAATACGTTTATAAACGTAGAAACGTCTTGAATATATAAAGATTGTCTTCTACTCTTTTCATATTGGGACGATAAACAATAAATATATATATTTCAAGTCAAAAGTAGCAAGCGTTGTTTGTTGTCATTTGAAAAGATTGGCAACATCTGCTGAATGTTAAGTTATACTAGTGTGATTGCCTGATGATGCCCAAATGTTTGTGAGGCATTATCTGGGATTCCACCTTCCTAGGATTCGTCTGCTTTGTGGGATTGTCAGCCATACCACGTTAGTGAAGACCAAAGTAAGTATGGGAACAATACTTACACCTAATCTTTTCGTCCATGTTGAACAGTCTGAACAGGATCAAAAATATATCTGTGTAATCCGAAAACATAAGTTTTTTGGACATTTTTATGTTTAAAAATCCGATCACTGCATTATCCAAATTTCCGATCACTGCATTCCGAGTTCACTGTCCTCAACGATCACTGCACTAAATATCATGTTTACATTGTGTCCAATATCTTTGTTAATTTTCAACTGAATGTTTTCAACTTTTCGCAAATAAATGTATTATCATAAATGTTTAATTAGATATCATCTGGAAAGGAAATTATAACTACTTTTAATATAAACTTCGAATTTGTCTCCTTGAAAAAACGAGTTTTGCCGAGTATTACTGATAACTTTCCTCATTTTCATGCTAGCAACTTAAAACTTTCTGGAAATAATCACCATAACTTTCACATTCGTAAACTATTAAAATTTAAAGGAAATTGCGCGAATTTAGCAAATAGTGAACTGTTTTCTAACACCTAACTTATGTTTACATTTACGACGTGCACCCGATCACTGCACATTCTCGCGAACAGTCGCCGATCACTGCACCTCTGCAGAACAGGACGTTCCAGGGGGTGACTTACGGTGTCTGTTATTACTTTTCAAACAAATTACGAACATTTCAGTCAACTATGCATGAAACTGTGTAGTGTCAAAAAGCATTTTTATTGGCTAAGGAATAACCGGTGAAACGGTTGAACTGTTCCCTAGTAGAAAAAACCCCCCAACTAAAGACACTTCTTTCAAGCTTTGTTTCTGCAATCACAGTCGCATGTCAGTAACTGTTATTGTGTTTACACTAAAAGGTTTGAACTTTTCAAAATTAAAATGCGTTAACTGTTTGCCCTTTACATTTCTCTTTTTACCATCACTTATTATTTTTACGGAGATCTATCATGTATGTCACCGTCACACACAGGACTCGCTTCATTATCGACCGATAAATATTGTAATATAAGAAGCAGTTTTTAGTTTTTAACCCATGGTGATGACGTCACTCTATTGTGTTAACAGTGGATTATTTTTAAGAATCTACTAGTCATTGACTAATCCAGTCAGGAGGGGTGTCAGGTTTTGACATGTTCGTAATGGCTCACAAAGTAATTTGTTCAAGAATGATGTATTTTGTCTTAGTATATCTGATTAGAATCTTAAAATATCTGATTATTTTTGTAATGTCTGACCCGGGAATCGAACATGTAACCCTTCGACTGTTACGCAGCGCCCTAACCTATTAGGCTACCAGGCCTGCTGGTAATCATTTGATTGTTTGTCAGTAAGATCCCTGCATTCTAAACAAGACTGATAAAGCGTGAAACGCATTGGGATCGTGCTGAAACACATGAAATGCAGGAGTTTGGCTGTCAGTCAAATCGCTTTGCGTGGAAGATTTGCGCTATGTACGTGCGTGGAAGAATCCATTTCATAAGGGTCGAAGCTACATGTACCATATCCGATGAATGGGCACCGAAATTTGCAAAATAATATTTTTTTAGGTTACATAATTGAAATGTATTGTCTATAATGCTAGATAATCACATATGTATGTTTCGTGACGTCATACATGGTTTAAGATGGAGAATGCATTCGGAGCCGTGGAATCGTTAAAAATAATCAACTCGCCCCTTCGAAGGTATCAACTAAAACATTATTGTTTATTTACCTTATATGCGCGAAAATTAAACTGCGCGAATAGGTTTATTTAGTAGTTTATTGGCCGAGCGATTGCGAGGGTTATAAATACATCTGCACGAGTTTCGTAAAACTCATAATGGCACGCTTTCGAGTGTTTCTTTATTACCCATTCTATTCCATTTGATTCGCGTAAAATCGGTCATGAAACGACTAATTTCTCTAGCGACGGCAAGCTACAATGACGTAACAAACAATTGTTTGATGACGTCACAGACGACGAAATGCGGTGAAATAATGGTTTCTAGGTAAACGTGATATGTGAACATGTGCTCATATCAATAATATTAACTCGGTTATTTTCAACCATATGGGTAATACATATTATTATGTATATAACCAGCTATTTTAATGAAATATGATAAATGTGATTATTACTATAGCGTAGTGTGCGAAGATACCTTTGAACACCAAGTCCACCATTCCAAGCGCCGGTGGATTATTATAGATTTGGACAGAGCTTTTGGGCATGTGGGTATGATACCCACGTTTTGAAAACTTGGTGTGTATTCCAAATGACATGTTTAACTGTTTCATATGTTATTAACACTTAGAACACTTTTATTTAGTAATAAATAAATAACCAAACTGTTTTGCTGTTATTGACTTTAATGTGAAAAATAAAAATGTAATCAACACACAAATTAAGTCGTGAAACTTTGTGTTTCAGTTCAGATGTCCGATCAACTCACTTACATTGTTTATTCGATTGTAACTTTGTAATTGTAACTTCACTCACTTAATTTTTGTATTTTCACAGTTCAGTTATAATAATATTATGTAATTAAATAGCGAACAGAAAAGCCTACTTTCATTTTGAACTGATAAATAAACAGCAGCCTTAATAAATAACAATACAGAGATTATCGCACATGCGCAGACAATTGAAGCTGGACAGCGTAGTCCTGTCTACAAAGAATATGTAGAGCAACGGTTCCAGAGAACTGCCTTTCTTTACACTGACAAGTTGTTAACAATCGTTAGTCATTGCTGGCGATTCAAAGTAGCCCAACTGGTACCAGTAACATGAGAAATCCTGGTTTGGGGCTGATACCATAACTCAACAGGGCCCAGAATTTGGACACCACAAACGTTTTTTTGATTTGCTGTTTCAATGCGATACGCATCTTGATATTTATCATACAATGGGTGGTGTTCTCGGCAGGATAAAGGCAACGTATATTTTCGGTATCCGTTGGGGTCATATACGGATAAAGATGCAAATTACAGAGGTCAAGTGACGGAACTTCTTTTGGAAATGACGTCACACGCGTTATCATTTCAAATGCCTGTAATTTATAACCGTGACAATTATAGCGTAACGGCTTCATGTAAATATACATGCATCATTTCATATAGATCCACATTAAATTGGGAAATGATAAAAAAAATCATTGTGCAATGCATAGTGCGGCAAAATTTTATTATGTTCAAGCAGTGCCAAAACATGTTCATCGCGAGTTGAAAACTACCGAGCAAACATTTTATAATACTCACAGGTAACAAAGGCAGTTTGAGTCACACATTCATTTATCGAATGGCAATCTTCACTGTTCCATAATGTGACTTTTGTAAAGGGGATTTTAGAATTAGCTACCTAACATTCAGTTTAGCTCTCCGTGTGGTGCGAGTCGCCATTTGCAACCGGGCGAAAGGGAAGCAACTCTCGCACTTCGAGATTCGCTTACAGTCATGGTTACACAAGCGATAGGACGGGAGTTCGAATTCGCTGTCCTCACGTTAAATATTTTTCATTTGAAAAACGTATTTTAAAACGTATTAAAACATTGAAAATTAAGATCATGCCAAAAATAACAATTATTTTCACTGAAGGCATAATTTAGGAGGCGTTATTTTGTGTCATTTTACTTTGAGTATAAGGCGCAGTTCATTTGCATATATCAATACGCTTAGTTACAGTAAAGTTCAACTTTAAATTAATATTGTCATGCTGTTTTGCGCAAAATGAATGAAGAATGACATTGTATGATAAAGAAGTTATCATGCTCGTATGTTTTGGGATGGTCAATATCCTGCATTAGGAATAAACACAATGTATTTAGCTCGCCAAGGCTCGCAAAATACAATGTTTATTCCTAATGCAGGATATTGACCATCCCAAAACACACTCTCATGATAACCTCTATTTATGTACTAGGTAAATACGCATTCTTTTTTATCCCACCGGTATGTCCGACCGTCCGTCTGTCCGTCCGTAATCATTTCGTTTCCGGAGCAGAACTCGAAAACCGTTCATGATATCTTTCTGAAACTTTCCATGTGTATTACCCACCAACTGAAGTGGTGCCTTTTGATACTTTCGGATTTCTGAAAATTTTATTTTTTTTCGTTTCCATAGAAACTTGTTGAATTTGGACTTTGTTCAGAGACAGGTTCGTTTCCGGAGCAGAACTCGAAAACCGTTCATGATATCTTCCTGAAACTTTCCATGTGTATTACCCACTAACTTAAGTGGTGCCTTTTGATATTTTCAGATATCTGAAAATTTAATTTTTTTTCGTTTCCATAGAAACTTGTTGAATTCGGACTTTGTTCAGAAACAGGTTTCGTTTCCGGAGCACAGCTCCAAAACTGTTCATCATATCTTCCTGAAACTTTCCATGTGTATTACCCACTAACTTAAGTGGTGCCTTTTGATATTTTCAGATATCTGAAATTTTAATTTTTTTTCGTTTCCATAGAAACTTGTTGAATTTGGACTACGTTCAGAGGTAGGTTCGTTTCCGGAGCACAGCTCCAAAACCGTTCATCATATCTTCCTGAAACTTTGCATGTGTGTTACCCACTAACTGAAGTGGTGCCTTTTGATATTTTCAGATTTTTTCTGAAAAATAATTTTTTTTCTGTTTCCATAGAAACATGAGAGGGATGTTGGTTGTTGTTGATTTTGACTGCTTCTGGAGCAGAAGCAGAAAACCCTTAACATACCTGAAACTCAGCATCTGTAATACCCACTAACTGAAGTACGGTAGTAGATACACAAGGATCTGTCAAAGATGTGTTTTACAAATTTTGTGGAACCATGGGGATATGTCATCTTCTGATGACTCTTGTTTCATGTAGCGTAAACGTATTTTTAAAGTGGTTTTTGATACGCAGACATTTATTTTTCTTGCATATTTCAACATATCTTACGCAGACACGCAACTTATCTAGAGCTCTGTTTGGAGACTCTGTCGTCCAAAGTAAGAACCACATGTACTATGCCCTATACCTGTTTTCCTCTTTCTCTTCAGAAAGAAAATTCAGACAAAGCTTAAATATTGTGTTCAGACTCATTAGCCAATGGGGATTATAAACTGTAAACTATAAACTGATTCTATGCCTCTGTGTTGCCAAATAAGGGCCACAACGTATTAAGTCTTCTTCTCCAATTTTGAAAAATTGTGAACAGACTCCTAAGCCAAAGTGGTCACTTAATAAGAAACGTAGGATCGAGCTATGCCCTAAAAACCTTGTTCATCTTTTACGTCAGAACTAAACGCCCTAAACGACTGAAATCGTGTTTACAGACTCCAAGGCTAATGGTGATTATAAATGATAGATGTTGTGACTATGTAGCTCTAGATGTGGTCACAGGGTCCACTACCTAAAAACTTATCATCGTTTTCTTTTCAAATAACGAAAACCAATAGACACATGCATGTTATGTGTAGACTCCTAACACAGCGGGGATTATTAATATTTGTAATTTGATGACTTGGCTCCTAACAAGGAGCACATGGACTATGCCCTAAAAACCAATATTCCTCTCTTCTATAACTCAAAGCCTGAGAAAGATGAACTTTTGTGTACAGACTTTGATTTTGTAGGTTTGGTTTGGACTCTTTGGTTCAATCTAGGGCAACAGGTGCCACTCCCTAAAGAACATTATGTGTATTCTTCTAAAAGACTAAATGCATTAGCCTCGAGAAAGGTGAAATCTTCTGTACACCTATGAATTATATATTGTAGATTTGGTTACTCTGTGGCCACCAAGACTTCACCCGTGAACCTTTTTTTTAAAGAATGTGGATTATATATATTCGTCACGCATAGACCTGACAACTACTTTTGGAAAATTACAATTTTCAACCTTATATGTTTCATCGTTTAACGTCTGATGAGATACAGATCCCATAACTCTATTTTCTTTTGAGTACAGGAAAAGTTCTGTCACTATTACAAGAACGACACTTGTCAAAAATAAAAGTATGTACTCAAACGTATATTTGAGAGAAGTGTTACATGACACAAGTACTACGAAGAAGTATTTATATGCAAATATATGTTTACATGACCTCCAGAGGTAGTGTTGATATACTTCTAGTGTATATTTACTTACGTATTTAATTGCGTTTATATGCACAAAGTACATACCAGGAGCAAATATATACACATGAGTATTAATACGCAAGTTACTTGTCTGAACCAACACCTGTCAAATATGATTTTCTGAATGCAGATTTGTTTATGTAAACCAAAATATTATTGAAGAAATATTATCACTTATCTAATAGAACCCGGCAAAACTGTTCTGGTATCAACCATTTGGGATGTAAGGGATCATCCATTTTACATACGATACTTTCAATATTGTTATATTGATAAGCATGTGTACTTGATAAGCACGTTTACTTGTGTCGAGTATAAAGGAGGATAAATAGAAAACATGTTTAGATTAGTAATACTAGCACATAAAGAATGTGACCCCTCTCTCAAAGGACTTTAACACGTATCGTATTTACAACAGAACCAACAACACTTTCTCAATAGTGTACCAACATCCTCCATTCATCGTCACCAACATCTTTTGTCAAACTCGCAGGGAGTTACCAACATCCCACCGTGATTTTAAAATTGCGTATTCTTCATGACGTGGACATTAATATATAAATTCAGTGCATCAAATCTATTCACACTATCAATGTTCATGTGTGTGCAAACTAAATTTGATTATATACCCCGAGAAAGCTGTTAATTCGTGTTAAATACTCACGAAGCGATCTTGCCTTCCGCTAGGGGTGACTATTAACCCAAAGAGACTATTGCGATAGCGATAGTCTATTGCCACTAACTATTGCGATAACGATAGACTATTGGTACTCACTATTGCAATAACTATTGCGATAGTTTTTGTTTTTTTTTACAAATACGCAATAATCAGCTAGATTTCTTATAGGTTTTAGTAGAAATGTTTAATTGATGTAAGGACTATGGAACCAAAATCAGTAAAGAAATGATAAATGAAAATACTTTTTGTCATTTTGCTATTTCCTATCTCTAGTTCTTCCCTTTTGACATTCCAAAATGAAAAATCTTGAATTAAATGCAGTGAGGCGTGTGTAAATCATTCATAATTAAGGGAAATTTAATAGTTTCGAAAGTATCGATAGTTAACCGTACTATTGCGACGGCGACAGTATTTTTGTATATAATATCGATATAGTACTATTGCCAAGCCAACTATTGCGATGCATCGATAGTTCGATGTATTGTTACACCCCTACCTCGGTACAGTGAATGAGTAACGCCTAAAGAACAATGCATATGTTTCTGGTCTTTACAGGCTGACAAAAATGATGCGATGGTGCGAATTGTTTTTTAATTTTTTTTCAATGAAGAGATAAACCAACAAAATTTACACAATTATTTATATGAACAAAGCACAAACCCTCTTAAATATGTGTTACTATTCCAAATAGTCAATAATCTCACCCCTACTCTCCATCTCAACAGAGGCGAGTGATATTTTCTATGTCCAACGCTTTCTGAGGTGAAAGATTTAGAGTTATATCTGCCCCTTACTTTTGTTAAAACCTAGAGAGAAAAAAGGCCTGAAGCGTGGGTTTGAAACTGACGCGAGCGGAAACCAGAAACAAAAATTCTTCTTTTTTGGGGGCCTAAGCACTGATTGGGCAATGTTTTGGATGACGCCTTTGAAATTCATTTAAAGGAAGTTCCTGCCCTCTGTTTTTGGCTGATGCAATATATTTCATATTGATTTTATGAATTCGTTATACTATATTATATTATATTATATTATATTATATTATATTATATTATATTATATTATATTATATTATATTATATTATCAATCATATTAAAAAAAAACCCATCATTATACCTTCTATCACACGCAATCACGATTGGCAAAAAAGAACTCACGGGCAAAAGAAACTTCACCCACGAAAAAGACCAAGATATTTTAATGCAAGATAAATGCGACTGACATAAAGTTACATTATGTCTCAAGTAGCCAAGGAAACGGAATTATATATATTTGTAACATTATATGTTCAAGTTTCTGAAAAAATATCATGACTTTGGAATCTCCTTACCTAAGAGAGAAAGGGGAGAGCAATATAGCGTTTTTGGCTTGTTTAAAGATTAAGACATCCTAAAGTTATATTTCTTCAACAATTTAAGCAACAGGAAGGAACATTTTGTCGACAACATCTTTTATCAACTTTATTTCCATGTTTCATATTTTACCAATGTTTAAATTGAATGCCAAATTATGTCCAAAAGTCATTTTGAAATTGCTATTGCAGCACCCCATGTGAATTAATCCTGATGAATGAACTTGTAAGTACTACATTCAAAATCAATTTTCTCCAACAGCAACATGATTATATGATACTATTAAATTGTTAGAATACGACTTGAATATGTTTGCTTTTTAGATTATTATATGGTTAAAGGAATAATATAAACATCTTTCAGGGAAAATATTCAATTGATTTTTAAATTATATGTCAGCGAGTAACACAAATACTCGACATTTTTGTTATTCTTACTTAGTTTATATTATTCTTACGTCTGTGAGGTACTGGATTTTGCCTGTATACAGATATTCATGACTCCAACTGTTAATGGAGTGACCCTCAGTACATCTTCATTGTGGTATGAACCCGCCATGCCAATTTGTTTCCAAAGATCCACATCCACATCCTCATTTTTAGGGCCTTCAACCAGGATGGTGCTGCATAAACAAACATCATGACATGACATAACTTTAAAAAGAAATGGTCATTTGAAATTATAACTTCTTCGACATGACTTACATTGAAAATATTGAAAATGATCAAATGTAAAAAGTGATTATAACATGAATGGTGTTTATGGTAGAACACTCTAGTGGCGAGGATGTGACAGACCTTTTCCCACTAATGAACAGAGGAATGTCACAGGTAGTTCCAACTTCACACACTATTGTAGCTCCGTTGTTCAGTGTAGGGTCCGTGAATTGAGCCTTTGGACATTAAAAACATAGTTATACTACTGGTACGGAATTTTGAAATCATATTCAAAGAGACAAGTATTTGTCACAAACGTGACCATGTCTCCCGCTGCAATAAAGAAATGAGCTTTAATGATGAAAACACAATTTCTACGGAGTAGCGAGAATTTCATGTTTCATTCAAGTGTTATCATTTCGGGCCAACACAATTTTAAAAACTGGTCACATCTGGTAGTGACCTTGAAGATGAAGGTCAGGATAACTCAATTGATGCCTGTGTATTCCCAAGGGTTTGTCAGATATCGCACTAACAACATTTAAAAAATGGTCACAGTCTCGTAGTGACCTTGAAAATTAGTTCAAGGTCACTCATATCGGCTGATGTCTTGGTACTCCTGCAATGAAGTCTGATAACAAATGGTTAAAACTCCACTTGCAGCAGTTTATGAGATATCGCGCTAACAACATTAAAAAAAACCACCCAAATCGACTGGTGTCTGTGTATTCCGCAAATGAAGACTACTACCAAATTTGAAGACTCTTGGTGTAGCGGTTCATGAGATATAGCGCTGACAGAAACGGGACGAATGCACGGATGTATGGAACTTCCAAACGCAAGGCATACCTCTTGTCAGTCTCCATTACTGGCTGATTTAACCCTTGCAGTATTTCCCTCGCTTTGTTGTGCCAAGATAGTGAATCGCTGCACCAGAAATGCATAGTGGTCCTGGATTTCTAAACACAGATTTCTTAAGGAAATACTGCAAGGCCTACATCAGTCAGTAATGGAGACTGGCAAGAGTTATGCCTTGTATTGGGAAGTTGGGATGTATGGAGTGAATACCATATCCCCCGCTCCGCGCTTCACGGCGGCCAGGGAAAAATATAATAGGCGATAGCACATAAACGAGGAAAATTATACAGAAAATTACTTACGACAGTTGTTGGTGTATCTGCAAAAAAAGAGAGAAGAATGTAGTCATTTTTTTACATTTAAGTATTTCGAGATCTGTCAATTAAACATCAATATCAAAGGCGTTGTGGTTGGAAGAGTTTTACAAAATACAAATATAAACACAGGAGTTACTTATTGATATGCAAACATAACTATCACGATGAAACAATATCAGATTTTGATGAGATGATCAAAACAAATTTTGACAAAAAAAACCCAGCAAAATAGTAATCTGACAAGTCATCATATAATTTGGTTTGATATTTATATCTGTTAAAAAATGAAACTCTGCATTAGTTTTACTGAATCATCTACTTCCAGAAGCTGAATCCATTTTTGTGATAATATCGAAACATATTTACTGAAATTGGTCATTGTTTATATATAGTTGGAATATAGTTTTATGAAAATTATTTTGAATTACACTATGACCAACCCACAAACAAGTTTACATACTTGGGTCACAATCAGGTCCTCCATAACCAACTGGGCATTTGCATTCATGACTATTGCCATGTGCCTCGCAGAATCCTCCGTTGTGACAAGGACTGTTCATGCAGGCTTTTTCTGAAAGCAAAGACACACCCAATAAAGCTTAAGGTTACAATTAAGAAAAAGTATTCCTTAGAATATAACTGTTCATGGACAATGAATGAAACTCAGGTAAAAGCTGTTGATAAAACTGAAGGCTTCTACTGACTTATTATGTAAATAAACTAGCAATTCAGACATACGAGTGTAGGATAAAACACCATACACGATTCTTAACGAGGGTTTTCAATCCCAAGCATAACCGAGGTATAGTGTTTTATCTAACTTAGATACCGTAAAACATAAATGTAACAGCTTATCGGGTAGTGTTTTTTTAAATTTTATAACTGTCAAATGTCAAAATTTACATATTATAATGTTTGATTCCCAAATTCTGCGTTATAATGAGTATGTCTCCCGGATTAGCGTTATATAGAGGCAGAGACAGTGTGACTGTAAATAGAGGAAATCCACACAGTTCTTTCGGCTTCCTCGGTAGCGTGGAGGTAGAGCGTCCGGTTTAAAGAGCAATGGGTATCGAGTTCGATTCCCGCCATCTACACTCTGAAAAAGTTATCTTTTTATACTTTTCGATAATAATTGTTATGAATTGAGTTAAGAAAAAAAATCTTTTAAGGTCTTTGAGGTCTTACTTTCAAAAGTAAAAACTAACTTTCACAATAAAAACCTCATACGTGGTTATTATCAGGAGAAATACCGACTGAAATAATAATAAGGGGTTATTACGAGAAAACAAGATACCTACGAAACAATAGACAAAATCCCTGATAGGTTTCTAAACTTAGGAAACAGTTGACTACTCACGGTACTGACAAAGGTCCCCTGCAGCAGTATCAGGACAGATACATTGGTATGGAGGAGATTCTCCTGGCTGAAGAATACACGTTCCACCATTAGAACAAGGGTTTGGATTGCAGCTGTCTGAAACGAAAAATACCATATGGAACATTCCTTTTTTGACTGATCATACATAAATAATTTGAAATGTAAAACATAGTGGAACAAGGTGTTTGAGAATTGTCGAATTACAATTACTGATTAGGAGCACATTACAAAGCTCTCCCTTAGCTAAACTGGAAAATGTAAGACATTTCTTTAAATGTTGATCTGATAAGTTTCTAAGAAATCCAGTATAAGACCATATAGAATTTTGATATCACATTGCAATTAAAAACAATAAGATATAATTTATATAAGAAACTCTTTTACGAGTTTCAATAACAGTCAATTTAAGTCAGTGTTTCAGTAAATGTTTGTGGTCACATTGATAAGCCCAAAAAACGACAAACCTGTTGCAGTTGTCTTTAGAGTAAAACAGCGTCTTTCCCCTTGAAAGGAAATACCAGGACGAATCATGTGCATTGGTCTAAATTAAAGAAAGCAAAACACAAGGGTTCGAATAGCTGTTTGGACAATATTTTCAAAATTTAAAATTTAGATTTTTGCAATCATATACTGTTTATATACGATGTGGTGAGCTTATATTTCATATTTGAGCGAAATCAGCGAAGAAATAAAGATTTTAGATAAACATCCCTGCTATTGATATAAAAACACCTTTATTTGAATATATTGAATTGATTATATATTGAAACCATGTGATGCAAAACATGTCGTGAATGAATTATCATTGCTTAGAACTTAAAATAGTTATTAATTGTTGAAACATCCTTTCAAAACAGTGGCGGACCCAGAGTTCATGGAATTATTCAGAAATGTGATTTTCACTTGAAGATTGCAACTCCTGTGGTAAATGAATCAAGAGATGGACAAACCCTGCTTGTAGACACACGTCCTTGTCGCCTGTTGCTGGTGGATTGAACAAAACGTCGGTTTCACAGGTCTGTCCAGACTGGGCAGTTTTCAAAGCTTTGAAGACAATGGCTGATGTGCTTCCGGAATACAATGTGCTGTTATGAGATAATAAAACCGGATACATAAGTGATGTTACTCGAAGGTTAAAAAGCAAAGTTTAACTAGACATATGTGCATTGCGTGCACTCTGATGTCTCCCGCTGAAACTTTCAATCCAACCTTATCATCCTACCCTTATTTGCCACTTATGCCAGAAACAATCCAAAAAGAAATCTTTCTAGCCTCTAAGATTGTTTGTTTACATATTGGGGGGCTCCTTTTATAGCGTCTCAGTTAAAATTGTGTGCCTTCTCAGGCCTCTTCATTATAATTATTTCAATTAAATCCAGAACAAAATTCAGAATACTGTAAGTAGCAGGCACCATTCCATCTTTGAGTATAAACACATACACAGTCTCATTAAATAATACTGAATAGATTTTGAGATTGAGGTCGGAAAAGGTCCCTAACCCCCATATGTACTAAGTTCAAATTGTTTCTATAGATACCAGAAATATTTTTAGTGCTATGGGATCTGTAGCTCATCATGGATTATATTGTTTGATGATCAAGACTGAACTAGATTGTTTTGGTCCATCATACAAAGTAGATATTCTCAAAATTTGAGCTTCCAAGCATTTTTAGTTCCTGGAGTGTAATTTAAGGTTTGAGTTTAACCAAATGAACAAACTTTATTCTACATGTTATAAAGATGTTGTTTTAGCCATATGTAGCAAATGGTTTTGGAGAAGAAGAGGTAAGGGTGAACCCCCTGTCACGCCCATATTTCATGGGGTCATTAGTCATTTGGGATGGGGTTTAAAGTGTGTTTCACTGATTATTTAAATTTAAAATCACGTGACCTTGCTTTGGGGCCAAAAAAGTCACGTGACCTTACTTTGAGTCAAGGACTGTTTTCAACATAGTAGATACGGGTCGAGATTCCCAAACGGTTTTTTTCAAAACAGTTGCAAGAGATGTAAAACAAAGAATTCAAATAGTAATGTATGTTTCCTGCAGTACAACGTTACCAATTGTTTGTGAATGGGTTCACGTCCGTTGTGATGATTGAGTGGCAGGGTGTTCCCTGTATACAGTTGATTATGCTGTGGTCGAGGGGCGTTGGGGGTCTGAATCTTGGTTGCTGAAAATGTCAAAATGGTCATTGAGTAAAGTGTTACAAAGTATTAGGTTTAGGTTATTCAATTTTATCTTTCCTTACAGTAAAATACTCGTTTCTGATTGGCCTACGGTCGTTACATTTTTATTCATGTACCCCGTCAGTCTCACGGTGTACAAATTTCATGTACCCCGCTGCCATAGTAACAGCACCTAGCTGAGAGTAGGTGTTGCATTATGGTGAGATGACGTTATAAAATGACGCACGCAGTGTACGGAGTTTTGAACAGTTCGATCAGCTGTTTACGGGTCTATTAATTACAGACTTATTTTCCCAATAGTTGCTGCTTTGTTGGGAAACAAATCTTATTTTGCATTGTTTGCACACTCAATTAGACTAATATTAACTCATTTTAAGGCATTTAAAAGCTTGTAGTAATACGTTATACGACTTTTAACATATCAGTCGAGACGGATGACGCCATTTTGTTTACGTTTAGGGTCAAGGTCATTCAAGTGGTATCAGCTGATCAGTCACTCGCAGTCAAAACGCAATCTAACTATAATAGTACTAATTTTATTGACATGACGGAAAGATAAATACGTTGGAGACTTCTCCCTCGGGTAAAACGGTCTCATGTACCATCTTTGTACCAGTGTCATCCCTCGTCTGAAGGCTGGTACAAAGATGGTACATGAGACCATATTACCCTCGTGAAAGCATACAACTTATATTACTCATTCAAGTTCTATTTGATATCTCACTGACAATAGATATCTGAATTCATGTACCTTCATTCAAACATATCCTGCTTAACTGGCATTGTTTATAAAAAGTGTCTTGAATATAGATGAACAATCATCTTATACACTCTAATATCATCATATCAGATCTATAAAGATACTCTCGTTTACTCGCTTACTCAGTTTATTAACATCACACATCATCCTATTAGCTAATATATATATTCATATCTCAAGTATTAAACAGAATCAATAATCCATAAACAATTTTTTTAAAAATATTGTCAAGGATGTATTTAAAGTTGAAAATAGTGTTACCTGTAAGTGTAAAAACAATGCTTAGGCTTAATTCCATTCTAAATGGAAAACTTTTAAACAGTGTTTTGCAGTTATAATGATTTTGTGCGTAACTTTTCCCTGTAAAAATATGGTTTTAACGTATTTTATTTCATACATATGAAAAAAGGATTGGCTTGAGATATGTCAAATATATAAGTCATTGAGAAGTGGAATACATGAGAAAAACATGAGTTTCTGCATAACAACTGCTTTAATGTGAAGATACTGTGGAAAGGCCGCCTTTCAGACGAAATTTTCGTCTTTGGAAAGGCGTGAAAAGCTGCCTCTTTCCACGGGTGGAAAGATTGGAAAGGTCGCTCTTTCTTCTCCTCCATGGCGACGTTTGGGGGGTTCGCCTCTATGTTTACCCTTTGTGAAAGTCATACTCAACTCCGCCACAATCCACATGGTAAAGGAGTTAACATAGACTTCGAAATGTCGTGTATCTTCAAAATAAAGAAGTTGTTATCCAGTTATTTAAATAATTTCATGAAAAAAAGTACCATTTTGCGATTATCAGGATGATCTGAAACGATAATAAAATGAAGTTCATGCTTTTTAAATGTTTATTTCTACATAATGTCCAACTTCTTTTACATATGTTAACCATGTGAATACTATGCTGTGTTAACTGTAACAAAAATACCGTAAATCTTTGAATAGTCGCCTGCCTTAAATATTCGCCTGCCTTGTATAATCGCTGGGTCTAAGCCATCTTTGAATAATCGCCTGGTCCTAGTGGGTTCTTTTTCTTTTCATAAGAATTAATAGGCATATTTATGTGAAGTTTAACGTCATGACATGCACTTCGTTTACAATATTCATAATTTAAAACATACGATTTTTGTTTTAATATAAATTAATAATCATCGGGCGCTATTCAAGGATATAAGGTATGTTGCAAGTTTTCTTATAAATGGCGTCTTTTACTTATAGTCTTTTACTTATAGTCCCATGGATTGAACCAGTTTATTGTTATAGTTTAAGGGAACACTTTGTATTTTTATTTGTTCTGGAAAATGCAAATATTTGAAATCATATGAAATGTAAAAAAAAGATTATGTCTTACTTGTGTAAATCGTTGCATTTACTTTGTAGCATAATGTGTCTGGTTTTGTACTGCAAGGAAAAGAATTATGACAATTTCACTCTTGATTATCGTTATTCAATTGATCATTCTGGACTAGATGTTGATAAAACTGTTCATACATAATCTTGCCTCCATGACATGTAAAAATCCTTGTTCTTTATTGGTTTATTTTATCATTGAACGGGGGATTTACCGCATTTGAATACATGATGACATTACGGTAACATTCAAAGGCCTAACAGTTACCTTCGTTTTCAAGTTTCCATCAAATTCCCGTTAATGTCATTTAATCTGTTTGGAATATAATTCTAATTTGGACCGATATTTTGAACACATGAACGTACTACATAAATGGTCATACATTAAACAATCGTGACACCGTCACGCCAGTCAACGTGGTCCCAGAGATTATTTATGTCTTTCGGAAGTGACACTTCATACACACTAAATAGGCTTAATTGAAACTCTACTCTACTATTTTTCTCAAATATGTTTAATATGTGATCCAGTATCCCTACTTAAAATGTATATGTCATGACCGAGCGGCTGGCTACGAATGATATCATCATGTGTCGAATCTATGGTTGAATCACAAAAACTTAAATCAGTAAACATGCTATACAAGCAAAGTTCATACCTTCCTGAATTCACACAAAGGGTTTGCAGCCCTGGTTTGGTTGAATTTATGATCACCAAGGATTTCACAGCACCAGTAATGGGATCAGGTTTTGAATATAGCACAGTAGCATTCACATCAGGGGAGTGGAGACCAACGTTAACATCAGGTGTTCTGTCATAATCACATACAATATGATGTGCATTTCATGCAAAATAAAATGGGTTGTCCAATGCCTAAAACTGGAAACGAATATGGAAATGAATCAAATGTTTTACCCTCGCTTTGTAAATATAGTGTTTTTCATGAATGAGGTCCTATCAGAAAAATCAAATGACTTTTAGAAATGATTTTTTTTGCTTGAACTCTTGACATGTATTTTATAACTGCATGAGATTTATACAAAATAATACTTTTGATACTCGCATCTACTACATATGGTGATGCAAATATATTTGACCACATTTTTTTTTATACTTTCTTTCACATCTATACAAAGATATTTTGATTCATTATATTAATGCGCATCTCTAGTTACATGAATGCTATCCTTTTCTTAAGATTCCTTAGTGAAGGTCCAATGCATGTGCACCAACAGTATATGAAGAAAAATATCCTATTATAGATGTAAAAAACAAATTTGAAAACTGCAATGACACCCTTCTCAGTGTCAATGTTGACGTTGCCTTTACTGCATGATTGTAACCTTATTTCGAGGTGAGGTGAGTTGGGGTTTAACGCCGCTTTCAAGAGTATTTCACTTATATCACAGCTGCTATTATTACTGCATGGAGAAAGCCGGTAATGTCATGGTGACTATGCAATAATGTGAAACATGCGACGACTGGAATTAGCGAACCATGGGTGATACTGCACTGAAATTCAGTGTAGCATTGCACCCAAACCTTACTGCATGTAGAACAGTACTCCACAGCAGATAAAATGTTTGATCCCCTGGTAGGATTTGAAACCCGGACCTCTTGATCTGAAGCTGAACTCCATATTTCGATAATAAGATGTCAAAATGTGCTTATACCACCTTCGTGAACTTTTTGTATTCGTGCTCGTACTCACCTCACTTTGGTGCAACGAAAACAGAAACGACTCTTCCTGTCATATTGTGAACTGTGGTTTGACAATTTTTGTTTATTTTGTACTCATTTGGTTATTATTTGGTGATTTCGAAATGACAATTATGATTCGTCCAAACAGTGATTGATGCATTCTGCTCGGGGACACCTATATATCCGAGGCCTGGGGTTTCTTATAGTCAGAGATATTATTAGTTTGTCCAATGTTCTCTTTAACTCTATGTAATATGCATGGTGACCAAACTTGGGCGGGAGAGTAACATTATAATACTTTGCAAATATATTGTATATACAGACAAACTATACTTATTCACTCTGTTGTTTTTAAGTTATTTTAAAATTACAAGAAATCTTTAATTATTATATCATTTTGTAAACATATCTTTACATAACATTGTAGTGTGTGTATCCAATATGTTGTTAAAACTCATAATTTATTTTGGGCAAATGGCAAATGTCAAATTTACGGGTCATTTCGTTCTCGAGATGTCATCAAATCTATACATTATTGGTAACTGTACTCGGGATTTCAGATCTCATCAGCTCGTGGTCCTTATAAAAGCCAGAAGTAAGGGATTGATGGCTGGATGCATTTGCTATGGCATCAGTAGTTTGGGCCTTCCGGTTTGATGAAATAAAAGTCTAAAACATGTTATACTAGTTTTGTAATCAATTTTGTAGGGTTTACTTACCTGCTTGATGGTGTTTTAGAGTACACTGTGATCAAACAGTCTCTATCGTTTACAAAACACTCAATTTCAGCTCCATTCGGTAGACTTGGAACAATGAATGGATCCTGGAAAAAGAGAATACATAGTTATGTATTTCTTATGGTAAATTTGTATTTCTGATGAACACTATGAAGATCTAACAATAGAAAAACAATCCATTAACAAGTCACCAGGACAGGTTTAGTTCTTGAATTAGCAGACTTATAGAATAGAGAGTTACAGTATATATATACAGATCCGATATCAAATATATCAATGCTAGTTGTTAAAAGTAACTCACGGATATTTAATTTGTATCTTTTGTCAAGTTGTGTTGACGTATTTCATATGAGAAGACACTTGAGTGAGATTATCCACTGAACAATATTGTATAATGTCTTTCAATATTATACTTACATCTGTTGTACCACTCATGCCACTATTCACTGTAGGAGTGACATGACCATCTACATAAAAAAGGTCTGACTATAGTATTGGGAGAACATATAGCGGAGGACAACATCTGAATGTAATTATAAACATGTTTCCCTGCAAAAATGTCCTAAAGGAGTATCCAAATTTATGATAAAAGGATGAAATCTATAAAAGCATAACATCCATATAAAATTTTCAAAATTTTCTAAGTCATATAATATTTTAGTTAGGTGTTGAAAACTATTTTGGACGGACGGATGCAGTAATTCGCCAGTAAATAGAGAGATAAATGGCGGAATATATTCCTGAAAGATCCAAATAAGGATTTGTTCCTTCATTCAGCATGCACTTTTTCACTGTTTACCTTAACCTACTACAATGAATTATGGGTATTGAAGACCCCTTAAAAATAAATGGAACAATATCATCAAAGTGGTGCAATATGCTGGGCCCAAATATAAATGACTTGATTACAATGTTGATGTCATAACATGATCTATTTTAGATTCAGCCATTACGAGGGACGAATTTTCTGATGCTATTCTTAGACTTTAAAGTCACCTGGTGAAGATAATTTATTTCCTGGGTTTTTTTAAGCAATCAATGGATATTTTGTTACCATATTATTGTTTAATATAATGTATGAGCTTCCCAGCGAGCTGGAGCATAGCCATTATAGTACCTTTACTGAAGAAGGGTGATCGTAATGATCCAAATAATTACAGGGGGATATCCCTACTTAGTACTTTAAGTAAAGTATATACATCTATACTTAACAATAGATAATATACGATAAGGTTGTAGAATCTCAAGCGGGCTTCAGGGAAGGGTAGAGTACAATCGATAATATTTTCATTTTACAATCCGTTATCCAAGGATATCTATGTAAGAAAAAGGGGAAGCTTTATGCTATATTTCCTTTCACTGTATGTTCAGCTTTAGCAGCTCGTCACCATTGTTGCCTCCTTCCAGCATGATGAAGCATGACCAGGATTCTGTTCCCCAGAGGAGATTTAGGTTCTGAAATTTGTCCTGTTAAATGTCTAAGAGCCTCTGACAGACTGGCACCAGTGTTTACAGCATTGGTATACACCAACAGAAGTAGATACGTTTGGATAACTTCGCAACCATTTACCCACTCAAAATGTGACATCACAGTTCATCACAGTGACGTCGGAACTTCCAGGATGGTATGGAGGAGGGGGATGCCATTATCATGAAAGTCAATCGGATGATCAAGTTATGTGACTGGTTATGATGTCATAATACATTTGGACGTTAATAATGTCATATAACCTTGACTAGCTTGACCAGTAAACAAGGTCCTCAAAAAAACCAGACGGTGTCCAGATCTGTTAGAATAATCAACGAGTTGCGAGGAATTACGGATTATCTGTCACGAGTTAATTCTTGTGATAAACTCCGAGATTATAATAATTCACGAGGGACAGATAATTCGTAATTCCGAGCACCGAGTTGGTTATTCTTTGTCTTACCCAAGATCATTTTAATCCATAAAAATCGAAAAGCAAGACACGAATTCACGATCTTTGATTACACTGCAAAATACGAATTGTACTCATACAGCATTCATAAACTCTCTCACAAATTCAAGATGTGCACATCTAAATAGTTTACAACTTGTGCTCTTTTTTCCAGAAAGATTCTAAAGTAACTGTTGAATTTTATTCCCAAAATGGTTTACTGACATAGTAAACAACTCATTAATATCGTAAACAATGTCGCAGAATGAGAGAAATTTTGTGAAAACGTGAATTGATAATCGCTCCGTTGGAATGCAAGACAGGAGCGTAATTACGTCACCAAATGATGTCATGGTTAATGACGTCACAAAGCAATGATGTCACGGCAGTTCAGTCGGCAACTCTTGCATGTTGCTTCGCCTTGCAAGTTTAGTACTGTAAATACGGTCTTGGAAACAGGTTGAACATTATTTTATATTTAATATGTTTTACTGACGTGTGACTTCAATTAGGTATGCTCGAAATTGTTCAGTTGTGTGATTTAGCTTGAACAGTAGAGCTAAGCAATTCATGAATGAGCGCAAAGTAGTTCCGTCAATAAATCAAAATGCAAGTTATATTTAGAAAAACTGTTATTCCCATGACCATTATGAAAACTTTAATACCCGTCATATCTGTGCCCGCTTGGGTAAGGAATATAATATGGTATCTTATGTTAAAAGAATGTATTTATTACTGGAGTTGTGATAGTTAACTGTCTTGATGAAATTTGTCAGCATATAAAGAAGTCATTTTAACATAGCATTCCCTCATATAACTCACATGAAGATGTAATTTTTTTATTTAGTATGACGCATAATGAGTCGAATGTAGAAGATAAATACGGTTTTGAAAACACCTTGATATAAGTGGTCATCAAACCGAATGCAAAACATAGCCCCAAACAAAAGAGTACCATTTAGAACAATATCAATTATGCATAACTATTACTTATTACATGATGAATTATACGAAAAATTCGTATCATTATTGGGATACTGCCTTTAAGAAGAAAGTAGCTTACCTTTGCAATCTATGCCTGAATAACCTAGAGGACATTTGCAAACTCCGTTTCCCCCTTCCACAATGCAGATCCCACCATTCTGGCAACTGACCCCTTGGCACTTGGTGTCAGCTGTATGATGGAACGTGAAAATAAATCCAACTGTAGAAACGTAAACTCATTGGCAAAAAAACTTATCATATCGCATGAAAAAAGCAATTAGATATATTTATTATCAATATAATTACAAGAATCATTCTAACTACTGTGTAAAGCCATCATTGCTCTATCAACAGTACATTCATTATAAGGTTGAGCAAAAGTGACATGGGGTCCAAAATAAAATATAAAAAAATAACAGATATTATTTACAAAATAATATCTCCGCAGGGATGACGACACAAGAATTATTCGCCACAAATCAATCAAGACCAGTTCAAGTTGCTGTATCTGTCCTTAGCAGTCCGTAGTCGACCCTATCTTGGACGGTTTTGTCTCTTGTCTGTCTGCTGGCAACAACATTCAACACATTGCTGATTGTAGCTTGAGACTTTGTGTGGCCCCCATTCCTGTCATACAAATGACTCTGTGGCGTTCTCATTGTGAATTTTTTGGCATTTCTTTTGTGTTCTTTTTTATACTGCGTCATTGTTCCCATAGACGTCAGTTTTTATGCAAACATTTCGCACATGCAGAATAAGAATTCACATTAATATTCTTTTAAGACTTTAAATGGTTGCACAAAATTTACCAAAAATCATGGATTAATGACTGTTACTAATCCATAGAATGCGTTATTGTGAACGTTTTCTGTATATTTGAAAATTTATAGCAGTCTCATTTCAAAAGTGATGTTTTTTTTGCCGATGAGTTTATTTAAGGCATAACACACTATATTATCATTTCAACCATGCTTTAGTTCTTCCAAGATCTAATGCAGTGAGAATTAGGCTTGTAAATGGATCACCATCAGCTGATAAAAGGTCTACAGCGATTTATCATAAATTTGTTATTGTAACAGTTGGTCAAGCCGATGATTCAGGTTAAATTTTAAACTCTGAAAATACCCAGTTGATTTATATTATGTATAGCTTATTTTGACGGATAACAAATTGAATTTAAAGTGATACATGCTACTATAGAAATATGTGAGGACATTTTGAAATCAAATTTCAAATTGGAATAGGGTGTTCTGGGCTATAGGGCCCTTTTTATATATTTTTATAGTATAAAGTACTTGATCGTCGACTGCATATTCTTTCTGGTCGATTGTTTTCAACAATATTCCATACTACATTTGATAAACAAACAAATGACTTAACTGACTAGGACTCATGACAGTTTCCAACAAATTCCCCCATTTCCTCCAAAAACAGAAATTGTCACAAAACCTATTTTCATAATTGTTAATCATGACATATCAGTACATACTTCAACATTACTATGAAAATTAAAAGATGTGACCCGAAATCACAGAGAGTTCATCTTAACACCCGCCGCAACAACGTTGTAATGGAAGATAATAACTTTCATCTCCAGAGTATTTCTTCAACGTCAACAATGTCTATCAAGTAGAAATGGCGCCTTATTTAGCAATTTGTTTTAATTTGCACTCAAACTATCGAGCCTTAAGTCATATTACGTAAAGAGTTACCAATGAAATAGTTAGTGATAAAAAAACACGAAGCTTGGCATTGAAATCAGGCAAACTAGCTAAAATCACCAAAGAGTGTGCTCAGACTTAAATTACAATAAGAATTGTCAGACGAATGACCATAGATGACATTCCCATTAAAGGGGCAGTAGCACGTTTTTTCGCTCAAATAAGTTGATGAAATGTATTAGAGAAATAATTTCACCAATAGTAAAACACCCTTCTCTCTTCGGAAAATAAAGTTAAAAATGAGTGTACATAATTCGGTTAAGCCATAGGAATCGTTTTTAAATACAAAATAATAAATTGTGTTCACAATTAAATGGCCACCATGCAATTTTTGCTTTATACACAACGTAGTTTTTACCACTACAGATAATTGGTTTGTGTAATAAGATGTTTTACCCTCTAAAGTTAATTTAAATGACATAAACTATCATTATAAAAGGGAAATTGAAAAAATAAATTTTGCAAAAAACGTGCTACTACCCCTTTAACATGTGTTTGTCCACAATCTCATTAAAACCAGATCGGACGTAACACTCGTACGCAATGCATCCTGATCTGCTCTGTTTCGAGTATCGCTAGGCAGAGGTCCTGCCAAATGATATTTCACTCCAGCCAATTAGCGAGAGGCTAGGAACTTGTTGGAACAATTCGTTATCTGAAAAGGGGTGTGATTGGTTAATTATATGAAAGGTAACTCACATGGTCACATGACATTAGCCCTGAGCTGTACTCCGTTCAACGACACAGCGAGGTCTAAGTGTTATGTTCTATCTAATTTGAATGACATTAAGTATTCAAGGCTTTCCTCCGTGATATAAACTACCCGGCAAAAGAAAGTTACCACCTATGTTGGTTTTGATTAATGCAATATTTTAAAAAAAACAGATGCATTTGACTATGACAAGATACAATAATACTTATCTGCAGTAGTTTGGATGAATTAATTGGTGACTGTGGATACATTTTAGTTAAAATTTCTTTGTTTAATGAAGACAGGGGTAAGGAATGAAATTCCCACCAACATGATCCCTACCATGTTTAAAATGTTGTAGATGTGTGCAGAATGTGTCTTATATGTCAATGGACAATTGTGTATGATCACAAATAATTTTTGAAGAAGTTTAAAATTTGAATTTTTTTTTTAAAAATTAAAAATACATGTAGAAGTATTCTTTGACTGCTAAACACCTGTACTTTTCAGTTTTAGATTATCAAAGAGATATTTGCAAATCCTACATATGATAAACTCAACTGAGGTGATAATTTTCTTCTGCCGATGAGTTTATATGACAATAGTATATGGTGAGACAGTTCCCCTCCTGTGTTAGAAGCAGTCATATGATCATGTTCAATGTTCTTACTTGTTTGACAGCGATCGCCAGAGTATCCACTGAAACAGTCACACTCGAACTTCCTGTCTAGATCTTTGCACACACCGTGGGGACCACACACTCCCAGTTTACAGTCGAAAGCATCTGAAACAAAATCAGTATAAGTTCACAAAGGTATTAATCATAGGTTTAGTTTAAAATCAATTTAATTTTGAAAACCATAATGTTTCATGTTTTTTCTCTTCTGATTTTCATTTTCACAGTGCACTGACAAAGGATTAGCAAATGAAAATTGCAATACATTTCTATGCACACGTACACAAAATATGCTTTAATTATGCAAATTAGATCTTTGGTGATAATTCACTCATATAACTGCAAATGATACAACTAGACTATCTGTGAAATACGTTTATTGAATTTCAAGGGTCCCCGACAAACAATTCTTTGGGGAAAGACTGAGGTGCAAAAGAAACGTTGCCATACACAATACAAACTATTTCAATTAACGAGCGATACATACACTTTCAGCACCCCAAGTGTATTTCAACTGACATAAAAATAAAGGTATCATACCACTAAACATGTTTCTATCGAATACATTCAAAATCTACATTCTCAAACAGCAGTATTTTGTTTTATACTCTCTTAAATATGTGGGACCATTTCTTTTTCACGTGAGTATAATTTCCCCGACCCTACGTGTGCGATCTCCTGAGAGTATATGTCTCGAAACAATGGATCATTACACAAAAGGTTTGACAAGATTCCATATAGCTTCATAAGATAAGTACACTTGTTATCAGTGTCACAGATTTTCTCTCCGTTATATAGAGAAAGAGAACAATTCAGAAACTTAGGTGATAGTAATATGAAATAATAAACATCTCTTGTTATTATGCACAGCGTCTTTCAAAGTATAATACATTATTATAGTAGGAATGTGTGCAAAGTTCGAAAAGAATCGTAAATGAATAATTTTACTGCAATTGGTTGAACAAATTTGGATTTCACAAAATGAAAAAAAAACCACAACATACAGACATGTGTAAATTATTGAAATATTCACATAATTGCTCGTTATTTCACACTTCAACTCTCACATTATCTTCCCACAGAGGTTCCTCCCTTCAGATTTCCGATCCTAACCTCTGATTGTTTACACCGCTTGAAATCGACGACTCCAGCAAATTCCCCTAGCGGGGGTATTGAGAACCTCGTTCTGTATCCCTGCTTTTTAACTCATCTTTCAGCCGCCACGACGACCGAGTGACTTCAAAGATCTAGGCATTTTACTCTTAAGGGTCCCGTTATTAGCATACATGTATGTCCATTGAATATGTCTGATGTTAATAACACAAATGAACTATTGTGGGTATTTGTCTCTAATTTGGTCTTTTTTATTTATAAGCATGTTTATGATCAATAGTTTCCAAAAAAATTAAATAGCATAATTTGAGGAAAACACATTAAACGAGAAAACGTTTATCTTACGTTTATTTTATCATTATGACGTGTCATTGGCAAATGTCACTTTTACAACGGCGTCACTGATTGTGCAACTAGATTCAATTGCAACCAATCAGGACACTCCACTTCTGCCCTCAATTCAAGCGATATAGAACAGAGTTTAGGATCGGATATCTGAAGGGAGTAACATCTGTTGGAAGAGAATGCAACTCTCCTAGTAGTGTGCAAAGTTTGAAAAGAATAATAGCTCAGATTCTTTTATTCAGTATTTTTGGCCTAAGTAATAGATAGAGGATGAGTAGCAGTACATTATCGGGATATAAATGGAGGCGTCAGCCGAGCCCAACCCTCTCAAACTAGTACATTTATATCCCGATAATGTACTGCTGCGAGTTCTATATCTATCTTAGAGCACAGTCAAATGCTTGATTCGTGAAAAAAATGTCTTAAAATGAATATATTTCAAATGAGTTGTCATTAAATTTGGGAAACATTCTCTCGAACATAACATGCAAAACATTGACATTTCTCATTTTCATATGCAAATGTTAGGGACATTGACGTCATCATCGGTACTGTGAGCACTCAATTTCTTAAATTGTCCGAGGTGCATGAGGCGTACATTTTATATAAAACTTGATGAGTGTCACTGTTTCTCTTACTTTCGAGATATAAATTAAACACACTTGAAAACTTTCAATTGACCTCACATTACTTGCTTTTTTACATGCTTATATTCTTCTTTTAGGAATCTCAAGCTCCTGAACATAGAAAACCAAGCGACCTTTTCCTTTCGGAAAGGGAACATAACAATTCAATTGTCATTGTAATTAGTGTTTTATTGTGTATTATCCACATAAACAAAACGATCAGTTGGCATTGTTTGTTTTTAATAAAAGTCTGTGAACCAGTTTTATGAGCATAATACACGAACGCAACCAGACAAGGGTACATCTATCGGGATATAATTGTACTCCACGTGACCACAATGCAATCATATGATTGGACGAAAGCATTTGACTGTGCTCTAAAGGCCTATAGTACAAGTACAGTTGTTGCGATTCATTCACGTGGTGATGACATTAATTTTCTTATATTGAACAAATGTTTACGGTAAAGTGCAAGAGATTTGATAACATCAATGTTTTTAGAGTTTAACAGATTAGACAATAATTGTTTATCATGTACAGTGGTGATGATATAAATGGTAAATAACTGTTTATTAAATCTAAATACTTCGTACAGTCAAATAATAAATTGAATTCAGCATTACCTAAATTACAGATTTTACAAATATATTCATCATTATGAAACAAATCTTCTTTTTTTTCGAAAAGAATTAATTCAGAAGTCATGTAAACCAATTCTAAATTTACATAAGGCCCTTTTTAAAGAGCTATCTTCTAAATTTCTAATATAAAATTCGGCCTCCAATAAAAAAAATATGGGAGGAATAATACTCTAAATATCTTGAGTTACTTTTTGACATAGACCATTCTTGGAATTAAATATATTTTAGACGTTGTTTAAAATGAATTTAAAAAAACATTTTCAATTCCAACCTCTTGGGAAATCTGTACATAAGAAAATCCAGCTCTTCAGAAACCGTCTGTCAAAATATGTCTTTGGATAGATTGAATCATTGGTATTACAATATACCCCCGACCTGTTAGTACTTGGTATAATTGAACTGAATAGAGAATATACGAATTCAAATTTATTTTAAAATTTTTGAGTTATTAAAGGGGCAGTAGCACGTTTTTTGGAAATTTTATTTTTTCAAATTTCCCATTTATAATGATAGTTTATGTCATTCATATTTACTTTAGAGGGTAAAACATCTTATTACACAAACCAATTATCCGTAGTGGTAATAACGATGTTGCGTATAAGGCAAAAATTGCATGGCGGCCAATTTATTGTGAACACAATTTATTATTTTGAATGACAAAAATTATTCTCATGGCTTTACGGAACCATGTACACTCATTTTTTAACTTGATTTTCCTACGAGAGAAGGGTGTTTTACTATTAGTGACATTATTTTTCAAATACATTTCATCAACTTATTTCAGCGAAAAAACGTGCTACTGCCCCTTTAATATTAATAAAGAAAAATTTTATGGATGACAACTTCTTATTTCGTTTCACACGTTTCTGAGCTACTTCCTGCCCCTTTGCCATCCATCTGAATACGAGACTAAAGACGTAGCATAAAAAACGTTGAACATCATTATATATTGGTGTACTATATATATTTCACAAATGAAGAACATATATAAATTAACCAAATTCCTTATCAACTCAAAATCAAAGAAACTTTTCCAAATTAATTTCTTATCCAAAAAAAACCCTGGTGTTTCCATTAAGAATGTTATTCTTCCAAACGCAAGGCATAACTCTTGCCAGTCTGCATTACCGTCTGATTTAAGACCTTAAGGTCAAAAATCAAACCTTACAAAGCTGCATGCATTTTGAATGTTCAGTAAACCTAGTTCACCTATTTCACAATTCAAGCCGGCATGTCCAGTACCAGAACAGTCACATGAGTAAAATGTGTGCACATTAAAGGAGCATTTTCCATTGTTCAGGCAGGGTCTACTGGCGCAGAAATCAATGTCTGAAAATGCAATGAGTCAATGTCAAGATGCATTCAAGAAAGTTTCTTCCAAGCATTAATCCCAAGCAAATGGAACAATTGTGCTCAAGCAGAAGAACCCCTGGGGTTTGTCCTATTGATGCATATACTATTCTCTAAATAAGTACTTTAAATGTAAAGGTGATTTAAGAAAGATAAGATTTCCATGGTTTGTTCCAGGGGCTAAAAGTGTTACAAATTGCAATATCAAATTACTACTTGACAAGACCCATGCATACAATTCGATAACAGGAATGCGTTGTCATACGCCAATAGAAGAACTCATTGAGTGGTTGCTGGTTAATGTTACATTAATAGAACTCATAAATAAGACAGAGTTTCAGATACGTTTTATATTAAAACTAATTTACATAGTTGTGGATTCAGATATGACTGGCTCACTTAAATTCGGAAACGGTCGACACGTTGTAAAGTATTTTAAAGTTTTGTTTATCACCCGTAGAACTCTTCATGATCGAGCATAATTATGAGTGACTTAGAGTCCAGTTCCGCTTATAAAACTGATGTTCACAGATAAGGTAATCTGTAGACTAGAATTATTTTAAGTAGATTAAACTTATTTTCATTTAACCTGATTCACACTGATGTCCTGTCTCCCATGGGCGGCAAATGCAAATGTAGGATTGCCCTTCGCTTCTGCAACTTCCATCAATACATGGATTTGATTTGCATGGATCTAAAACAAAGTATGCACGAGAATTGGATTAAAGTTGGAGTGTATATTTGTGGATTTATAAATTGGCCTTATATAATAAATAACCGTATCAGTAAGGTCAACGCTATTTTCCATTCATTGAGAGTACTGCCGTATTAGTAACATTAATATTGAGATCACCACCGACACATCATAGTCCTCGTCTTTGTCGTTGATCAACTCATCGGCAAAAAAACCTTACCACTTTTGAAATAAAATTTTGCGTTTTATTGAGATGCTATAAAAGTTTAAATATGCAGAAAACATTCAACAAAGTGCAATCTGTAGATTAGTAACAGTCATTGATGTATGATTTTTTGGTAAGTTTCGTGCAATCATTAAAGGCGAAAAATAGAATAACTGTGAGTTCTCATTCTGCATTTGCGAAATGTTTGCATAAATAGTAAATACTGGCGTCTATGAGAACAATGATACAGTATCAAAAAAGAACACTAAAGAAATGCCAAAACATTCACAACGAGAACGCAAAACCCTTCAGCTGCAGCCAAGCAACAATCAGCAACTTGTTGAATTGTCAGCAGACAGACAAGAGACATAACCGTCCAGGATAGGGTTGACTAAAGACTGCTGAGGACCAATACAGCAACTTGAACTGGTCTTGTTGGATTTGTGGCGAATAATTCTTGCTGACGTCACGGCGACTGACGACATCCCCGCGGAGACGTTTTAAAGGGGCAGTAGCACGTTTTTTGCAAAATTTATTTTTTCAAATTTCCCATTTATAATGATAGTTTATGTCATTTAAACTTACTTTAGAGGGTAAAACATCTGATTACACAAACCAATTATCTGTAGTGGTAAAAACTATGTTGCGTCTTAAGCAAAAATTGCATGGCGGCCATTTTATTGTGAACACAATATATTATTTTGTATTACAAAAAGGATTCCCATGGCTTTACCAAAACATGTACACTCATTTTAAACTTTATTTTCCGAAAAGAGAAGGATGTTTTACTATTGGTGAAATTATTTTTCAAATACATTTCATCAACTTATTTAAGCGAAAAAACGTGCTACTGCCCCTTTAAAGCGTGCATTGATGCACAGAGTGGTCACACACGCTGAGGTGAGGTGAGGTGAGGTGAGGTGAGGTGAGGTGAGGTGGGGTTTAACGCCGCTTTCAAGAGTACTTCACTTATATCGCCGCTGATAGTATTATGGCAGGGAGAAAGCCCGCAACGCCATGTGGCTATGCATTGCGGTGAAACCTGCGAGCATCGGCTGGAACTAGCGAACCATGGGTGGGTCACACACGCAACTGAGAACATGTTTGACCATTTAGAATTGTGCGACCTTTTTGTAATATTTTTTTTTTGGACCCCATGTCACTTTTGACGAACCTTACAATAAATGAACTATTGATAGAGCAACGATGGCTTTATACGGCAGTTAGATAATTATTAGTGTAATTAAATTGGTAATAATACATATCATATCTGTTTTATTGATTTTTATGAGAGACAAAAGGTGGTGTTAAGTTTCTTTTGCCGATGAATTTTAGTACATATCGGCCGCATTCTTCCAAGGGTGTACATCCCATTGGCATCAATGTAAAGTACAGACAGTTTATAATTTGCTCTAATTGAACTGATTAACTATCAGCATTTACACCACTAGGGCAAGTTATTAGAAATGGTTTGGCAAAGATATAATCGCCCAGGACATAACTTGCCCAAGTGGTGTAAGTCGTTTATAATCACCCTCACTACGGTATAGTTATTGAAATGAACTGTGCTCGGGCTGACGCCCTCGCAGAGTTGATTTCAACAACTACCTTGTGGGGTGATTAACCTTATACACAGTAATAACGCATAACACTCCAAACTAGGAATATGAGTTTAAACTTACTTGGTACGTGAACGTCCACTTCCAAACACTGAATATCTGATCTGTGCCTGTAAATATATTGATGGTAATTGAGAGAGAGAGCGAGAGAGAGAGAGAGAGAGAGAGAGAGAGAGAGAGAGAGAGAGAGAGAGAGAGAGAGAGAGAGAGAGAGAGAGAGAGAGAGAGAGAGATAGAGAGAGAGAGAGAGAGAGAGAGAGAGAGAGAGAGAGCGAGAGCGAGAGAGAGAGAGAGAGAGAGAGAGAGAGAGAGAGAGAGAGAGAGAGAGAGAGAGAGAGAGAGAGAGAGAGAGAGAGAGAGAGAGAGAGTGTTTTTATCACAAAAAGAGGTTGTAAGGGCAATAACTGGTCGGAAATGAGTAAAATAAGTACAAACAATAACGGGTAATAAATTCGTCACAAAGGTGTTTTAAATTCTACAATGATCTTTCAGTCTTGTAACCCTTTCAAAATACTGTGTAACTAATAATTTAATGCTGTCATTGTTTGTACATTACCAAAACACTGCTCATATAATTATCTAAGTATATTTCGCCTAATGTTGTGATAACGATGCAGATTAATGATGAAGATTTTCAGATTTGAGTGCAGTTATGGTCAAATACTATACACAGAAAGCCTGTAAATTATTACCCTTTACTGTCATAGGCTTCTAGGCAAATTCTCTGCTCTCCGGTTTCTGTAGCATGGACTGTTATATCAGACACAAACATTACCGTTCCCTCTCTCATGGTTTGTTCCGGTTTGCTGACGATGGTGGTTTGAATGGTGGATGTTGTGGACCTTACTGACGTGATGACTGCACTGTATGAGAATGATAAAGGATTTGCATGTATTTATTTATTTATATTGATATGTACTATACAGGCGTAATCACAAAACAGGTAAAAAACGGATACATGTATCATCGAAGTATACTCAACACAATTAATTATTTAAAATATTATAAAAGCTTTCCCTAAATCTCTGACTGATGGACGTTCAATATTTACCCCTACTTAAAGGGGTAGTAGCACGTTTTTTCACTGAAATAAGTTGATGAAATGTATTTTAAAAATAATGTCAATAATAGAAAACTACCCTTCTCTCTTCAGAAAATCAAGTTAAAAAATGAGTGTACATGCTTCCGTAAAGCCATGACAATCGTTTTTGTCATTCAAAATAATAAAATGTGTTCACAATAAAATGGCCGCCATGCAATTTTTGCTTTATACGCAACACCGTTATTACCACTACGGATAATTGGTTTGTGTGATAAGATGTTTTACCCTCTAAAGTAAATATAAATGGCATAAATTATCATTTTAAATTGGAAATTTGAAAAAATAAAATTTGCAAAAAACGTGCTACTTCCCCCTTAATGTGGGGGATGATACTTTTCAGTGATGGATTCAATATTTGTTGTTACTGTAGTAGAAGTGCGAATGATCATACACACACATTTGTTACATGAACTTCTATATTAAGTACTAAGTATTTAGTTGAATAATCCGGTTAAATATATGAAATTTTTTTCTACCCTGCCGACTTTGTGTTCGTGTAGATTGGAAAAGAACATGTTGACTTGATCATACACACAACCCCAGTATTATTTGGGAAGAACGGAAAATACGGTCCACTCTGAAATCATAAATATCATAAGTTTATTTAGGAAAAATGTCCTTGATTTAAAACAAATTAATTATTTAATTAATCATAATTTGCTATTAACCATGTTTAAAATAATGAACAAAAATAAAACTTACAATTGGAAGATCTTTCAGCGTCGGGAGTTTCATATCTTAAGAGAAATATCATTGAAAAGTTTGAGAAAATAAACTTTAAACAAATTGTAAAAATAAGAAGAAATGAAAGCAAATTGCATTGTACTAAGAAATACAGATTAAATAATATGTAACTGCGTTTTATTGAATCAAAAGGGAGTATTTTGAACACATTCAAGACTCGGGGAAAAAATCTTAATCATCACATCAGTCTACAATACAGTGATGACTATAGAATTATAACAGTTTGCAATATAATAATGAATGTACCTTTCACGAGAACATTATAGTTTCTGTCAAGTCCATCCGATCTGAAAGATGATAAAATATATATAAGCAAAACTTTAAAGTTTTTTTCTCTCCATTTAGTAACTACTTAAAGATTCTCAAAGTTTGAACTACAATGGATTATTAAGTCAAGTCAATGATAAATACATTGTTCATCAAATCCCTATGTCTGCGAGTTAATGTTTGAGTAGCCAACATTAAATTCAAAACCACAAATCATAAAACTAGGTTATTCCGTTCTACTTCAATGCATCCCTATCTTCCCAGACAAGATGTGACTTAGTGCCACTATGCTTGGATGGTGTCTGCATAGGACGTACGTGGACCTTCTAACTTTTAGTGAAAATGACCAATTAACAACGGATTATAGTGAACAGTAGATAATCCTTTGTTTTGATGGACCGTCAATCCGGAAAATGAGTCAGCCGAAGGTACAGACGACGGATATGTCGAGCATTTTTTAACATATAGTAATCAAATAACAATTATTTCTGACACATACTTTATTATGATTAATATTTTAGCATCGTAATCACCCTGTCTCATGATTCTGAGGAACATAAACAAACATTCAATGCACACTATAATATAATTAACAATTAAGTTAACCCGATGTACCATATATATACTTGGATGGTACAGCAGGTTAATTGTTGAGTACATCACACACACTTGACCAATAATACTAATTATTTACTATACCATCGTTGATATTCACTATATGCCCTATTATCTTTTATGGCTATCTTCGACAAATTATTACACAGAAAGGGAAGAGTTACTCACCTTCCTTGTCCCTATCTCCCGATAGGTGGCCAAGACCCGGATTATCATTCTTCCTTATGTCGGCAAGCTATTCAGACATGTGATGATAGCTCTCCCGTCCTGGATGATGACATCCGTCGGGTCGCTTCACCATCTGTGCCCCATCAAGTGTCGGACATGCATTTGTCCCACTTTGATCGCGAGGCCAGAAGTATCCTGGGGTAAGCGAACCACGTCGCACACGCATGCCAGGCAATGGCGACTTTCGCAAAGGACGAAGGGATGGAGAACGGAGCAAGGGCCTTGTACCGTGGGTTTGGTGTGGTCCCGGGGAACATCGCGCAAATGATGTTGTGCGCCTCTCGCAGCTGGCGGCAGTAGAGCCTCGTCCCAAGCGACGACAGCCAAGAAGAAGAGAGGAGGCACACCCACGTCAAGCAACACCGGTGGTGGCAGTGGCAGTGGCGCCAGGACTGGCGGTGTTGCCTTTCGAGGAGGGGGTCGGCAAGGCAGAAGTCGCGACTTCATTACCGCCCCCTCTCCCAAACGCACCCCGAAGAAAAACGCACAGCGAGGGAAGGGACGTGCCTACGGGTGTACCCCAAGGAAGTAATGACTTGTGGGTACCTCCAGAGCTACCCCCACAGGTTGTCCCGGCCTGGGACGGGCCAGTGGGGGGACGTCTCTCCCGCTTCGTACCCAACTGGAAACAGTTGGGTTTTGACAATTACGTTTGCAATGTTCTGGAACGGGGGTTTCGTATTCCTGTGACACACAGACCCCCGCTAACCTGTTTGCCAGTGGAACGTCCGCTAGAGCTAGATTGGCTCGCGTTGACGCTGGAACAGGTGGAGGCTCTCGTCTCCAAGGGGGCAGTGGAGGAACTCCCGCTTCACGACCTTGTTCCCGGATTTTACTCCCCGGTCTTTGTCAGACTGAAACGAGAGTCGAACCAATGGCGGCTGATCCACGATTTGAAGGAATTCAACCACTCCTTCCTAGATCGGCCGCCATATTTTCGAATTTTGACAGTGCCGTCAGTAATGCGATTACTGGAGCCCTCAGACCTGCAGGACGCGTACCTGCATATTCCCATTTACCATGGGGATCGCAAGTACCTCTGATTCGTCCTGGCGGGTCATCACTTTCAGTGGAACGTGCTTCCGTTCGGGATATCGTAGGCTCCGTGGCTGTTCACTCGCGTTACCCAACCCATAGTCCATTACCTGCATCAGCAGGACGTCCAGTTCACGATGTATCTGTACGATGGGTTCGGTCACAACAGATCCCCATCTGTTCTGGAGGCTCAACGAGACTTTGTAATAGCGTTGTTCAGGTGGTTGGGATGTCTGGTCAATCTAGACAAGTCGGACCTTCAGCCAACAATGGAACTGGTGTTTCTGGGCGCCCGTCTGGACACCGTGCAATACAAGGCTTTCGTTATCACGGAGCGGATGGAGCGGTACAAAGACCTCCTGGGGCTAGCGCTTCAAGGACCATTTGAAGTTGCAGAAGCTGTTGGGGTTCCTGACCTCGACACAACATTTCACCCCAAGGGGAAGGTTGCAGCTTAGGCCCCTTCAGATATATGTCAACACACACGTGAGAGAGAAGACGTGCCGCCACGTCTTCTCTATTCCCGCCAATATCATCTCCATACCATACCATCTCTCCTGGTGGCAGCAGGAAACCAACCTACCATCAGCGACAGCCCAGCTATATGTGGACGCCTCCATCCAAGGGTTGGGAGCGCACCTGGATACGGAACAGAGGGGTGTGGTCGTCAATGCAAACGAGATGCCACATCAACGTCTTAGAACTAGATGCGATAAGGCTTGCAATCAGCCATTGGTCAGGCAGCCTACAGGGGCAAGTCCTGTGTGTCTACACGGACAGCTCGGCGGCGGCTTGGACCATAAACAAGCAAGGTTCGACCAATGCAGACTCTCTTCTGCAACTGGTGAGTGGATGCTGCACCCGAGAGTGTTCGAGAGTCTATGTTTGAGGTTTGGGAAACCTCACATAGACCTCTTTGCGACGCGGCTCAATCACCAGTTGCCGACATATGTTTCCCCTGTACCGGACCCCACAGTGTGGGCGATAGATGCGCTCACGTTAAGTTGGGAGGGGGATGGTCACTTACGCTTATCTCCCTCCCGCCATCTTAACTCACGTGGTGGCAAAGATACAGGAAACACGCGTTCTCCAACTGCTGTTGGTAGCACCGTTATGGTCAGCCAGAGCCTGGTATGTTCCCCTCCGGAGGGCGTGCTGCCTAGACCCAATTCCTCTCCCTCTGAGGTGGAACCTTCTGTCGAGCAAACAAAGCGGGAAGTTGTACGACTTCCAGTGGGGATCTTCTGTAGGGAGAAGGGGTATGATGTGCAGACAGTCACGGTCCCCCAGGTAGCCGACTACCTAGTACACTTGAGGGAGAAGAGGGGGCTAAAGGCCTCCTCTGTTAACACCAACCTAGCGGCGATCATGTCTGTCTTGCGGAAGCGCGACCCTCAGATCGATGTGTCGATTCTGAAAGAGTTAATCAGGACTTACCGGAATGTGGATGGGCGGCAAAAAAATAGGCCCCCAGAGTGGGACTTGGCGGTTCTTACCCACCTCAAGTCAGACCACTATGGACCGTTGGCAGAAACGACTGTCCTCCGTCTCACCATAAAGACTGCCTTCTCGTGGCCATGGGGTCCGCAGCCAGGATTTCAGAGCTTCATGCTCTCCAGGCAGACCTCTTACGTTTTGAGGTGAGAGACGGGGGATCGGCCACTCTGGGACTAGCGCCTGACTTTGTTTGCAAGAATCAGACCGCAGATGAGAGTGGTAGAACCTTCTCATTACCATCCATTTACGGTACGATCGACCCCACAGGGCACTGTGTATCTACACCGAGAGAACCAGGACACTACGGCAGGGCAGACGGAGGTTGTTCCTTCCTCATTCCCAGACCAGTGTCAAGGAACTTGATAAGAGACAACTGGGCCTGTATCTATGCTCCGTGGTGTTGAACGCATACAAGGCAGCGGGGTTAAAGGATGGATGAAATGACATATGGTCCAAATCGGATTCATTAAAATGGGATGTCAATTTGACAATTGCTCGATTTTAAATTTCTGAAATCGGTCCATAAATTACTTATATACGGCTTTTTAAAAAAACGCCTGATTTAGCCCCGGCGACCAGAATGAAAGTCTGCGGGGGTGTGACCCGTGAAGGGAAGACTTCTGTGACGTATGTGGAGGAATTTGATTTTCAGCGATAGTCACAATTCAACGTAATTTCGCAACATTTTGATTGTTAATTTCACAAAGATATCTTCAATAAACCAACTTAAATTTCTCATATATCGAATGTTTAGATATCCAACTAGGTAATTCCGCAGATGACAATTACACAATTATTACATAAACATGTCTTTTTGGCGATGTAATACACCTCATAAATTCATTTAGCGGCAGTGATAATTATCATTAATTAATTAACGAGACATCGGCGGAGAAGCTATCTAGCCGCCCCGTCTATCGCTTATCACAGTCACGCCTCAGTGAGCATTTTCAAAAGGTTTCGCCGAACAAATTGCGATAGTGTTAAAATGGGTGAATTAAAATCGTCTTAATTATCAATTGCAAGTGTATATTGTCTCGATTTTATGCTCAATTGATTCCGATATACAATATACGTAGAGGTAATCATCTGTCATTCTTGAGAAAAATGCATTTCATCTATCCTTTAAACCCGCCAGAGGCACGAGATAAGGGCCATATCAGCAACTATGGTTATAGTATCATGCTATCGACAATTACTTCACTTTGAAGAGTTTGGTTGTATTCTATGGTGGTTTTAGATACCCTGTCATTCGGACCCTCCCAATAACTGCTAATATAAGGATGAACCATGATACCGAGGATATGGTAAGGTTGTGGACCCTGATAGGAAGGAAAAACCCGAGGATGCGAAGCCGTTTTTAAGTGTAAAACAGGCTTTTTACTTGTTGTATATTGAGGATCCCTGGCTGATGTCAGCCTGTTAACAGCCGCACTATATGAGTTGCGTTTGTATCGTGAAATCTCATCTGCCCCGTTGGTGCAGTAGACTAAGGCGTTAACTCAGTTACCACAGGTGATAGTGGATACGGGTTCGAGACGCACTTTCTGCAAAACATTTGCAGTTTATATTCTGTTGTAAATTTAAGAAATTTTTCAAAATTAGTCTAATTAGTTTCTTCAGATCTTTACTTTCAAGCCGTCATCTTAGCAAATATATTAGGGTTTACAATCATTATAATTCCCTCTAACAGTGTTTAACAACTGTCTGTGTAAACCCTCCTGGAGGGACTTACAATGTTGTAAGTCCCTCGTACCGGGTGATACGGTTTAGAAAGGTCGTTTCAAGTATCACGTTATATGGCTGGTAGGTTGATAATAGGGAATAGTATGGAGCTGAATCTCATCTTGCAGCAATGTAGGACATGGATCTTAATTTGTACAATCCTGACAATCCTATGGCAAACTGCAGTTTACATTCACTGAGCAACATTAGATGTGTTACTGAGACAACATCGTGACATACACCTCTGCATATAAGAAAAATCATTCTTAACTCAAAGTGGTTAAACATTTTTTAAAAAGCAATCAACAAAAGAACCTGCTTAAATAGCTTACCCTGCTGTATCTGTGACAATGGCACCAATGACGTATTCTCCAACATCAGCTTTCCCAGGACGCCAACTCGCCATGGTGTATTTTATTCGCTCTCCATTTTGTTGTGGAACATCCATTGGAGAAGGGACAGAGAAATTTCGAGATGGAATTGACCTCAGGTAGAATCCATATATCTCACTGGGAGAGAGAGAAAAGGTATAAGTTACATTAATAAAACGGAACGAAACATGACATGGTTTCTGATACCGTCACACAAGATAGGTCCATATTAAGTTCAAGTCCCAATTATATTGCCAATCTTACACCAAATGAGGTTTTTCTCCAGAAACATGCAATCTGACAACCCGAATGTTAAATCAACCATTGCTTTAAAGGGGCAGTAGCACATATTTTTCAAATTTTATTTTTTTCAAATTTCCCATTTATAATGATAGTTTATGTCATTTATATTTACTTTAGACAGTAAAACATCTTATTACACAAACCAATTATCTGTACTGGTAATAAAGGTATTGGGTATAAAGTAAAATTTTATTGTGAACACAATGTATTATTTCGAATGACAAAAATTATTCTCATGGCTTTACGGAATCATGAACACTCATTTTTTAACCTGATTTTCCGAAGAGAGTAGGGTGTGTTACTATTGTTGACATTATTGTTCAAATACATTTTATCGACTTATTTCAGTGAAAAAACGTGCTACTGCCCCTTTAACATCCTCACATGTCTACAGATCATCAATCAACACATTCAACTTGTTCATATCAACATGACAATGCAAGACCTCACACTGCATATGCAATAGCGATTATTCCAAAGAATTCTAACGTTAATGTGTCCTTAAAATCACCGGACCTCAACCTAAAAACTATAGAACATTTGTGGGATTTTCTAGACAAACAGCCACATCAACGTAAACTGACTGCTGTACAGCAGTTTGAGTGAAATAACCTACCATCTTATCCGTTCTGTTCCAAAGTTGTGTCGTGCAGATAATTAAGTTCGTCTCACAGGAGGGATTGATAAAGCTACTCCTTTGCCCAAACAAGTTAAATTAAGAGAACTGCTGCCTTTAAATGTGTCATCCTTCCACATTTCAGTAATTAATCTTAAATGCGGCGTATCATCTTAAATGTAGGATAATCATTTCATAAAGGGAGTGTATTTCATTGGTGACAGATGAAGCCGGTTGTAAATTGGAGTCATCGCTACCATCACGGATAACTTTGCAGTCATGGTTCACTTTACACTTAACTATACAGTAGACATTGAAATAAGATATTCCGATTACCCTTTCATAGGTTGATGTTCAGAAACAATGATCCTATATCCGCTTCCTGGCGTGTATTAAACAGTTGGCTTTATTTGAGAGGTATTGTGAAGGCTGTATCACTCACATGGTATGATTTTCCAAAAGTCTACCATCACATCATTGTCATCGAGAGATAACAATGATGATAATTATATTTATTATGTGAGCTTGTTTTTCGAGCGATTTGATTGGTCGAAAGGCGATCACGTGACCGTCGACAGAAAAGCATATTGACTCCAACCCGAGTACGACCAAAAGCCGTATTGACTTGAGTGACGTCAAACGATTGTTGTATGACGTCAAACGATTGTTGCATGACGTCATGCTATTGTTATCATGACGTCATGACCGTAGGCACAGCTGTTCAAAACAGATTGCATGTTTGACTGTATTTCATTATTTTCCTTTCGCTTCGGTATTGAATACATAATAAAACAATTATGGACTGGTGAATTCGGTCAATACCTGTTTTTATGGACCCGAGAAAACAATATTGACCGCGGACTTCGTCCTTGGTAAATATTGTTTTCTCGGGTCAATAAAAACAGGTATTGACCTCATCACCAGTCTATAATTGTATAATATTTTATCTCAGGCTTTTGACGATGATTAGATTCGACAGTGATTAATGGACATTTGATTATTCCATAAAAAACCCAGATGGCATCATAAACAATGATTAGAGGTTACAAAATGTGATTTTTCATAATATGAAACCATATTTAACCTTTTTATCATATATCACAGATAAAGAAAAGGGATAGTAACTTATACCAAAAATATGATGTGCATTTTGATGCGAACATAAACTTTTGAAAACAAAAATCATTATTAATTTGTGAAACTATTTATGAGGCATACAGGTATTTCCAAATGTTTCCATTTAATTATTATTATATGTTTATAAGAAATCATACCTTTTGTTTTGTATTAGTTCAGTCGTGGATTCACATTCATGCGATCGATTTGGACCAAGCAGTTTACAGGTAAACTTTGAATCTTTGGTCAGCAATCCAACCAAACAAGGCTCTTCCAAATTTCATAATATAGGAAAATATTTTGGACTTGACAGACCCCACTCTGAGGAGACATTTTCTGAAACTCAGAAGACTTCTACAGTGCTACTAGATCATTTAAACTTGTTTCGTTTTTGACTGTACTGTATATGACTGTAATTGAAAATATCCTGTTGAAGTTGAAGTTGAAGATTTGTCCGAACACCACGTGTAGAAAACTATGAGCACACCCTATTTATATGGGAGACCTTTTGAATACAGAACTTAGACCTCAACGCCTTGACTCAACCCTGACTTCTCTTTTTGGGAACGAATCTTTGTGCTACCAGACTGGACACTATATAACGGAGCTTATATAAAACCCTGGATAACCGAGGATATAGTGGAGCGTAACGGAGCTTATAAAAAACCTGGGTAACCGAGGATGTTATAAATGTTGAGAACATCAAAAGTTGTATCATTTGATTGGGTAAACATATTTCCTGTCCAATGTGTTGGTAGCAGTACGATGTGGTCCGTCATAACCGTAGGAAACCAAAGAAGATTGCTACCAAGAAGCAGCAGCAGACTCAGAATCATCAAGATACTGAAATTCTCATCCATCCTTTCACCAAGATCGTTTCTGGGCCTACCTCAGTGGGCAAAACACTCCTCGTGAAACAACTCTTGTTCAAACATATGCTCGTAATCATTTGCAAAGACAAATGCATTTTCAAAACTTGTGCCCAGAGAAGCAGATTTATATGCTCAACACATTAAAGCGAAAAAGAGATATTCCAATCAGAAGACATTGGGTGATACTAAATGGCAAGACTTTTTTTAGATGTGTTTTAGGATGGATGTTTCGATCGATTGAGAGATGATTATGAAGTTAATAAATACTGATACAAATCAAAAGGGAATGATACAGAGTAGTTTAATCAAGAGCCGAAAACATTTTGCGGCCATGGAGTAGATACTTAGATAAAATGATATTAAATTATTATGACAGGCCAGTGGTTGTTTATATTATGTAAATGATAAGCTTACTATTGATGTTATTTTAAAATGTAGATTCCGATTACATATCCCCATTGTACAACGTTCTCATGCATTTTAATCTCCCTGATTGAGTTTCCTCACAATTGTTTTGTTTGCTATGCAAACGATTACATTGTGTTATTTCCTTACATTCCGTCTGCTGAAGGAGTGAATACATCGTGTATTTTCACATTAAAGAAGTTATCCAGAAAATCTTCATGTTCTTAGATTCCGAATCAAAACAACTTATGAGACCCGATCAGGAAAGATCATACCTCATATGGATATGGATGTGTTAGATTCTTGTAATGAGGAAGAGGAGGAGGAAGATGAGGAATGAGAATATTCTGACGATTGAACTGTGTATATGTAGATATTGATTATACATGTAGCTGTTAACATTTGAGAGAATTGGAATTGAGACAGTGGATGGGTTTTGATGACCTTGTATTTAAAGCTACACCCATTGTGTTGTTGGGGGTTCACATATTCCAAACATTATAAATAGTGTTATTTTATCGAGAAGAACTGACTGTTACTTATAACTACCATTAAGGATAGTCGACTCAGTATATTGACGATATGAAGGTAAAAGTAGTGATTTCTGATCGAAAACCGGACAATGCATCGCGATTGACTCGCCCCAATGAGTAAAAAGAAATTTTGGAATCTTATTTATAACAGAGAAAATGACAAATTTGGGTTGATCATGTTAAATAGGCAATATAACTGGTGTACATGTAAATGGGACGTGCAGTTTCGGTTTCTACACATGCATAATGATATTACTCGATTTTAATTGGAAACTAGTAATTATGATATTTGGCGATTGGGGATTAATATGCAAGCTGAGTTAATTTATTTGTATTGACAACAGCACATACGGTGTGTGGAACGTATTTAAAGCAAAATATTTTTTTAATGAAACACAATTGATGCACCTTTAATGAAAATCTACTCCGACCCTGCTAGACTATCATGGCCAGTTGAATGTCTAGGAAGGCCAGAAGAGGGCAAAAGTCCCAGGTACTGTCTTTGGGGAGAAAAGACAACCTACACGAATAAGAGTTGATCAAGGTCAATAGCTTCATGCAAGATAAATTCAGTTACTGTGGACTAACAACGAAACCAAAGAATCAGTAGATGAAAACCACCATGAGACCCGACTATTTCATCCATTACCAGTACAATAAATATTACCTGATAGACATTGAAACCGATTGATTATGCCACCTTCAATGGTAAACGATTCGTGGAGAACTCAGCATCGCTTATTGAATTGAATAATGTAAACACAACACTTCGTTTTTTATATACATGTAGTGCTACTTATAGAGATTATTACCCGAGGAAGTGTGTCATATGACTTTTACGAAACATTTGTGTATTTTTGTAATGCCCGAGCGAGAGCGAGGGTTATACACAAATTTGCACGAGTTTCGTAAAAGCCATATGACACACTTTCGAGTGTAATAATGTCTTTTTTACCCATTTTATTCGCGTAAGAATAGCCAGGAAACGGCCCACTTTTCTTGCGACGGCAAGCTACAGTGACGTCACGAACCATCGTTTTATGACGTCACAGACGACAAAATACGGGAGGTAGCGGCGAAACAATGGTTGCTAGGCAAACTTGATATGTGCACATGTGCTCATATCAATAATATTAACTCGGTTATTTTCAACCATATGGGTAATAATTATTTATACTGACTTTCGCTAGTTAGATATCAACTGACTTGCTCTAGCTCTTTTCATAGAAATGATATTACATGGAGGTGAGGTGAGGTGAGTTGGGGTTTAACGCCGCTTTCAAGAGTATTTCACTTATATCGCGGATGCTAGTATTATGGCAGGGAGAAAGCCCGCAACGCCATGTGGGCAGGCTGAAGTTAGCAAGTTATTAGTTATTAGTTATTCGTTATTCGAAAAATGAATAACTAACTGGTTAGTTGTTCGTTATTCGAATAATGAATAACTAACTGGTTAGTTATTCGTTATTCGAATAATGAATAACTAACTGGCACGTTATTCGTTTTTCGAATCTGCTGCTGGCTGCTTATTCATTCTTCAGAGTTGAACAAAGAAGTAAATATAGATATATATTAAGGGTGGAAACTGACAATATGGGGCGGGGAACATCGTTCATCGATTTCATTCAGTAAGCACTGGCTAGCTATTCAATATTCGAATAATGAATAACTAACTGGTTAGTTATTCGTTTTTCGAATAATGAATAACTAACTGGCACGTTATTCGTTTTTCGAATATACTGCTGGCTGCTTATTCATTCTTCAGAGTTGAACAAAGAAGTAAATATAGATATAAATTAAGGGTGGAAACTGACAATATGGGGTGGGGAACATCGTTCATCGATTACATTCAGTAAGCACTGGCTAGCTATTCAATATTCGAATAATGAATAACTAACTGGTAAGTTATTCGTTATTCGAATAATGAATAACTAACTGGCACGTTATTCGTTTTTCGAATCTGCTGCTCGCTGCTTATTCATTCTTCAGAGTTGAACAAAGAAGTAAATATAGATATATATTAAGGGTGGAAACTGACAATATGGGGTGGGGAACATCGTTCATCGATTTCATTCAGTAAGCACTGGCTAGCTATTCAATATTCGAATAATGAATAACTAACTGGTTAGTTATTCGTTATTCGAATAATGAATAACTAACTGGCACGTTATTCGTTTTTCGAATATACCGCTGGCTGCTTATTCATTCTTCAGAGTTGAACAAAGAAGTAAATATAGACATATATTAAGGGTGGAAACTGACAATATGGGGTGGGGAACCTCGTTCATCGATTACATTCAGTAAGCACTGGCTAGCTATTCAATATTCGAATAACGAATAACTAACTGGCACGTTATTCGTTTTTCGAATATGCTGCTGGCTGCTTATTCATTCTTTAGATTTGAACTAAGAAGTAAATATAGATATACATGTAAATTAAGGGTGGACAACTGACAATATGGGGTGGAGAACCTCGTTTCTTACATTTAGTTAGAACTGGCTAGTTATACATTATTCCAATAATGAATAACTAATTGGCACTTTACTCATTATTCGAAAATAATCAATAACTAACTGACACGTTATTCGTTTTTACAATAAGCTGCTGGTAGCTTTATCACTGTTCATGCCCATATAGTTTTAATCATCATGGTTCATTGTAGAGAAAGATCTATGGCGTTAACGTTGTATAAAATATACAAGTATAATTTCAAACAGACATGTGGTATTGACCTCGTTACATTCCTTTACTTTTTCTATAGCATAAGGTGCTGGATCGTCGACTTCTTATGCTATCTAGTGACTTTTCGATAATGCAACCCCTTTTCATTAAAATTATTTATTACATTCAATACCACCACAGGGTTACCTTTCGTGTAACAAGATCAAATTGATTCTCTGTACATGCAAGAGGTACATCGCAGGTCAACAAGGACTGAAAGTTGTGTTTCTACGGACATATTAACCCGGTGATGTTCATCAGGGAATTTACCCATATTACCAGCTAATCATGAAGTCAATATTGTCATTAAGGATTGATTAATGAAAAAAGTTGGAGTTGGAGATGCAGTTTTCTTGGAGTTAAACATCTGCGATCTAGCCATTTGATTGGATGAACAATATCTAAGCGTGACACTGAAGTTAGAGGGCAGAATTATTTCCGTTAGGTTGCAGGTTCACTCTTTGGAGCATTTTCATTGGCTAGCATAATGACATGTTATGCTATTTGATAACCAAATGTAGGACTCCGCACGTGGAACCTTAAGCTTCATTTGATTCCAGCTGTTCAGGGAATGAACACATTTTCTCGGTTTGTTACCATTGAAGTTGTCTTGACGCGTGTTCTTGTGTAATGTTCTATTAAAATTGGTTTAGTTTCATGTTTTTATAGCTTTCATAGCTATCTCCAGTTATGGAAGAAAATACAAATGACATTGGCTTTGCAGAACATGGAACTGGTGGCGATTGGGAAAATGGAACTAGTGGCGATTGGGAAAATAATAATGTTGGTGATGGGGAAAATGAAAATGTCAACAAAGGGCAGAATGAAGCAGTTAGCGATGGGGGTACTGAGACAATTGATGAAGGTGGTGAGAAACCAAAGGCATATGTAAAGCAAAAGAAATTCTCTTGTCACGTCTCCTATGAAATTCGGTCAAAGATGAAAATCAGAGAACATGAACATCGTGGAAGGAGATTTTCTAGAGGATGGACTGATATTATTTACAAAGAAATTGAAAAAAAATCATCCATTATGTCCCCTAGTCTTTAAGCAACATTCAATTCGTAAGAAAGGGTCTAGAAAAAAGAACACATCCTACTTTGCGGCGAAAGCACATTGCAAATTTCCAAATTGTGTGCATTTAAAACTGAGTGTTAGGGAGGACCTAAGCAGGGGCAAGCGGTGAAGCTAAAGGTGGATATATGTACATGTAGTGGGTGTATCATTTATATATGCATGATGTATGTAGTGGGTGTATCATTTATATATGTTTGATGTATGTAGTGGGTGTATCATTTATATATGCTTGATGTATGTAGTGGGTGTATCATTTATATATGCATGATGTATGTAGTGGGTGTATCATTTATATATGTTTGATGTATGTAGTGGGTGTATCATTTATATATGCTTGATGTATGTAGTGGGTGTATCATTTATATATGTTTGATGTATGTAGTGGGTGTATCATTTATATATGCATGATGTATGTAGTGGGTGTATCATTTATATATGCATGATGTATGTAGTGGGTGTATCATTTATATATGCTTGATGTATGTAGTGGGTGTATCATTTATATATGCATGATGTATGTAGTGGGTGTATCATTTATATATGTTTGATGTATGTAGTGGGTGTATCATTTATATATGCTTGATGTATGTAGTGGGTGTATCATTTATATATGCTTGATGTATGTAGTGGGTGTATCATTTATATATGCTTGATGTATGTAGTGGGTGTATCATTTATATATGCTTGATGTATGTAGTGGGTGTATCATTTATATATGCTTGATGTATGTAGTGGGTGTATCATTTATATATGCTTGATGTATGTAGTGGGTGTATCATTTATATATGCTTGATGTATGTAGTGGGTGTATCATTTATATATGCTTGATGTATGTAGTGGGTGAATCATTTATATATGCTTGGTGTATGTAGTGGATGTATCATTTATGTTTGCTGAATATATGTAGTAGGTGTATTATTTATATTTGCTGGATATATGTAGTGGATGTATCATTTATATATGCTTAATGTATGTAGTGGATGTACCATTTAGATATTCCTCATGTATGTAATGTGTGTATCATTTAGATATTCTTGATGTATGTAGTGGGTGTATTATTGAGATATGCTTGATGTATGTAGTGGGTGTATCACTTAGATATTATTGATGTATGTGATATTATTGATGTATGTAGTGGATGTATCATTTAGTTATGCTTGACGTATGTATTGGATGCATCATTTAGATATTCTTGATGTATGTAGTGGGTGCATCATTTAGATATTCTTGATGTATGTAGTGGGTGCATCATTTAGATATTCTTGATGTATGTAATGTGTGTATCATTTAGATATGCTTGATGTATGTAGTGGATGTATCACTTAGATATTATTGATGTATGTAGTAGATATATCATTTAGTTATATTTGACGTATGTAATGCGTGTATCACTTAGATATTATTGATGTATGTAGTAGAAGTATCGTTATGATGTAGATATTTTTCTATATTTGTCTATTGTCTATATGTATAATATAGATATAGTTTATGTTTGTTATATGATGTAAATACATCTGATGTATGGTGTTGATGTATGATGTACATATGTCTGATGTATGGTGTGGATGTATGCTGTACATGTGTCTGGTGTATGGTGTGGATGTATGCTGTACATGTGTCTGATGTATGGTGTGGATGTATGCTGTACATGTGTCTGATGTATGGTGTGGATGTATGCTGTACATGTGTCTGATGTATGGTGTGGATGTATGCTGTACATGTGTCTGGTGTATGGTGTGGATGTATGCTGTACATGTGTCTGATGTATGGTGTGGATGTATGCTGTACATGTGTCTGATGTATGGTGTGGATGTATACTGTACATGTGTCTGGTGTATGGTGTGGATGTATACTGTACATGTGTCTGATGTATGGAGTGGATGTATGCTGTACATGTGTCTGGTGTATGGTGTGGATGTATGCTGTACATGTGTCTGGTGTATGGTGTGGATGTATGCTGTACATGTGTCTGATGTATGGTGTGGATGTATACTGTACATGTGTCTGATGTATGGTGTGGATGTATGCTGTACATGTGTCTGATGTATGGTGTGGATGTATGCTGTACATGTGTCTGATGTATGGTGTGGATGTATGCTGTACATGTGTCTGGTGTATGGTGTGGATGTATGCTGTACATGTGTCTGGTGTATGGTGTGGATGTATGCTGTACATGTGTCTGATGTATGGAGTGGATGTATGCTGTACATGTGTCTGATGTATGGTGTGGATGTATGCTGTACATGTGTCTGATGTATGGTGTGGATGTATGCTGTACACGTGTCTGATGTATGGTGTGGATGTATGCTGTACATGTGTCTGGTGTATGGTGTGGATGTATGCTGTACATGTGTCTGGTGTATGGTGTGGATGTATGCTGTACATGTGTCTGATGTATGGTGTGGATGTATACTGTACATGTGTCTGGTGTATGGTGTGGATGTATACTGTACATGTGTCTGGTGTATGGTGTGGATGTATGCTGTACATGTGTCTGATGTATGGTGTGGATGTATACTGTACATGTGTCTGATGTATGGTGTGGATGTATACTGTACATGTGTCTGGTGTATGGTGTGGATGTATACTGTACATGTGTCTGATGTATGGTGTGGATGTATGCTGTACATGTGTCTGGTGTATGGTGTGGATGTATGCTGTACATGTGTCTGGTGTATGGTGTGGATGTATGCTGTACATGTGTCTGGTGTATGGTGTGGATGTATGCTGTACATGTGTCTGGTGTATGGTGTGGATGTATACTGTACATGTGTCTGATGTATGGTGTGGATGTATGCTGTACATGTGTCTGATGTATGGTGTGGATGTATACTGTACATGTGTCTGGTGTATGGTGTGGATGTATACTGTACATGTGTCTGGTGTATGGTGTGGATGTATGCTGTACATGTGTCTGATGTATGGTGTGGATGTATACTGTACACGTGTCTGATGTATGGTGTGGATGTATGCTGTACATGTGTCTGATGTATGGTGTGGATGTATACTGTACATGTGTCTGATGTATGGTGTGGATGTATGCTGTACATGTGTCTGGTGTATGGTGTGGATGTATGCTGTACATGTGTCTGATGTATGGTGTGGATGTATGCTGTACATGTGTCTGATGTATGGTGTGGATGTATGCTGTACATGTGTCTGGTGTATGGTGTGGATGTATGCTGTACATGTGTCTGGTGTATGGTGTGGATGTATGCTGTACATGTGTCTGATGTATGGTGTGGATGTATGCTGTACATGTGTCTGGTGTATGGTGTGGATGTATACTGTACATGTGTCTGGTGTATGGAGTGGATGTATACTGTACATGTGTCTGATGTATGGAGTGGATGTATGCTGTACATGTGTCTGATGTATGGTGTGGATGTATGCTGTACATGTGTCTGATGTATGGTGTGGATGTATGCTGTACATGTGTCTGGTGTATGGTGTGGATGTATGCTGTACATGTGTCTGGTGTATGGTGTGGATGTATGCTGTACATGTGTCTGGTGTATGGTGTGGATGTATACTGTACATGTGTCTGATGTATGGAGTGGATGTATGCTGTACATGTGTCTGATGTATGGTGTGGATGTATGCTGTACATGTGTCTGATGTATGGTGTGGATGTATGCTGTACATGTGTCTGGTGTATGGTGTGGATGTATGCTGTACATGTGTCTGGTGTATGGTGTGGATGTATGCTGTACATGTGTCTGGTGTATGGTGTGGATGTATACTGTACATGTGTCTGATGTATGGTGTGGATGTATGCTGTACATGTGTCTGATGTATGGTGTGGATGTATGCTGTACATGTGTCTGATGTATGGTGTGGATGTATACTGTACATGTGTCTGGTGTATGGTGTGGATGTATGCTGTACATGTGTCTGGTGTATGGTGTGGATGTATGCTGTACATGTGTCTGGTGTATGGTGTGGATGTATGCTGTACATGTGTCTGGTGTATGGTGTGGATGTATGCTGTACATGTGTCTGATGTATGGTGTGGATGTATGCTGTACATGTGTCTGGTGTATGGTGTGGATGTATACTGTACATGTGTCTGATGTATGGTGTGGATGTATGCTGTACATGTGTCTGATGTATGGTGTGGATGTATGCTGTACATGTGTCTGATGTATGGTGTGGATGTATACTGTACATGTGTCTGGTGTATGGAGTGGATGTATGCTGTACATGTGTCTGATGTATGGTGTGGATGTATACTGTACATGTGTCTGATGTATGGTGTGGATGGATGCTGTACATGTGTCTGGTGTATGGTGTGGATGTATGCTGTACATGTGTCTGGTGTATGGTGTGGATGTATGCTGTACATGTGTCTGATGTATGGTGTGGATGTATACTGTACATGTGTCTGATGTATGGTGTGGATGTATGCTGTACATGTGTCTGGTGTATGGTGTGGATGTATACTGTACATGTGTCTGATGTATGGTGTGGATGTATACTGTACATGTGTCTGGTGTATGGAGTGGATGTATGCTGTACATGTGTCTGGTGTATGGTGTGGATGTATGCTGTACATGTGTCTGGTGTATGGTGTGGATGTATACTGTACATGTGTCTGGTGTATGGTGTGGATGTATGCTGTACATGTGTCTGGTGTATGGTGTGGATGTATACTGTACATGTGTCTGATGTATGGAGTGGATGTATGCTGTACATGTGTCTGATGTATGGTGTGGATGTATACTGTACACGTGTCTGATGTATGGTGTGGATGTATGCTGTACATGTGTCTGGTGTATGGTGTGGATGTATGCTGTACATGTGTCTGGTGTATGGTGTGGATGTATGCTGTACATGTGTCTGATGTATGGTGTGGATGTATGCTGTACATGTGTCTGGTGTATGGTGTGGATGTATACTGTACATGTGTCTGATGTATGGTGTGGATGTATGCTGTACATGTGTCTGATGTATGGTGTGGATGTATGCTGTACATGTGTCTGATGTATGGTGTGGATGTATACTGTACATGTGTCTGGTGTATGGAGTGGATGTATGCTGTACATGTGTCTGATGTATGGTGTGGATGTATACTGTACATGTGTCTGATGTATGGTGTGGATGTATGCTGTACATGTGTCTGGTGTATGGTGTTGATGTATGCTGTACATGTGTCTGGTGTATGGTGTGGATGTATGCTGTACATGTGTCTGATGTATGGTGTGGATGTATGCTGTACATGTGTCTGATGTATGGTGTGGATGTATACTGTACATGTGTCTGGTGTATGGTGTGGATGTATGCTGTACATGTGTCTGATGTATGGTGTGGATGTATGCTGTACATGTGTCTGATGTATGGTGTGGATGTATGCTGTACATGTGTCTGATGTATGGAGTGGATGTATGCTGTACATGTGTCTGATGTATGGAGTGGATGTATGCTGTACATGTGTCTGGTGTATGGTGTGGATGTATGCTGTACATGTGTCTGATGTATGGTGTGGATGTATGCTGTACATGTGTCTGATGTATGGTGTGGATGTATACTGTACATGTGTCTGGTGTATGGTGTGGATGTATGCTGTACATGTGTCTGATGTATGGTGTGGATGTATGCTGTACATGTGTCTGATGTATGGTGTGGATGTATGCTGTACATGTGTCTGATGTATGGTGTGGATGTATGCTGTACATGTGTCTGATGTATGGAGTGGATGTATGCTGTACATGTGTCTGGTGTATGGTGTGGATGTATGCTGTACATGTGTCTGATGTATGGTGTGGATGTATGCTGTACATGTGTCTGATGTATGGTGTGGATGTATACTGTACACGTGTCTGATGTATGGTGTGGATGTATGCTGTACATGTGTCTGGTGTATGGTGTGGATGTATACTGTACATGTGTCTGATGTATGGTGTGGATGTATACTGTACATGTGTCTGATGTATGGTGTGGATGTATGCTGTACATGTGTCTGATGTATGGTGTGGATGTATACTGTACACGTGTCTGATGTATGGTGTGGATGTATACTGTACATGTGTCTGATGTATGGTGTGGATGTATGCTGTACATGTGTCTGGTGTATGGTGTGGATGTATACTGTACATGTGTCTGATGTATGGTGTGGATGTATGCTGTACACGTGTCTGATGTATGGTGTGGATGTATGCTGTACATGTGTCTGATGTATGGTGTGGATGTATACTGTACATGTGTCTGATGTATGGTGTGGATGTATGCTGTACATGTGTCTGATGTATGGTGTGGATGTATGCTGTACATGTGTCTGATGTATGGTGTGGATGTATGCTGTACATGTGTCTGATGTATGGTGTGGATGTATACTGTACACGTGTCTGATGTATGGTGTGGATGTATGCTGTACATGTGTCTGATGTATGGTGTGGATGTATGCTGTACATGTGTCTGATGTATGGTGTGGATGTATGCTGTACACGTGTCTGATGTATGGTGTGGATGTATGCTGTGCATGTGTCTGATGTATGGCGTGGATGTATGCTGTACATATGTCTAATGTATTGAGTGGATGTATGCTGTACACGTGTCTGATGTATGGTGTGGATGTATGCTGTACATGTGTCTGATGTATGGAGTGGATGTATGCTGTACACGTGTCTGATGTATGGTGTGGATGTATGCTGTACATGTGTCTGATGTATGGTGTGGATGTATGCTGTACACGTGTCTGATGTATGGTGTGGATGTATGCTGTACATGTGTCTGATGTATGGTGTGGATGTATGCTGTACACGTGTCTGATGTATGATGTGGATGTATGCTGTACATGTGTCTGATGTATGGTGTGGATGTATGCTGTACACGTGTCTGATGTATGGTGTGGATGTACGCTGTACACGTGTCTGATGTATGGTGTGGATGTATGCTATACACGTGTCTGATGTATGGTGTGTATTTATGCTGTTCATGTGTCTGATGTATGGTGTGAATGTATGCTGTACACGTGTCTGATGTATGGTTATACATGGTTGATACATGCATTTTCTTACGTTCAAATGCTGTTGATTATATTCCTCCATCAATAAGGAGAGTTCTAAAACGAATGAACATGGTTCGGTAAACCCTTGCGAGTCCATCTCCTTCACATTAAAATGGCCGCTCGAAGATAGTTCCATAAAGTTCCATACCACTGTCGCTACATACATCACACAATTTTCTTCCAGTACCGATAACCATTTTGTGTGGATACAGTTTATCGCGTCGTGTACGGAGATGTTTTACCCTCTAACATAACAATATTATATATATTTTATTAAATAGATGAAAGATTTGAGAAAGCCAAATTTGCAAGAAACGTGCTACAGCGCCTTTAAAGGGACAATAGCACGTTGTTTCGCTCAAATAAGTTGATGAAATGTATTTGAAAAATAATTTCACCAATAGTAAAACATCCTTCTCTCTTCAGAAAATAAAATTTAAAATGAGTGTACATGTTTCGGTAAAGCCATGGGAATCGTTTTTGTAATACAAAATAATAAATTGTGTTCACGATAAAATGGCCGCCATGCAATTTTTGCTTTATACGCAACATAGTTTTTACCACTACAGATAATTGGTATGTGTAATAAGATGTTTTAGACTCTAAAGTTAATTTAAATTACATAAACTATCATTATAAATGGGAAATTTGAAAAAATAAATTTTGCAAAAAACGTGCTACTGCCCCTTTAAAGCTCAATTGTGCTACAGCACATTTAAAGCTAATCATTATGTCCCTGGAGATAGTATCAGTCTAAACAAGCGAATCATTTTATTCTTAACACTATCAGTGTCACATTTTAGTTGTATTCCTCTTTATGATATCACAATTAATACTGTCTAAATATCCCGTATAGTTACAGAAACGGCAGAAGAAAGTATTCTATGACAAATATAAGTATCAGGATATGTAAGAGACACATTGGGATAATAACAACACATATCTAAAGAATCGGTGCTCATTTGAAGGGGTTAGGGTAACATCGGGGTTAACTGCCATTTTAAAATTTCGTAATAAATTAAATTTAATTCAAATGTTTCGATTTTGTTTGCTTTACACCAGAATGTTATATTCTTAAATCTCATAGTTTTAACGCACTACTAGTTAGGTATTGACAAATAGCTAGCCAGTGCAGTAGTTAGGGCAAATTGCTAGATGAGCGCACACCGAAAAAAAAAGTTTCCCTAGGTGGGGGGTAGTAGGGGGGTACGAGAAAAAGGGAAAAATAAAAAAATTGGGGGATCGGTAATCGAGATGTTTCTGGGATTCTGGGAGAGAGAAAATAAAAGTTCAATTTTAGGGGGTGTATTTTACAAGGTTAAGAGTGAAATTTACAAGGTTAAAAAGTAAAAATAAAAAAAAGAAGAAATCGGGAATCGAGATAATTAAGGATTTAGAACTAGAAATAAGAACACTTTATAATTTTATACCAGCAACGTACGTGCGATATGCATAGAAACCTGTTAGACTAGCGAATATAATGGCTGGATTTCTATAGCCATTGTGCTGTGCACTTGAAATGACTCAATAACGTCAATAACGGCTCGTGTAATTTCTAAAGCGACTCTCATTTGTCAAAATCTCGCCTGCTCACTTTCAATAGAAATGACATGAAATGCAATGAAGCGAAAAGACATGCAGCTTAACGATAGACTCATTTCATCAGCTTGCGTGCACATGCTTAATAATCAATAGTTTTCAAAGCAAAATCAATTGCTGTCATTAGCAAGCCAAAACATGATTAATTAACCCTCTTGCTGAGAGAAATGGTTGTTATTAGTTAATAAAGGAACATCGGAGTTTATTCCGACAGTGAAGTGGTTAAGAAGTAATTAATTTTTCATGAATAAACATGCCATGAAATGATCGCCCCTTCTGAGTCACACAACGCATTTCTCTCCACACCGTCAAGGAGAAGGGACGTGTATTTTACTGAAGAAAATTTCACTTATGGCACAGGATAGTGAAAGAGAAATTGAGGAAGAAGCTGCCTGGGCAGATGATCAGAACACTCAGGAGTGCATAGACAATATTGATAGCTGTCTTGAAGAGAAAAGAGCTAGTGACGGAAAATCACAAATGGATCCTACTTTAAGAGAAGCTGCGGTCACCCCATTTACCAGTGAGCAGTTAGAAACAATAATGACTCATAAACAATACCATACGAACATGTTGATGGTTCTGGATTCCATAGAAAAGACAGGGAAAAGTTTAGATAGTCTACCAAGAATGCCTAAAAAGCCGAGAGTGCACCTGGAATCATTATTGAAGTGTAAAAAACAAAAGGTGGGACTTACGTCAAAGGAGCTACATGACTATCTTGTGTCCCAGGTTGCAAATGTAGGAACAAAAATCGCTATTGAAGCCTTTACTAATGCAGAGCTTCTAGGCGAAATTCTCTCAGAGCAGGACGCCATTACCAAAATTAAAAGGGGTTTTAGTAACCTGAAAAAATGTTCTGCTCAAACTTTGCTGATGAGCATACAGTTTGGAGCATATTTGATCAAGGCTAAGTTATGGCATAAAGAGCAATACGAAAAGGGAACTATCCAAGAAAACTGGGCAACCTGGTTGAAAAGAACAACCGGTTACTCAGACCAACACTGCCGGAAACTAAGGGAGATGGCCAGTATAATAAACGGATTTCCACAATTCTTCTATATTGGTGTTAGTTTCAATTATATCTACAGCAAGAAACATGACATAAAACTAATGCTGCAGAATCAAGAATACCACAACTTTTGGAAGCAGGCTTATGCCGGGCCTGCAACAAATGTCAATTTACCTCCATCACAGTGAAGTGTGTGGGCGTGGCATAACCATATAAGGAGCGCTCATGCATGAGCGGTAGGACTGAGGGAAACATATTTATAAATAGTTGTCAACAACTGGTTGTCAAGGTTGTGTTTCCATTTCCAATAGGTCATTATTACAATTAAAATATTTATAGTGATTAAATGTGTTTGTTGTTTATAAGACATGTTTGTTTATAATTTAAAAAAAAAACATGTCCACAGTTTTCCAATTAATATTGGAAGCCAAGCTGTGCTGATGAGCTGTGAGACAGCGAAACATGTTATCCCCCTTCAATTACATAACACGGCCTCCCCTTAACACAACACAAAACAAATTTATTCTATAAAAAATGGAAAACAATTTAGATTGGGAAATCACATCAAACAGAAACAATTCACCAATTTTACCTAGATCAATCAGAGGATTAATTGTGGGTAAGTCGGGTTGTGGGAAGACAAACTTATTATTAAATTTATTATTAGAACCATCTCTCTTAGATTATAATAATTTAATTGTCTATGGAAAATCTTTATTTCAACCAAAATATAAAATAATGAAATTTGGCTTCGATAATAATTTAGACAAAGAAACAATTTGTAACCTATTTAAAAATAGAGAGAATCTAATAAAACAAGATATTTCACCATATGAAGTAATAAAAGAAATTGGTGGTTCGATTACAAACAATAGTCCAATTAAATGTGAATTCTATGAAAAGGGTAATGACATTATTGATCCAAAAGAGTTAAATTCAACTGATAAAAAC